>JARHVA010004767.1:690000-1320000 GCA_037957365.1 Torreya grandis | reverse complement strand
AATTAGGATCGCTAATACATAGATAAGGTGTAATTTGATTGAGTGGTGTGTATAAAATTGAATGATCTTCATTATCAATAACTACATGAAAACTTTGGATAAAGTAATGTTTTTATTTAAATATTGTCATTTAATTTGTTTCATTTAGTTTACATGTTTATAAGATGTCATGTTAGAATGTTTTTATTTATGATATACATCATGTATTAGTTATCTTATACACACAAGTTCTAGTTTTTCACTCTAAATTCCTGCACCATCATTATCTACCCATCCATGAAGGGAGGGTCATTCCATAGTTGGGAGAGTATGTGTGGGATCAATCGTTCATGGTTGGTGTGGAAAATTACTTAGATGACACTCTATTTCCCCTTAGTAGTACTGCACTAGAGACTACACTTGAGATTACTTATGGATATATGAGTTCATTAAAAATCACATGCTCCATAGAGCTTTTTATCATTGTAAATTATTATTAAGACATTAAATATGTTGAAACTATTATTTTTATTCATATGTACAATTACAGTAGCTAGCTGTAATATTGTATTAGCTATGGATGAATTTGTAATAATAATTTTATGAATTAAATTTATTCTTCATTTCTATAATCGGCATCTATTCCTGATATTTATATTATGATTGTGATCATTAGATAAATAGATTATTTATATACCTTAATATGGTTAGTGTAAACTACTGCATTTATTTAAAGATCACTCTTTGTAGGTTTCATAATAATGAAATCTATTAATTGGATTTGTATAATTTATTTAAAAAAATTACTCTATTCTAGTAAAACCTAGTGGGATTATTACAAATTCCTATTAGCCAAATGATGCCTACCAACTTCCTTATTCTATTAATTCTTCTTCAGATTATGCTATTACCATTCTAGGCCTTGTTAACTCTACAACCAATTACCAAGGCCCTATACTTGATCAAGATTTCATAATCATAACTCAATGAGCGAAGATTACCATCAAAGGACCATAACCAAATTATAGGAATGAGCCCATTCAGACATCCATACCTATCAAAAACAAGATAATTTTCAAAACTGAAGGGAATACCTATGACATTATGGAGTAGCTATAGAAGACACATTCACAAATATCCATCATGGATTTACTATGTACATCTAACATCCATAAAGATATATTGAATGATTAGCTAAGATAATCCCTTATACCTAATGACACCACGTCAAATAAATTTCAATCCATGGTAAGGCATTTGGCCCCTAGCTAATGACTTACCTTTGACCAAAGTGATATGTCATCCTTGGGCCCATTTCATAATAACCCTTTTTATATTGAGGTTGGTATAACATATAATAAGGTTAAACATGTCCTTGTAAACAATGGTTTGGGAATAAACATTGTGTCTCTAAGTGCAGTAAAACATCTCAGATATACATCAGTTGATCTACAACCATATAATATTATCAAGGTGTATGATAAATCACAAGGTACCATTAGCTTGCTAGTGGTCATTGAGCCTGTGACCCACAACACTCTATGTTACATACTTGATCTAGAATTATCTTGCAACTTACTTTTGGGATAACCCCAAATTTATGAAATCAAGGCCTATACCTTCCATGCTAAATTAATGTATTAAATTTATCCATTCAGGGATGAAAGTGACTATACCATCTAATCTTGAGCCTTATCAATATCGTAAACATCTCAAAGTGGAGTACAAGAAGTAAAATTATCATTTTGGATTAAATCATATTCTCAAATCTGACAAAGAAAAAATTGATAAATCTAAAGCCATTGAATCAAGATTGGAAGCTAATTATATTAACCCTAATAGCCTTACTTCAACCTCATTTACATCACTACCATAAATGTCTAACCATTTTTTAATATCTAACAAAGGTATTAGAGAGTAAAATATCCATCATTCTTTCCACATTTCCAAATTGCCATAAAATCTAAAACCCTATGGGAGACCCAAATCCAAGACTACTCACATGGAATGATGTACTAAGGGAAAATCTCATCTCAACCAACTAATTATTTTCAAATTTCCCTCTAGCCTAGAATAAGAACCCTTAGCCAAAGATAATTCATGGCTTTATATTGATGATTTAACTTAATGTTACCAAATCACCTAGTATCTTATTCCTAACAAGATTATGGATCATTTAGCACCAAAGGTCCAAGGATACATTAACAGGGAACAATGAAGCTAGTTTCAATGACCAAGTATAAAGGAGCACATGGTATTGGATTTAAACCATCTAGGGATAACCTTGCATACCTTATTCAATTTGTTACACCATTGACTAGAAAATATGATGCCACAAATGATGTAGGGCCTAATTATAAAATCTATGATGACCTTGACAACACAAATTTGCTTAACCCCTATGACATTTCTACTATTAACTATGTTTATCACACTTTCGCCACTTACCCTTTATCACCCATAGTTGATAGACTGGGACCAACAAGATTAGACAATGCCATTAGATGAGTTCAAAATTAATGAGGCCATTTGTGACTTTTTAGGTATGAGGGATCATATTCCTCTAAGAAATCACAATAAATGAATTTCTATCAAATTAGATCATTTTATATTTCATGAAGTGGGTGAACTTGTTTGGACAAAAAAAAAATCATACATTAAGGTTTAAAAGTTAAAACATATTTGAGGTAATTTTAGACTAGGGGAAAAGTAAATAAAAAGGAAATTCTCTAGGTGAAAACTATTTCACACATCATTAGACTGGGATGTTAACCCCTCTTTGAATGAATCATAGGATACTATTAGTCCAAGGTTTATGTATGGATCTAAACTTAACACTGAAGAGAAATAAGATTTTGATCAGATTATATAGGAGTGTCTAGAGGTATTTGTTACATGGATTTTACCACCTTTGAAATATTTATATTTGTTTTGTATAAGTGATATTGAATAACTAGTTTGTCTAGAGGACTTTACCATTGCTAACTGGTTCACCTCTTTGCCAACTCTTTTAGAAGATGGTTCTACACTCCTTATGGAGGACACTTTCAAAGTTAACATGGGACTTTAAAGGACCCAAAATTGATAAAATTAGGCACAACCCTCATTAAGGAGGAATGTGAAGTCTTTACAGACCTTCTGAGGGAGTTTGTTGACATATTTGTATATGCTTATTTAGTTGGATGCTAGGTTTGGACCTTACCTTAGTTATAACCATCTTGTTATACATCCTAATGCCAAACTAATTAAGCAAAAGCATAGAAAAATGTATCCTCATATTTTTGTGTTATTCAAGAAAGAGTTGGTGAAACTCTTAGACATGATGCATTCGACTTATTGATTATTCAGAGTGAATTTATAGCATTGTACTGATAAGAACAAAGTCATAAGGCATTAGACTGTGCATTGATTTTTGATATATTAATAAATCCTACCTAAAGGATGACTTTCCTTTTCCTTACATTAACATGATTTTAAATTATATGATAGGATATGAAATGCTTTCCCTTATGGATGGATTTTTAGGATATAACCAAATTAGAATTACATTAGAAGACTAGCACAAGATAACATTCACCACTCTATGGGGAATATTTTGTTATCAAGTGATTCCATTTAGACTAGAGAATGTAGGATCTATATACTAATGAGCCATGATAATTATTTTCTATGATATGATGCATGACATCATCCAGGACTATGTCAATGACATCTTAGGTAAAATTAAGACCTAAGTTGACCATCTATCTATACTCTAGAGAATATTTGAGAGGCTTTGAGAGTATAAAGTTAGGCTCAACCCTAATAAGTGTGTATTTGTTGTAACTTCTAGAAAATTTATAGGCTTCATTATCTCTTATAGGGGAATTTAATTTGATCTTTCCAAATTTCAATCCATTAACAAGATGTCACCACCTTATACCTTAAAGTACCTCCATAGTTTTTAGGGTAAATGCAATCAATTAAACACTTCATTTCATAGTTGGATGATAAATGCCATCCTTTTAGACACTTTATGAATAAGGGCATCACTTTATCATGGAATAAATATTTCTAGAAAGCATTTGATCATCTCAAAGAATATTTGGTCAATCTACCTATTTTACTACCACCTATATCAAACAATCTATTATTACATTACCTATTAGTGACTATAAATGCCTTATGGGCACTTTTGGCACAACATGATGAATAGGGAAAAGATCATATTTTCTAGTATCTTAGTTGAACATTAGTTCTGTATGATCATAATTATACACCAATTGAAAAATCCTTTTAAGATATGGTTTTTTCATCCCAAAATGTATGTCATTACATGTTGAACAACAAGACCATTGTCATTGCCTAAGTAGATCCACTCAAGTATCTACTTTATATAAATATGTTTATAAGGTTACATGGCACAGTGGATCATTAAGGGACAAGTACTCATAGATCAACTTTAATAATATACTCTTCATGATACTCAACCTATTATATTTATATTTATATATGAAGCCAGCATGACCAATGTATAAGTAGAAGCACCTCCTGAGATAGAATAGTGTAAAATGTACTTTGATGGTTTCTTCACATCATGTGGATCAGGCATTGGCATATTATTTATTAAACCTCAAGGAGAACTTATTCCTAATTCATTTTACACTATTTTACCATGTACTAATAACATGGCCAAATATTAAGCACTTAGTGTAGGGATTTTCTAAGTAGTACAATGTAACATCTAACATTTACTAGTTCATGGTGATTCACAATTTATCATCAATCAAGTCATAAACCAATACCAGATGAAGGATGGGAAGTTGGTACCATATGAAGATATGGTTAAAACTCTCAAATATCAAATTTCTAAATTTTAGTTTGAATGGATACCTAGATCTAATAACATAATAGTTTATCCCATGGCCACAATTAGCTTCATGATTAAGATTATAGATATAGCTAAGGACTATCAATTTTTTTTGGAACATCTCCTAGCACCAATGCATGAATAAGAAGCTATCAATATGGTTTGTGATATTATTAGTCTCACGTCTCATTAGTATTCTAACATATATGCCTACCTCTAACACCAAATTATTCCACTTGACCTTTCATGTAAGAAATAAAAAACCTTCATCCATAAAGCTTCCCATTATACTTTACTTGGACTTGCCCTTTATCATAGAAGCTATGATGAAAATATTATTCAATTTTTATGTTTTTCAGAATCTGGATTAGAGTTTAGGTAAGTTCATGAAGGTGTGTGTGCATCCCATACCAATAAGGCAATCCTAACCAATGAATTACTACATATTATTTATTATTGGCCAACTATGGAAATAGATGCAGTTGCATATGCGAAGAAGTGTATAAAGTGTTATAATCATGCTAATCTGATTCATGTTCCTAATAAAATTCTCAAACCATTGATAACACATGATCATTCTCAACATGGGGACTCGATCTCATAGGCAAGATCAATCCTACATCCTTAGATGGCTACCAACATTTCTTTACCATTATCAAATATTTCACTAAGTGGGTGGTTTTGCCTCCCATAATTAGTAAGTAGATATCCAAATTCATATTTAACCATCTCATTTGTCACTATGGTATACCCTCCAACATTATATCTGATAATGGAAGATCATTAAAAATATGTTAAAACACTTTCTGCCTAATACTGTATGTAACAACACTTTTCCACTACTTATTACCTGTAAGGCAATGGCCAAGTTGAGGCTTATAGTAAAACCATTGTCAATATTATAAATAAGATTATCAATGATGTTAGTTTTAATTAGCACCTATAGTTATTTAACACCCTTTGGTCCTACCATACCACTTTTTATACTCCAATAGGACTACCCCATACTCCCTTGTTTATGGCATTGAGGCCATTCTCCCTATTGAGGTTAAGTTGCCTTCTCTCCAAATTTCATTGAATCACATCATTGATGATGAGGACAAAAAAGTAGCTCATTTGAAATAGCTAGACCTACTTGATGGAAAGTGCATGGTCACTTTGAATGAACTTTAGGCTTACTAGAATATATTATGTGTCTAATAGAATATATCATGTTAAGCATCAAGAATTTAAGCTTGGTGACCTTGTATTAAAATAAAATTATAAGAATTTCAATTCTAAGATAAATAAGGGAAAGTTCTAACCTAATTGGTTAGGACCATATGTAGTTATTACTAACTATAGTTTTGGAACATACATACTTGTCATGATATAAGGGAAGTATTTTCAAGGTCATATGTTGTGTTATAAGTAGTTATGCAAATGATTAGTTGTGTAATCTCACTAATTTTGTCTTGTGTAAGACATTTTGGCTATCCCTTTTAGTTCTATCATAGGCCACCACCTTCATATGAAACATTTATGCTTGAGAAACCCAATTTGGAGATGATGTAAAATAGAATATAGTCTTTATTAGTTCCATTGTGTTGTTTTAAGTAGGTAGAGATATTTAATCTTGGTGTATCACCTCATTTTAAATTTTTTAGCTTCATTCTCTCTTTTCATGAATAGAGTCTTAGTTTAGCTTAGATGGGATTCATTAGTGTATGTTTTATGGTTGAAACATAATCCTAAATTAGGTTAATTATTATTTGATAAGGAGTTAACCTTCTCTATATATTCACTCTTATCATAGGTCACCCACACCTAGGAATTTTTCCATTATGTCAGTTGAAATAGGTCTCAAGGCCTAACAAAGTGCATTTCAACATGAAAACAAGAGTACCCATTGAAGGATAGGAAGCTACATAAATGTGTAATGGAGAGGAGGTAGTTGGCTTGTAGCTAAAAAAGATGAGTAATTTATTTGGATCAAGCAGAGGAAATCTACCTAAGAAAGTGGCTCAATTTAGAGCTAACATAGATGTCATATTATTTATTATGAAAAGAGGAGAAGTCACTATCACATAAGGATAGAATAAGAGATGAGGAAGGGTAATCAAAACATGCATAAATTCAAGTGTGTATAGATAAAAGTGTAATGGTAGAGAGAAGGGGATCAAAGTACCCCATGATAACTTTGATGCTACGAACATCATTAAGTTGAGGAAGGGAAATCAGAGTGTGTAATCATAATTTATTTTTGTAAACAAAATAAGGAGATGCACTTAATTCATTAGGAAGTATAGTTAGAGGAATAAAAGAGAGTTGTTATGGAAAGTGATTATCTTATACTCAACTAAGGCTTATTGTGTGTAATGAGTGAGGGAAAGGGACATGTATATTAATACATGTCTAAAAGGGATTCAGAACAAGCATCAACCAAGGAGAATATTATTATGTCAAAATGGTACTAAATTAATAATAGATAAAATAAAATTACATATTGGAAGGAAAAATTACAAAGATGTAATGGGAGAGTGAAATATTTTTTATACAAGGCATGTGTCAAGTGCCTAAATGGAGAATAATAAGAAGAAATGTAACCAAACAATTTACCATAAATTACTAGATTATGCATCAAAGGGGGACATAAAATGTTAAAAGTGTGTTTGAAATAAATGGATGCAAATGTATGTGTATGCAATCATGTATCAAAATGTGCCAGAGATAAACAAAGCATGTGGAGAGGAAGAGAGAAAGGGTAGGAAAATATGGGTACTCCTAATCACCATAACTTAAATTTTTATTTCAAGGTAGTGACAATAGAGGAACAAAAGTCACACCAAATACAAGAGATGAAAATTATGAAGACCTTTCTATGGTAATGGATAGAAATAAGTGGGCATAGAACCACAAAATGGAAAGGTGTGTGCCAACCCATGAAAGAATATGGAAGGAATGTGCAAGGGGAAGTTGTGTGGTATATATTAAATATAACTAATGTTGAGAACACTTGATGGCATTATAAGAATAAAGGTAAATGTAGGTCCCCCAAAGGAAGGAATAAATTGAGTAAAGAAAAAATGGTATTAGATCTAAGTGAATAAATAAATCTCATGACCCAAAAAGGTGTATAAGGGGAGGAAAGATTAAACCTACTTAGGCAAAATAATAGGTGAAGGGAAACACTATGGTCATGATGGTTTTCCTAAAGGGTAGTGATACCAATTATAATATAATAAAACTTAAACTTGGAATTCAATATCAAAAATAATAACTAGCATGTAATGATTAAAATACAACTTCAAATCTACTCTAAAACTCAAGCTTGGGAAAGGTAGATAAATTATAAGACATCAACAATGAAAGTGAAGGATATTTTACCATTGTCTTACTCTAATTTACCTCTAAATTACATGATATTCCCCCTTTCAATAGAGTATTGGTGTTTGAATGCTTGATTTTTGTTGTGGCTTCTCAAGGCCGGGATGCTCACAACGATATCATGAGAATAAATTTCATACATTAATTCTTATTTTTTTACATGGAGAGAAGCTAGTTTAAATAGAAGGTGGAAAATAAAATGGTGGGTTAGATTTGAATCTTGTGGGTGACAATATCAGTGATCTAAGATTTTCAAAGTAATTTAAAATTATTTAGAATGTTCGAGAAAGATATTAGGGGTGGGCTCAAGGATTATTAGAGTATTCTAGATCCTATTAGATTAGTTAAATTTGATTAGAGGGTGTTTATGGCATAGGTTAGTTAAATTTAACTAGAGGGTACTTAGGGCATAGGTTAGTAGGAATGGTAATTAGGGATAGTTGGGATTTGGAATAAAATTTTCCAAAAAGAATATATAAAGGTTAATAGGGTAATGAGGATGTAATAAGAGTGAAATAGGATAATTAATTGATATGTGGGGAATGAAAGGATAGTGTGATAAGGGGAATATAAGGGGTATTATGCTAATGACTAACAGAGGGTAACATTAGGATGAATAGTGGATTAATAAGTGAATTTAATTTAATAAAAATAATAGAGTGAGAAGAATTAGATGTATACACGTTTCCCCTTTTTAAAAGGGAATTATGACTAGAATAGGAGTCATGATATTTCAAATAAGAAATATGATCATGGAAGAATGTTAACTTGTTGGCATGGATGATGCCTCCTTAAGGGGATATGGAGGGAATAATGAGATGTATGGATAATCAAAATAAAACATAGGTTTTGTATGTAATAAAAGAGAGGATGGGTTGTGACAGATGTAATGATAAAGAAATTTGACCATAATAATGAGTCACCAATAGATTATTCTCCTAGCCAAGACATAGGCTACGGAATATCAAATGAAAATGTCATAGGTTTAAACATGCCCCATGTGGGAAACAATTATGATGGGATAATGAAAAAAATGTTGATATTTGTAAATGTATTTTGGGCAAGGACACATGTTGGTAGAGTTTTAGGTTGGGATGGGATAATTAGCCACAATCTTAAGATGTGTCTAAAACAAGGATGCATGCCCAAGAAATCCATGGGAAAAAGATATAATGATTTGTTAGCTTCATATATGTCTAATAAAAGGATGCATTATAAATAGCGATATGGGAAGAGGAATGATTAACAATTATTGATATGAGGGTATTAATTTTTTATGTTTCTAAGCCAAGACTTATGTCAAGAGATTTTTAACCCTAAAATAAGATGTTTTATAATGAATATATGGGGTGACTCAAAGTGTAAGTGGATTGTTAACTAATTTTATTAGATTTGAGTGGCTAAAGGATGATGGGAAAGATGAGAAGAAGGTCAGCCAAGATATCTTCGAGCATGTTAAGTTGTTAAGCACTTCCTACATAGTTTGAAAAGACCTCAAGCTAATGTATTTCTCCATTGTGATAAATTGGATGAGAAGATACTAGACAAGATAAAAATTATAATTATGAGTGATGTATTTAATAATGAATATACCAAATGAGTTATCTCTGAAAATTATCACCAACAAAATGGAAACAAGATGGAAAATAAGAGTAATAAGGTAAAAATGGATTAAGATGAGAGAAAATAGGGAAAATAAGTGGAATGGGTGAGTAAGAGGCGTAAAAATGGGGGTAAATAAGAGGATGGGGATATAATAAATCAGTTTCATCCTATCCCTTAATGAGTTTTTACATCTATTTTTTTATGATAGAGATGGTTGGAATTCCTCACAATAAGCATCAGAGTAAATGGGTTCAGGAGTACCAACATCTAGACAATCATAAGAACCTGGTAAATGATTTTATATTTATTATTTGGATTTTAATTTAGCACTTATGGGCATTTAATAGGGTAAGTTGATGGTTAGGAATTAATCCATTTTTTTTAAACATAGGTTCTTTTTTCGAAAATGTGGGTTCCATTTGTAGAATTATAGGTTCATAGGTGAAAGGCACAGTTTAGGGTAGTTAAGCATGAAATTGGGAAAAATGTAGAATCCTATCAAAGTTAATGAATTCATGAGGTGTATTTTTGGGTTGATGAAAGTGTCCCTTGAAATTACTAGGGTAGATAGTATGATTTCACATCTATAGAGATGTACTATTGGGTTAAGTGTCATAAGATCGAGGGAGCAATCTATGGGTTAGGAAGGGTTCAATGGAGGATGAATTCACATTTACAGTGATGTGGATTAATTTAAGGAGATAAATTTCATAGAATTGACCCATGACTTAGGATGGAGGGGATCAAAAATATGTCATAGCTCTATAGCCTTGAGATCATTTACGAGGGATATGGGATTGTAAGAGGAGGCACAAAAATTGAAGGTGGCTAATAGGAACAATGTCATGACTTTGTAGTCATAATATTATTCATGAGAGATGTGAAGTAGTAAGAGATGGCCATAGGAATAGTAAAAAATGGGAAAGGGAATTTGTTAAGTAAAATTTGGAAAATGCGGCAGGGAAATCAATGATTTAATAAAGTTAGGAAGAAAATCTTAATGATAAAGAAATTGATATGGTGACTTTTTGATGTTGTGTAGGATGATCTATCATTGATCAATTTATGGGAGTAAAAATTAGCAATAATTTAGGTAATCCATACACTACATGACATGATTTTTTATGTGTTTTAGATGGTTAGGGTCTACTAAATAGCCCAGATGACATTGATTAGGATGTATAGGGTAATGATTATTGAATTAGTTGAGTGTTGGTATAGTGAGACTAGTACCTTCTATCTAATAATATATGAGATGAAAATCACCTAGAATATGTGTATAATATATATAAGATCCCCATTATAGTTTATTGGCTATATTATAGGTCTCAAACTCTAATGGTGACCCTCATGTGACTAACAAACCACATGAGACTAGGTTTATATCAAGGATGACTAGATATAGACATGTTGTATCTATAATATTAGATGAGCCAATTGACACTAAACTCATGGATCTTATTAGCAACATCTTATTGGATGATAAAAGTGGGTTATTATTTCCTAATATATTTAGAGATGTGGTTGTAGACATGGTCAAACACCACTATGTGTTTTCTTGGTATCTTGTTGTGTTAATGCAGATGTACAAATATTTACACCTATCTACTTATAGAGGGGGAGTGAGAATTAGGTCAATGAATTTAATAAAAATCTAGGCATGATATCACATGGTGATAAAAATGCCCATGGGGACTTGATAGGTGTGATCACCTAACGATCCATTTGGCCATCATTATTATAAGGGAAGATTTGGACAACATATTTGAGAGGATCTATATTTGTGATGACCTTTACTTGACTATTGAGCCTATAATGTCTAAGTCTTTGGGAATAAAATACAACTACAATACATGCCTTTTATATTGGATTATAGTTTAACTCATATGAGATGAGATTTCTACTATGGTAATAAATGGCCCTTTCCTTTCCATTTTCATTATGTTGTGTTTTTATATCTCCCAAGGCACTTTGAGTGGCTAAGATATATAAGATTAGAGATTTTCCTAGTGTTATTGGTGTAAGCATCAGAGGTTTCATCAAGTGTTGCTTCATATCCTTGAAATATTTTTGACATTTTAGGCCCAAGTGAAACTAAGCTTAGTTATTTAAAACATGTGTGAAATTATGACATTTATCAACCAATTATGAAATGAAATAATGAATGGCTTAGATTTTTCCTTGTACACTTCCAAGTTACTTGAGGTTCTTTAGTGGAGGATCTAAATTTTTCTTAATTTACCTTGATGCCTTATCTAGAGACAATGAAACCCAATAATTTTTTATATGTAACCTAAAATACACACTTGCTGGGATTAAGCTAGACTTTATATTCCCTTAGTATTTCAAATATTTTTTGAATAACTATTGGATGCTCAACCCATGTTTTGAACTTATAATATATCATCCACATAATATTCTAATATATTATTCATCATATCATGTAAGATTATAGTCATAAAATTTTGATAAATAATGCCAGTTATTTAAATTCAAAAGTGAGTTGGTAATAGAAGGTACCCCATAGATTGGTATAGGTAGTTTTTTGTTGGTCTTCTAATGCAATTCAAATTTGATTATATATAGAAAACACATCCATTAATGAGATAATTACATAATCAATAATGTAATCCATAATCATGTGAAAATTTTTGGTGAAAATTTATCCTTAGAGTAAGCCTTAGTTATATCTTATAAGTTAGTATTGATGAGAATTCCTCTATTTGGTTTCCCAATAGGGATAATTTTAGATATCTAGTTGGAGTAGTCTATTTTTTTAATGAAACTATCTTTTAGAAACATTTTAAGCTCTTATTTAACCAAGGGTGCCACCTTTGGGTGCATCTTTTAAAGCTTTTGCTTAATAGGTTTATCATTTTGATGAATGACTAGATGATGCAAGTTCAAGGCTAGATCAAATCCTAATATATCAGAATAACACTAAGTGAATAATTCAATAAATTATTTGTGAATATAAATGAGAAATACCCTTTCCTCAAGGGTTAATTTATATTTAAGCTTCATGACTCAAGGTTGGTATTCATTACCAATGTTAACATTGACAATTTCTTTGACCAATGATGGAGATTAATCTTATAAATATGGTGTAGGAAAAGGCAACTGGTATTAATATATTGATTGGAAGACATTTGGGAACTCTTCAAATAATTTATCATAATTCATCTTTTATTCGTGACTAAGGGAGTCACTAGGTGAAAGAAGAGGGGTTTGTTTTGATGTATCATTATTATTTTTAGGAGACTGGTTATCAAAACATTTGTTAAATGCCTCTTGATTTAATGATTTAACATATTTCCCTTAAATAATTTGAATCATTAAGATTAACCTCAAACCTTTATTATGGTCATCTAATGGCATGTGTGTTCAAACTCCCATGTATTCAATAATAGCTTCATCATTTTGAAAAGTATATAAGGAGGGTTTTTCCTACAAATCCAAATTAATAAGGGTAGGCTGATAGAATACAAAGATCATTTTTTGTATGGAGGTGTTGGTGAAAATGTTTATGGCATAAAGATATTCATAGAGGCTATGGACAAAACCTATTTCAATATCTTTATTGGGTAAAGACTCTTCACATACTATAAAAGCAACTGAGATAGCCTCATAAATAATAATGTTACGTGGTAGGTATCCTAAACCTTAATGCCATAGATGAACATTAGCTAGGATTGGCTCTAATATGCCTTATCCTTGTTTCCATATTCCTTTATCTTTATATCATTCTTTGACACATGATTATCATTTGAATATATTGGATCTTATAGCATGATGCAAGACCTTCTTATATTAGTTGGTAATCATTTGATCTTTCAACTATCTCTTCTAAAAGAAGTTCTAATTTTGCATATGATGTTGATCAAAATTTATAGTAAATCATCTTACATTCCTTGATGGTGGAGGACCCATAGCTATAAGGTGATAAGGGGAGACTAACAACACTAAATGTCTCATATTCATACTCTCCATAGTCTTTGGAAATAATTTTGATACAAGTGGATGTGGATGGATTAGAAGACATGGATGGAAATTCACACAAATAAATGTATTCATCTGACTTAGGATCATAAGGGGTGATATTTATACTAGGTAAATATAGATCATGATCAAATACTTCATGAATTAGAAATTGTGGAAGAATTATGGATCTCTGATAATAGTGACTTCCATCCCTAAATGTGGAAATTTTAGACATTGGTAGAGAGTGGAAGGAATAGATTTCATTTCATGGATCTATGGGCAGACCAAGAGGATGTTATATGTTAAATCAAAATAAACTACATGAATGAAAATTTGATGTATAATGAGTCCCACCATGATAGGAAGATAATTGGTTTTAGCTAATTATCTTTCATTGTCGTCATAGGCCTCTATCATAATAATATAGGGGCTAAGTGTTGATTCTAAATATCACAATATTTTTATTAAATTATTTTTATAAAGGTTTATAGCCTATCCTCCATCAATAAGTACAAAGCGTATCTTGTGATTTATGATAGATACTTGATGTATATGGGGTAGTTATGGTTAAGACCAATTAGTGGCATGTCATGTGGATTAAAAGTGATTTTATGTGATGATGATAAATGACCCATGAGATATTGGAATTCATTAGCATAAATTTTGGTAAGTACTTCAAACTCATAAATGATTATATTTAAGATGTCACAATGAACAAATGAAGACTTAAGAAGATCTATTATGGATATTTTTTTGGGGCTCTTCTCAAGTTATTAGATGAGATCATAATTACCTTCAGGAGTTATTGATGGGGTTTTAAGTAAATTGAGATTAAAAAGATCCATTTGAGGTGGGGTTTTATGAGGTGTCCCTAGGACAGTGATCTTTCCATGTTGAGTTGTGAGAGCACAGTTAGAAGACCATTTTATTTTGATAACAAGATGATGTAGGACTAGGGGTTATTCAAGTGTCTTAACCCTAAATTATGATGGTGGAAACATGATTGTAATAATGATAATGATTTTTATATAAATTTACTCAATGGTAGAGTAATATTGACCTTGGTCCCTAGTCATGCCTTTTAAATTTTGGTCATGTTTTGGAAATGGATCTTGGTTGATACCCAACTGTTGATTTTTAGACAATATTTTTGTTTGCCTTATACTTATATCTCACCCTTATTAATAAGGTATTAAATGTAACTCATCAAATACATAAATATTATAGTATCATACCCTTTGACATGGTGATAATGGCAATACTCATCTTATTTAAACAAATCAGGATGTGGTTCACTATTGTCCAGGGGTTTGATTTTTTGTAAGGTGTTAAATTTTGTATCAATTATCTTCTTTAATACATATTCAATGAGATCAAAAATATTATTATATTTATGGAATCCTAAATTATTCTATGGTTTTCCTAATTGAACAATAATATTTTGTGTGTCTTAATGTTATTTGGTGGAAGGGTTAAGGCTTTGAACTATTTGTACATGATGGGTATTTGATACTACATTCCCAATAACATTCCTATTTTTTTTCAAGAATTTTGGCTTATCGAAAGGGGTTTTATTACTAGGATTATGATCATTCTTAGAGTATAGCTTGATGACCTATTTTTACATAAGAGCTTTTTTCTATCTGAATTCCCTTTCCCATAATTTCTTCAAAAGTGGTAACATAATAAAGCTTCAAATGATGGCAGAGTATTAAGTTCAAGTTGTTGATGAAGATGTTTAATAATTCCTTTTTAGGAATTGAATAGGGAAACTAAATTTTTAATCAACACCATCATTGGCGGTATGATGCTAGTCTTTCCCCATTTATTTTTTTAGTAGAATAGAGGTCTAACATGGTAATTTCATGTTTTAAATTATAATAAAATTGGATGAGGAATTTCTTGGTTAAACCTCCAAATGAATCAATAGATTATTTAGTTAAATGCAAGAACCATTATATTATAGGTCTGATAATAATTTGGGGGAATAGACATAGCATGTGAGAATTATTGTAATCCACTTCATGGTAAGACAAATAATTATTTGACATGCTCCCTTGGGTTCCCCTTCTCTTTATATTTATATAAATTTGATGGTTTAAAAGGATAAGGAAAGGTACATGAATAATATTCATGTCAAGAGGATAACAGTGGAAATATCTATACTTAGACTTCTTCGAATGTGGTCTTGTATACATATTTTTGAGAGCATCCTTCATCACTTGTCATTTATGAGAAAATTCAAGGTCTAGAAAAGGATTAGAAGTAGTTTTTGGATTGAATTTAGGCTTATTTCTACATTGATTGGTATATCAGTGGAGGGTTTTAGTAGTTATTTTAGGTGAGACTAGTTTGTGAGCTTCAAAATTTATTTAGGAAGATAAGGAGTTAAATTATTGCATAATTTGGTTGAGATGATCTATCAAGACTTTCTATACTCATGTTTGACTTAGTCTTCTAAGATGTATTTTCTTTTATTGATCTTGACTCTAGTTTTGTTGATGGGTCAAGGTGATATTTTCTCATTAATAGATTCTTATTCCTCCTCATCTTTAGGATTAATGATATATGACTTTATATTCCTCTTCTAATCTAGTATTTTGATCATGTGAACTATCATATCTAATGGGACTTTGGACTATATTTCTTAAGAGGTCTTGGTTTAAATTAGAGGGTAAATTTACTCCCATTTTAAATAGTTGTGTTAGGATTTGGTACTTATTTTCATAAATAACTTTTTCAAATTAGACTTTGCTCATGTAATTATTCAAGAAGTCATATTGATTGTTTACATCGCCCCCAAGGTGTGCATGTTACTAACACTTTCTTCATGATCCTTGGATTTCTCACTAAGGTTCCTAGGGATATTGTCAATATAGCTTGAGGATTTTATAAGTTTGAATTTTTGGGTACGGGTAAAAGGTTCCATGTAGTTGATGAATTAGATAAGGGAAGTGAATCTTATAATTTTAAAGTGGTTGATTAGATATAGGTGATGTTTAGAGGTTTAATGGGCTATGATCTTGAGAAAGGAGGTCTACAAAATTTTGATCTAATATATTTGGCTTAATAAATTGTAAGGAGGTACTTACATAATTTTTTATACTATGTAAGACATGCTAGATATGATTTGGACAAATGGAAAGATTCAAAATTAGACAAACAATATGATGGGTGATAGAAAAGTATCAATGGGTGTTATGCTCATACCAATAATAAAAAAAGATCTAAGCTGACAATTTCCAAATTTAAACTAGAAAAGTGATAGGTTAATAGCAAGGGAAGGACATGCATTTAGTTTGATAGAGTGACAATTTCATGGGTATCTAATGATGGTAGATGTTTAATATGGTAGAGTGATGAGTTACTAAAAAAGGGTGACTAGAGTGACATGTGACTAATTAAAGGGATGATAAAATATCTTAATTAGATATAATAAGAAGACGTTAAAGTTTTATAATAATATATTATTAATATGATGATGTAACAAGGGATAATATTCCTACATGTTTGACTCTTGATAAGAGACTAGTTAAAGACTATGGAAAAGTTTCCTTTGCTCAAGATATTTGAGGTGAACTGTGATTTGAGTGGGCTAATGGATAATGTGGATAAGTTATATCAACATCAAGAAAGAGGATTTAAAAATACTTATGGGATAATTTCAATGGAATAACCAGGCTTAAGATTTTATAGCCAAGGTTAGGTAGAATGTTGATTTGAGTAAGGTGGGAGTTTAACTAAATAAGGATGACTAGGATGTGTAATGATAAGATGTGTGATGATGATAAGGGATGGTTATGTCCTATGGTTTTGGACAAGTATGATAATTTACCCTAAGGTTAAATTTTTTACTATGTTTTTCTTGTGTGTAGGTTGATGGTCTTTAAACAATACAAATCTTCATAACATAGATAATATGAAGAAACCACAAACCTAGCTCTAGTGACTGACATTGGAATATAGCTTGAAACCCATCCCAATTAATTACTCATGATGAGATGTGCCTATATTGGTGTCACCCAACCATCTCTCACCATTTTTACCTAGTGAATGATCTTTGGGAATGTTATTTTCCTTTCCCTAGATGCCTATTCTGGCTGATAAGTCTTAAGCTAGGTTTGACATGTTCTCTAAGGGCCTTCCCTAAACACCTTTTTATACATGAGGCCTAAGTCCATGTAGGGTATTGTCTAATGAATGATTATTGGATTTTTACCTCATTAATTTATAGGGTTCTATGTGGGGAAACCTAATTTGCCTAACAATAGTTGTCACTAATATTTATACTCCACTAGAATATAGAGTGTGTACTTGTGCATGGTGATGCCATGTGGGTGTTAATTACACATCAAGTTTCTTGATAAAAATATTTTATATAGTGTATAACTATATAAAATATAAAAACATTTATTTAAAATATGGATGTTTCATATGATACAACATAGTTTGGAAGAAGGTGATGTGGGAAAATGATGAAATTGGTCATTATAGCAATATTTATTAGTTTGTAGTAGTACTAAAATTAGAAGTGTAGAAAATAATAATTATCTCTAGATATAATAATCTCTAGATATTGCTATTAAATGTGCATCCTGACCAATATTTATATAAACTTATAATAAATTAGTATAAGTTAATCAATAATATAGTTCATACACACCACTGAGAAATATTGGAGTTGATTATTTAATAAGCTTATAAACCTTTTACTCATATATATTTTTAAAAAAAAAAGATGTTCTTAAACAATTAAATATAGATAAAGTTAGTATATCTTAGTCTTTATATACATAATTATATAGTGCACTTGTTACTATATAAAGTTAGTCTTTAAATGTCGACTAAGGTAATAATTGATTCTTTATAATTCCTGGGAGTAAAAATGTTATTTGACTATTTACTAGGGATTAAATATGTTGAATTAATCATTTAGGTATAACAATAAAAGATAATATAATAGTGTACATTTTTACTCCTAATAAATTAGTATAAGTTAATCAATTATATAGTTCATACACACCACTGAGAAATATTGGAGTTGATTATTTAATAAGCTTATAAACCTTTTACTCATATATAAAAAAAAAAAAAAAAAAGATGTTCTTAAACAATTAAATATAGATAAAGTTAGTATATCTTAGTCTTTATATACATAATTATATAGTGCACTTGTTACTATATAAAGTTAGTCTTTAAATGTCGACTAAGGTAATAATTGATACTTTATAATTTCTGGGAGTAAAAATGTTATTTGACTATTTACTAGGGATTAAATATGTTGAATTAATCATTTAGGTATAACAATACTAACTTTACATCAAGTTTCTTGATAAAAATATAAAATATTGAAAAAATATTGATATTTTTTTATCCCCGAGAATCTCCCTATATATGCATGGGAGAGCATACACTGGCATAGCCTCAGGTAACAAATAGGGAAAAAAAATAAGTATATTAATTTAAACACACAAATAAGTAATTTTATTATCCTAAAATTAAAATGTAAGTGAAAAAATATATAAAATGTTTCAAAATGCCATGTTCTTTGACTGATGTCATACAAAAGTGTTAGTAGTTTTTATTTAGATAATTTGAATGGCAATATCCAAAATAAAATGTTAAACCTAATGCCAATTTATCATTATAATGATGTCATGGGTCTAAGTAATGATGTTATGTTTACACATGATTATGTCACAACTATAGAAATGTGATTTCACTATAGATAAATAGTTAGACTAAAAATTGTGTGTGTGTGTGTGTGTGTGTGTGTGTGTGTGTGTGTGTGTGTGTGTGTGTGTGTGTGTGTGTGTGTGTGTGTGTGTGTGTGTGTGTGTGTGTGTGTGTGTGTGTCTTTGATTTTTAATTAACACCAAGGAAAACACTAAAGCCTCTTATTCCTTAGAAAATTCAAATAATATATCAAAAATTAGATAATAGTTTATAAGGCAATGATAGGATAATGTCATGGCTCCATAGTCTAATGTTGTTGGTACGTATTCATAGGTTTGTACTAGACAAATAGAACATAGAGAATATAATGACACATTAGGTGTAAATGATCTCATACTAATGTATAATGATATCATGGTTTTGTAGATGCAAGTTGGTTTCCTAAACTTTAAATACTAAGACAATACAAAGTCATAATTAAAGTTAGTGAAATCTTGTATTAGTAATACAAAATCATGGTTCATGAAATGTGAATTTTTACAAAGGAAAATAAAAAGTTAGGTAGATTTTAATATTCATGGTTAGTGGTTAAGGATAATATCTTGACTATCAGCTACAAGGTCACATTTGTAGAGATAAATGTTGTGCTTCCATAGAGTGATGTCATGTTTGTAACCTATATATGAATTTCATGGAAAAAAGAAGATTTTTTGGCCTCCAATATTTTACAACTTAACCATAAAATTTAGCTGCATCACATTAAAAACATAAATATTTTTAAATCAGGCTCCCATTGAGGTCACCATTATGTAATAGAATAAAACTTTAACTTTGAATTTAGAGTCAAAATTATTAATTTGCATGAAAATGACTAAAATATAATTTTAAATCTACTATAAAACTCAATACTTGGCAAGGTACATAAATTATAAGAAATATATAATGAAAGTGAAGGATATTATACCATCATCTTGCTTAAATTTACCTCCAAATTTAATGTACCCTAAATTTGATAGAATGTTGGTATTTGAATGCTTGATTGTTGGATTATTATGGCTCATCAAGACTTGGATGCTCACAATTATATCAAAAGAATATCTTTCATACATTAGTTCTTCTTCTTTCTATGGAGATAATCTGATATAAATAGAAGGTGGAAAATAAAATGAAGGGTTAGATTTGAATATTTAGGGTGGCTAGATTAATGGTCTAGGAATTTCAAAGTAATTAAAATTTTCTTGAAATATCCTACAAAGATATTATGAGTGGGATCAAGGATTATTGTATTATTCTATATGTTATTAGGTTACATAAGTATGATTTTAAGGTGCTTAGGGTATAGTTTAGTAAGAGTGGTAGTTGGGAGTAGTTGGGTTTTGGAATTAACATTTACAAAAAGGATATAATGAAGGTTAATTAGCTAATAGGGATGTAATAAGAGTGTAATAAGATAATTAAATTATATGTGAAGAGTGTAATGGTAGTGTCTTGAGGTAAATATAAAGGTTATTAGGCTAATTACTAGAGGAGGATAATATTATGATGAAAAATGGATTCATAAGTGAAGTTAATTTGATCAAAATAATAAAGCAAGTATAATTAAATGTATACACTAGTCAACCCTACTTGTAAATAGGATATTAAATTTTTAAATGTAGGAACATTCCAAGTAAATTGGAAAAAAATTCATGAGATGACACCTTAGAAGCTCTATGATGAGCATAAATTTCACTCACATAAAGGAAGGGTGGTCAAGTTATACAAAAGGTTGGCAAATAAAGGAGTGATATTATTAGAGTGTGAGGGAAATATGCATGTGTAGGTGATGGAAAATTGGGAACTTAAGAGTGGTGATTAGAAGGATTGGTAAAAATAGTGATTGAAGGATATATACCTTTAGGATATACAAATAAAGGTATACTAAGGATATGTCATGCAGGTAACTAAGTTCAATCTTATACAGTCAAGTCTCAAGATGGAAAATTGATGAGTAAAAAAATTAAGGAAAGCATTATGGTGAAAATAAAAATGCAAAATTTGGGAGAGTTGAACACATGGGAGTATATAATTTCTATGAATTTCATGGGAACTGAGGTAGGGGAAGAAATTTGAATGACTAGATAACTGTAAAGGACCAACACTTGGCCCTTCACATGTTTAGAAAAGTATTATCATTGACATAATGATAAAGAAAAATGAGATATACTAAAATATAATATTTTGTTGTTGTTATGAATGCATGGATCAAGGTATTTAAAGACTAAGGATACCCATAAGTTAGTCCTACATATTCTTGTCGAGCCTTACTAGTGATAGTTATCCATTTAATATCTGACATGGAATTGACCAAATACTAGGTTCCTATAAAATGGGAAGTTGGGCCAATATTTTTTGGATGACAAGAAGGCTAAATTTCTTTTAAATGTTGATACTATAGGCAAAAAAAATTGAGTTTCATAGCTAGAGAGAGGTTAAAATATCTAAGGGATCTAAGGGATGTGTCATGAGTGTAAAGAGATAAGTATGAATCCATAGTTGTAATGGGTTCTGATCTACATTTTAAAATTTGGGAAGCTAATAATATCATATATATTATGTTATGATATTGAAATAAATTTGGTGATCCACTATGTAGATTTGATGGCTATGTGGTCAAATACATATTTTATTGGGAACCCTAACCATGACTACATCAACCTTTTTTTAGGTTCCATAAAAATAATTATGATGATATCTATAGGGGTGTATTTGAGGTTCTATGTTTATCAATTATCACTTCTCTATATTCAATGTGGGTTAAGGCATGTATTTATCAACCTATGTTTTTATCAATACATCTCCTTAGGGTATAATCACCCCATGACATTCTCAAAAAAGTTTAAATGGAAGCTTGGTTCACTTACATACAAATGTATTCATTCCTTGACTTTTAAAATTTAATTAATTAAATAATTTCAATTGTTTCAAGTTTTCTATCTTGAGTGGATATGGAATTCTACATGTTTCCTTGCAACTTTTACAAGGAGAAAAAAAGAAAAATGAGGCATACCTATCAACACAAAGTGTGATTACACATAGGTACCAATTTTTCTTATTTAATTTTATTAATCTTAAATTTCAATACTATAGTAAGGGGGTGTTAGATACATAAATTTGGTTTTATAAATTGACAACATTAATCTGGCATATTTTCACATACATGAATTTTTCATATATAATTGAGTCTTGTTCACACTTTTCTATATTTATATATCTATATGTTATCTTTGTTGACCAAATGTTTTACTATTGATATTTAAGATAACCCTAGTATGTGGAATCATGTTTTATATTACTAAATAGACTATCTTCATATTCTAGATCTCTGATTTTTATTCTTTATATAGTTGGTAATAGTTGAATAGTTATAATTATCATAAGTGTTTGTCCTCTATCAAAAACATCTATATGTTTCCTATCACTATTTTTAAAATTTCATTCTATCCTTTAGGCCTCCATAGACATGTTTCATATAGGTCATGGAGATAAATAACAAAGAGTCATCTATAAATATAACTCAAGCTTACGACCTTATCTATCTTTCACTAGATAACATTACTTCAAAATTACATTGAGATCTACTTACACATTAAGTGATATAATTACACATCCTCAAAACACTATTAAAACAACATACACATTATAAAATCCTAAAATTAGAATCCCAAAATCCAAGTTTGAACACTAATGCAAGGTCAAAAGTTGCATGTTTTCAAGTCTCAAAATCTAAATAGTTGTCTTACGTTCTAGTGGAACATAATTGAGTACACATAAAAATAGGTGGGAGAAATATGTGTGGTTTGAGCCATAATTGTATTAATATAATGTATTAAGTTCTCAGTAACTCTATAAAGAGTGTTTGATGTTTTTTAATCCATAATTTACCCTCTTTTTCCAAGTGAATTAGGTGTTAAAAGTGAATCTAAGGTTTTAATCTAATGAGAGACAAAATCAAACTCTACACATAGAACTGAGGCTAATAAAGCATACATAAATATTCCACAAAGTGAGGTGTAATGATTTATGGTAGAACAAACTAAAAAAACACCTAGGAGTATTATTGGTAACTACATGTGTCTATACTTTTTTGGAAATGTCTGTATAGATTTTGATAGTTTTTTTCATGAGCCAAGAAGTACAGAGCTATCACAAAGCATCTTAATAGACTGTATATAAATAGTGAACAATATAAAATATAATATAATATAAATTCCTTCTCTATTATTGAATTATTTATTTAGTAGTTATTGACCAGTTTTTTCCCCTAGGCCAAAAAGGGTCAACCCCTATAGTTTTAAACTTGCTTGTTAGCCTTGTTAATAAGTCTTAAGCCTTATTTAAGTTAATTTAGCATATTTTAAGGTTTTTAAAAATATGAAGGTTTTCATTATGTCCAATGTGAGTATTACCAAATCCTCTTTCTTACATGAGTTTTTAAATCTAATGGTGAATAAATCATGTGAATTCTTAAAATGTCTTAGATGATATAGGTCATCTTTATGAGATCATCTAATATGCACTAGCCTTATTTTTACTTGTAAATTTTTTTAAGGGTTATAAATCCAATTTAAAATATTTTCAAGATGAAATAAACATACCATACACTTTTAAAATATAGTAAGGTAGTTATACAATGTGCATATAGGTTAGAGCTTTTAGTACCAATAAGAAGGTAGTCAGCATGGTAGCTTCAACACCAAAGAAGGGAGTTTTAGGAAATTGTATAGACTTAATGAAATCATCTTCAGTTGAAAAAAAATTCAAGGTGTATATTCACCTACCATAATTAATTTTCACCCTCAAATAGCTTAAACAAGTCCTAAAATTCTCCAAATTATAGTAGAATATCGATTGGCCTTTTAGTAGACTAACAAAGGTCGATTTCATGTGGATGGTATGACCAAGAGAGAGAGTCATGACATAAAAAGTTTTAAAAATGAGGGGGTCCTAATAAAATATAAGTTTTTTTCATTTTTTTATGTCAATCCCCTCTCTTTTATGAACAATCATTAAGACTCTAGGGTACTCTAAAACTACCTATAAACCCCACATGCCCATTTTTCTCCTTGGAATAATAGTTTAAAGTAATTTGAATGCATGACATAAATTTAAAGAGATATAATGGGTGTATATAGGAATATTTAATGTTTTTAAAACTCAAATTTGGCATATGTGAGTTTAATTTGGCAAGAAAACTCTCTTTTTGCATAGTTTACTAGGTGATTGTCATGGTTTTTTTGTGTTTTAAGGTCTTTAACATTCAAATAACATGGATGGATTTATCTCATCATATCTCACTACATAAAATGATATATATATATATATATATATATATATCCACCAATTATTATCCATGCTCATTCTAATACCATTTTCTCCAAGCAACAAACAGTGTTTTCAAGCCTTTTGTATTATGTCATGGATCTACCTGTAAAAATGGAATAAGAAGGTCTTGTCTTGCATTGTTCAAAATTGTATCAAGGTCCTGAACTCATGATAGAGGTAATTAAACTATGGATAAGTATATTTGATCTCAAGAGGTCAAATTTTTCACCATGTGATGGGTTAGTTTCATAACTCTTTTCTTTATTGTAACTCTCTTAAGAGACACTTATCACCTCTCTCTCTTATGCCCTTATCTCTTATTCTCTCTCATTTATCTATAGATATAATAAGATATATTTTATCATTTATCAAAGGCTTTCAAATGGGATGAGATAGTTTCAAACTCTTTTCTTGATTGTAACCTTCTTGAGAGACACTTATCACCTCTCTCTTCTATGCCCTTCTCTCTTATTCTCTCATTTATCTATAGATATAAAAAGAGATATTTTATCATTGATAAAAGGCTTTAAAATGGGATGAGATAGTTTCAAAACTCTTTTATTTATTGTAACTCTCTTAAGAGACACTTATCACCTCTCTCTCTCTCCTATGACCTTATCCTTTGACTAGTTTCAATGTGTGTGAATGACTAGTTGATCTTATCAAGTGATTATCTTAGCTTATTTAGCATGTTTTCATTTTATAAAATTCATAATCAATTTAAAATCCTTTTTTTATGTCTTTTTAGGTTTCTAAGTGAGGTGTGAATGTTGAGTGAGTTGTCTATTCTTTAGTGTCATTTTATGACCTCTTGACTAGTCCTCCTAACCAAAACATCTTTCACTACCTCCATAATGAAGTGCTGATGTAGAGAGGTAGATTAATAATAAAAAATTATGTTAGTCTCATTATTTATGTTAAATTTTATCTAGTTGGTATTTTTCAAACTATTTTGGTACATCACCTCCATTAGAGTAGATTTCTCTCTCTTTTCCTAGCAATTTGATAGAGTAGTGAATGAGCCTAAGTGATACATCAAGGGATCTAGCCCTTTAACCTATATATTAAATCCATATTAAGGTCTCCCATATCCTTAAATTATCTCCACGTTATCATCAAGGGAGCTAGCCCTTTAACCTATATATTAAATCCATATTAAGGTCTCCCATATCCTTAAATTATCTCCATGTTATCCAAAATTTGGAAAACTTGAACTACCTTCCAAGGGTGTAAATTTGGGATATAATAGTAATTACAATCAATCTCTCTATTACCTTTAGATATTTTTGGTTAAATTCCATATCATATGCAATTAAATGTTAATATGTTTATCCTCTTTAGATATGATAAATCCCAAATAAGTTAAAACACATGTTATCATAGATAAACCTTTAATAAAACTCAAATGTATTACAAGTGTCATGTCAAGCATATATAGTGATAATCACATAGTCAAAAACAACATATAATAGGAATGATAAAAATCATGATATCACATAAAAATATAAGAATGTATAATATAAATAATGGCACTAACCTTAAAAATAATTATATATGTATCCACACACATACACACATAATATTATGATCATTAAGCACACAAGTATTAAATACTATATGACTTAAATCTAAGTCAACTCTAATTCAACATGAACATGACATAGACTATATGATCTTCAAACATAATTGATGCACCATACAATCAATGCACTCAGAGCACACATCAATAATTTAAAAATATAACAAACAACAACATCAAACATACATAAAAAAGAAATTTTAGTTTGCATAATCAAGTAATATCATCATCTAGTATATCAAATCATAATATCCATAAAAAATAACACCATAAAAAGTATATACAAGAGAATACATGTAGAAAAAGTTTAAGTTGCTCAATATGATCTATGCAATTTTATATAAATATATAACTTAAAAAGCGTAATAAGCTATTCCAAGTGTAGGCATGCCTCGAGTATGGAAATATATCCCCTGGGAGTAATGAATTTATATCATATGTATGTCTATGTATCATATATGCTATAATTAATACTATATGGTATTCAATACTTGATAATGGCAAGCTTGACATGCATTTACCAAGCATGACTTGAGCACCCAAATAATGTCCTAATTCACCATCCTCTCACACTTCCATATTATATTATGAGTCAAACCTATTAAATATTCCATTCCATTATACTTTCAAAGACCTAAAATGTCATCATTATTGGTTTAAAACTTGTTAAATATCCTATATAGACATCTCCAAACTCTCATAGTATTCCATTTGTACACGATTTAGTTATGATGGTTATGATCATTATCACCATTCGATAATGGCATGCATTGGTTAGAACCATCCCACTCCTATGGATCATGTTCTAAAATTAATCCCATATCTAGGGTCAACCTATAATCTTATCATGTTGGTGGCATGTGGAATGATTCAAATGGATCTTGTATATACAAATCAAGGCCTCATTTAAAATTACCTACACTCATCTCTACATTATTTCACATTGATAAAATCATCCCTATTCTTCCCAATATACATACCTATCACTCAAATTAGTCATAATCCAAGTCTAAATCATTCAAAAGCCAAATAAAATCAACAATTTTCAAGTACCAAATCAATTCAATATCTACATACACATAGTGAAGTATCACAATTACATAATCACACTAGGTAGGAGAACTACATGTGTCTTAGTTTCCATATTATTATTGGATACTATGGGGGTAATTGTGATTATCTCAACCTATTACATTTCACCTAGTTTTGTAAGTTTTTATCCTTAACAATCACATCTAGGGTTTCAAGGCAAAGGAGGTTGATTTCTAGGTCTATCTATGTCATCATGTTTCATGATCACAAACACAAAGAAAAAAAAGATATTTTAAATTTTTAAATTCACTTCATCACACTTATACATAGGTCAATTATAACCATTAGTTTAGTATCAATATTTAATACTAACTTGATCCTATGAAACTAACCAAACACAAGAAGTAGATTAGTTACTCAATTGAATGACCCACTAACATGTTTATTTATATTTTCCACTTCCAAAACAAAATTACATCACATAATAACCCATAAAATGTAATTATTGTGATCTCTATAGTACTTTCCTTATTTTACTTATGTCCTTATCAAATTAGAAGAATCAATTTTTAATCATTTATTTTTAGATGTTTACTTGAATGCCATATCTTATAATCTAAATTTTATTTTAATTATATTAATCTAACACATTAATAAAAATTAGGTTAAAACATATTGGTGAACCCATAAATATATCAAATAATGAAAAAGCCTAGATTTTTCTTTAGGTTTTTATCTTTCTAAGGTTTCATATTTTAGAAGGGTTTATAATGTTTCCTTAATAATACACACTAATCATGACCATGTTGAATGAACATTCCTGGTTAACATAATTAATTAAATTTATCTTTTTATTTTATTCTACATTAATAGTAAATATTTTTTGGATCAATAATGTCGATAAATGGAAAGATAAAATCAGTTTCAAATTCACTAAAAAGGCTAAGCTTACCAATGAACAATCCTAACCCTCCCTCTATGATTATTATTGTAATTCCTACCTTAGATACATTTTATTACCAATAGATGTAAAAAAATCATACATGGCTCATCTCATGCATCTCCTTAATTTCAAAATTGCTAAAAGCTACCATCCCACTTCTAAGCTTTTCCCTTGGATTATCAGATCATGTGGTTCATGTTGTCAAAAAACAAAGGGATAAGGTGAATAAACTATTAGCACAAACCAAAGGTCCATAATATATCCCTCCTCAACCCTACCAATGCCTATCAAATAAGATAATCAACCAAATGAGAATGACATCATGGATCAATGCAAAAATAACCATGCCAAAATTTCTCATTTATAATTATTTTAGATAATTATTATTTACAAATATATATTATAAGAAAATGTAGATGATATTTTGCATTTATGTAGCACCTCAATCTTGTAGACTTAGAAAACTTAGAACTTGGTTTTATCTCTTAGTTATACACATCCCTTGCTTTTGTAAGCCTTACATTTGATATACCTTGTGCCTCTTGACCTATCTCTTAGTTTGACCAGTCTTATATTAGTGACACAAAAATTATATCTTATCCAAAATGCTTAAAATGTAATTACCTTAAACCTCTAAGAGTTTTGGTCCTATACTTATTTTGATACTCCCTAGACATAACATTCAAGACAGACAGTAGTGTCAATGTAACTATCTTAACTGAACATAAGTGTCCAGTGACCTAAAGTCATCTAATTTACAAATGAAACATATTCCAATGGTCTACTTAAGTGAATTACTATGAGTTATTTCTCCAAAGGATTTATATAAATATAAGATTAACCCTCATTCATTCCTCATCTAGGACCTATAAAAGAGCAAAGACACAAAGGCACTTATCAAAAATCACTCTATAAAGAATTCAATTAGTTGAAGCTTCCCTATTTCCATGCAAGTCATAGGTAAAACATTTATACAAGTTTGAATTACTAAAGGAGTATCCCAAGAACCTAATTTACCAAGTTATAAGATAGGTCATTATTGTATTCACTTTACACACATCACATGATTCACACACAACACAACATGTAGGGGATAACTACTTGAGTCGGAGGCCCTCTTTTGGATTAATGGATATGTAAGTAGTACCCTTTGATAGTAGGGCCATTGGGATCAAATTGAAATAATGTTCCCACTAACCCATTTTTTTTCAAGGGTGAATTTAAGATGGAAAGATAGGGTTTTACCATTTCACAAGCAATGACATTCCATGACCCAAATCTCAATGCACCTAAGTGAAGGTAAAGCCAAAACCAGAAGCATCGAAGTGGTTACATCTTATTTCACTAGATATTTTTTCTATGACACTATCATTGGACTCAGATAGTAGTGTTAATTCAATTATCTATGGATGACATAACTATCTAGATAGCCAGAGGCACCAGATATAGAATATGAAAATTATTTCATAGCTATCTTCCCATATATTTTTAGCCTATTCTAGATCTAGAATTGTATTAGCGTTAGAAGAAGTGAAGTCTTTATCATTTCTAAATTTATCATATTTTTACTTTATATATTT
This sequence comes from Torreya grandis, assembly GCA_037957365.1. Taxonomy (NCBI): domain Eukaryota; kingdom Viridiplantae; phylum Streptophyta; class Pinopsida; order Cupressales; family Taxaceae; genus Torreya; species Torreya grandis. Next base: position 1,290,046 of record JARHVA010004767.1, on the reverse strand, counting down.
TAACTATCTCAACATAATAAATTTAGAGTATTTTTATATTTGAGTTTAACATTTGATTAGCCTGCTATAGATATGATTATCACCCTTGTGCCATTTCATTTCTATATTCTTAACCCTAAGCTATAAAGTAAAAACATACATATATTTCATTTTAAGGTTAAACATTTGGTGAACCCAATATTTGAACATCAAAACCTAGGTCACTTAGGGTATTATAAATTTTTTATTACTAAATCATAAATTACTTTCAATTATACAATCATGTTTCCCATTAATAGTTATATTAATTATTTCATGGTCCAATTACTTAAAGTGGATCTTACTTGTTATATCCCATGCCTAATTAACACGTTGATCTATAAGCGATGCAAAACCTTTTTTCCCACATTCTCCATATTATAATGTTTACAATGATATTTTACCTGTCACTACAAAGAACTAAAGGGTGTGAATGAAGCAACCTTCTTCCCTAGGGAATGTTGTTTCACAATCTAGGCACAATGTGGCACAAACTTCATTATTGCACTTCTGACATAGTTCCTCACATTACAATGATATTTTTTATATGCATTATGTATGACCTTACTCCCTTGTAATTTTGAGCCACCATATGTGACCTCTATTTTAAACATCATAAAATGGACTGAGCATAATATATCCTTTGAAAAGGAGGATTTTCCTCCCCAAAACCTTATAAATAATTTTTTTCCACTTTATCTATAGGTATGTGTTTTTTTAAAAATGTTAAAATGATTTCTCGTGGATAATGGTTCCAGACTCAACATTTACAACATATCATTTCTCTCTATCATGGTAATTGTACCATGAAATTTAGATCCATCTAATATGAGTATCAAGGGATTTGATAATATGTCAAATAAAGTATTAAGATAGATAACGATGCATATTACTATAGGAGCACTTATATTATCCACTTTGTACTAGGTTATTTCAAATTATTTGAGCTATAACATTATTTTGGGATGACCTTGGATACATGAGATGTGTGTGGTTCCCTCCATGCTTTATGCATGCTTAAAATGTAGTCATCAAGGATTAATTTACACATTCCCAATGGATATTAATCCATTATAACATTTTTTAATAGTTTAACCACACAGCCAACCTATAACATAGGCCTATAAATCTGATTTTGGTTCTCAATATTTACTAAAATATGGGTACAAGGGGAAAGGCTTAGGTAAAACTAAGAAATAAATAGAACAATCCATTGCTTATATATGTAATATAAAATAGAAAGGGTTGGGATTTATAAATAAATATATTAAACACAAACATATCTCTTAGAATATAATTTATTTCCAAAAGGACAAAACAAAATGTATTAATGTCTCCACAACCAAGATCCTAGTGGTCAACCCTCATCTAATTGATGATTCCACCTCCCAATCATTTCTAACAATGGATGAGTTTTCTAATGATGTATCACTAATAGATTACTTGGGGGAATATGAGGATCTCCATTCCTTCTATCATAAGAATAGGTTTTATCATGATACCTCTACTCATGCTTATTTTTGTTAGAATGATAATAAAAATATCCAACTTGATGCTTCAAATACTATTCCTACCACATCTTTTATCACCAAAAGATATATGTTATTAAGCAAAAAATAGTCAAATATAAATTTGGAATAGATAATAATCTTAGACTAGCTTTACTTGCTACAATGATGTCGGAGGATTAAGGAAAAACCTATCAACAGGTCCTCCATGATTTTCTTAAACCCTTTACTTGGGGTTATTCAGATATACATGGGATTAATCCATCAATGGTAATGCATAATATATTATTATACCCAGACACAAATCAATCAAAATAAGAAATATGAAAAATACATCCTAAAGTGATATTATTATAAAATATGAAATTCAAAAACTTTTAGATGCCAAATTTATAACATCTATTGTAGATTCCAAATGGGTATCCAACATTATCTATGTAAAAAACTAAATGGTGATATTTGATGTTGCAACTGATTACCATGATTTAAAAAAATATTTCCCTAAAGACAACTTACCTTTACCTAATATTGAATGATATTGGATTTTACAATAGGATATGATACTTTTTCATTTATGGATGATTTCTCAAGATATAACCAAATCAAAATTAAAACTATAGACTAGGAAAATACTACATTTACCACTCCTTGGGGGACATTTTATTACATAGTCATGCTATTTGGATTAAAAAATTAATGAGCCAAATATAAAATGGCCATGACTCATATACTTCATGATTTGATACACAAAAATAGTGAGTATTATGTTGATGATGTTGAGTATTGTCATTGATGTCAAAGGTGCATTTTATGAAGGTTGATGTCAAAGGTGACTAATCCTAGTTGGTAGTGTATGATGTGACAAGGGGAAATGAGAGAGTGTTTTCATGAGATATTTATGTCATGAGAGAAATAAAAAGAGATAATTTTAATTAAACTAATGTCTTATGTTTTCAGGAAGGTACATATAATTGATGTCAAAGTTACACCATAGGAATCCTAGTCATGACATGAAGAGGTATGTGATTGAAAATTAATTAACACAAGAATTCAAAGGTTTGTTTTCATTATTTTATCATGTTTGTGATGCATTCAATAATTCATGAGAGTTTTAGGGTAAACCTATAGGGGTAAGACCTTCAGACTAAGCCTACACCTAAACCTCTCTTAAACCTTATTTGGTATAATGAGGTATGAAAATTAGATTGAAATTAAAGTATACATATGTTATCATGAATAAATGTGATATAAGTTTTTTTAGTAATGTTCACAAAGTTTGAGTCATGGTTTGAAGGAAATTGCATGAATCTATGTTGTAGACCTTCTTGAGTTCATAGAATTAGGTCTCAAGACTCGAGAAGCACTTTTAGACATTCATTGGCATGTGTAACCTATACACAAGAACTTGGGATGTTAATGAGAGATTTTTAAAGTTCATAAATAATATCTCTAGACATTGGTTTTGAATTCAAGGGACAATCCTTTATGAACAATCATTAACACTAAAACCTATGTTAAACCTCCCCAAAACCTTAATAAGGACTTGATGTGAAAGATATTGTTAAAATAAGATAATAATGGATTAAAATTAATATATAATATATTTTATCATGTATTAAACTCTCCAAATTACCTCTAGGTGGTGGTGGTTAGTTACATGAGAGATAAAATGTACAGATACAGGCTTATTTATCAAGAAGTTGTTATAGCTCTCAAAAATTATATTGGTCGAGAAAATAAAATGGATAGGAAAAAAAGATAAAAACTCATTTTTAATTTACATTATGATTTATGTATAATTTATATCCTTTAATTTTTATAATCTGGTCATCCAAGTTAGCCAATCAAATGGATTTGAGGGTCTAAGCATATCAAATTGATGAAATAAAGTGAATGAAGAGTTTATTTATTAATTTTAATTCATTTTAATTTTTTGAATATTTTTTTTAGGTTAGTGAATATGGTGAAAAATTTGCTCACAAAATGACATGTATGGTTTAGATAAGACTGTATGATATAAGGTCAATAAATTGGTCTACAAGACCAATATTTATCATTAGACCATATGATATTTATATTTTAGGATGGTCTACAGATCTCATATTACTATTTAAATTTATTAATAGTCATTACAAGTGTCTACAGAAGTTTTGTATGTCTAAGTCATCATGACTAGTAGTTTAAGTAAATTGGTAGTTCTGAGTGAGTGACTTTCAGAGATGTTCTTGAGCCTTTATCTCTTGAGTGAAAGTGAAAAAAAAAATGTTGATGATATTGAGGTAATTTATAATATATCTAAATTTTTTTTTATATTTCAATAGCTTAAGGGTGTTTAAGCTTCATTCTTTCAAAATAGACTTTTGAGGTACACAAGCCTAATAGGACATTTGTCCTAAAAGAGATTTCATGGTATGAGTGAAGGATATAGGTATAAAAAATAATGGATAAGGTTATTATAGTTAATTATATAATTTATTTAATGGTTTTTTATTTTTGGATAAGGCCATCTAGGCCCAAGAGGCTTAGACTTTGACACTAAGAAGATAGACCTAATGCAATTAGGTCTCCATGAGACCTAAAAGAGAAATGAGGCCTAATTAAGTTGTTGTAGACCAAAAATAGCTAAAATTACATTTTAATCATGTTTATAATATGTTATAAGATATATTTTATGTCTAATATAATATTTTTAATGTGTGTGGAAAACCAATTGGTTTGTGATCATGTGTAAGTATATATACAAGGCAGTTTAGGCCTATTTGAATGTAAGCAACATAAGCAAATAAAATATTCATTGGTAAATCAGAAGGAGGTCTTAAAATGAAAACATAATAGAAGATAAAAATTTTGGTGATAAAATTTCATGATGCGGTTGATTTGGTGATGAGTCACTTAGGGATATTGTCCTTCCTTACAAGTATGTTCTTCTTAAATCCTAGTCAAGTGAGTGTTTGACTTCATTAGGGTTAGTGTTCCAAGTTGATTTGGTGTTTAATAGAATTTGATTTTTTTTTGATATTAGTACAAAAGGTATTGAGATTCATAAAATCTAAGTTTGATTCAAAGGTGTCTTCGATAGAGGATATCAAATATTTTAACATACTACATATGGATGAGCTTCATGGCATCTTGACTACCTATGAAATGAGAACAAGTGATGGAATACCTTCCAATAAGGAATTTGAATTCAAGGTTAAGAAAAAATCATGAGGTAAAAAGGCTAATGATGATGTTGACAAAGACAGTAATGATTGAAAGATAGAAGGAATATTTTTTAGAAAATTAAGGAAAGGATCAAGTAAGTATAAGGGCAAGTTATCATTCAAATTCTTTAAGTGTGGTAAGATTGGTCACTTTGCATCTAAATATCCCAACAAGGATAAGAATGAGCATGATGGAGAACATGATGAACATCATGGTGATGATAAGAAGGTTTATAAGTATAACAAGATAAAAAAGGGTTTAAGGAAGTATGAAGGCAAGAAAGGGTCATTCAAGAACAAGAGAAGTTTGTATACAACATAAGATAGTAGCCCATCTGATGTAAGTGACACAATTACATTTGATAATAGTAATGACCATAATAGTAATTAAACATTATTCATGTCTATAGAAACAAATAATGAGGGTTGATTAAAAGGGAAAATTTGTATGGATGATAAAGAATCATATGAAGAAGAGGATGAAGTCAACCTTGAGATAGAATTGGTGAGTACTCTATAGGAGTTGAAGTTTCAAATAAGGAAGAATCAAAAAGTGAGATCATTGGTTAAGAGTTATGAGGAACAAATCAATCTCTTTGAAGAGAGACTAAGTAATAACACCAATGAACATGAGGAAATCATCAAACATTTGGAAACTTAGATTGTGATTGTCATAAGAAGTATTAAGACAAAGGAAGAATAATGCATCAAGTTTGGAAAAGAGATGGAGTCCTTGAAGTTAGAATTAGATCAATAAATAGTCAAGTTGAAGACACATCAAAAATTTGAAAAGATCATTGAAGTCCTTAGTGATATTTTAAATAGTCAAAGCTATCTATATGATAAGATGAGTCTTAGGTTAAAAGAAGATTAAAAAGAAAATAAGGAGATTCAAACCTCAAAGTAATATGAATCATCAATAAATTATGGTAATGATAGAGTAAATACCTATGCAAAAGCTCTCAAATATTAGACTAAAATTGATCATCAGCAAGTTAATAAGAATGTGACTCTTTTAAGAGAAAACAAAGGTAGAGGTGTATCATTCAAAATTAGATATACAAGGTATGTTAAGCCTTTCAATGGTTATTTTTTCTCATGAAATTAATATGGACATAGAGTTGTGTATTGTAGGAATCATGCTAGGATAAATTCATCATGGAGGAATATGGTGAATGTCCATTTCAATAGTAGAAATAGAATTATATGCTATAATTTTGATCAAAGAGGACATATTGAAAGGGATTGTGAGATAATGCATATGAGGAAGATCAATCAAGACAAAAGGCTATATGTTCATCATACTTAGAATTGGATCAATAAGTTAGACTATGTGAACAAGGTGAATGAGGAGTAGAAGACAAAAGAAGAAGAATTTATGCTAGCTCAAACTACCTTTCACATTCAAGATAAAGGAATGAAATGGTACATAAATAGTGGTTTCTCAATCCACATGACATGGGATAATATCAAGTTCATCTCAATAAAGAAGAATGTTGTAGGAATAGTTAGATTTTGGAGATAAAAAAACTTCCATTAATGTTGGTAAGGGTATCTTGAGTTTGGAAAATGGGAAGAACAAGACAAAGAATGTGTTGCATGTGGAAGGTTTGAAATATAACCTGCTTAGATTAAGTTAAATGTGAAACCAATGACACACACTAACCTTTCATGATAGAGGTTGTGATATAATTAGAGCCAAATCAAGAAGGCTAATTTCCAATGCTAAGAGGACTGAGAATAATCTATATGTCTTGAATGAGATAAAAAAAGGAGAGATGTTTTATGATAAATATATATTAAATTTATCTATAGCACAAAATGTTAGGCCACTTAAACTTTGACAATCTAGTCAAGATAAGCTCTAAGAATTCTATGAATAACATGACTAAAATCACCAAACCTACAAACGCACCTTACAAGGCATGTCAACATGGTAAATAGACTAAAAGAAGGTTCAAGTCTAAGGATTACTCTATGACAAACCTTCGAAGGGACTATTTTAGATAATTTAGACTTATATATAGTCCAACTAAAAAACAAATATCAATAATATGCCTACATTATTCAAATTTTTATAATTTTAAATTTTCTCCAATATAATAAATGGGGAACATATCCAAATTATTACCATACTCTCCACATGAAACTTGTGCAAAACCTAAAAACTATTCATTTTTAAAGATTATCTCCCATCCAATTTAGGGACATAAGTCCACATTATTTGAAATAATCCATTTGGAGTTAATACACACTAATATTTATGGGCCTAAAATAATCCAAAGTATTTAAGGAGATAGTTACTTCATGGTACTCATATATGGCTACACAAGAATGACTCAGGTAACATTCTTGAAAGAAAAGTAAGAATCTCTTGATAATATCAAGGCAATCAAGGCTCTTATTAAGAATGAGAACAATGTAAAGATAAAAATATTAAGATATAATAGAGGAGGAGAGTTTTGGTCCAATGAGTTTGATGACATATATGAGGTCCACAGGATAAGGAGATAGTTCTGAATAGCTAGGACACCTCAATAGAATGAGGTAGGGGAAAGAAAGAATAGGAAATTTTAAGAGATGGTAAGATATAGGCTAAATGATTCAAGGTTAGCTAATGGATAATAGAAAGAGGAAGTAAGCACTATAGTCTACATTTTGAATAAATGAAAAATAAGGACTAATAGAAATAAGACTCCTTATGAACTATGGAAAGGCAGACTTCCTAATGTGTAAAACTTTTGAGTGTTTGGAAGAAAATGCTTCTTCAAAAGAGATGAGGAAGACTTAGGTAAGTTTTATTATAGGTTTGATGAAGATATATTCTTGGTATACTCATTAGTGAGCTTAGCATATAGATTCTATAATAAGAGGTTGAAGAATATAGTAGAAAGCACCAATGTGAAGATTGATGAGACAAGTTCTAAGAAGTCACACTCATAGTCAAAATATAAATCAAAGAATATGGACATCAAGAATGAAGAATAAATAATATATATTGATGATGAATAAGAATTTGAGGAAAGATAATATTCAAAAGGTCCTTCAAGATATATTTAGAGAGACCATCCTGAATCACAAATCATTGGCAACAAGGATGTAGGTATACAAATAAGGAAAAGACTGGTAAGTAACCTAAATAAAGAGAATGTTGCTCTATTATCTAATATTGAAACTAATAATATTTTATAATAAATAAAAGATAGGTTTTATTTAATTCATATTAATGCATTAGAATAAATAGATAAGAATGAGACTTTGGAACTAGTTCTTAGGCCTAAAGACAAGAATGTCATTGGCACAAAATGGTTGTTTAGAAACAAGTTGAATGAAGATGGATAAGTCACTAGGAAAAAGGATAGATTGGTATGTTAGGGGTATTCACAAGTTGAAGGGGTATACTTTGAGGAGACCTTTACTTGATTAGCAAGATTGGAGGCCATCAAATTTTTTCTAGCATATACAAAATTCAAAGGGTTCAAGGTATACCAAATGGATGTCAAATCTAGTTTTCTAAATGGAAACTTGGAAGGGGAGCTATACATAGAGAAACTTGAGGTTTTATCATTATCAGGTAATAAGTACAATGTTTTTATAATTAAAAAGGCTCTTTATGGTATAAATCAAGCTCTTAGAGCTTGGTATGCTAGATTAGATAGGTATCTATTAGACCAAAGAATCAATAGAGGATTTACAAATAGTAATTTATACATAAATATAGAAGATAACCATTAGTTGATAATAATTATCTATGTGTATGAAATCATATTTGGTGGAAATTGTGATAATATGACTAAGACCTTTGTAGAGGTGATGAAGGAGTCTAAGATGTCCATGATAGGGTAACTATCATTCTTTCTTAGATTACAAATCAATCAATAAGAATGAGGTGTATTCATTTCACAATCTAAGTACATAAGAGAGATGTTCAAAAAATTTGAAATGGATGATTTTAAGGTATTAGCACACCTATAATCATAGGGTGTAAGTTGAGCAAGGAAGATGAATCTCCAAGGGTCAATTAGACCTCATACAGATCAATAATTGGAAGTTTTTTATACACTAATACTTTTATACCTAACATTATGCAAGTAGTAGGTCTTAATAAATAGGTATTTTGGGAATATTTCAGTTAGACCCAAAGTAAAATCATTTATAAGTAGTTAAAAGGATACTTAGGTATCTGAAGGGGACTATGAAGTTTGGGTCATGGTATCTAACTAGTAAGGATTTTGATTTAGTAAGGTACATAAATGCATATTGTGTGGGGAGCTTAGATGATAGGAAGAGTTCTAGTAGAGGAGTCATCTACTTAAGAGAGTGCCTAGTATCATGGTGTTTCACTCAATTTTTTATATTATTTAGAAGAACATAGTAAAACTAGAAATATAGGTTGTGGTAGAAATACTGACAAAACTACACACATTAGACCATAAGATTTTGAATATCTCCTCTTTGGATTGGGAGGAAGACCTAAAAATAAGAAAGCATAAGGTGGATTAGATGGATATTTGAAGTGGATTGCTTGATGTAGAAGTTGATCATAATTCCAATAGAGTGATGATACTTGGAGTGTTGATGACAAGTTGGGCTTGTTGGATTGTTGAAGTGTTTGATGATGATTGAACTATAAAAGAGATTTTGGATAGTAGATCTCTTGACAATAATTGTAGATGGATTTTCCCTTACATCTCTCCTCTTATTATAAGCAAGGGAAAGAGGTTGAAGTGGGAGTGTAACTAGGGATTCTAATTATAACTCATCCATTCAACTCCTCACAAAAGGATTTAGATGACTTATATTTAAAAAAATATGAGTAATAGTTTTCATGGTGATTGCATGTTAAGATTTTAGTCAGTGGAGCCTAACCATCAATGGTTAGGCTAACCATCGATACTTAGCCTAACCATTAGATATAAAAGGGATAGTTTAAGATAGTTAGGTTAAAATGGATATAAATGGGTTTAGGTAATGGTAAAAGGTTTGAGGGGTTAAGACAATCAGCATCACATGTGCAGATTTCCAATGTCTTCATTTGCCCCATTTTATTGTGTGGCTTGAGTTGACAAGCTACAAAACAAAAATAGAAGTTGGGTATGGTAAAGGTCAAGGTTTCATTAAGGATGGAAGGAGGTTTTCCCCCTCAAACTAAGAAGTGATGAGGCAAAATAAAATCAGATTGAGGTTTGATAAGTGGGAGTTAGTAGCTGGTGAGTGACACATAGAATGTGTGCATAAAAAGTGACTAAGTGCAATAGTTTTAGATCATGTAAAGACTAAATTTTCGAATGTTAATGAAAATAAGGTTGGTGTGAAGAAAATAAGTGACTAATGTATCATGAGACTATAGTAGGTATGGTAGTGGGATACACCTATTAGTCTCTAAGGTATATTTGTGTGTTTTAGTGGGTATCCAAGGAAGGAAGTGCTCCCAAGAAAACTCTAAATGGGTCAACATGTGACAGGTATCTGAGGTAAGAAGTGCTCCCAAAAAGGCAAAAATGACTTGGTTATTGTAATAGGTTGTGAAAAGATAGTGAACATGGTAAGGTCAATTGGTGTAATCAAAATGACCCACACAAAGTCATCACAAAACATGTAAATAGTTTGGTAAAAATAATCAATGTCAAGGTAGACACAAGTAAATCGATGGGTTGGGGTGAGGTTGAGTTGACTCCATATGCACTAGGTAAGTAGATTCTACCTACATATTTTTGGGGTTATAGGATACCACAACAACTTTAGGCCAAATGTAGTTCTTACTAGAAGGTTAGTGCTGAGGTAAATGCTTAGGTGAATAGGTAAGTGAAAGTGCATAAAGTGAGGTAAGTAGATTATTGAGGTTGTGAAAAAAATATGACTAATTGTGATCATCCTGATTATAATAGACAGTGTTGAGGTGAACATGGTCAAATGGGTTGGTTAGAGAAGGATACTCTCAAAAAGGTCAAGTATTAGTATATTAAGTGGAGATGAGGTGATCTTGTAAGAGGGTAGCACCTAGGTGGGTGATATGAAAAATTAAAGGAAAGTGTGGGCCCCTAACTATTGATGGTCAAGGGTTTTAAGGGATGATCATTGATGGTACCTTAACAATCAATGATCAATGGGAAACCCTAAAAGTAGAAACATAAAAAGTGAAAGTGAAAAGTCATTTTCATCTTTTGACATTTTACCTCCATGATTTTTACTCAAGTGATTTTGCACTGAGGGTTGACCAAGTTGACTATGAGGTGGGGAGTGTTGATTGGTTGAGCTAGTGCATGAGGAGATATATTGTTGACTAAGATGCAGGGTGGATGATGGCTTAGTTGAGTAAAGGGACATGGGCTCTAACCACATCAGAGATCATAGAATGAAGTATTGGGTGTTTTAAAATTGATATCATGGTTAAGTTAGTTGTGTTAGATTTTCATTTATATAGAATGTGGAATGATTTGGTTAGGGTTTAAAATTATTTTTTTGGTTTAGGGATGATAATGCCCTAGTGTTAGGTTTTTACTTAATTAGGCAAATGTGTTGGTGAAATTGATAGTGGGAAGGTATGTTGGGTTGGGAATGGACTGTATATTGGTTATGGATAGTTTAGTGTGGTAGGAGATAGTGATGGTAGGGTTTTGAGAGGTCTAGTGTTTGAAGGTCACACCACCAATAGTCACACATTATGATGATAAATAGTTGGACCTAAATATCAATGGTTAAACCTAAGGTAAAAATGGATTATAGGGACCATCAATGGCTCAAATAACCATCAATGGTTGAAGGTGTGCTTAGAAAATGTTGAGAATTTGTTCAATGAAATGTTAAAAAAAAGGTTTTTATTTGTGATAGTAGTTTTTTAATATAAAGAGAGATTTCTTGTGAGTGTTATAGGTAATATGTTAAAAGGTATATGTTAGATGAATATGAAGTTTTAAAAAGGTAATATGTTAAAAGGTATATGTTAGATAAATATGAAGTTTTAAAAATATAAGTATAGGTTGGTACTTATCTTAGTATTCATACTAAGATGCTTGGTTTTGTAGGCCCATGACCAGATTCAGATGAGGGACTGGGTTCCCACATTGTTTATGGTAATTCATGATGTGATGATTGTTAATGAGTGGAGACATATGGAGGCTATGGGCTTAGGGGTGATACATCACTATCAATATGTACCATGAGATCCAATTATGTTTGTCATGTTCATTAAGAGATGGGATCCCATGATAAAGACCTTCTAGTTGCCTATCAAGGAAATCACCATCCTACTAGAGGATGTGACTAGGATCACTAGATTACCTACTCAAGGAGATCTTATGTACCACATAGAGAGTGATGAGGTAGATTACCACATGGACCTCATATATGGTGTACATTAAGTTCATGCATAGTTATATATAGGTGGATTTAGGTATGGGCTATTATATTAGAGGGATCCTAGGGATAGGTGCTTGAAGATGATGAAAATAATGGATTTGATGAGTTATGTACTATTAGACTCCATGGGTGGCTAATTTCCATACTTGATTCTTAGCATGTTAGTGGAGATGCTTCTAGGGAGGACCATTTTTGGGTGGGCATAGGTCTTGCTTTTGCATATTTATAGAGAGTTGTGGGCCTTCTGAGCACATAAGTGATATTGGATTAGTGTTGGATTGGTGTTACATTATTGGGATTTCAAGCACATTCAGGTATTGATACCTTTAATACTACTAGAGGATACTCATGTGCCAATTGATTATGTTAATGGCTTCATGAGGTGGAGGAGAGTAGTGGAGAGAGATTAGGAATGGGCTTAGGTCATAGCTTTATAGGGGCTAGTGGCCACTTTTCAAGGCTAAATTGGCTCCTTATAGGGATAGATTGGAGTTAGAATGGTAGGTATAGCAGTAAGAGGGCCACCAAATTTAATGCCATAGGCATAGTATCTAGAGACTATGTAGGAGTTTATTTATTATGAGGTGATGGTGTTGATCAATTACCCCATACTATGAGATTTACAAAGTATATAACTATTTTAAGTAGTGGGGCTGCACTAGCTACTCTAGGGGAGTGGGTTGCTACATTTGGGTAGATAGGGGTCCAAAGGGGACCACCATCAGAAACAAGTCTAGATGGGGCCATTGGTAGTAGTGCAGGTGGTCTAAGTGCTCCAAGGGCTTGATTTTTATATGATATATGATATTTATATGATTTTTGATTCCATCCTATGTGTCAATGATAATATTATTGATGATTATAGATTGATGATTTTAGAGATATGATCATGATTCTTGTGATGTGTATGTTTATGGTTTATGGCTTTACTTATTTTATGATGTTTACATACCGTAGATGTGTTTTCATTGAGATAGTTCATGATGATGTTTGTTTTATTTATTTTATTCATGGATATGATAAGATATTTTAATTAGATGGATAAAGTGGACAATGGTATGTGTTATGATGTATTTTATTGATGCTTTCATTGTTGTAAATGATATGCTATATAATTTTATGCAATGTGATAATTAATTAGCTAGATGATCATGGTTTATCCATATAGAGAGATAGATTATGTATTTTATATGATGGATTATATTTATGCCATGGATGTGATGTTTATTTTACATGATGATAGAGGTATAACATGATACATGAAGCAAGTCAATAAAAAACTAGATGTATAGGAGACTAAGAAGAATCATGAGGGACACACCCATGAATAAGGAACATAATGCCTTTTTATTGGCAAGGATTGACATGAAACCCAAAGTTGGATTTTAGCTTATTGAAGATAAGCCTTTCAAGTGCTTCGCATTAGGATGCTTAATGTTGATAATGAGGTATCCTAATTAGGATGTGTCGAGTAAGCTCATAGTCCCATCATATGTGATATGTGGAAGGAGAATGGGTGAAACTAGAACTATTTAGTAAGACTAGTATGCATTTTTAGTAGGCTTCCTAAAGAGGTATTATAGACAAGTCTATGTTTATATACAAAGTGTAGATTGATCGATGAGGGAAGTCTACTAAGGAGAGTCAATTTTGGCTTTCCAAGATTAATACTAATATGAGAGCTAATTATGGCTTTCAAGATTCTTTTTCTTTTGCTTTAGGGTTGGGGAAGCTAATCAATGTTAGAAGCTTCTAGAAATTGCTAGCTTTTGACAAGTATTTTACTTAGCCATCCTTCAAAGGAGTGGTCTAAGATTTTGTTTCAAATTATCTTGATAGTTATCCTTTTAGGGAGAAGTCCACCTTATGTTTTTGTATATTCAAATGAGTTTTAATATCTATTATTTAAGGGATTAGCTTGTGGATGCTAGGGGTGACCCATGATTTGTTTTTTACTTTTGATACTATTCTTGCCTTTGATTGATTTTGATTGACATAGACTTATATATTTATGCTCAATGGATGACCTTAATGAAGGCAAAACTAAGATGACATAGAAGTTTAGTAGGTGAAAAGGATATAGGTGACAACGATGGGAACCCCTTATCAAAGAGAGGGGAAGTACTATGAGAATCATGCCTTGGGTATAGCCATGGTACCCATAATTTAAGATTAGGCTATGCTTGTGATAGATAATCACACGATTTAGTTTTAGTTGGTTTCCCCTAAAAGAGGAAAATGAAATATGGTATGGAAGGGATGAAATTAACTTAGAGAAATGATGATCACAAACTTTATTTTAATAATAAAAAGGATGTAGATGCGAAGTTTTGAGAGGCTTAGGTTATGGGTTTCCTTCAAGAGAGGATAAATGGTAAGCTCCTGATCCATACTTATGGGTTACGAAGTAGGGTCCAATCCAATTGAAATAAAATTTGCCTCATTTTATTTTCTCCATGTTTGTCACATGTTGAATTTATTTAAGAACAATATCTCCAATATTAAATTCTTGTAATTTTAGGTGTTTGTTATAGCCTCACTTAATTCAATCTTAATAGACATAAAGATGGGAAAGAGTGACTAAATGATGTTTGTCAAGTATATTGAGTTGGGATAAATGCTATTAATGGTAATCATCTTCCAAAATGAGGATACATTATATGTGAAGAGAAGGTATTTGGATTTCAAGAAGCAAGATGGCCTCAGCTCCAAAGATGAGAGAAAAAGGTGTAACACTAGTAGGGGTTTAGATGTTAGTATGATATGCCCATAGGGTGAAGGGGATGTGTAAGTGCCAATCCCAACCTCAAGCATTGACCATTTTGGTAAGCATGTTGTTAAGGGTTTTGTTAGAGGCTTCAGCTTGTCTATTTGCTTATGGGTGATAAGGTGATGAAAAGCTAAGTTTAATACCAAATATGTCACAAAGGCCTTAAACTTGATTGCTTTTAAAATATTTACCTTTATCGGTGATGATTTTATTGGGAACACCAAAACAATAGATGATATGATGGGTGATGAATTCAACAATCTTTTTAGCTTTCTTTAAGACAAGGGGAATAGCCTCTACCCATTTGGTAAAATATTTAGTTGTGGTAATGATAGAATGATGTCATTGTGAAGAGTGGGGGTTGATTTCACCAATAAGGTCTAGACCCCATTGTGACAAGGTCTAAAAGTTTGTATAAACATGAAGACTATTGCTAAGTGCATGATGTAAATTAGCATGCTATTGACATTTGACACACTTTATAACATAATCATAGAAATCTTGGTTAAGGGTAGGCTAGTAATAGCCCAAGTAAAGGATACACTTGGCCACAACAAGGCCACTAAAGTGACTCCCATAGATACCATCATGTGTCTCTTTGATGACATAAGAGGCTTCTAAACCATGGAGGTAATAGAATAGGAGGCCATCCAAGCCTTGTTTGTAGAGGATTCCTCCCATAATGGTATAATGAGAGATGCTTTGAACAAATACTCAATAGGCATTCCTAGAGAGGTCAGAGGAAACTATGCCATGCTAAAGGTAGTTGAATTTTTTTTGGTACCAAAGTTCAGGTAAAGTTTCCAACACACTAAAGATGGTTGGAATGTCTTATTCGGTGTAGGAATGTTCGGTGAGGTGATGGACAATGATGGATAGTTTGGAGCCTGAGGGTGTTGATGGGATTTGAGAGGCAAGAAAATCCATAGTATCAACAATCTTATTGGTATACTAAGGGGTGGTTTGGATATGGTAGTGTTTAAATGAGGTTAAGAGTTCTATGACAAGTTGTCTATACAGCTACATTATTTCATTCTTACATTGGTTATTTTTATGACAAAAGTTATTGATTATTGATTGGTTATGAAAAAAAAATTGGTTAAGAAGGTAGTGGAAAATTTTGGTGGCCATGAAGACTAAGGCCATACATAGTTTCTTGGTATGTGTGTACCTAGTCTCATATTCAACAAGTGTGTGGCTAATGTAGTAGATGGCTTGCTCTTTGTGTTCATCCCAATGAGCAAGAATCACCCCTAGGGAGTGGTCTATGGTAGAGATATAGAGGTAGAAATGTTGGTCATTATTAAGAGGTGTAAGGATAAGTGGAGATAATAGGTATTCTTTGAGTGTATCAAAGGCCTTTTGATAATCAACATTCCACTTGAAAGAGATATCCTTTTTCAAAAGATGGTGGAAGGTTTGACACTGATCAAAGAGCTAAGATATGAATCGATGAATGGATTAAAGTTTCCTTTCAAGTTGTGGAGTTGTTTAATATTGGTCAAAGGTAGCATATCAAGGATGGATTTGATTTTGGCTAGATCAACTTTGATTCTTTTAAGGAAAATGATGAAGCCAAGAAGTTTGCTTGATAAGACCCCAAAAATACATTTCTTGGGATTAAGGAAGATGTGATAATGGATAAGTCACTCAAAGATAATTGTGAGAATAGCTAAATGGTCTTTTCAATGCTTGGACTTCCAAATAAGGTCATCCACATAGTCTTTGATGATTATATGGATAAGGTCATGGCACATTGGTAGGTTCCACCAATTTTCTTAATATTAAAGGGCATGACTCTCTAATAAAAATTCCACCATAGGGTGATAAAGGAAATTTTGTGTTAATCTTTAGGGGAAATCTAAATCTAATTATAATTAAATAATAAATCCATAAGTGACAACATCTTGTGGCCTACTATAAGATCAAAAAATTACTCAATGTTAGGTAGAGGAAAGTCATCCTTTGGGAAAGTGAGGTTGGGGTCACAAAAGTCCACACAAATATGTAGTCCCCCTATGGATTTAGTGATAGGTATGATGTTTGAAACCCATCGGGTATAATCAATGGGATGAATAAAGTTGACAAAAAGGAGGAATTGAAGCTATTATTTGACAAGGAGGGCTATACAAGGGTGAATTTGACAAAAAAATGATTTGATAGGTTTGGCATCATGATTGGTTATAATTTTGTGGGTGGTGATGGTTGGGTCAATACCAAGCATATAAGAATATGACTAGGCAAATGCAATATTATGGTCTTGGAAGAAGGTAAAGAAGTCATGTAGTTCCTCAAAGGTGAGATTTTGGCAAAGTTTGATGATATAGGGGTTACCCAAAGTGCCTATGTCAACATCTTTCATAGATTCATTCAACATGGTTGAGGTTTCTAGAGATAAAGATTTGTGGATGGAGTAATCTAGTGTACCAAGGTAGGTGAGAATAACATCATCATCTTGACACTAAATAATGTTAATGGTAGAAGAGTCTTCTCCCACAAGTTTAGGATGGGTTAAATGGATGGATATGGATGCCCCTTCCTTTTAATAATTTAGGGGGCTAAGGGTAATCATGTTGATGGAAAAAAAAGTTGGGTGAGACGATGTCCTCATCCTCACCCATAGGTGGAGGGGGTCTTGATGAGGAAGGGGTTTGTTATTTGATAATGGTAGGGGTAATTTATTTGGCCTTCTTTATCAAGTAAAATAAAGCAAATGCCATGCTTCTCATGAGGTTTTTAGGTCTCAATTGAGCTCAATATGTGTGGTCCATGCTCATATCATCCTAAACCAAATCTCTTCTAGGCACACTTATGAAAGTATAGCTTGGTGAAGTTGGGGTTATCCAAATAAGATAAAGTGGAGATGAATGGTTGAGGTGGAGAGGGAGCATTGGTAATGCTAATTGGCTTGTCAATTCCCCCATATATAAAGTGGGTTTGATAGCTCAGAGGCCCCAAAGGGGTAATGGATCTAATATTGGGGTCATAACCTAGTTAGTGGTTGAGTTTACCATATTCTTGGGGGGTAAGGAGGGCATCAAGGGTGAGGAGAAAGTATTTTCCAAGGGTGAGGAATTAGAAGGCAGGTTCTAAAGGATCAGTCATGGGTATCTAGTCTACATGGATAGACAAGCTGGTAGAGGCCTCAGTGGAAGGGGAAGAAGTAATAGCTTTAGCTTCCATAGGTGAAGTTTTGATGTTGGTTGTCTTTAATGCTTTAGATGGAGGTAGAAGAATGTCATTAGGTTGGTAGGTCATATTACATGTTGCAAAAGGGATAGGGTCAGCTTGTATGGTAACAACTTGACCCTCATGTTCAAACTTGACACAATGGTGGAGGGTAGAAGGTACACATCCCATGGCATGAATCCAAGGTATCCCAAGTAAAACATTATATTGGAATTCACCTTTGAATACATAAAAGAGTTTAGGGAGTGTGCAAGGTCCTAGCTAAATGTGGAATAAAATAGTTTGCAAGGTAGTGGTCATAGTATCATTAAGAGGTCAAAATATGGCTGAAGTTTTAGACATGACATTGTTCTATAGCTTAAGTTTCTCATAGGCATGAGAAGAGATGATGTTGATATTAGCTCCCCCATCAATCATAACTCATTTGATATAAGTTTAGTTGATGTGGGTTGTAATAAAAAGAGGGGGATCTAGGTCTTTGGGGTAGATAGAAGGTATCTTTGAGTCCTTGAAGGTAATAAGGGTGGAGAGTTGGAGAGCAACAACGAAGGCCTCTATGGGTTAGGAATCCCATGGTCTAACTTTAATGGCATGCATAGCCTCAATCATGGCCTAAAAATGATGGGGTGAGGTGGAAATGAGCTCATAGAGGCTCATTTTAGTAGGGGTCTCATGGATTTGCTTAAGGATGACCCTCCTAATGGATTCAAAGGGGTTAACCTCTAATGTGCCTAAGATAATAACTTTGGGCTTAGATTTAAGCATGTAGGTTTGGGTCTAGTTAGGTATAGGGTGAGTTGGTGGGTATGTCCATGGAATGGACACTTTGGCATTCCCTTTATCCTTTTAATATGATCATGTGACAACATTAATGGTATGGATAGAGGGGGAAGGTGTGCTAAGGGGTTGGGTAGATTCTCTATCACTCTAAGGTGAGAGTGGGGGATTAAGAATGTGTGGGCAGCTAGTTGTTGGGTGTAATGATGAATGAATAGATGAAAGGTCATCTACCAAAATATGATCCTCATCATAAAGTTGGTGGATAATGGCCTAGATATATTTCTAATTCTTTGTGTCATGCCCAGGTGTCATGTGATAGAAGTAAATTTGATGATCATTATACTAGGTTGGTTTTGAACCAAAAGGATTGAAAGGTCTGATGGGAGGTAATGTGAGGCAAGAGGTATGTATTAACCTTTGAAGAATGGTTATATAGGATTTTGATATAGGTAAGGAAGGTTTTAGGCTCATGGTTTTGGTTGGTAAGATGGGTGTGTGGGTAGTAATAGGTTGGGTGAGATCTGAATTGGGTAAGGTGGTTCAAGTGGATGGTTTTTACTTAGGCAAATAGGTAGTGAGGTCGCTAAATTTGGTGGTCTAACTGGCTATGATCTAGGAAGGACCAATGCATTAGATAATAAATGTGTTAGCATTATCAATAGTAGTAGGTAACATATGTTGAAATGGGGTTTATTTTTTATCAAAGTGGAAGAGTGGGGCCCTAGGATAGAGGGAAAGGTAGAGGGAGGTAGAGGATTAGTGATGTATTCTTTCAATGCTTTCATCCTTTTGGTGGGTTTGGGTTGAGATCTAGGTATAGGATTAGGTGAACTTAAGTCTACTTTCAAAGTTGGGTGAACCATACTTTGAGTAGGGAAGGAACCAAGAGATTTGAAAGGTTTTCTTGGTGAGGTGGTGGCATTTTTGGTTGACTATGAAGCTGAGGGGTTGTTTGAGGTTCAGATTAGTTTAAGAGATGGTTGAGAGATGATGGATTAGTTGGTTAGAGGTCTGTTATATGGTTTAGGTTTGTTGATGGAAGAAAGCCCTAACTATTACCAAAAAGTGGCTTGATCCATGTCTAATTTTAAGGTGAATTCTAATTTATGTACTAATGTGGAAAAAGGTTTGTGTACTGATCCTTATTCATGGGTAGTGGATGAAAAAAATAGACTTTTAGATTGGGTGGGATGATTAGCAAGTTAGTTAATATCTTGAGGTGAGGGAATCAAGGTTGAGATGAATGGTTCATCCATAGGAGGCATCAATAAAAATCTTACTTTTTTAGGGACAATATCCATAGGAGTAGTAATTTGTTGGGCAGTTGGTAGAGGTGGCAAATCAAGAATGTTGATTTGCCCAGATGTACTTAATTAAGGTACTATGTAATGATTCCAAAAATTCTATGAGGGTAACTAAGTAGAAATTAACTTCTTTAGTTTGGCTATCCAAAGGAGGGGTAAGGTGACTCTATGACCTTAGTAAGTGAAGCGAGGGAGGAATGGGTAGATTGGTTGATTGGGTCCTCATGGGTAGGTGTATTGTGAACCATGTTGACCATGTGGGCATTATGAGAAAACTTGGCTTATGTGTCCTCATCTTTGATAGGGGCATGGTTGGGAAAAGTTTTCTTGAAGATGTCAAGAGCTTGATTTTGAGGGGAATTTGGATTATCTAACATGTGTTCCCCTTTGTCAATAAGACTCTAAACAATATTCTTGAAAGTATTATATCGAGTAACATTATATCTAATTACCCAACGCAAAGCATAGAGATCATTCTCATTACACCAAGTAGGATTTGGATGAGAAGAATCAAATTGATGGGTAGGTTTGATAGGTGGAAGTTGTATGAGGTTAGCTTTTAGTAGCTTCTCCAAAACTAAGGTGTAAGATTCTCTAAGTAGAGTGAATTATTTTTGGTTGTTTCAGTTTAGGTTTCTTACATTTGGATTAGATTTAATGGGAGAATTTTTTTGGTTGACATTGGGTGGAGGGGTGGTTTTAAGGATGATAAAATTCATGATTCCCCTAGTCTGGGTCCCAGTATTAGCTTGGTTGCATAGTTGGGAGGAAGAGGCCTCATGGTCTTGAAGGTAGAATTCATGTTTTGTAACTTTAATTTACCCTCATCTATGGCATGGTTTTGTATCTTATGTGTCATGGTAAAATCCTCATCAAAGGTCCTAAATATATATACATGTAGTGTAGAAGATATATGTTGGGTGCAATCTCATGCGAAAAGTTCTATAAGTTTAGGTTGAGGTAAGGAAAATTAAAGTTGATTAATCAAGCTTCTCTAATGAGCGATAAAATTGGTAATAGACTCATCATCAAATTATCTGATAGAATAGAGGTCCATTATAGATAACTTCTTGTAAAATTTTGAAGGAGAAGGGCATAATCATAATAAATCTTGTGGCATGCATGCCTAAAATCCCTAAGGTGTTATTGGGGGTTATCTTTGCTTTGAAATTTGGTTAATTTTGGAAGCTCCCATTGAGGAGGGTAAGGTTTGATAGGAACATAATGATGAATAGGTTGGTTAAAAATTTGATCATAGGATAGGATGTCATGAGATATTGAAATAGATGATTCAAGGTTGGTCATTTTGTCCATGAGCTTTTTCATTAGGTCAATTTGAGGTGGTGTGCCAAAAGGATTGTAAGGCTAATACTATGGTTAAGGTTGGGTGACATATTGGTAATTACTTGTCAATGGAGATGTTGCCACATATTGGAAAGTGAATGCTAGAGCTTGTGTAGTATAGGTGGATGATGGTGGTTGGGTAGTGGGTATATACCCTTGTGGGTTAGGGATGTATCGTGGGTTGGGTGTAAGAGGTAACTACTGAGAAGTCCCTTCAGATTAGGCATGGATGGTAGCTGGGTTAGTGATAAGAGGGGAGGTAGTGACCTTAATGCTAATGGGTTATGAGGTAGAAGGGATAGGTACCCCTAAGCTTTGTAAAGAGGTATTAATTGATAGGCTATGTTTGATAGAGGGGAGCTTGGAGATGCCAATGGTGGGTACCCTAGCTACAAGTGGGACATGATGGGTTAACATTTGGGTTTCCCCCAAGGTAGAGGATTCATTATTAGGGGTGGAAGGTGTAAGTGTAACAATTGGTTGGATAGGTTAGTTATTAGCCATAAAATCAAAGGGGTTAGTAGATGAAGATGCCTAGGTGGTCAAAGGTTGGATGGTGATCATAGCAATAGGGATACCCTAAATAAGGTGGGATGGCATGTCATAAGCAGGATCTTGAGGTGGAGTTTAAACTAGTATATGGTGAGAAGAAGTGTTAAGATAGTGTTGAAGGGACACTAGATTGTTGTCTAAAAAGGTGGTAAAATCCATGTCTAATGTGATGGGAAGTAGGGCTTCCCAATGGATGGGGTGAATCTTCTACCTCAGAGATGCACTCCATACATGAGGAGGTATAAGAGGTTGACTTAGGTGATGGGTTTTCTTCTACCAGGTCTCTTTGCTACTAATGAGTGAGAAACATAAAAGGAAAGGGGAGAAAGAACAAGAAAAATCTCACTGCTCAAATAAGGAAAATATTAAAAAATGATCATGACAATAAAGACTCACACTATGAAGTACATCAAGCCTAGAGGTTAATTTTAATCTCCCTTTTAACTTATGATTTAGTTTATGATAATGTGTGTGATAGAAGTTAGATTGTAGATCAAGTACTATAGAAGTAGTTTATGTTTGGTTTCAGGCTATTTAGGTGCTCAAAATAATCTATATTGGAATCAATACATGGCTTTGTATTGGGGCCTACCCACTTACTTCACATTCCTATAACATGAAGGGTGTTGAGTACTTAGCCAATATATATTGATATCTAGAGTTTATACTCAACCAGAAAGCTAAGTTGGTTCTCCTCTTGGTAATGACTTTTAAGTAGGATCATTGGGACTGGGTCAGGTGACCACTAGGTGATAAAATCCCAGTTGGGTCTTGTCTTAAATTGTTTTGATGTTTGATTGATGAAAGTGGTTTGGCTAGTGTGTGTAATAAAAGTGGTGCTATGATAAGATTATGGTACTTTAATTCAAAATGAATTAATGTTAAAATCAAGCAATGTATGTACTTGATTTTAAGCCCAAAAGAAATTTTAGTTTCAATTACGAACATAGATATAAATAAGATCATACAAATGCAAAGAAAATGTGAGTAAAGACTCTAGGTCCCACTAGGCATGCTAGAATGTTTCACTCAAATTTTATCATTATTCAAAATAAGGTATTAATATTATAAATATGGGTTTTGGTAGAAATATTGATAAAAGTATGAACATTGGATCAGAAGATTGTAAGGAGATCCTATTTGGCTTGGGAGGAAGACCTATAAATAAGAAAGCATGGGAAGGTGGATTGGATGGATAGTTGAGGTGGATTACTTGATCTAGAAATTGATCATAATTTTGATAGAGTGAGGTTGCTTGGAGTGGTGATGGGAAGTTGGGCTTAACATATTGTTGAAGCACATTATGATGATTAACCTACAAAAGAGATGTTGCATACTAGAGATCTTGATAATAATCATAGATGGGTTTTCCATTATAGATCTCTTCCTCTTATAGGCAAGGGCAAGAAGTTGAAGTGGGAGTGTAACTAGGGATTTTAATTATAACTCATCCATGCAATGCCATGTGAAAGGATTTGGATGACTTATATTTAGAAAATTTGAGTGATAGTTTGTATGGTGATTGCATGTCAAGGTTTCAATTGAGGGATCATAACCATCGATGGTGAGCCTGACCATCATTGGTTAAGGAAAAAAGGCCAAAATAGGTAAAAATGGCTAGTTTAATCCATTTAGGTCAAAATGGATATAAATGGTTTTAGGTAAGGGTAAAAGGTCTAAGGGGTTATGATAATTAGAATCATGCATGTAGATTTTTGGTGTCTACATATGGATAATCAAAAAGCAACCATCAATGGAATTATTTGCTTGTGAGGTTGAATACATTATAACAACTTCATGTTGTACCAAGGTCCTATGGATACTATAGACCTTAAAATACTACAAGGTTGAGTATGATATTCCTATCCCTATCTATTGTGATAATACAAGTGTCATAAGTGTTTCAAAGACTCGTATCATGCACTCAATAACTAAGCACATTCTCATCAAGTATAATTTCTTGAGAGAGTAGGTAAGTGAAAAAAATGT
The DNA here is from genome assembly GCA_037957365.1 of Torreya grandis. NCBI lineage: Eukaryota > Viridiplantae > Streptophyta > Pinopsida > Cupressales > Taxaceae > Torreya > Torreya grandis. Next base: position 1,266,030 of record JARHVA010004767.1, on the reverse strand, counting down.
TAAACTTTAATATGTTTCTACAAAATATTAGATTGTAAACATTCTAACCAAGCCAATTTTAAAGGAAACATTTAAACATCTAAGATAGGAATTGGGTGTATTTCCTACCCCTAGCAATCATTAAGGAAGTCAAATGCTTAGGGGGGAGATAATCAGGTGGTTAATTACCTCCAAAGTCATGTGAGAAGTTATAAGAAGGTAACCATGGAGATATTTGGAGTATGTTTGTATGGTGTTTCAAAAACTCATAATCTTATATGTTGATTGTTTTGGTTATAAGGAGTGTGATCCAAGAAGTTACAGGCATATCTTTGTCATTTATGTTAAAGAGGGGGGGAGGGAGTTCAAAATGAGGGAAAATTTCCTTGTTGAGAGTATTTTTTAAGAGTTTATTTATCAATGACAAAGGGGGAAATTGTTGAGTATTTTCATTGATGTCAAAGGTGCATCTTGTGAAGGTTGATGTCAAAGGTGATTAAGCCTAATTAGTAGTGTATGATGTGACAAGGGGCATTGAGAGAGTGTTTTCATGAGAGAGTGATGTTATGAGATAAATATAATGAGATAATTTTAAGGCAACTAATGTCTTATGTTTGCATGAAGGTACAGGTCATTGATTTCATAGTTAAATAGGAAGCCTAGTCATGAGCCTAGTCATGACATGAAGAGGTATGTACATGAAAATGAATGAAAACAAGAATTTGAAGGTTGTTTTTAAATATGTTATAATGTATTTGATGCATTTAATCATTCATGGTAATTTTAGTGTAAATCTATAGGGGTAGGACCTTCATAATAAGCCTACAACCAAACCTCTCTTAGACCCTGCCTACCCTAATGAGGTATAAAGATCATATTTAAAGGAAAGTATGCATATGTGAGCATGAAAAAAGGTGAGATAAGTTATTTTAGGAATTTTTCAAAAGTTTGAGGTCATGGTTTCAATGAAATTTCATAAATCAATGTTTTAGGCCTTCTTGAGTTCATAGAATGAGGTCTCAAGACCTGAGAAGCACTTTTAGACATTTTATGACATGTGTAACATCTTCATGGTAACCTAATATATTAAGGATATATGGGGAAGGGTCCTATATAATATCCTTGGGCATTATTTTTGGATTCAAGGGACATTTTTTTATGAAGAATCATTAACACCAAAACCTATGTTAAACCTCCCTAAACCCCTAATAAGGACCCAATTTGAAATATCTTATTTAAATCAGATTATAATGGAATAAAATGAATATAAAATATATTTTATCATGTATTAAACTCTCCCATGTACCTCCAATTGGTGATAGTTAATCAGATGAGAGAGAAAATGCACAAATATAGTTTTATTTGTCGAGAAGTAATTATAGAGCTCAAAAGTTGTATTGGTCAAGAAAACCAAATGGATGTGAGAAGAATATAGAGAATAATTTTTCATGTCCATTATTATTTATATATATTTTATATCCTTTAAATTTTCTAACTTGGTCATCCAAGTTAGCTAGTTGCAGATAGACATAATGGTACAAATAGTGTAAAATCTAGGTAGAGATGAGAAGATGGATTTGAGGGTCTGAGCATATAATATTGATGTAAAAAAGTGAATGAAGAGTTTAATTATGAATTTTAATTCATGTTAGTTATTATAATAAGTTTTTTATTTCAATGAATATGGTGAAAACATTGCTCATAAAATGACTTGCCTAGTTCAGATAAGACAGTGTGATATAAGGTCAAGAAATTAGTTTGTAAGACCAATATTTGCCATTAGAACATATTATATTTATATATAAGGATGTTTTTAAGATATAATATTAATATTTATATGAATCAAGATTAATTAAAAGTGTCTACATAGCTGTTGGAGGTCTAAGTCATCATGACTGCTTATTGAGGTAAATTGGCAGGTCTAAGAGAGTGAGTTGTAGAGATGTTCATGAGCCTTTATCTCCTAATTGAAAGTGATGAAAAAAATTGGTGATGACCTTGAGGTCATATATAATCTATCTACATGATTTTTTTCATGTTTAAATAGCTTAATGGTGTTTAAGCTTCATTATTTCAAGATATACTTTTGAGGTACACAGGCCTAATAAGACATTTTATCCTAAAAGAGCTTTCATGGTATGAACAAAAGATACAGTTATAACCAAGAATGGAGAAGGTTATTATAGGTCATTATCTAAGTTATTTTTTTTTTATTGTTTTAAAATTCCATATAGTCCCAAGAGGCTTAGGATTTTATGTTAATAAGATAGACCTATTGCAATTAGGTCTCCATGAGACCTAAAAGATAAATGAGGCCTAATCAAGTTGTTACACACCAAAAGGAGTTCAAAGTGCATTTTATTAATTCTAATAATATGTTATAATATAAATTTTATTATTTACCTAAGATTTTTAAGGTGTGGCTGACCAAGTGGTGTGTGAGAATGTATTTAGTATATATACCAAGACAGTTTAGGCCTATTTGAATGTAAGCAACATAAGCGAATAAAATATTGATTGGTATAAAAATAGGTCTTGAAATGAGACCATAATAGAATATTATATTTTTTGTGATCAATTTTCATGAGTTGGTTGAGTTGGTGTTGATTCACTTAGGGAGTCGGTGCTTCTTTGCAAGTAGGTACTTGTTAAAGCCTTGTCAAGTGAGTGCTTGACTTCATTGGGGTTGGTGTTCCAAGTTGAGTTAGTTATAAAAATAATTTGATATTTTATTTTATAGTAAAATATTCCATTTATAGAGATAAAAGTGGGTTTTCTTCCCTTTGAGGGTTTCCCACTCATATATGTGTTTTAGTGTATTATGCTCATGTGAATTATTCCTTATGCATTATTATATCACTATATTTCTTTGATTATTCAAAGAATTTTAAATTAAATGTGAAATAAAGTTTTTTAAACACTAATTTACCCCACTTTTAGTGATTTTGATTCCAATATATGTCTACTTTATAAATCAAAACACTACATATATCATACTGCTAATTTAAAAAACATTTTCTAGCACCTATGCAAGTCCAATGTTTCATTAAATCCAAAAAAAATGTTTTTGGGTATCTTCAAGAAACTCCCCAGATACATTATTTATTAATAGGTATTGATTTTGATCCAAAAAATTAAAATTTGTCATATAAATTCCACCACCAATAAATTAAAATAATTGTGATGTTTGTATGATTGAATTCAAGTTATTCGATGTTTCATTACCCAATTGGTTGATTAAAAAAATCTATTTCACAAGATTACTAAAAATGGATACATAATTCATATGGGATGACGTGTTTCAAAAAATATTTGATAAGATAAAAACCTATTTATCAAACCACTAGTACTTATTCTCCCTATTCCAAATAGACCATTATTTATTTACATATCGGATACCCATGAGGACCTAGGGGCCTTACTAGTGAAATTTGAAGATAATCACAAAGAAAGGGATATTTATTATATCATTCACTAGCTTTTTTATTATGAATGAAAATATATAGCCAGATAAAAACTATGTTTAGCCTTGGTTTTTTCTACCCAAAAATTATGGGATTATTTTCTCAATAATGAGGTTCATGTTATAATTAAAGAAGACCCATTAAGGTTCCTCATGAATAAAACACACCTAATTGGTCACTTAGCTAAATCAGTGATGTAACTCATAGAATTTGATCTAAAAAATTTAGCCTAAAACTCAATAAATGTTCAATCCATAGTCAACTAATTGGATACAACTCTTATGACATATTTTTTTCCACTCACTGAAGCTTTTCAAAATGAGTTCAAGACATATAATATATCTTTCAATCTATGGATAATGTTCTTTTATGGATCCAAATTTTGAATAGGAGTAGGTTTTGGCATTGTATTTTTCACCCTCGATGGTCAGTACATGCCATTATCTTACAAACTAACTTTTTCTTCCACTAATATTATAGTTGAATGTGAGGCACTGATCATCAATTTATCTATAGCACATAAGCTTGATATAAGAGATATCCATGTTTTTTGTGATTCGCATTTAGTTTTTAACCAAGTTACTAATCATTACCAAAATAATTAAAATCATATTCTACCATATAAATAAATGGTAGATAAACTCACACAATCATTTGACACATTTTCCCTCAATATCATTCCACATAAATATAACTGCCATGCAGATGTTATCGCAAGTGAAGAATCCTTAATGACTTTTGATGATGGTAAAATAAACTTTATTATATTAAAATTACATAATCCTTCCATTTCTCCTAATTTAATGAATACCTTTGTTGTTCTTGTTGTTACACATAGTACTATAAATATAGAATGGTACACTGATATTTATAATTTTCTTTATTGAATCTATATACCAAACCATTTTGCCTAAAATGACAAATGGGAGTTACAACATGAAGTGTTTAGTTATGTTATTATTGGGAATGATTTTTTCAAAATAGGTTTTGATGGAATTTTTTTTTTATGTTTAAGTAAATATGAAGCTTACACTACACTCTTGGAAATACATGATAGTGAGTGTCGAGGGCATTTTAGTGAATGTGCCATGTCTCAAAAACTCTTACACCAAAGTTATTATTTGCCTAAAATATAATAATAATGTATTAAACATGAAAAAATATGTTTAAAATTCAAAACCTATAGAAAATTGAATCATGCATCATCGCATGAGTTATAGATGATCATTTTACCATGGCCTTTTTCCTTATGGGGTTTTGATTTGATAGGTAAAGTAAATACAATATCCACTAGTGGAAGAAAATTTAATATTAAAACTACATATATTTCACAAAATGTGTGGAATTAATTCCACTTTAGTTTACCATAAGGGATGACATTTTTAGGTTTCTTATGACCAATATCATCTCCCATTTTGGCATACCTTCAACCATTATTTTTGAAAATGGAACATCATTTAAAAATAAGATGGTAAGATGATTTTGAAATAAATAAAATATTAAAAATACCTTTTATACACATTATTACCCATAGGTAAATGGCTGCGCATAGGAAACTAATAAAATAATTGTTAAAATACTTGTCAAAATAGGTGACTAATATAACACTGATTGGCACCAACATTAGATATATGCTCTATGGGCATACCACACTAGTGTATGCACACCTACTCAAACCACACCTTATTTTTTGGTTTATGGTATAATTTTTTTATTACCAATAAAACTTTATATATCTTCTTCGCTTGTCTCTCTAAACCACATCATCAAAGATAATGAATATCATAGAAAAGGACAAAAAAGGAAAGTTCAAAACCAATTGGTTGGGTCCATTTATACTTATAGAAAATCTAGAAAAAGGTGTGTACCACCTTGATAAACTTGAATGAAAGCCTTTAAAATAATAATGAACATCACTAACTATCATAAATATATGACATAAGTAAAAAAACATCCAAAAATACAAAAAAAAACATTGAAAAAACTCCAAACAAATAATCGGTACTTACATATTCTATTGGATACTTAGCATCCATGTGTTACTTCCATATTGATGGATGGAATTCTTATTTACTCCTACATACACATATATGTCACCTTTCTACATTGGGTGTGATACGGGCATAAATAAATACATGATAAACTCATATTTTAGATGTTGGGCTCTCCCTCTATTCATGTCACATGGACATTGGGGGCAATTGCTTATTTGATATTGATACAAATAAGATATATGATTTGACGATCGCTCTGCATTATCATGTTTGAGTTTACATATATACTTACACATACCTATTATCCATGATTATATCTTAAATAAATTACTTCATATGCTATACACTTGACAGACTTTTCATAAGACATTGGATCTGTGAGCTATTATGTCATGTTTAGGTTGATTTCTTATGATCTACTCTATACACTTCCATGAGTGTCTTGTCTTGATTGTCTAAGCATTTTAATATGCTCCTTTTCTTATGGCCCTCATGCCTATGTATGTTTTCATTGACTTTTTTTAATGTCATTATTTTTTGTATGGACATTTGACTAAGTCATATCCCTTTTATTGTGTAGCATTTGAACATGTTCCTTATTTGTGGTCTATTTAGACAATTACCTGTTGACTTGATTTTGAGTTCTCTTTTGTGTATGTGATTTTTTTCTTATTGAGATTATAATTTTACTATCTACATGTTTACATGATATTTGTCATGTACATTATGCCTACATGTGATCACATTAGTTCTATATGTTTTGATGATACTTACCTAGACATGTTTCCTTATATATATATATATATATATATATATATATATATATATATATATATATATATATATATATATATATATATATACATGGTTATATTCATAGACTATACATTTATCCTATACTTTTTAGGTTAGGTAACTACCAATTCCTATATTTACCTCACCTCAAAGTGGGGAATATTATTGGGTTCATGTCATAAATACATGTTCTCCAAACTTGGCACAGTTATTAGATTTAGTGGGGAATGATTTGGAAGCATGTTCTCCAAACTTATTTAATATTTGGTACTTATATCAATTTTTAGATTCAATGGGGGCATGTCATATGGACATGTGTTCCACACATTTGAAGTTTTTAGATCCAATGGGGGAATGATTTGGAATCATGTTCTCTACATTCATTTAGTATTTGGTACTTATATCAATTCACAGATTTAGTGGGGGCATATTTTGGATGTTCTCCACACCTATTTAGTATTTAGAATCTCTATTTTATAGTAGGGGCATGTTTTGGAAACATGTCCTCCACATTGATACTTATAACAGTCTTCAAATTTTTCCATATATAGTGGGTTCATGCTTTGGAATCATGTTCTCCACACTTATATAGCTATCTGAATTGGCCAAAGCACATAGTTATATGATTCAGACTCATAGTTATAGTAGAATTTTATACATTGGTACCATTATTATACATAGTTTCATCATGATACATATCTAAAGTTTATATTTTATGAAAAATGTTCCTAATATTATAAAATCTAAATCCATTTTAGATTCTAAAACCATTACACATATTTATACCCTATGAACTTTTATAGACCATATTGAGCCAATCTACTATTATTTCATCTTTTACTATGGTTGAGGTAATAAAATCACTCAATATTGCCAAGATTTAAATTTGGACTTGATCATATAGCCTCACTAGGTTAAAAGTATCATTAGGTTGTATGGTTGAACTAGTCTCAACTTTCAAGTGGTAACTCACTTTTAATCCAAAGTTGGGGTTATGTGCCTTAAAATCTCTCTATCTCTATCTTCTTAGATATATGCACTTTAAAACATTTATCTATATTTATGTTAATCATAATTTCATATCCTTACAATGATACATCTTTTTAAAATCAAATTTTTAATAGGCAAGGCAGTTTCATCACCACACAAGTACTCCTAAACCTTGCTCTTTCAATTTCAATATATTTCAAGTAATTTTAACCCAATTATATGCACTAACTTTACGTTGTAACATGATCTTAGCTATAGGTTAATCACCATCAAATCACTCAAATTTAACTCAATCAAATACAAGGTGTGCATACACTCCTAGTTACTTGTTTCTTTCTTTTAAACTATAAATTTCATTACCAGATAAAATGGTAGAAAATGTAGCTAATATTTTTTTATTATGTAGCACATCAATATTGTACACTTGAAAAACTTAAACCTTAGTTTTTCCTCTTATTTATACACTTTCATTTCTTCTACAAGCCTTGTATATGATTTATCTTATGCCCCTTGGCCTATCTCTTGGTCCAACCAATCTTATATTAATGACACAGATATTTTATCTTTCCTATAATTATTGAAATGTACTTATTTTACACCTTTGTAAGTTATGAGCTTGTACCTATTTTTTCACTCCTTAGACACTAACATCTAGGATAGATAGTATTGTCAACATTAATTTCTTACCTTGATGAAAGTATCCAATTCCCTAAGTTCATCTAAATTACAAATGAAACATATTCCAATGGTTAGCATAAGTACTTTAGTGGTATTTATTACTCTAAAGAGATTGATATAAATACAAGATCAACCCTAATTCATTCCTCACCTAAAAAACATAGAAAAGACCAAAGAGATCAAGGCAATTATCAAAAATCACTCTATCAAGCATTTAGTTGATCAAAGCTTCCCTATTTTGATATTGATTATAGGTATAACACATCTATAGGTTTTAAATACTAAAGGAGTATCACAAGAGCCTAATTTTCCAAATTATAAGATAGGTCATTATTGTACTTGATTTACACACACTTCATGATTCACACACAAGCCAACACATAGAGGATAAATACATTAGTATAAGGCCCTCTTATAGAGTATTGGATATGTATAAAGCACCCTTTGATATTAGGGTCATTAGGGTCAGCTGGATTCTATGTACCCACTAACCCATTTGTCTCCATGTCACATTGAAGATGGAAATTTAAGGTTTCTCCATCTCATAAGGAATAATAGTCCATGACCTAGATATGAATGCACTAGAGCGAAGGTGAATCTAAACCAAGAAGCATGTAGGTGGCCACATCAATCTTCACCATATATTCTATATAGGACACCATTGTTAGACTTAGATATTAGTGTCAGCATAGCCATATAGGGCTCACATAGCTATTTATATATCTAGAGGCTCCAGATCTTGAATTTGACAATTGTTCCAAAAATATCTTCTCACCTACCTTTAGCCTATTTTAGATCTAGAACTACATTAGCATTAGAACAAGATAACTAATTTTATTCTTTATCATTTCCATATCTATCCTAGTTATACTTTCCATGTTTAGACTATCTCAGCATAATAAATTTAGTGTATGCTTATATCTAATTTTAGAATTTACTTTGTTGACTGATATATAATTATCACCCTTGTGCCATTTCATTTATATATTTTTAACCCTAAGCTATAAATTGAAAACATACACATATATTATTTTAGGGGTAAACAACAACATTACATCATATAATTTACCAAATGATACAAAACCACCTTATATGGCTTCTATTCTCAATACACTATGATGGACAAAAGAAATCATCTCATTTGAAAAAGAGGATATATCACCTAAAAGTATGCATAGGCTAAGATGACCTAAAACTATCATATTTATCTCAATATATTATGATTCAAATAATATCAATTAAATATATCATGTATATACTTGGGTGAGTTGGTAAAGACCAATGATATATGTAGATCTATCACAGGGTAATCTACAACTCAAATGTCAAGAGGAAAGAGTTTTAAAGCTTAAGATTATAACATAAGGATATATTAATCACTATACATCAATAAAGGTAAATGGTTTTAACTATTATAAATATTTAAAGTAAGGTAAGAGGTTATAAATGGGTAAAAATAAATCAAATGGTGGGTAAGTAATTATAAACAAGGTAAGGTGTAATGGTCAACCAATTAGGGGTCTATAAAACCTGATGTGATAAATAGATAGTCTAAGTAATCATATATCTACACCATCTTATTAGACATAAGGAAGATCCTAAATAAGGATACACACATATATCTATAATACAATAATTAAAATTTAATCTATTAAGTATATAAATGAAATAGTGTAGGGATAGAAATACTTACCTTTGGGTGGACCCTCAAAAAATTCAATCTCCCCATTGGCTAAAGTGGATATTTGTAAGATAAAATTGTAGGTTGAAGACATAAAATGGCTGGATGAAGACCTATATATCCTTAGATAATAACTCTCAATGACTCTTCTTATTAAGCTTCAATGACACCACAAGACTAGACTTCTAAGAAAAGGTTCTAATCCTCTCCAAAATATAACTTAGGGAAGAAATGTGATTGCAAGTAAAGTGTATGAATGTGATATATATTATTTAAAATGAAATGTGACCCCCATATACATTTACAATACCCAAAACCAACCCAAAAATCTAAGATGATAGTATTTTCTAAGCCATTACATTTATAAGATGTCAACTTACAAAGTACAATATTGACTAGGCTAATATAGTATAAATATGAGAAGAGAAACTTATAATTGTATTGGTATGGTCGATACAATATAGGAAGAAAAAATGTATAAAATAGTTAGTATTAGCTTGGTTTATACTGTAAAATATAAGGAAGCTACCAAATATAGATATTAAGTAGATAGAAGGGATATATTAATAGAAACTTGTAAGAGGTCAAACTAATAGTAGTAATGGTCTAACAAGATAGAATTCTAACATCTCTTGAAAAGTACCGCAAGTTATTCACACCCCATTCATGTTGCATCCTTTAATAAGTGAACTCAAGGAGATTAATACATAAAGCCACTACAAGAGAAAGTTTATGTAAATGATAAAAGTGAAAATATCATTGGTATATATATGCCCAACCCAAATATCATCATGTGTCGTAGAAGTATAATGCAAGATGGTGCTTTGGGAAATAAACATAATAACACAAAAGAGCTTATTTGAAAATAAATAGTGAAAATTTTTTACAAATGAATAACTTAAATTACCATATGCATACCTTGACTTAACTTTTTGATGAATGGATGCATGAAAATGCCATAATCTCAATCGTAGAGAGCATAGTAACTACTTTTGATAAACCTTGGAGATACAAGACTAAAATGGATTAAATCAATGTGTGCATATGCAAGATGGTCAAAAAATGGATGTAAATGAAAAACTCTCAAATGAATTAAAAGCATGGAAATTTTGGAAAGCTAAGATTGATAAGATTAGGTTAGAACCAAAATATCCAAAGAAGTAGATAAAAATAAAGTTTTTTCAATAAGCCATAATGCCAAGGCTACTTAAGACTAAAAACCCCAAAAATGCATCCAAAATAAGATAAGTAATAATAAAAATAAAATAAGCAACACATAGAACTAATTTATGTCAAAACATCAATGTAAGAGGAGTAACAACCATACTCAAACAAAGTCATGAAACATGAAAGGAAAAAATGGGACAAAATGGTGCTCAAAAAATGAATATAAGACTCAAGGTCCCAAACATAAATAAGAGAAATATTATGAAGATAAGGTAATTACTGAGATATCATCTCACAAATAAAATATGAAGATTTTATTCTAAGGATATAAAAGCTAAAATTGCCATATTTCTATGATATCTAAAAGAGATGGAGAATAGGAAGTGATGAAGATGGCAAAGATTTATAAGAAAACTTGTCTTTCAGGGGTGGGAACAAAAGGAAGGAAAGTATGGTGACATCAAGGAGAAAAAATGGTATTTAGTGGAAATAATACACTCAGTTCATGTTTTCAAGACTATAAATCTTTGATATCAATGGCCCTAGAAAACATGAGCTTAGGATAACTAGTGAAGTATATAAATCATCTTATGAAGGTTAGCATGCATGAAAATTTAAAATATCCTTCCTTTTAAAAACATGTTTCACATTCCTTTGGATGGCTCTATGAATATTAGGTACTTTCAAGAGAAAGTAGGTGAAACTAGAATGTAAGAAAATATATAATGATTAAATTAGACCTCCTACCCTATTCTACTAACCTACTAAACCCCAGTCAACCTCAACTCTATTATAAGGCCAACTATGGAGTTTGAGTTTTGACTATAATAGGATATGTCCCAAAAATATCATGTATATTGGTGTGATCTGACTCTTAAAATATGGTTTTCGTTTTAACATTGTCTTTTATTATGATATGACTATTAAAAAAAAAATCTATTTTTATCCTCCATACAAATTTGGAAAAACTAACCATGGGTGATAACGGTGAATATCAAAATATATATTGCACTTAGTCATTATAGAGGAGAAACTAAATACCATGGTGTCTAAAGACTCCTAGACTTCCACCATAGAAAATAATACAAGCTTGAAACTAAACTTGGTCAACCCAAAATAAAATGATAAAGAGGGAGTGATGGAAATGATCTTACAATTATTAGGCTATCCAAAATTTCAAAAAAAAATATAAAGGAATATGTTATAATGACGAGTAGGTATGGATCATTATCATAAGAAAGGTGAAATGTGGATGAGGACATGAAGATAAATTGTTATAGTTTTACCACAAGAGAATATGACTAATTTTGAGAGAGGAAAACACTATTAGTGACCAATTCATTATATTTCTAGAAAGACACCTATCTAAGGTTGAAATCATAAGTAATCTATGTAGCAAAAATGATGGGAACTTTTTAGGTGGGCTTGGTTGATTCCCTAGGTCTTACCATACAACTCACAAAATTGAAATCAAAGAAAGAAAATTAAGATAAAATAAATGATATTAATGACCCAAAGGGTGCTCGTGGTGGTAAAAAATACCAAATAATCATAAAGAAAACAATAATTGAGTGCAAAAATCAAATGATTGTATAAAAAGGATGGGTGATTGTGAGGCATGATTATATTCCCTGAGGTGTTAAAATTTAACTGATAAACTCAATACCATTGATTTCCTACACCTTTGGGTTTCACAAAAGACCTAAAGACTAAAAATATGTACTAGGGCTAATGTGAAAAGAAACCTAGATGTGTATAAATATATCACTACTAAGATACCATACAATAAATTCAAAGTAGAACTTACAATAAACATTAACTCCATATCATATATAAAACTAACTATAATCATGCAATTAATATGTACCCAAAAATGCAAAGGCATACATGAAATGAAACTAGCAAGAACATAATTTAATAAAAATACTTCTTCAAAGACTAAGTGTTAGTCAAATATTTGAAGATATGCCCTTTATTGGGCTGTAATATATAATTGTTAGGTCCAAGGATGTGTTTCACTAAGTAGGGGCCTCACCACTTTTGTATTTACTTTCCCTCTTTATCATGGGTGTAATCTAGTTTCAATACTAGGTCTCCCACATCAAAACTATGGACTTTAACTTTTTTTTTATGTTTTTTAGCTGTGACTTTTGTATTATTGACTGTGTTGTAAATCAATCATATTTCATGCATCAAGTAGGTATAAAGTGTGAAGGAGGGATTCATGAAGCTATTCATCAATAATTATTCTATGAAGATAGATGCACAAATAAGGTAACTCTGCCTTTAATAGTAACCTAACTTTTGATCCATATACTAAATAAAATGGAGTTTCCCCAATGCTATTATAGATGCTAGTATGACAAGCCCAAAATCTAGGATATAGCTTGATATGCTAGTCCAAATGATAATCCCTAATTTTTTTTTTTAGGATCTTAACAAAGAATTTTTGGTATATTTTGATTGGTCATTTCACTAAGGGTGATACATATGGAAAATTTGTGTGTAATTTTAAATTTCACACACAATTAATTCATATCTTTATTTAAAAATTCCCACAAAAATCACATATGATTTTATTATATATGAATTTGGATATAATTATACCAATAATGTTAATAAGAATTCTTACATAGTATCAAATTTTACTAGGTAGAAATTGTTGAGATCATTCTTCAACGAATAACCTCTCATTATGTTTTGATTCCCAAAGAGTGTTTTTAATGTGTTCCACACTTTCTTAGGAATAGTATTAGATTCAATATGAAAGATCAAGCCTAAATACATAGATAGGCATAATAGACTATAGGATTCCTCATTTCTATTGTCCAACTTCACCTTCTCTATGTCGGATGTCAGTTCTATTTTTGTAACTATAGTGATTTATTGGAATAATTTACTCAATAGGATTTGTATTTTGACTTTACACTCATGATAGTTGAATGGAGTAAGAATTAGAACTTGAGACTAATCCATGGCATTAATTATGTGTTAAACTAAGTGTGCTAGAAATATATTGATATGTAAACCCCTTCAATCTATAGAGGTTCAATTTTACAAGGCATAAGATTATTACCAATGCATAGATATTGAAAAAATCACACTTTCAAAAAAATGGCACCTATAAAGGAGCTATTAGCTAAAATTTATGGAATTTTTATGATTTATTGATCGTAAGATAATTATTCACTTTGCATAATTTTTGGGAGTGCAAAAGTTTGGCCCAAATTTTTGAGAAAAAGTTAAGTCCCCTTGGGTTGGTTATGACCAAAGGCTAAACTCTCATGTAACCAAGGAGCTAAGGCTTAATATGATTGATCCCCCATTTATGATGTCACCTAACATTACGATGTGATTAGGGAGTGATATCACTCCAAAGTTGACTCTAATTTTCCAATTAATAGTGTCATAATTCATGGGCTTGAATTTGGCATCCCTATGGCTATCATTAAAGTTTTGGGCCCCTCTCATAGTCATCAGAGTTTCTAATTTTCCAATTAATAGTGTCATAATTCATGGGCTTGAATTTGGCATCCCTATGGCTATCATTAAAGTTTTGGGAATATCTCTTCACATTCAAATATGTGCATATAGATTTTGGTTAAGGCCTATAGTCTTTGGAGGTTTTGAACCTTCCTATAGTTGGGGTTGTGGATTACATAAATAATAGCAATTACTAGTAGGTATAACTTTGGACTATGGTTATAATCAGAAGTTTTGGTAGGAAAAAATTTGGACTATGGATGTAGTCAAGATTTTTAACAAATATAAATGTGGAATATGAATGCATTTGAGAGTTTTGGTAGTTGAAATTTTTATTTTTAATTCAATTAAGGAGTCTTATATCATACTTTTAGGTTGTCAATGTGGATTAGAACTCCAATGCTAAGGTTTTAGACTATTGATGCAATTGATACTTCTAGTGTTAGGAATGTGAATTACCATTGCACATGTAAATTATGATAGGTGTTAGGAAGACCTAAAACTCTAGAATTTAAGTATTTAAGGTGTTAAGAGTAGGAGGACATTGTGTAGCTATCAAAGATGGGGACTATAGAATCAGTTATGGATCTTGGTAAGTGTAAATAGGGTAAAAAATTATACCAAGTTTGGAAAACCTAGATATGTTATAACTCTCCAAAATCAACCAAAGACCCACTTAGGATCTCCAAAAACTAGAAAACCCCAAGAAATAAATTCGCTTGAAGACTCCATATAGTTTAAATTTGCATGAAATCCAAAAATATATCTTGAAACTCTCTGAAATGGTTGGAATTGACTGTCACTAAACTAGGTCATGTTTATAAATGATCCTAGGTGGTTTATCACCTTTTGAATCTAATGTAACTAACTATTTTTCATGAAAACCACCATATTATATATGAATATCAAGAGACACCTTTCTCTTGTTTTTTTTCTAAATCTAGATTAGCAGAAGACCCCATAAGAAGAGTAAAATATGGGAAAGGGTGAATCTTCAATATGTTAGGTTGATAAATGACATATCTTTAACATGAAAGTTAAAACTAAATATTTCAAAATAATAATAAGGGAATTAATTTACCAACCATGTTGTAGTGGTCCATAATCAAAGATCGATCTAGATAGAATAGAATGCACAATGAAATTATCTATGTGTAGTAGCTAAATCAAACTTGAACCAATTGAATCAATTACTCAATAATCAAGATATTAAAATATTATATTAGAATCGTTATCCCCAGAATGTTTAGAAAGGTACATTAAATATATAAAAGATAAACATGTCCTCACATCCTCTTGAATGTGGGATTATGTTTCATAATGACCTAAAAAGACACCTAAGTAAGCTAACTAAACATGTGTATGGAAAAACCATTAAATGGAATTAAAAATTACACTAACAATTTCTTCATGCTATCAAAATATTTATCCAAATCATCATTTCATTCAAGTGCAACAACTTTCTTAAGAATATAATTTACCAAGTATACATGCTAAGCTAACTCAAGAACAAATTAATAGATATCCCTATGTTTCCCAAGGTAAGTGTGGATATAAATAATGGATCAAGGAGAATATAATTTATCTTGGATAGATCCACATCAATAAATCATAATGAAACCATGAATCCTAATGTTTTTATATATTTAACACCAAAAACACACATATGAGGATTGAGCTTAACTTTGTACTTGATGAGATAATTGAATATGATGGTTAATTCATGAAAATGGTTTTCACAATATTTGCATTTATCTATAAGTTCATCCACATAAGTGTCAACTATTTTAATTATTATATAATTTAATATGTAGGTCATTATGTATTGATGAGTAGGTTCAACCTTTTTGAGGTTAAAGGACATCTTAACATAGCAATGCTTCTTACTAAATAATAAAAGTGGTTTTATGTTAATCCTCAAGGGAATATGAATCTAACTATACACTAAAAAACAATTCAAAATGGAAATTATCTCATATCTAGATTTGGAATCAATAATAGCATCAATTGAATATAGATAAAATTTATCCTTAGCACATGCTTTATTGAGATTACAAAGTTTGATACAAATGCAAATGACCAAAATGACTTTAAATAAGTACTATGTTGGATACCTAATATGATAAATCTACATGTTGAATGAACTTAGCATCTAGGATGTTGATAACTTCCTTATGACATAAGGTGGAAACCTCTAGTGGGAACTTTGATTGATTTTGTCACACAAGTTTCACATCTGGATATGTCACTATGTTATGATCAATTTTTGACATGTCTTCATATGACCATGTACATATTTTAGAATATTTATCTAAAAAATATATTGTAGTTATATTTATCTTCATTAAAAATTTCCTTAGATATTAGAATTAACTTAGGATTGAAATCTATACCAAATTTACTTGTTTTAGTTTATTAGATAAACATCACATGTCCATCTTGAAAATGATATCGATCTTTAAAAAGCTTAGAAATCACATTAAGTTTAACCTAGTGACAAAATTATTGACGCAAGGAGCCTTTTTTTAAAAAATCAAAACATATGATGTTGGTGGGGAAGTTGAGTTTCTCTAGCATGGATTAATTCTAAGATATATTTGTCACTAGGAAGCCTGGGTAATGGAATATAAAATTCAACATCTACCTCAAGATCAGTAATGTGATTATCTTTGTTGTCAAATTTAGAATGTATTTTGCTTATAGTATTTGTTTTATCATCTAATTATATCTCCAAATTTAGAGTAGAAGTTTATGATTTTTTATTTACAATATCATAATAACTAATAGAGTCTAGAATAGGTGGATGAGGATGAATTGTATGGGCATGGTCAGTAAAATTGGCAAAAGTAATATTTATTGTACAAAACCAGCCTATCTAGTATAGTTATCTAGATTTTGGATGATAATAAAACTATATCAAAACTTTTTAATGACTGTTCAATGCAGTTGTGAATTATAGATTGAACTATACCAGGCTAACCAATATATTTGTAAAATTAGTAAATGGGTTAAAATTGTATCGAGTTGTCTGATATAGTTAGAAATATTAAAGGATTTATAAATTGTATCAAATTAGCCAAGACCATCATAAGTGTTGGAAAATTCAAAAATATATTAGAGAACCCATGGAGTATTTTCCAATTGTGGGTCAAAATAGAAGGAACATATCCTTGAGGTTCTAGTTCATTCTCATCATCAAAAGAATTAAAAGAGATACAAACTAAATTAATGTCCCAATTAAAGGCATGTATTTTATCAAGGGTTTTTTGATAGTCAACTACATCTAAGTATTATGATTGGTCATGGATAACTATGTATTCAAAATCATATAATGGAGATATGTTACAAGTATGAGTAGTTTGAGGGTTCTCATTGGAAGTATATTTGGTTGATACTCCAATATTACTATTAGTGCTATGGGATAATGATATAGGGTCTTAAAATAGTTTTTCCACACTAAAATCATTGCAAACAAAGTCATCATATATGTAATAAGACTTATTTGCATTGCATGGAGGTGGAATCTTAGTAGTATCATCAATCAAAGGAATTGTACTATCTCATGTTAAGAGATATAGTGTAATCCATTCTACTATATAATGAGTTAATCTAGTGGTATTTAAAATAATTTTAAACTCATTAGGTTCATCATCATCAGAATTTGTTAGAGTAACTTGGAGATTAGGATGCATATTGATGAACCCAAGAATAGAAGGATGATTGATATGAGAAATGGTGGGAACGTGATACTGAATTTTATGATTAGTTAGCTTGATATGCCATGGATTTGGATCTACTTCATGCTTGTAATATTTTCCATCGTTATTAAACTTAATGCATTGGCTACCAAAATATGCAATGGTTTTCATGTGATGAGTCCAAGGATGGCCTAAAGAGTTGATCCAAAAATTGAAATATTTTGTTGAAAGATAATTGAATAAATAATAAAAACACAATTCAAATAATTATATCTCTAAGAAGAGATGTTTTATTGATCAAATTTGTAGACCCAAACATATGCCTATCTCTGAAAAGGAATGTCTAATTTCCATTTTGAGTTACATCCTAATTTATACATGTTTTGAAGGTGTGAGAAGTATGTTGAATGTCACCAATATTGAGGGAGATTAAGTGGTTCAACTTCCATGATTTACAATAATACAAAATTCAAAGAATTATTATTTTTAGAAACTTACTATTTTTAGACTGCACTACTAAAATTAAAATTTGGGGCACTTCCATTGGGTTTTTAGGGATAAAAATTCATTTAAAGGATCTCCATGCCATCTCATGGTGTTTTCCTAATTATTATATTTCCAATGGTTCAAACGGTAAGTCAATTGGAGCTACAGTGCAAAAGTTATGGCTCCTCAAAGTTCCATCATAAATTGGGGTGGACCTGTCACATGCATTGTCATCTGAATTATTGCCCAGATCATTCCTCCCTCCTTGAGAAGAAATGGTCCCCATTACATCAAAAAAATTCATAAATTTTGGCATTTGTACTTCAATTTTATTCCTGATGCATACTTGGAATGGACTGTGATTTATGGAACTATGCAGGGCTTGATTGTTCACCATTTTTGTTTGACCATCAATCTGTGGATAGAAGGTTGTGAACTTCTTCAACTTGGTATCTATTTGCTTCTATTGTTGTTTTGTTTGTGTATTCAGGGCTGAAACATCATCCCTTTTGGATTCTTGTGGCTTGACAACCATGAGAACAAATTTCTTGGCACTAATCAGAGAGACAGATGTAGAAGGTGGTACCTCTGGTACCCTGTAGCACCGTGTTCCAAGAGTGAGAGTGATCCTTTGAGTTCTTGATTTATAGATGCCATGTTGACCATACATGAATGGCTTAACAAAGAGTACATCACAAACATCTAGATTGACCACATCACATAAGACCTCATCTTGGAAAGGTTTTATTGCATATGAGAGAAGACATTGGTGGGTGACATAGAGGTTTCTCGCTAGACTAAACCATCCAATACTATATGGCTTTAGGTGAGGCTTTATGGATAGATTTAGGATTTTCACAACATTAGTAGAGATTAAATTCTTTTGACTTCCACTATCAAGAATGAAATGCAGAGGCTTATCTTTCACCCATAATTTAGAGTGAAACAACCTTTCCTTGTCATCTAGCCTCTCCTCATGGGTCTATGATGAAGTAATAATGGCTTCAGGCTTAGCATCTATAATCTCTTATTCAACTTATTCAACTGTAGGTTCTATATGAGGTAGAGTAGTGTATGTTGAGGATTGCGACTCATAAATTAGGGACTTGATGGCTTGACATACTTCTTTGGAGTGAGTTCTAGATTTGTGATAATCACACCACTTCCCAGTATTTCCTTCCTTTTACTTCTAATTTTGGCCTCGTGTTTGACCTTCTTTGTCAATTTTCCATTTTGAAGGTTGACTCTTTGTATTCATTCTTCCATGCTTCTACTCAATCTTCACTATGAACTTGTATGCCTCACTAAGGGTTTCCAAATTGAAGAGTTCCATTTCTCCCCATATGTACCATTATAGTCCACCACGATATTTGAGAACCTTATGTTTCTCACTTTCATGAATGCCCAATCTCACAAATAAAGAATGAAAAATGTCAGTGTAATCTTGAATAGACTATTCCTTACCTTAGTGAATTTTTTACCACTTTATATACAGATCATCATATGCTCCAATAGCATAGTATTCTTCTTTTACAGCTTCTATGAAATCATCCCAAGTAGGTTCTATCTCAAGGCCAATATTATCTACACTGAATCTCTTTTTGTACACTTCCCACCAATTTTTGATAGGCAATGATGCTTTCAAAAGAGAAAAAGTGATATTCTCTTTATCGATGAATTTATTTATAGAAAAATAAGATGAAAATTGATCTAACAAATTTTCTACTACATCAGCATTGGTTTTTCCTTCAAATTTAGGGATATCAAAATTCACTTGAACCTTGAAGGGTGTTGGGGCACTGAAGGGATGTGAGGTTGTAGATGAAGAGCCAGAATTTCCCATTGAGATTTGTTGGAGAATTTGAGAAAATTGTTGTACCATCTATACTTGTTGATGTTGGAGGGCTTCATTCACCATTTCCTTAAAAGGATCAAATGTCTCAGTGTTTTCCACCATTTGAAGTCATTTGGAGTGAATAGGTGGATAGTCTAAAGGTTCTATTTTCAACCTAAGCTCAAATAATCTGACCTCATCCTCAGGATCATACACTCTAAATAAAAACTACTCTGATACCACTGATCCAAAACTTGAAATCTTTGGTTGAAAGATAATTAAATAAATAAGAACACAATTCAAATAATTCTATCTCTGAGAAGAGATGTTTTATTGATAAAATTTATAGACCCAAACATATGCCTATCTTTGAGAAGAGATGTATGATTTCCACTTTGGGTTACATCTTCATTTATACATGTTTTGAAGGTGTGAGGATGTTTTGGAAGGTCACCAATATCAAGGGAGATTAATTGGTTTGACTTCCATGATTTACAACAATATAGAATTTAAGGAATTACTATTTTTATAAACTTACTATTTTTAGATTGCACTACTAAAATTGAAATTTGGGGCACTTCCATTGGATTTTTGGAGGTCAAACTTCATTAAGAAAATATCCATGCCATCTCATGGTGTTATCTTCATTCTTAGATTTCCAACTATTCAAATGGTGATTCAATTGGAGCTATAGTGCAAAAGTTATGGCTCCCGAAAGTTCCATCATCAATTGGGGTGGACCCGTCACATGAATTGTCACTTGAATTGTTGCCCGGATCAAGAAATTGTAAGAGAGTGGAAGATATAAAACCATCATCTTTGTGTGTATTATTTTGGATTCAATAGTGATATGGATATAAATGAAACAAACAAGCTTTTTATTGGTTTTTTCAAATCCATATCATGTAAGTCATGTTTTCTTAAGGTCATGTTTAGAATACCCAAGTTGTTAGATTATACAAAAGAATTAACATTAATTCCAAGGCCTTCCTATACCAAAACTTATATTATTAAAGTATTTTTAATCATAATTTTAATAAAAATATGTGGTTAATCAACTCTAAAGATTATTTCATTATTAATCATGTCTTATTATGGAAAATCTAAGGAGAGTTTCTTAGATGAATAAGATTGAGAAATTGTTTCAATGGTGTGAACTTTAATAGATGTGAGACTTTTGGAAGATTAGTGAAGTACTTTAGGTTTATCATATGGGTATTCTTTGATGTATTTAAATTGTTAAATTAGAAAATTCCTATGATAAGATGATGTTCTTATGAGTTCCATTAGATCAATTTTTTAAAGCATTAAATTAAGTTCATCTAGGAAATTCCATGGTGATTTAGGGTTAGAGCCATAATAATTTTTAGTTTGATTTGTGATAGTGACTTTAAGAGGATTGTAGTATAAGGATTGGATGCAATAGTTTAAGGTAAAAATGGTGGAGTAGGCTCATTTATAGGTTGCATATTATAATATGATGTAGTTGTGGTAGTAGTATACTTAATAATTTGTTCTTTAGGTGAAGGCTTCTTAGGTTTTGTGATGGGATCTTTGTGAGTAAGCTTAATATGGTAGTTAACCTTTTCCACATTTAAAAATTTAGAGTTAATATAATAATTTAATTCTTTATGTTATTCTTTGGTAATGAGATCATGATTATTTTTTCTCGCAAGATGGTCTTTACTGTAGTTTTTTGGAGTGCACAACTAGTTTCATAAAAGTGACCAATATTAATATGGAACCAAAAAAACTTGTTAGGATCATACCATGAGGAGGGGTAGTAGTATATATGTATGGTTTGGATTGAGATTAAAAAAACACTTAATCTCCTATAATAAATGGAAGATAAGAGATATGTTTTTAGCTAATTTTTATGCTCGCACATTAGGTTGGGGAGGCTTAATTTTAGAAGTATTAGTGGTTATTGCATTGGTTTTAGTTTGAAAAGATTATTTTTTATTGTTTTGATGTGGTTTAAATTGAGACAAAAAGAAATCTTATATTTTTACCTGATCAAATGCCTATTCTAAATTCTAAAGAGAGAATATTATAACCTTGTATTAAATAGGGGCTTTAATAGTGGTAAAAAAGAGTTTGAAAATATTATCATCACTCATTTTATGATACATTGTATGCACTTCAGGCTTACATCATTTGATGAAAGTATGGATAGATTCATTAGGGAGTTATTTAGCATTAATGAAGTTGTTAAGGTTGTATTTATATACACACAATATTTTTAAACTTCATCAATTACTAATGTTTTTTCTCTTATAGGAACCCATTGAGTCTCAATATATTTGAGTGCATGCCTTAAAAGGTGCACCGTGAAAGAGGTGGGTAGACCATTGGTGCTTTAAAATATTTTTTCCCTATACCATCATTTCAAACCAACACAAACCTCTCTTATACATTTAACTAAGATTTATCACTTCCCTTACACACTCCTCTAAGTAATTCACCACCTTAAACATCCCTTACCTAAGCCAAAATCACCCTTTATCATTTTATTGAAAAAAGTTGCATGGGTTGAATCTATTATTAGGAATGAGCACTTTATGAGACTAATTCAGCCCAACCAACTTAGTCAAGGACCTAACTTATTTATTTCTTAAATAATTAATTCAATTAGGCTAACTGTGTTGGCCTAAAACTTCAAAAAGGTTTAAGGTTATATCTCGATAGGTTCATCTTCAAGTTAAGTATTCCTATCTCTTATCATCTATCTTGGTAGACAGAATTAGCATAAGTAATGGATTGTGAAAGTATTTCTCTCTTCATGCATTAGGATTACCTCTACATTGACTAGAGTAGAGTTATTATTTTCATGTTTAATTTTTATATTTATTACCCCCATTTGTGCTACATGCTTTGGTGAGCACTAGGTTAGATTTACTTTGCCTTGTCATTTACTTTGATAAGAAAACATAGGACCTAGATATGGTTATTGTATGATATTTATGACTTGATTAGAGGATTTGGAACCCTCTCTAGTGATATTGTGTGGTAAGAGACCCCTTAAGTATAGAAGATACATATTAGTCATGACCCTAATTGTCTAATGTACCAACAAGTGGAAGAGCTAGTGTGATTTATCTTTTCTAAACTAAGATTAATTTATAGATTGAATTCACTTTCCCTTGTCATAGATTTTGGTGAAATTGATGTGAAATAACCCTTTTAGATTTTATTTCATTCCTTCATTTATTATTTATTTCATTTTTACATCACTAAATCAAATCTATCAACTTATTATAACTTTTTGTGCATAGGTTTAACACACAGTCAATCTAATCAACTCTATTTTTCATTAAGAAAGTCATCTTTAACCGTAGGTAACTAGATTAATCTGCTATACTCAATTCATTTCTTTACATATAGGTTTTTAGACTCATTTGACCTAGTTGACTCTTTTAGTAGGCTACAAATCTTCATCTGGATGACACAATATAAAAATAGCAAATTCAATATCTTTAAAATCATCAGGTTTATTCGTAACATATTATTCATTTATTTTATTTATGACAATATTATTTGTCATATTTTTTAGTCTATAAAAATGTAACACTACAGTGAACTAGGTCGATTAGATAGACATAACTTTGTATCCTAATTTCTTGCCTAAGAGACTCATTTGACTGTGTTTCTTTGGCTCTTGCTTCAACAAACAAAATTGACTCATTTATTTTTATTTTGTACTATTTTCATACTTGGTCATCCAAACTAACTTTATATTTTTCAAGTGAAGGAATTATGATGTTGGGGCATCTTGTAAGTACTAAATAAAGTATCTTTGGGTCATGTTGGTATATGAAAATTTGAATTGGATCCCATTAAGAGTTTCCTGCATTTTTCTAATTTGAATTTTCAAAGCATGTAATGAGGAATTGAAGATGTTTTAATGGGTCTAGATGAGTCTTGGTGTTATGTAATTGTTTAAAAATAATTTAATAGACCTTATGGTCTTATAATAGGTCTTAATAAGTGGTATTTAGTCATTATGTATGTGTCAAGCTAACATCATGAAGTAGCAGTCATGTTGAGCCATCACCCTACATGGGTTTAGAGTTAATGGAAGTTTCTTGTTTCAATAAATAGTTATAGGGAATGTGTTAGAGTATGTAAATATTTTTTGAGTGGTATTTTAGTGTGTGTGCTCGAGGGAGAGGAATATGAAAGGGAGAAGAAGGTAGATAGTGGTTAGGTGAATGATGTTAAGTCTGCTAGAATCATGTAAAGGATTGTAAGTCCATTTGAATATAGGAATGGTATACATATAATGTGTGATTTCATTATTATAAACGTGAAAAATAGGTTTGAATGTGATCTTCTTTGAGGAACAGAGTATTTTGTTAAGTAGAATAGTTTACCAATGTATGTTCAATTCTGAGTATAATAGTCAGTCAAGAAAATTGGTCTTATGACTCTATGAATGTTTCATGTTCATTAAGAAGGTTAAAATTGTAATTTATTAAAAGGTTTAAGGTCATAAACAATAATTAATATGTTGATGGAATATGGAAATGAAAATTGATGATACATGGGTTTGTTGAAAGGTTTGCTCCAAGTTGGTAAAACTGTATGTGCTTTATTGACAAAGAGAGATTGAGTAATTGAATTCTAACATGATTTAAAGAAAATGGATAGGATTTATTTCCTATTATGATGAAAATAATAAATAAATGGGATGAAATACATCTCTTAATCAAAATTTTGCATGAATAGACCTTGTGTAAGGGTTTTAAGAAAGAGACCCCTATTTGAGCATTTGTGTATGAGTTGTAGACTATTATTTCAAAATTTATGATCAAATAGTAATTTATAATAGTTTTATTAATATTTCAAGGTTTTTTGAATATTTTTTGAGACCACAATTTATAAGTACTAATATAAGCATCTAATGTTCAGACAAAACTATAATCGACCCTTATTTGTATGAGTTTACTTATTTCGCAAGTAGTGTTTGTAAGATGGTTCATAATGGATATTGATAGAATAAGTTACATGTTACTAAAGGTGTAATTATAAATATTTAAGGTCAAAATAATCATTTTAAACAAATAAACCTTGTAAGTAAATACATCTTTAAATTTGACCCTGTTTAGTGCAGTAAATGTTGTTAGGAAGGATGATATATTATTTTATTGAAAGATATGATCAAGGAATATAATTTAAAAATATAAAGGATGATTTTTTAAGTTTTATTGAGTATATTTAATGTTATTATAACCTTTTTATTGATCAAAACATGTTTTGAGTTGTAAAACCCTAGAGACAGACCTATAATTTTCTATTTCCTAGTACAGTCAGCATGGTTTTGGGTTAGAAAGAGTTGACAAAAGATTGGAAGAAACCATCTAGTGTTTTTAAGAGTTAATAGGGGTGAATATGGACCAAATTTTTATTTTCTTAAAAAAATGGTTTTTAAAACCCAATAAAATAAAATATATGTCTTTTAGTGTGCTCTCAGACTTAATAGTGACCTAGAAACCTTACTTATAGGGTTTGGTGCATAAAAAAAGATTTAACCATCAAAAAAGGATGATTTTTTTTATTTTTTAATAATTTAATATTATATAACTAACACAAGTGGTTTTAATTTGGTAAGAATATATATGGTATAGATTTGAGGGATTGAGTGGATTTAAGCCTAGAAGAGACCTAGTGATATAAGCCAAAGAAGAAAAGGGTATTTATGTTGACTATAAGACTTAAAATAGAGTATATTAATATATAGGAGGATAATGGGTTCCCAAAAATGTTATTATTTTTCCTTGTATGTCTATACTTTGTTTAGACCAAGAAGGTTTGCCCATTTGGAGGGCAAATTGAGGAGCCAAGAAAGCCTATAGGTACCAAACTTTTCAAAGTAACATAAGCTAAAAAAAAATTATTAGTATGATATTGATAAAGGGTATTCCAAAAAATATTTTTTTATTGAATATTTGTTATATGGAACATAACCAAGGATTTGTCCTAAAATAGGGCTAGTAGCATGTGAAAAGAAGAGAATGACTTTTGCATAAAAAGAAAGGAAATGGGTGATGAAAATAGTTTGATTTTATTTTAAATAGTATGATATATTTTTTTTAAGTGTCTTAAAACTTTTATTACATAGGTGTTTGATTTTTAGTCCTTTTGGACAAGTAGGCCTAATGTTGGCTAAGAAAGGTTTACATTTTGGAAACAAAAAGAAGGAAAATTGTAGGCTGAGGATGAATAGATATGCATCAAATTAACTCATATTGTTATCAATTAACTCATCTTTCATTTTTTTTCTTACTTGCTTAGATTATCACACATAGACTAAATAGGAAGTTTTACTTTATCGATTTAGTCACACTATTTTTCTTTTATTCACACACTTCCAAACCACATGATATTAAGAAGCATTAAATAAATTCTTCCCAATGTCTACCTACTTGTATTTCATCACCAAGGGTAAGCCAACTTGATTTTTTATCTGATTATAAATAAATGGTTGATGGTATATATTTATAAAACACTCGACACATTTATTGCTACAGGATTGTGTAGTGAGTGGGTAGGCCCTAATACCAAGCCAATATCATCACCAATATAGATCACTTTCATCCTTAACTAATTTAAACCATCCTTAGATTTCCTTTCTATTTCCTTTTTATATCTACCTCCCTATCACATTTATTTCTAAAAATTATAATTTAATACATTCAGGAATGACCACATAGATTAGCATTTCTATTTTCATTGTTTGCTCTCTGATAATTATATGTTGTATTAAAAAAATTCTATCAATAAGCATTGGTACAAGGTTTGTGATGTGTGCCACAACTAGATTGACTAGTTCAACCCAATTTCTTATATGTTTATTTCAAGTATTCTATAAAATAACATTTGATCATCCAAAATCATAACTATCAAAACCTATCTTTGCCCTCAAAACATACTTGACCCACTCAAATATGTATCATACAATTTTTATCTTACACAACATAGTCATTATGTTTGATCGAATGCTTCCCCATAGAACATAGTTGAATAATTTGATTGTGTCCTTTCCTAAATTTTTCTATTGGTCTCTCTTTAAAACTTAGTTAAATCGATTGAATCTATACCTCTTGATCAATCTTATGTATCTGGCCAACTTTGCTCATAATTTTCACCTTTTCTCTTTGGTCTTAGATTCTTATTACAAACATCATTAAATTCCCTATTAAAATATTTTTGGACAACCTCAATCCATTTAGATGATATATGGGGTGTTATTTCCTTCATACCCTTGTTACCTAAGAGGATACTCACTCTTGGTACACATTCTCTCACCTTTCATCTTTAGACTAAAATATGGTCCAAATTACCCCAATTAATGATACTGATGGATCAGATCCATTTCATACATATCGAGATAATTATTTCTCTAAATCACCTTATTACACTATTGGGGTAATTAACACAAGCTTAACTAATAACCCTATAAGAAATATTTTAAACATCAACAACTCATCTCCTAACAATCCTTCACACAAAAACCCATACCCTAATACCAATTCATGGAATTTTCCTCCTACCAATCTTAACAATCCACCTTTAAACACTAACAACCCCAACCCACTTATTGACACTAATCAAATTCTCTCACAAATAGGGCAATAAATGAATATGATGTAAACATCTAATACTTCTCAAATTATTTAAATGCAACATCATTTATTAAACATGGTTAATCAACCTCCTATTCTCCCACCTTGAAATTTTAAAAAAAAAATCCTCGACCTCTTATAAATGCCATGGTAAATATCATTCCCCAACCCATTATTCATTAAAAAAATGCTCCAAACTACTCAAAATGAACCTTTATCCCCCTTCATTATTTCTATTGATATTGGAAACATCTATCCAACTATCAAATATTATGGGACTAAGGACCCTACATCTTCCCTTAAAGCATTTAGTGATCTTTACAAAGAGTGGATTCAAACTAATACCTTTGATACTACCAAAATTTTATTCAATTCATAGGATATGTATTAGAATGATATTATAAACTCCCTCAACATTCTATATGGAAACTTGAGCATTTAGTTGATCTTATGATATTCCTAAAAAATTGTCTTAGCCTTTTTATCAATGCTAAATAATCCCCTTTTGAACTAGCTCATGATTTCATTACATAATGGAAATACCTAGCTCATAAACTTGATCATAACATGACTAATGATAACTTATTTAAACTATTTATAATTTCCTTAACACCTTCGCTTCAATATAAAGTTTGAAAATTATCTCCCCAAACTCTAAATAATGCAATTGATCAATTTAAAATACAATACTTTCCTATGAAATGGTTTGAGCCTAAAATTCAAACCATCAAGGGATCTTTCCAAAACTCAACTAATAAAATCAATTGAAATACTCTTTAAACAAAACCAAGAATAACCAAAGTGGATATTCCCTAAGCTTCTCATGCACCCTTAACTCTTCAATAAATGAAGCAATTATTATCTCCTTCTAAACCTTTCACTTATACTAATAATCCACCTACATGGTATGATCCTAAAAAAAAAATTAGTTTCATGCCAATGTGGGTCATTCTCATGAAACATGTCATGGGATTACCAATTTTTTTGTTCTTATTATGTTATGGGATACATTAAATCATGATTTTATGATCAAAATGCATCAGTATTTTAACACCTCTCAAAATAAATAATTTACCAATCCTTCCTCATCTAAAAATCCAAAAACTTTTTCTACCTACAACCCATAATACTTAAACAAAGATATGTGTACAATTGACATTGACTATGTCCAATATTATACCAACTCTCAATATGTGAAAGAAGTTAAATTTATTTATCAATGTAAACATACCCACAAAAATCCCATCACTAAGCCAAAAAAACCATCACTTGACAAACAACTTCTCAAAGACACCACTACCACTACCATACCTTCTAAAAAAAATGAGGAAACACTCCCACAACTATAACCTCAAACTACTTCTCTTCCTATGAAAAACATTTTACCTTCAAAGCCTCATGTTGGTTATTCATCTTATGAATCTCATTGGAATTTCTTATAAGAGCTCAAGTTCATGCCTTGTAAAATACCCCTCATGGACTTAGTTTGTACTTATCCATATCACTGCAAATTCTTAATGCAATTATTACAGGACATTGAAGAACAACCTTCCCTTGAAGTGCAATAACTTCTTCAATATCCTTATGTGATATAATTACATGCTATTCAAACTATTTATACTTCTTCTAAACCTTCCATAAAATTCCTTGATGAAGATATGATTAATGATGAAATTATTTTTTGAGCTAACGGTCCACCTCTTTTCATTAAAATTACAATTAATACCATGCTTAATCAAAAGGTCTTCTTATATTAAGGGTCAATAATTAATGTTACCTCCATTTGGTTAATTAAATAACTTTGGGTATACCAAAAATAACCTTAAGAAAACTCATCTCACATGTCAAAGATTTGATAAGTCAAATCAAAAACCACTTGGTTGCTTTTGTCTCCCCCTCACTATTGGACCCAAGACCATATGTACCAAGATCATGGCCCTCAACTTACCACTATCCTATAATATACTCCTAGGTCACCCATGGCCATATTGTATGAGGGTTTCCTCAAGTAATCAATGCATTAAATTTATCCATAATTTGCAAAATATAATAAACATGAGGTCGATTGTAATCCATGGAGTATCCAACTACCCAACCCCAAAAATAAATATTAGATTCTAATCATTTCATGCATTAACAATGCACCTCTACCTAAATTTGTTGACAAGAATCCAAATTTATAGGTCAGTCTTTTTTATTCTAAAAATGATGAGCCAAATTAATTATAAAAAAACTCAAAACACTACTAAGATACCTCCTTATATTTCATAGTGTCTTTCTCCTTCTTTACTTCCACATGATTTTACCATCCCTTTAGTTGATGAGATCACTAAAATTCCTCCTCCATGTAATGCACATGAAGCTTCTTACATAAAAGGTGACTTCATATGTAATAAATATGGAGTGGAAATACTATTTCAAGATCCTTTAATAATTTCACCTTGAAAATCTACTGATCTAAGTGCACCTACTTCTAATTCTCCTTTAGAGTAGATGCATTAATTATTTCCCACACCTATGATGACAACTATATCATGGATCAAGATCAATCAGGGGACTTGGATAAATAACACTATCAATAAACATTATCCAAAATGCATTCCTTCAACCATGAAGTCCATGGCATTCATATATCAATTGATAATGAATCAAAACTTGATTGTCATGTATCTCTTATCAAACCTCCACTTATAGACACCCCTTGGGTTGTAGAACAAACCCCAACTCAAGAAAATTCAGAAATTTTGCAACCTCTTATACCTTCTACACCATAGACCAACCTACCAACTTTTATTCCTTCTCATAATCCTATCGATACCATTTAGGCTGACCACCTCATTTCAACTGAACCTTCATATAAAACATAACCTAACACACCTATTACCAATCTTATTTAATCTAACTAACCTTGACCTATAATTCCTTCTACATTTAAAATACCGTTGATGTTAAATTCATAGATGTATGACAAATACATTCTACATATAATCATCATGGTAATAAAATCATTGATCTCTAAGTAGATGTGGAATATTATGGACCCTTACCCATGCTCCTTTGTGATGAATCCATACTTGAGTTACTCCATGCTAGATAGCCTCAACTTCCACGTCAACATCATAAACTTGGAAACTTCAAACAAAAATCCCTCATTTTAATAATTTCATTACTAGTGTGGACCCTAAAAAAAAACCTATTTCTTCTCTTCTTAATGTTCTTTATCATTTCCAAGATAGAAATGATATACCCATTGAAGAAACAACAAAAATCAAATGTGGTACACCATAATGTCTTAGACCCATCATTGCCTCTAAAGAACTCATGCCTATAAAGCATGATAACTTTACATAACATGAGGATATGTCAGGTATTGATCCTAGTATCATTTTACATAACATCATCACTTATACAAATGCAAAATCCATTAGACAAAAGCAATGATAAATTTACACCTTATATCTTAAAAACTTTATTAAACCTTTAGATAAGTATTTTATCAAACCTATTGACTATTTTGAATGGGTATCAAACATTGCTCCCTTTCATAAAAATATCACCATGGTCATTTGTATATGCATTTATTTTTATAATCTTAACCTCACATGTCCAAAATATAATTTCCCATTACCTTCAATATATGTCATCATAGATTCCCTTACTGGATATGAAATGTTATAACTTATAGATGACTTTTTAGGCTATAAATAAATTCACATATCCCTTGAAGACCAACACAAAACAACATTTACTATGGAAAGGGGCACCTGTTTCTAGTCAAAAAGCCTTTCAACCTTAAAAATCCTGATCTATTTATCAATGTGACATGACTCATATTTTCAATGATCTTATAGAAAAGATAGTGGAAACCTATGTCAATTACCTCATTACCAAATCTAAGAGTTGAACAACACACTTCACTGATATATCTATCATTTTTTATCAATTAATCAAATATAAGTTAGACTTAACCCATACAAATGTGTATTCAAATTCATATCTAGTAAAATTTTAGTGTTCGTAGTCTCTCTTCAAGGCATTGATGTTGATCCATCCAAAATCAATGTTATAGTCAACATGCCCATTCCTCGTTCCATCCCCCACATTTTCACTTACCTTAGAAATCTTGGGGAAATATAATGGTTTATTTGAGAAATGGATTATTTTATCTACTCTATTAATTCCCTTCTCAAAAATGGTAATTCTTTCAAATGGATAGATTCATCCCAAAAATCTTTTGATAGTATGAAATGATATTTTTTCCATCCTCCCACTCTTCAACCACCTTTAAATTATTATCTTTTAATATTATATACCTCTTTTATCCCCATATCATTTGGGGTAATGTTTGATTAAAAAGATTATACTACTAGAGAGTATGTGATTTATTTCATTAGTCGAGGCCTCATTGACTACAAAAAATGTTATACTAAAGTAGAAAATGATTACCTTGTTATCTACTTTGTAGATTAAAAGCTACATCATTATACACTTTATCAAACTAATTATGTCATTATCCAATCTGATCCACTTCATTTAATCTCCAAAGCATTTTTACTTAGATATATAACTGGTAAATGGATGGTTCTCTTGATGAAGTTCAACCTTTGAATTGTCACACAAAAATCTATCAAAGGTAAAGTTATCATTGACCAACTTGCAACAACACCCATACCACCTATGAATCACCTTCAAGATAATATCCCCAAAGATAACATTCTTTATATTGAAGGTATTAACCATGTTATCTCCCTTAAATATTATTTCCATAACTTCACTACTTATTTAAAATCAAATAAACAAGATGGTAACAATATCATTCTTGATATTAATAAATCTAAAGTATTTATCAAAGAGCTCCTGAAGTTACCATTGATTTGCATGAACACACTTGGACCCTCCATTTTGATGGCACCAATTACCTCCAAGGAGTTGGAGAAAGTTGTATTCTAAAAAAACTACATGGTAAGATCATCCCTTTGGTATTTAGATTAACTTTTCATGTTACTAATAACATGAAAAAATATGAATCTCTTATATTAGGCATGAAAATAACAGTTGACTTGGAAAACCCATATCTACACAATTTGGGTGACTCATAATTTATTTACTACTATGTTAATGGATATTATCAATGTAAAATCAAAAAATCTAATAGTATATCATTAAATAGCTACCACACTTGTTAAAGAGTTTGATTCTTTTACCACTGATCTAATTTTAAGAGATCAAAATTCCATAACTGATTCTCTTGCTTCTTCAGCATATCTATTTCATCCTCATCAAGTACTTAATGATTCCTAATTTCTTATCCAAATAATAAAATCCCCTTATTCTATCCAATCAAATGATTCACTCATTTGTCACATTGAGCCTATCATTATTTGTTAAAACCCATGGTATAAAAACATAATCCATTTCCTTGAACATCAAACCTATCCTACAAACATAGATTCTCACAAAAAGACAAGAATATATAAACAAGCCTTTAAGTATTATTGAGGTTAACATACCCCCATTCCTAAAAAATGGGGAGCCTTGTGTTAAATTGTGTAAATTTGTACCTTAAAATTAAATTTTCACTTGATCAAAGTGTCACTAGCATATTTGCACATATTATTTATTTGAATATCATCCACACCTAGTTTGATTCCCATATTTGTTCATAGTTCATATTTAATCTTGCCAAAAATTTATAACATTTGATTTTTATTTTATAAGTTATAACTCCAATGGAGTCCATTCAAAATGAGCAATATCTAGGTTTTATGGTTTAATAATGATTTAATCTTTTCTCTAACCTTTGGTCAGTTAAATTCATATATGATTAGCTAAAAACCCTAAATCCAAAACCCTAGCTCATATCCTCCTTTTGAATTCAATTTTGGTGAGAAATTTTATTAAAATTTATGTGGGAACAATTATCATTCCATGGACGTAGTGTAATTTTTATCCTAAGGCTTAGTCCTTTTTTTAAACATGACTAAACCTTAGGTTAAAAGTATTATGCTTGGTCTATTTTATGTCCTGTGATCCCTTTGTTCCCTTTTATCCTAGCTTGGTCTAGGTAAACGCATGGTCCTTTTGTTATAAGGCTTAACCTAAAGCCTTACCCTAAGTTTTATCATATTTATTAATATGATAAAAACCTTAGGCTATGCCTTTATGTTGTGCCTTTTTATTTCGTGGTATCGCTTTTAATATGTTCCTAACTTAGCTTAAGACCTTAGCCTAAATATTTATTCATATGTATTAATATGAATTTAAACCTTAGACTAATACCATATGATATGTCTTTCATTAGTTGTATGGGTCCCGTATATGATATTTAGAACTTAGCTTAAGTCTTTTATCCTAAGTGCTTTATATATATTCTTGAGCCTAACTTTCATGTTTGTTTGTAGAATCAACAATTTGTGTTTTCTCAAATGAGATTAATCTAATAGATCATGATGAGCATTGATAATTTAAATCCTTGAGATGATGAAAAGTGTCATGAGTTTTTTAATAGGATATTAAGTAGCCAATTGTGATGTATCCCTTGGATCATGATCCAATAAAGTACATTTTATAAAATATAAGTGATTTGATGATGTGAAGTGGACATGGACTTATCAATGGAGTACAGAATCCCTATGTAACTACCAATTGGAACATACATCAAGTAAAGTGAACCCAAAAATGACAAGTGGCAAGCCTAGAAATGATTCCTGAGGAGGTGTTCAAAATTGATGATTGTGTAGATGTAAAAAATGTTCACATAGATGTCAAATGATGGGCACACAAACATCAATATTAAGATCAATAAAGAGTCTTGAGGAATTATCTTAAAATTGATAATCGCATGGATGTCAAAGATGTTCACATAGATGTTAAATGATATGCACACAGACATCAATTTTAAGATAGCCATTTGGATCCAAATAATCCAAAAATATATAGATCGTGTTGATTCATAAAAATAGATTGGATATTATGAGATAAAAGCTAAATTTTAAAAGGTAATGATCATTTTTTAAATATGAATGAGAAAAATTCCATGTGGATGCCACAACAAAGCCCCCTAAGCTAGACTAGTCAATTTAAGATATTTTATAGACCTAGGAAATGTAAAGGTAAAAGCACATAGTCCAATTCGAATCGAGGCCTACACAAATTCAAATAGCTACCACCATTGGAGAATTTTTAAAACCTTTAAAAATACCTTAGAAAAGATGAGGACCTTGATTAGACCTTGTGAGCATTGTAATTAGGCTAAGCGGAACTGAATTGTTGCTTATGCAAGGATGACTCGATCTAAAGTCCACTAGTGAGAAATTTAATAGAATTTGTAACAATGACATCTTAGAGAAGAATTTCAAGGGAGGGTGTGAGAAAATGGTTCTAGGAATTTTATATCTCTACAATGACCTCAAGAAAATTAAAAATAGGATAGTGCATATACTGGACAGCTAGTCCAATTATAGATGATGAGTTCAAACAAGGAACTTCCCAGTTTATGAAAAAGGTAGGGCACAAAATCATAGAAAAAATTGATGTTGACCATGATATGATCATAGATATGATTCTAACTACAATGAAGAAGACTAGTGAAGATAAAAACATCAAAAGGGATTTAAGTAAGGTAGATAAAGACCCCAAGAGCTTAACAAATCAAATGAAGGAGCTCTTCATGAAACCAATTATTGGCCTTGAGCTACTTGTAAAATAGCATTGCATAATGAAGATCATGCTATAGAAATAAAAATATTACAAAGTGTTCTCAAAGTTAGATGAATTGATTTAGGAATATTCTTTTTGTAGCTTAAACATTGTACACTTTGAAAGTGGAATATTATATTTGTAAAGGCATGTGTAGTTTGGAAAACACATTGCCTACAGATCTATCCATTGGGGAAAGTCTAGTGTATTCTAGAACATTTGTGGAAAGGACAATTGTCCTAACACTTTTACTTTTGTAATTGGATAGGATTGACCAACATGCTTCCTTGCATCTTATAAAAGGAGCATTATCAATTGTAAAAAGGGAGGGATTTCTTAGAGCCAAAATATAATTGTAACATTTGAGCAATTAATATAAGCAATGAATTCTAACTTCTCTCTCACTTATTTATTCTAATTTCTAGATTTAAATGGTTCTTATGAGTTCCTAGTTTGTACATTTGAATACAAAATTGTTAACTTGTGCCAATGCTAGGTTAATTGAAATACCTTAGGTTTATTTCATCTTTTTACTCTTCTTGCATTTGGACTAATGTTTTTCTCTTGTAGGGGAAAATATTTAAAGTGAATTTTGTTCTTATTTTCATTATTTCATGCCATCCTTAGATTCTTCCTTGATGTGTGATAGGAATTGATCTTATGTTAATTCACATCATACATTGGTTGAGTTCGTGCCTGGAAGTTATTTAAACTTTATCATAGTATTTGGAAAGAATATCAACAACATCTCTTCTCTGCCCTACCTTTTCTTTTGCTCCTTTTTTTAACTAGATCACACTAGCTTAATTTTCATTGTAAATATACAACTTAGATTAGTTATTAGATTATTTATTTATCATAATTCACCATTCTTATCATATCATACTTCATATTTTGTATAGACTAACTATTAGGCTATAGTGTCTCCCAACCACCAAAAATTATAAATATTCTAAAATAGTCCACTTGTTTTGCCTCTATTCCATCCAAAAATAATAGGATTATCACAACCCACAACTCATGCACTACATTCTTAGAATTCTAAAATTATAAGTTTTATTTAACACTCTAGACACCTATGATACATATTCAAGCATCAACAAGAGGGGATTCATTTGTGCTAGAAGGAGGGTTGTTAGATATTTGTAGATTTAAAGTATCTTTTCATATTTTTGTGAATTATGTTTAAATATTGGTGTAATATTTATACAATTGTGTCATTCTTTTCTCAATTTTTAAATTTCATTGATCTTTGCGATCTTAGACCCATCTTTATGCTTCCTTTTGACAAATTTCAACAATCTTTGAAGATATATGCTTAATTAGGGTAAAGATAGATTAAGCTTTGTCAATTCAATAGGTTTGAGGTTACTAATAGATATTTTGATCAAATATTGATATATTCTTTGCTAATTTGAGTTTATTTGAACTTAAATGTGTAAATATCAATCATACTTATGTATTTAGATACATCCTTGATCTAACTTAGTTAAATATTGTTGTCCTTTGTTGTCCTTTATATAAATATTTGAAAATTTTGATTAATGTGTAAGTCTGATCATTATTCCCTACAAAGATAAGATTGACACATCATATTTAAAATAGGATTCAAAACTTATAATTTATAATTACCCATAATAAGGATAAGGTCATGTTCAAAGATTAGAGAACCTCAGCTTTCATTAGAAGTTCATAGGAAGGTTAGGTGAGATAAAGGTAAGAATAGACTTTTAAAGTCTTTGATAACTTCACCAATTCAAGGTGATCCTATGTTTTATCCCTATCAAGGTATGTCTTGGTTAGGTTCTTCTTCAATCAATGTGTTAGGTGTGATACATGACATTCCTTGTAATATTGACAAGTATTTGCCAACATTTAGTCTTAGTGGCATTATAACTACTGAAGAACACATTAAGAGTTTCAAAGTTACATTAAGATTATTGAAAGTGACTCATGAAGATGTAACATATAGACTATTTCCTTTTATTTTTAAATATTTTGCATACAAATGATTTATCAACCTTGTTAAAAACTACACTACCAATTGGGTTGATTTTAACAATATTTTCATTGACCAATTTGGTAAGATCATTAGTCCTTATGTTTTATACTAGAAATTAACCACAATGAAAAGGGTTTTAAATGATCCCATAAGAGGCTTCAATGATAGGTTCTAGAAAATCTTCAGTAGGACCATAGCTCCTTATAGACCTAATGATGTTTTAGCAAGGATGCCCTAGATCCTATGACTTATGTGTTCATAAAGATAGTTATTGGACCCATGGATACATTACCTTTAGATTATACCAAGGTTATGATCATTAATGACCAAATAAAACCCTAAATACAATTGGTATACTACATTCCTAATGTCAATCCACATCTACCAATTCTAAATGTTATTTCCAATGCCAGCCAAAATATGTCTACCCTAAACCAACTTCCAATCTTGAACCAACTAACTTTGAGACATGTTCATCCTACTCAAAACCTAGGATTATTAAACAATGCTACCAGTAGTTCTCATTCATAGGATCAAAAAAATTTAATGCCTTCAGTTAATCCTAATACTCAAGTTCCTAATTCTGAGGCCCCAAAAACTAAGAGTGACACTATCCTTAAGATGGTTCAAAAGCTTATCACTAACTTCTTTCAATTGAAAAAGCAAGTAATAAATATTAGAGAGAGCTCAAGTAGTAATTTCTCTTTTCAAAGTTTCAATAGGCCCACTAATATATTTTAGAATGATAGTTATAACAACAAGAAGAACAATGAACCATCTGCTAGAAAGAACGTGCCTGATATAAATCTTATTGATGTTGCTTTACCTGACTCTTGTAGAGTTAATTTCACTTCTAAGTATGGATAAATATATTGTTTTAAGTTTTTTAATGATTTATAATCCTTATAAAAATAATTAGATATTGTATGTAAATTAGGATCTTCAAGATCATCTAGATCTATTGATTCAACTCTCATGGTGGAGCATTTGAGTTCCCTTTCCAATAAGATAATGATATAAAGGATATCCCTGAAGAGATTCATGTTTTTCATCAATTTTTGAAGAAGACATGTCCTCTGAGAAACTAGGAGTAGAAGCAACCATTGACCACTTTTAATTTTCCAAATAACTTTGAGAGCCTTTCTGATACTACCTCAGACAACAATCCAGAACCTCCTAAGGGAAGTACTTATAAACCCAATGTTGATACATCTGATTCTTCTAACATGACTAGGTATAACATAATATAGGACATGAAAAAGATCAAAGCTAACATTACCTTGCATGAGTTGACACAAATTACTGAATAAAGGGATCTGTTATTGGAATATTTATCTAAAAATCCTAGTAAGTCTAAAACTTTTGTACATGCTAATGTTGAAATACATAAAATTAAGCTATATGTTCCTCCTTTCCTAATTAAAGTTAGGATCTTTGGTAATAATCTGCATAATTGCTTGTTAGATTCTAGTGCATTTGCAAATATTATGCCTAAGGGAATTTGTGAACAATTAGGTTTGATTCCCATTAAATCTTATAGAGTTGTAACTTAATTAGATAAATCAAGAGTCAAAGTGATTGGTGAATTATTGAATGTTCACATGCATATTGTCTCAGAACCAAGGATCCAAAAATTCAATGATTTCTAAGTGGTTTACATCCCTAATGCTTATGGGATGTTATTAAGTAGAAACTACACTAGAAGCTTAAACAGTTATATGTCAATAGATTATTCACATATGTGGTTTCCTTGAAAGGGAGTTCCCAACTAAATTAGGATAGAAAGAGAGCCTAAAAAGAAGCATGTGATCACTAACTACAATGTAATCAATGAGAAGTTCAACATGGTTAACTCAGATCTTGGTGTTTACACTCTTGACACCACAAAGGTATGTAACTTTAAAATTTCTCATGCTTTCCTTATATTATGGAAACTTTATTTTGATGGTGTTAGATAGAAATCAAGTTTTGGAGTAGGAATGGTATTAATCAATCCCCTTTTGAAATAATACAATGCCTCTTAAAAACTTCAATTCCCATACACCAATAATTTGGTTGAGTATGAAGAACTTATTCTTGGATTAAAATTTGCAATCAAACATGAGGCCAGGGAACTATTAGTTTTTGGTTATTCTAACCTAGTGGTTAACCAAGTCAAGAGTAAATATCAATGTAAATTATCCTATATCAATAAGTATAAATTTAGAGTGTGGGACTTAATTGGATGTTTTGATTCTTTCAACATTGTGTCTATCCCTAGGTAAGAAAAAAAGGTTGTTGATGAATTTACTTTAGTTGCAGTCAACCTTATGTTGGATCAAAGTTCTAAGTTACAAAGCCTTATAATTTAGTTAATCTCATGTCCCTCAGTGTTACATAATATCAACCACTTATAGGTATTTAGTGATGATCAATAGATCATAGAATTCATGACTACTTTAGTGTTAGGATCTTAGAGTACAATTAATTGCTTTTGTATAAGCAACTAAACACAGAATTGAAACCAGAAGTAATAAGTAACTAAAAATCATAAATAGCAAATAATAGGAGATACAAGAAACAACCAATCTATATTAAACTCTTCTAGAAGGAAATACAATGAATAAATCTCTCTCTCCTCACACCTAATAGATGTACAGTGATTCTCCCTCAAGAGTTCTCTCTCTCTTTCAATCAATTACAATCAACTCAATTACTAAATTGTACATGCTATGAGGATATAACCCTACTATATAGAATACTACAACACTAGGGTTCATGAGCCATGCATTCACCACCCTTAGATCCACCTCTTAAATCAAAGGCTCAAATTTGTTCTCCTAAAAATAACAATTCTGGAAACGCATAGAAGTCAGTGTCGATCTGAAGATGACTGATGCCGGTTGACCCCTAACTAATGTCAATTGGTTCTGACTGATGTCGATTACTATGTAAGCCCATTAACCTCCACATTAGCTCATTAGTGAAGCTTTTAGCTCCACAACTCAACAATCTCCCACTTGGAGATAAACAGATGCACCTGTACCTATACAGCAACATCCTCTAAACATCTCTGGCTTGTTTCTCCCTCTTCAAGTTCAATCTTGAAGACCAACAAAATTTGAATGAAGATTCAACTTCTCCTTTGCTACCAGCTTTGTTAGCATATCAGTAGGTTTCTTATCCATATGGATCTTTTCCAGCTTCAACTATCCATCCTCCAATACCTGTCTAATGAAGTGGTACCTAAGCTGTATATGTTTGGTTCTTGAATGAAAGGCTGAATTCTTTGCCAAATGAATTACACTTTGACTATCATTGTATAATCTACAACTCTCTTGCTCTTTTCCCAACTCTTCCATGAACTGAGTCATCTAAATCATTTCCTTGATACCCTCTATGACTGCAATGTATTCTACCTCTATAGTAGACAAGGCAACAACCTTCTACAACTTTGAAATCTAGCTAACCGTCATTCCACCAATAGTGAACACATATCTTGTGGTGCTTCTCCTACCATCCAAGTCACCTACCATATCTGA
This sequence comes from Torreya grandis, assembly GCA_037957365.1. Classification (NCBI taxonomy): domain Eukaryota; kingdom Viridiplantae; phylum Streptophyta; class Pinopsida; order Cupressales; family Taxaceae; genus Torreya; species Torreya grandis. The sequence goes on along the minus strand of JARHVA010004767.1, from coordinate 1,224,935 downwards.
ATCTACATACCCATGTAGAGAAGTGTTTGACCCTCCATAGCATAAATGCCTACTGATGGTCCCTCTTAGATATCTAAGAATCCACTGAACTGCTTTCCAGTGTTCTTTTTCAAGATTGGCCATAAATTTGCTAACAACTCCCACTGCTTGGGCAATATCTGGTCTAGTACATACCATTGCATACATCAAGCTCCCAAGTACTGAAGTATATGGAACTCTACTCATGTACTCAACCTCATCATGTGATTTAGGACATTGTTCTTTTCTCAACATGAAGTGTCCAGCCATAAGTGTGCTTATCGATTTTGCATCCTGCATATTGAACCTCTCCAACACCTTATTCACATAATCCTCTTGAGACAAAATCAAATTGTGATTTTTCCTATCTCTCTTAATACTCATGCTAAGGAATTTTTTGCTACTCCTAAATGCTTCATGGCAAATGTGTGAGCTAATTTTACCTTAAGCTCAGTAAATTCCTGCATGTGTGAACCTGCAACAAGCATATCATCTACATACAATAACAGAATAATATAACTACCATTATCCAATCTGTTTAAATAAACACAATGGTCAGATTGACATTACTAAAGCCATGCTCTGTCATAAACCTATCAAACCTCAAATACCATTGTCTTGGAGCTTTCATAAGACCATATAAGCTTTTCTTCAACCTGCACACAAGTTTCTCCTTACCTTTGACCTCAAAACCTTCCAGCTGATCCATATATATCTCTTCATCCAAATCTCCATGAAGAAATGGTGTCTTAACATCAAGTTGCTCAAGATGAAAATCCTCAATAGCAACTAAAGACAATACAGTCCGAATAGAAGTCATCTTTACTAAAGGAGAAAAAAATTCACCAAAATCAATACCTAGTTTTTATGCAAATCTCTTTACTACCAACCTGGCCTTATGTCTCATTTGTCTATTCTCTCCTTACTTTAACCTATATACCCATTTTTTTTTAAGTGCTTTCTTTCTGGATGGAAACTCAACTAAATCCCATGTATGGTTCTCTTCCAAGGAATCAATTTCCTCATTCATGCCATGCTCCCACTGTTTCCTAGATTCTACCTGCATTACCTCATCAAAACTTTCTAGTTCTCCACCATTATTAAGCAACAAGTAGTATAAAGAAGGGGAATAATGAATTGGAGGTTTGCTTACCATTTTAGACCTCCTTATGGGCATTTGAGACTCATTTACAGCTTGTTGTCTGCCCAAATTTTCTTCTGACAGTGACCAATCTTGGTCTAATAGTGACTGATCCTAGTCATCTCTAATCGATGCCAATCTATACTTGACCAATATCGATGCTTCCTGATCATTACTAATTTCCACCTGACTGACGTCGGTCTCTGTGTTTTTTTATGAGTGATGATTTTTACATGCAAGCTCATTTTGGATCATAACCTCTTCCAAATCAAGATTGCCCTACTCAGAATTATTCAACCTCTTGAGCTGATCACTGTACATCACCTTTTCATTGAAAAATACATCACAACTTCTAATAATTTTGTTAGTTTCTAAATTCCACAACTAGAATCTAAAATCTCTAAAACTATAATGAATGAAAGTGCACTACATAGATTTAGCATCCAGCTTCTTTCTATTTTCTTTATTAATGTGCACAAAAGCTTTAGAACCAAAAACTCTAAGAAATGAAAGATCTACCTTTTTACCTATCCAAGCCTCTTCCGAAATTCCACCATCTAGTGTAGTAGAAGGTCCTCTGTTAATTAGGTAAACTGTAGTATCTACAGTTTCTGCCCAAAACTGTAAGGGCAAACCCGCATACAACCTCATACTCCGTGCATGATCCATTATTTTTCTATTCATCCTTTCAGCAACTCCATTTTGTTGAGGTGTCCTTGGAACCATCCTTTCCCTATGTATTCCACTCATAGAATAGTAACTATTGAATTTATTGTTGTAGTACTCACCATCATTCTTATATCTAAGGCACTTCAATCTCAAACTTGTTTCATTCTCAACCAAAGCTTTCCATTTCTTAACTATGTCAAAAACATCAGATTTCCTCTTTATGCAATAAACCCATACCTTTCTTGTAGCATCATCAATGAAAGAAACATAATACTATGATCCTCCAATAAAAGCTACCTGAGTTGGTTCCCACACGTCTGTATGAACAAGCTCTAACTTATGCTTCTTCTTTATTGACCCAGTTTTGAGAAACCTCACTTTCTTCTATTTCCCAAAAATACAATGCTCATAAAAATCTAGATCTATGCTTTTCAAATATAAAAGCTTACCTTTTGACTTAATAACATTCATTCCCTTCTCACTCATGTGACCAAGCTTACAATGCCACAACTTTGCATCTACATCTGAAGTAGATAAAATAGAAGGAGAATAATCAGTAATACAAGTAGATAGATAAAGTGTACCTACTCTCTTACCTTTTGCTAATACAAATGCACCCTTGAAAACTTTACAAGATTTAGCTGTGAGAGTTACTATGTAATCCTCATCACCCAACTTTTCTACAGAAATCAAATTCCTCTTCAGGATGGGTACATGCATGACATCCTTCAACACCCATGTGTTGCCATTCTGCAATTTCAGCTGCAATTTTCTTTTGCCAACAATTTTACAAAGCTCATCATCCCCTAAATAAACTTTTCCAAAATCTCCATGGACATAATCATTAAAAAAATTTCTATTTGGGGTTGCATGGAAAGAGGCACCAGAATCTAAAACCCATGATTCTACTTTATTATCCAAAGAAAATATAAGAGCATCTTGTGTAACAATACTTGCAACTTTTGCTTCTTTATTACCTTCATGTTGATTTTCTTTGTTATCCTTCAACCAACAATCTTTCTTTGCATGCCCTTTCTTTCCACAATTCCAGTAGGTTATTCTTCCATTTTTGGATTTGGATCTACTTCCCATTTTTGACCTTGATTTCCCTTGTTTGCCCTTCTCTCTTCTCCTTCCCCTGCTTTCAACACTTAAAACATTACCTGATGGTTCCCCTATGCTTTTCTTATGAATTTATTCATTCAATATTACACTAACAACATCATCAAATTTCAATATATTTGAAGTAGATGCAGTATTACTAACTGTCATTACCAAACTATGCCAACTTTCAGGTAAAGAGCATAAGATTAAGAGAGCCTTAATTTCATCATCAAAAACAATTTTGACTAAATTTAACTGATTTACTATTGTATGGAAATCATTAAGATGACTAGATATAGATCCACCTTTCTGCATTTGAAAATTAAATAATTGCTTCATAAGATATACCTTATTCGAAGCTGAGGGTTTTTCATATAAATTTTTCAAAGTATCCATTAACTCTACCATTGTATTTGCCTGTGATAAGTTGGAAAACACAGAAGCTGCCAAGCTCAACCTTATAGATCCAAGAGGCTTTCTATCAAGAACATTCCATTCTTCATCTTCCATATCTATGGGCTTCCTTGAAACCCCACCCAATGGTAAATACAGATCTTTTTGATACATATAATCTTTAATTTGCATCCTCTATAATTGATAATTCTTGCCATTGAATTTCTCCATTCTTAGTTTACTTTCTTCTACCATTGCTTTGCTCCCACTCAATCAGAAACCCCTGTGAGTGAATTCTGTAATCAACAAACACTAACACGCTCTGATACCAGTTGTTAGGATCTTAGAGTATAATTGATTACTTTTGCATAAGCAACTAAACACGGAATTGAAACCAAAAGTAATAAGTAACTAGAAATCAAAAACAGCAAATAATAGGAGATACAAGAAACAACCAATCTATATTAAACTCTTCCAGAAGGAAATACAATGAAAAAATCTCTCTCTCCTCACACTTAGCAGATGTACAGTAATTCTCCCTCAAGAGTTCTCTCTCTCTCTCAATCAATTACAATCAACTCAATTACTAAATTGTACATGCTATGAGGATCTAACCCTATTATATAGAATACTACAACACTAGGGTTCATGACCCATGCATTTGCCACCCTTAGATCCACCTCTTAAATCAAAGGCTCAAATTTGTTCTCCTAAAAATAACAATTCTAGAAATGCACAGAAGTCGATGTCGATCTAAAGTTGATCGATGCCAGTCGACCCCTAACCCATGTCAGTTGGTTCTGACTAATGCTAGTTACTGTGTAAGCCCAGGAACCTCCACATCAGCTCATTAGTGAAGCTTTTAGCTCCACAACTCAACATTTAGGAGTGTTTGAGGGTCAAATTATTGATGAAGCTAGTCTCCTTGATAATGGAAAAATTAAAATCAAACTCTATGATAGGGTTATTCAGTTAAATGAAAATAAGATCCCTAAAGGCATGATAGCCTTAGAGAGACTCTTTGATTCTAATAGACCATATGAGGCTATCAATATTCCCAAAGTAAATAGGAAGGTTTATAATGTAATTGATCTTAGATTTCAAGGTCAACCTTGGTTGGTTAATATTAGTACAGCCTATTCAAAAGATCCAAATAAAATCTAACCAAATATAAAGATATCATATCATGGTCCTATGATGACCTAAATATATTTAATTCAAAGGTCGTAACTCATGGCATACCTTTAAAAGAAAATTGCAAACCTTTCAAACAAAAGTAGAGGCATGTCAACCTAGTCTTAAAACCACTAATATACAAAGAGGTCAAGAAGCTCTTAGATGCCAAAAATGTGTTTCCCATTTGGAATTCCACTTGGGTTTCTAATTTAGTACTAGTTATAAATAAAAATGGTTAAATTAGACTATGCATTGATTGTATAGACTGTGCATTGATTGTATAAATTTAAATAGAGCATCTCAAAAATATGATTACCCCTACCTTCCCTTAACCAAGTAATAAAAATTGTTTTTGGCTTTACCATGATGTCTTTTCTTGATGGATTTTTAGGGTATAACCAGGTGCTAGTGAATCAATATTACAAGATGAAGACTATTTTTACCACTAATAGGGGCATATTTTCTTATAAGAGAATGTCTTTTGGATTGATAAATGTAGGAGCCACTTTCTAAAGGGCTATACATCATGCTTTCCAAGGCCTTTTAGTTAAGTGCATTATTATATGCATGGATGATCTAAATATCTTTTCTAAGAATAGGTATTATGCACCTACAATAGGTATTTGTAATATGCAGAAGGTATGGGATTTATCTCAACCTAAAGAAAAGTATTTTCTATGTTTTTGAGGGAAAACTATTATGACATGTTATCACTAAGAATGCAATCTCTATATACCCTGATAGAGTAAATGCAATATCCAATATAAAACCCCCTAATAGTAGGAAGGAATTAAAGTCATTCTTTAGTAAAATAAATTTTGTAAGAGAGTTTATTTCTAGTTTTGTAGAAATAGTGAAACCTTTGAATGACATGTTGAAGAAAGAAGCTAAGATCACTTGGAATGGAGAGACAAAAAAGGTTTTCAAGGACATCAAAGAGGTAATTGGATAAGCCCTTATACTAATAATCCCAAACTTCACTAAAGAGTTTTATCTTTACTCCTTTACTTCATATCATAAAATAGCTATAGTTCTTACTCAGAAAATGGATGGATGTGATCATCTAATAGCTTTCATGAGCACTAAACTTGAAAGATTTGAATTAAACTACTCTTTGATTGACAAACATGTGTTTTGGTCAAGGCATTAAAAAATTTCAGTTATTATATCCTTAGGAATAAGGTGCATGTTATTCTACCAGAACCTCCCAATAAGCTCATGCTAAGTCAAAATAAACTAGGAAAAAGGAGATGTAGGTGGATGTCTATACTCCAATAATATGACATTGAGATAAAGACTACTAAAATTGGTAAGGTACCAAGGTTTAATTTAATTTATTTCCAATCCTAACCCCAAACTAAGTATTATACAAGTAGAGAAACAATTTTTTAGACCTAATTATTAGAATGATCTCATTGTTCACTTAGTAATCAATGGTTATTGTCATATAGGGTTAATTAAAGAACAAATTAGAACTCTAAGGCTCAAGGAAATTCACTTCCTAATCAAGGATGGAGTGTTGTATAGGAAGATATTTGAAGGTTTTTACTTAAGATGTGTCTTCAAGAGTGAAGCAGTTAAGATTAGGAGCACCTTCCATGAAATATTGAGAAGTGGACATCCATCTAAAAGGATTACAACACACAAAATATTAAGGGTTGGTTATTACTAGCCTAAAATTTTCAAAGATGCTCACAATCATGTGATAGAGTGCCACTCATGCCAAGTCTTCAACAAAAAAGAGCCTAAAGTAGCCATGCCACTAAAACTAGTAATGATTGATAAACCCTTTGCCCAATAGGGGTTAGATTTTATGGGGTTCATTAACCCCAATTCCACTAATGGTCACAAGTATGTTCTAACTACTACTGACTACTACACCAGATGAAATAAAGTAGTGTCAACTAAATAATGCAAGATCAAAGAGGTGACCAAATTTTTAGAAGAAAACATATGCACAAGGTTTGGGACACTTGTATCTCTGGTCTATGATAATGGATCTACTTTTATATCCATAGAGATGATAGAATGGGCATATGATAACAATATCATCCTCAAGTTCTCATAAAACCATTATCATTAAGGTAATGGAGTATTCGAATCAACAAATAAGAACATGATGAAGGCTATAAATAATTCCATAGATGATAAACCTAGAATGTGGCATAAGTTACTTAAGTATGCCTTTTGGGCATATATAACTAGAATCAAACAAGCTCTCAAAGCATCACCATTCTTTCTAGTTTATGGTCAAGATCCCATCTTCCCCATCACCCTCAAGCTGCCAACATACAGGTTCAGACAAGAGTACATGGAGGAGGACCAAGAATTTTTAAATTCAAGGTTGCTAGACTTCATACAGATTGAAGATGTGAGAGAAGAGGCTTTTGCCAATTTTACTAGACACCAAACAATAGTTAAGATGTGGTTTGGAAAACATTCAAAAATAAAGGTGTTCAGGTAAGGAGACTTAGTTATTCTCTAGGACAAGGCATTTGAGCCTAAAGGTAAACACGGTAAGTTCATACCTCTATGGTTAGGTCCCTACCAGATAGATAAGATACTTGAAGACAACACCTTCAAGCTGAAAGACCTACAGGTAGTAGAGTTCACACTGCTCACCAATGGGAAATACCTCAAGAACTAATTATCTATTATCCCACTTGGGGTCTTGATGGAATGATTATAAGAATAGTTAGAGTTAGTGTAGACAGTGTTGGTTTAGTTTCTTTCTATTATTTCCTTCCTATCCCTTATTTGTACATATGTTTGTATATATTTGTTTGCTTTTTTGCTTTGTGGTTGGTGTGTTTGCTTTCCCTACTTTTTTCCTTTATTCTAATAATTTATTTTGGATAGTCCTCAACTCAAGACTTGTATGATTTCTTAGAATGAACTTCATAGTTCAAGAATGTTGGTGTGTTCTCTTAACATTGGTTGATCATGAATTATTGAAATATGAATGTAGACACCAAAATTGTGTCTAACCCTTGTCATCCTCCCCTTAACCCCCCATTTTTTTCTCCCACACCTATTTAACCCCTATCAACCATTTTCCCATGAGCCTTGACCCTGGTAGCATGTAAAAATGAGCAGAAAGCTAAAGCTAGCCTCTGTCCCCATTCTGCATCTGTCGACGACGGTCACTACCCGGCCGACGTCACCAACATCAATCACTACTCGACTGACGTCAGCGTTCCTGCTGGCATCGGTTATCTTTAACATTGTGTTCTCGACCCAAACGCAGGATCCATTATTTGTTATTCATCATTCAGTTGCCAATCTATTTCTCGATCAGTTATCGAACCTTCCTTCGTATCAATCAGCAATCTCTTCATTCAAATGATCAGCCAACTTTTTGCACTCAACCAATCTGCATTCAATCTCTTGTATTCTCTCTCTCTGATACATGTATTCTACTTCAGTCATCTTGCTGGAGGTCTCCTACATCAAACTCTTACAACACAGTGACAACATCAATCATGTCTCTGACTCTATTTTTAGTGTATAATAGGTAAGCATTTGCTCTGTGTTTTTGTTTTACTCTCTGGTTATTGTTTTTTATTTGATATCATTACCTAGATTTAGAGTTAGACCACAGACCTGACCTAACTTCTTCTCGTATCACCTCTATCCACCCTGTCTAAAATACATAGTCTGTAACTCCACCCAGATCCTTGCAAAAACCCCTAAACAATCCCTCTAACTCCCAAACCAGCTCTCTAACCCTCAGACAAAAACTTCAGACCATTCTGCAATCCTAAAACACTGCCAGACCTGACCAGACCCCGTCCAAAAACTATTGCCCAACCGACGCCGGTCATTGCCCCTACCGACGCTGACACTTTAACCGATGTCAGCTCCCTTCCCTGACTGACGCCGGCACAGAGACTGATATTGGTGACTGTGCAGAGCAATTTGCTACATATCAAGTATGCATTTTGCTTTTTGTCTTTTACTTTTTTCATTCTATCTTTCATTATTTCTACTTCTGTCAAATATTCTATTTTTAATTAGTGGTTTGATATCCCTTAAAGAAGTCTTCGTACTTCAGGGATCAAGCTTTTGCTTGACAGCCCACCATCTCTTCGTCTAACGTTTTTCGTGTTTAGTCTCTTTTTCTTCACAGGTGTCATTCCTCCACAGCCAAAGAGGAGTACCTTCCAACGTCTAATTTTGATGTGCACGACTACATCCGGGTATCTTCTAACCCTAGACCATCTCTTAGTTTCTCATTTCTATCTTTTGAATGTAGAAAGTGAAATTAGCATAGAAACATTCTAGCACGCCTGGTGGGACCCTAGGGCCTTCCTTGGGTTCTTTCTTTCTTTCATTCATATAGGTGCATTAGGTTCCTTCCTTTTTTCCTCTTTCACCTATTCTAAATGACATCATAAGCAGGAATAAAAAGAACTTTTCTTTTCTTTCTTGCATTTCTAGACTAGCCAAAACTCATACTCTTCGACTCTTTCTCCATTCGTCTTCATACGAACAAACATTTCGACTTGGGCTTAAAACACGTTGCATTGTATTTCTGCTTGCTTGCATTTCTTAGACCACACTTAGTAATTAATAACTACATATTGAATTAATCTAGTCCACTTGATGTTACACGACCAAACCACTTGCACAAAATAAACATCTTAACTTACCTGAGACAAGGCTCGATTGGGATTTCATCCCCCAGCAGATACCTTACCCATCTCGGTGATCTTACTTGGATTTCATCACCAAGGGGAAAGCCCACTCTATTCTCTGGCAGAGTCTAATCTCTAGGGGAAGTATATTTTGGCTAAGTGGGCCCAGCTTATCACTGGACTCGTGAAGTGAGGGGAGCTTGCTCCTTAGCACCAGGCCATGTACCAAACCTAACACAGACTTCTTGAGCACCATAACTAACCTGAAACCATCCATAGACTACTTCTTCTAGGACCCGAATCAAAAGCCAATCTTCCTCACACATTCTAAGGCATAAGCCACTATAATCCTAATAATTTACTCCTAGGGTTTTAGGATCTGCTTGTGTTCTTCATCCTTTTAGTTCTTGTTTGCTTGTTTGAGCTTGTGAGGATGTTCTTTCTTGCCTTGAATGTTTCTGACTCGTAGTCAAGCCAAGGCTCTAGTCGATCACGTGAGGCATCACCCACTTCCATCTACCCCGTCCATAACCAGTCCTATAATGGAGTTTCACTCGAAGACTGAAAGAACTCCTACTAGACCATCCCCAACCCAGTCGCCTATTGTCCCTGAAGTGGACCAAGATTTCAAAAGACTCTTGGACCTTAATGTCACAGCGCTCCAAAACTATCTCACGAGAAACCCAACATGAGACCTTTCGGGTGAAGCGGCGGTGACATCGACATCATTCGCTACCCAACCTTTTATGACCCAATCTTTTGCCTCAACCGTTAACCTGACCATGGCCAATACACAAAGTTTTGCCTCCCCGTCTATTTTTAGATCGACCTCCATCGGGGTTTCGTTACCCCCTCAACCACACGCAATTCAACCAAATTCTACATCATACCAGAACTTGATTGTCTCGACCCCACACACTCTTGTACCCATATATGCAAGAGTGCCTTCCTCCCCTTTTGTCCATGCCACCACACAACCTCCTTTGGTGGTATCTAGTCAACTTATGCCTTATACCTTCATAACCCAACCACCTTTGGCATCCACTTTTGTCCCTGTGACTAGTCATCCGTATGTTGCACCCTTACTGGTACAACTGACTACATCGTATGCCTCCTCTAGCCTCTTTCAAGTGCCTTACAACCTAGGGGGTGCCCTATCCACCAATCTAATAGCAGACATCATCAAAATGCTGATGGATAAGATGTCCAGTCTCGAGACCTCTATCTCTGGCTCACACAATGCTCTATTGTATGACCAAATTTGCAACGAGCCTATTCATCCTTCTGTCCCTATCCGAACATACCCCAACCAATGGGAGCTTCCTAAATTCACTTGCTTTCAGAGTAAGGAGGACCCACAACAACATCTACGGGCATTCAGACATGTCTGCTACCTCATAGCGCATGATGATGCGTTACTTCTACACACATTCCCCATGTCGCTTGCTGGCCCTGCCCTTGACTAGTATAGCTCTCTTGCCAGACATTCTATCTTTTCATTCATTCAACTTGCCCAATTATTTCTCAACAATTTTTCTATCAACATCACCAAACAAGTCTCAATCACAGACCTCTACTCCATCAGGCAATTTGATGACAAATCAATAGTCGATTTTGTCGCCTGTTAGAGAGGCTTGATTAACCAGCTCTCCTTCTCCTTGCCTCAACCTGAGCTCATCGAGATCTTTTCTCGAGCATGTGCCAGCCACATCTCCTCCACCTTATGGATTTAGACATTCCATACTTTCGACGAAGCTTTCACCATGGCTCAAAAGCTTAAACTCTGTGCCATTGAAGAAGATAAGGTCAAATTGTGTCATACTAATGCAAGAACTAATGACCATTCTTCTTCTAGACCTTCTTCTTCTGCCAATTTTGAATCCAAAGGAGTGGCCAACACTATGGTCATTAGATCACCATCCTCAACAACAACCAATCAACCTCAACCTTCAACATCTCAAAGCATCACAAAACAATTCCAACAATGATACATACAACCCTTCCCTAATCTTCCTCCTAGCCATAATAACATTTAGACCATGACCAATGACTCTCATGACCATCATATACACACGGTCAACACGGTTTTGCCTCTTGTCCCTAACCAACCTCCATCACAAGTAGAAGAGCCATCTTCTCCTATTTGTCTTCCACAGGTAGAAGAATCTTCTTCTCCTATTAGTCCTCCATCGACCTCTCCCATATTGGAGGACGCCTTAACCACATCAACACCAGCTGCCTTGCCTTCATCCTTCTTATCATCCATAGATGATCATACCTTTTCGACTCCTCAACCACACATAGAAGCCATGACTACTCCGGCGCTCTTTCCACTTAAAGAGCCCACATCTTCAATCCCTTATCCATCGAGAGAAGAACCGTCCACATCTAAGCCCAAACCCGCGCAGGCGTCCATCATGTCCAAAGAGATTAAACCTCTTGGTGTTTGCCCCACATCTAACCTCACCTCACACAATATTGGCCCTCAAACCATACTAAAGAAGGCTACTAGACCACACCAGAGGATTCCTCCCCCACCTTCGTCATTACCTTCAATTTTAGGCCCTCATCCGTCCACTCTAATAGGAGTGCTCCCTACTCCCCTACTTCACAGAGGCAAATTGTCTCCATTATCTCCTCAAACCATCAGACATATATCTCCTCCAATCCATCGACCAATGCCTCATAAACCAAAGTCATCAACCCTCACTGCAACAAAACATCCAGACCTGTTAGCAGGTTCTTATGCCTTGCTGTTACGATAATTATTGTAGTCCTCTCACATCTATCTTCCGCTGCTTAAACCATATCAATCTCTCAGACCAAAACCACATTGGTTCGATGACACTCAAATTTGTGGGTATCATCGCACACCTGGGCATGACACCAAGCATTGTTGTTCCCTCAAGGTTGCCATTCGCCAATGTTTGGGGAATGACACCCTTCTTCTCGACCACATCATCAATAAACCTTCAACAACTCTAAATTTTGCCACTATCATCACACTCCAGGACATGACACTGAGTGTTATTGCACTCTCAAAGCTGTCATTCGTCAACACCAAAAAAAGGATACCCTTCTCATCAAGGACCCTCTTGACTACCTCTTTGACAAATCATCAACATTGACCCATGCTTCTCAAACCTCATCACCTAAATCGGGATCTCCACGCCAGCCTATGGTCCATTTTCCACCTTTGACCCCATTATTCGACATCAACACAGTCCATCTGACCACTAAGCCTCAACCGACCTTGACCAATCTATCCAACATTCTCCCTAAGTGACTGGGGGAATCCAACCTTATCCTAACCTCGACCAAACATTCAATCAAGCCTTTGACCAAACATTTGACCAACTTTGACCAAACATTTGACCAAACCTCAACCAAGTCTCAACCAACCATTAATCAACCTTCTTATCATAAGCTCAACCAGACCTCAACCACACATAGTCCAATTATCAATTAACCTTTCTATCATGACTCTGACCAGCAGTAACCAAACCTTGACCAAACTTTAATCATCAAACATCAACCAACCAAGCACCTATCACTTCTTCAAACCATCATCAATCAGCACGTGACCAATATGGAGTGAAGTAAATGAGCAAGTTTGCCCCTAATTGGCTCAGACCTTTCATTATCATGCACAAGTATGGATCAGGGATGTATCATTTATCTTCTCTCAATGGATGACCAGAACCTAAGCCTCTTAATGCATTGCATCTGTGACCATTCTACTGTTAGTTGAGTACTCATCCACTTGACATTTACCTTGAGCTCATCCCTTGAGCAATCCCCATCCTCTTAGTCCTCATTCCTTTCAACCTTACTCCCCTTAACAAATCCTATATAACCCTTTTATACAGTATGGATGCTTTGTCCTAATAAAAGGGAGCCCTTGACCTTCTATAGTCTTGTCCATGACTCACATTTCTGTCAAAACAAATCAAGATGTCAAAATATCCAAAGTCACCAAATCAAAATCAAAAGGCAGACTGCTCCCTCAAAAGATAGTTGTACTATCATTACTGTAGCTAATAGACTGCTCCCTCGAAGGATAGCTATTCAAAGTCCTTATATATAAAGCAAAATATAGACCACTTCCTCAAAGGATGGTTATGATTAACTCTTGCTACAAACAGCAATCTTTCTTAGAAGCTTCCCGCATTGATCAGCTTCGCAAATGACCACCAAGCAAATGACATCTCTATGTAGACTTCTCACATTGATCAGTCTGCACCACCAAAAAAAATCAAAAATCATGGACTTAGCTTGTAGTCGTCTCAGGGTCTCCTATAAAAAGGGGCAAAGTTATCTCTACTCTAAAACGGCTTATCCTATCCTCCTCCTAACACCTGCTCAAGGGACTTCGAGCTCACTTTAAAGTCAAAGTGATTTGATTACTACTCTAACACAACATATGGTCAACGATGTCATGCATGAATGGGGCTCTTGGTTCTAATAACCCCTATCTATGCTGTCATTCTGGTCCTTGTCAATGAAAGAGCAATATGCCTTTCACTTTTTCTACACTTTGGTCACATTCAACTTCATCACTTGTCAAACCTAATCAACTCAACTCAACTCTCTTTTCAAGCCACTCCCATAGCTTATTCACACTAGTTTCTATGGACACCAATACACATGGAAACTACCAACCAGACGTAATTTATGTTAAGCATAAACCAATACTTGCTGAAGCATAAATAGACCTCAATTCATCTTTAGCATACATCCATCATGAATATGGAAAATTTCTAGGGATGAAAGACCCCTCAACCAATGTTGCAGAATACACCATTTGGAAAAGGCTGTAACATCTTTTTCTCCTCATCATTTTGACACATGACCAAACCAATCATCAACCAATCTTCTCAACTAGTTCGAACTACATTGGTTTGAGGCCCTAAGACCGGGGCTATGTAGGCAGCACTTAGATGACATGACATCTTTTGGGGTTAGCTCGACCACCCTCATTTGTTCATCTCTCTGATGGACAAACCTTCTTTCCTCCTTTTGACCATGACCTTGCCCTCATCCAAAACAAATCCATGACCTTGCCCTCAATCGAGACCAATTCCATCCCTTTGACCCTTCCTCCTTTTTAGGGAGAACTACATTGGCCTGAGGCCCTTCACACAAGGGCTATGTAGGCAGCACTCAGATCACATAACATCTTCTGAGGTTAGCTCGGCCACATCCTTTCATCCATCCATCCACCTCGACCAATGACCATTGGAGATCATGCCTATCTCCTCCGACTTTGACCACTTCCAAGACAATGTTGCCTTGGTTGTTTTTTGCCTGTATGCTAACTCATGACTGGTTAGCAAAATTGTGCGCAGACTATTTTTGACCTTCACAAGTATAGGATCGCAAGCCAATTGATCCGCACTACTTGTGACTTTTTCGTGTTTCTAGGAACACTTCCTGAGCCTGGGATACCTGGAACATGATGACCCATTGGAGCTACAGCTTAGATTGAATAACCCAATCAGTAGATGACTAAATGATGGGGCTCAGTTACTTTAATTTTGGCACTCCTCGACCCTTGACCTACAATAATTTGACCTGACCATCTCATGAAGTGGCATACGTGCAATCACAACTTTTGCAGCGTTTACCCTCACCCCTTTTTCATCCACTCTTTGTCAAATCAGCTCTCGATTCCTAGTTCCCTTCCCTCGACTCCTACTTTGAGGGGGAATACCTCATCCATAATCAGGGCAATCCACCTCTTATTTTTGTCTTGCAGTTCATTCAAACAACTAACAAGATGAAATCGACCTTATCCCACACCTGGGGCAACCAACTCCTATTTTTGTCTTGCAGTTCATCTAGAACAACCAACAAGACAAAAAGGGGTAAATGTAGACACCAAAATTGTGTCTAACCCTTGTCGTCCTCCCCTTAACCCCCCATTTTTTCTCCCACGCCTATTTAACCCCTGTCAACCATTTTCCCATGAGCCTTGACCCTGGCAGCATGTAAAAATGAGTAGAAAGCTAAAGCTAGCCTCTATCCCCATTCTGCATCTGTCGATGACAGTCACTACCTGGCCGACGTCGCTGATGTCAGTCACTACTCGGCCAACGTCAGCATTCCTGTTGGCATTGGTTATCTTTAACACTGCGTTCTCGACCCAAACATAGGATCCATTATCCATTATTTGTCATTTGGTTGCCAATCCATTTCTCGATCGGTTATTGAACCTTCCTTCGTATCAATCAGCAATCTCTTCATTCGAACGATCAGCCAAATTTTTGCACTCAACCAATTTGCATTTAATCTCTCGTATTCTCTCTCTCTGGTATGGGTATTCTACTTCAGTCATTTTGCTGGAGGCCTGCTACATCAAACTCCTGCAACATAGTGACAACATCAATCATGTCTCTGACTCTATTTTTAGCATATAACAGGTAAGTGTTTGCTCTATGTTTTTGTTTTACTCTCTGGTTATTGTTTTTTATTTGATATCATTACCTAGATTTAGAGTTAGACCACAGATCTGACCTGACTTCTTCTCGTATCACCTCCATCCACCCTGTCTAAAATACACAGTCTGTAACTCTACCCAGATCCCTGCACAAACCCCTAAACAATCCCTCTAACTCCCAAATTGGCTCTCTAACCCTCAGACAAAAACTTTAGACCATTCTGCAATCCTAAAACCCTGGTCAGACCCGATCGGACCCCATCTAAAAACTATTGCCCCGACCAATGCCGATCATTGCCCCTACCGATGCTGGCACTTTAACTAACGTCAGCTCCCTTCCCTGACCGACGCCGGCACAGAGACTGACACTGGCAACTGTGTAGAGTAGTTTGCTGCATATCAGGTACGCATTTTGCTTTTTGTCTTTTACTTCTTTCATTCTGTCTTTCATTATTTTTGCTTCTATCAAATATTCTATTTTTAATTAGTGGGTTGATATCCCTTAAATAAGTCTTCGTACTTTAGGGATCAAGCTTTTGCTTGACAGCCCACCGTCTCTTCGTCTAACGTTTTTCATGTTTAGTCTCTTTTTCTTTGCAAGTGTCATTCCTCCACAACCAAAGAGGAGTACCTTCACACGTCTGATTTTGGTGCACATGACTACATCCGGGTATCTTCTAACCCTAGACCATCTCTTAGTTTCTCATTTCTATCTTTTGAATGTAGAAAGCGAAATTAGCATAGAAACAATGAACTTAATGTTATAGTTCAGATAAGTTGTTAAATATTAATGAATATGTTATTTATTTCTTGAGATTATAAGCCTTATTCTAATCTAAGTTTCATTTTAAGAAATATTGTACATGTAGGGTGAAATATTAGATTATTAGGATATAGTCATGCTTGCACTTATAAAAAACATTAATTATTTGGGATAAAATTTATAGCCAAGATAATTGTTTGAAGATCAAACACTTGACCAAATCCATAAATCTAGTTAACCCAATTCCCATCCTTTGCTAAAAAGCCAACATGACTCAAAAAATATAAAAAATAAAAACCTTATTACGAATTTCAAGATCTCTCTAAGAAAAGTTGATTCTAGTAATCTCTACCAAGGCTATGGATGTCTAGCTGGTAGTGGAGCAAGGCCTTGAGTGGAGCCAAAGGCATCTCTATCAGGGCTATGGATGCTTGGTTGGTAGCAAAGCAATGCCCAAGGCTTCCTTGAGCTAAATCATGGTTTTTAATGAATATCCAAACATGTTGAAATTCAGTGTTAATGATTAAAGTCATGAACCTAGAAATTGTTCTCCAAATATTTCAGTAATCAGTAAGTGGAATAAAAGCACACACATAACATGGATATGTCTTGATGTTTGATCCTAAGTCTACATTTTTAAGATTTGTTCTAACCATGAAGTATTCTTAATAATGGTACTTGATAAAATAGAATAAGTAACTAAATTACTAGTCTAAACTAGAATCTTTGAATTCTAACATATTGTTATGTTCCCCAAGAAGTAGCTATTTGTTGAGGTCAACATACCCCCATTCATTAAAAATGGAGATCATTATGTTAAATTTTGTAAATTTGTACCTTAAAATTTAAATTTAACTTTATTAGAGTGTCACTAGCATGTTTGCACATATTCTTTATTTGAAGATCATCCATACCTAGTTTGGTTGGCACATTTTTTCATAGTTCTGATTTAATAATGCCAAAAATTGCTAACATTTGATATTTATGTTTTAGGTCATAGTTGACTCCATTTGGAATGATCAATACCTGAGTTCTATGGTTTAATAATGATTTGAAATTTTTTCTAACCTTTAGTTAGTTGAATTCATGTCTAATCAGCTTAAAACCCTAACTCCAAAACTCTAGCTCATGTCCTCCTTTTAAATTCAAGTTTGTTGGGAACTTTTGTTTAAATTTGCACAAGAATAATTATCATTCCATGGACTTAGTGTGATTTTTATCCTTAGGATTAGTCATTTTTTTCAACATGGCCAAACCTTAGGTTAAAAATCTTATGCTTGGTCTGTTTTATGTCTTGTGACCCCTTTGTTCCCATTTATCCTAGCTTGGTCTAAGTAAACACATTTTCCCTTTGTTATAAGTCTTAACCTAAAGCCTTACCCTAAATTTTATCATATTTATTAATATGATAAAAACCTTAGGCTATGATTTTATGGTATGTTTTTTTTATTTTTTGGGATCCCCTTTAATATGTTCCTAACTCAACTTAAGACCTTAGCCTGAAGCTTTATTTGCATTTATCAGTATGAATTAAAACCTTAGGCTAAGCCCACATGTTATGTCTTTTATTATTTTTATGGGTCCCGTATATGATATTTATAACTTAGCTTAAGTATTTTATCCTAAGTTCTTTATATATATTCTTTAGCCTAACTTGTGTGCTTATCTGTAGGATCAATGATCCACATTTGTTCAAACAAGATTTATCCAACATAGCATGATGAGCATTGATAATTCAAATCCCTAAGATAATGACAAGTGTTATGAGTTTGTTAATAGGATATTAACTAGATAATGATGGTACATTCCTCAAATCATGATCTAATGGAATGCATTTTCTTAGATAAAAGTTATTTGATGGTAAAAGGTGGATATAGAATTTTAAATAGAGTAAAAAATCCCCATGGAGCTACCAAGTGTCACATGCATGAAGTAGATCAAATGTGGAAATGATAAGTGACCAGTCTAGTAATGAGTCTCGAGGAGGTGTTCAAAATTGGTGATCACATGGATGTCAAATAATAGGCATGCAGACATCAAACTTAAGCTCAATAAAGAGTCTCAAGGAGGTATCTTAAAATTGATGGTCACATGGACATCAAAGACATTCATATGGAAATCAAATTATGGGTGTGTAGACATCAATTTTAAGATAGACAATTGGATCTAAATAATGCAAAAATCTATGGATCGCATTGATTTGTATAAACAAATCAGATGGTATAAGATCAAAGATTAAATTTTAAAGGAAATGATCATTTTTTAAATATGAATAAGCAAAATACCATGAAAATTCCATATTAATACCATAGCAGAGACAACTAAGCTAGACTAGTTAGTTTAAGAGATTTTTTAGACCCAAGAATCATAAAGGTATAAACATGTAATCCAATCTGAATTGAGGCCTTCATAAATTCAAATAGCTAACACCATTGGAGCACTATAAAAACCTTCAAAAAAACCTAGAAAACATGAGGAACCTAATTAGACTCTCTGAGAATTGTAATTGGACCAAGAGGAACAAAAATTTTATTTATGTGAGAATGACTTGATTTAGAGTTCACCAATGAGTAATTTAATAGAATTTTCAATAATGATAGCTTGAATAAGTGTTTCAAGGGAGGGTTTGATCAAATGGTCCTAGGAAATGGGGATCTCTCTAATGACCTTGAGAAAATTGAAGATAGGATAGTGCATATATTGGACATCTTGGTCAAGGACATTAATGCACTTGGCCTAGCTGGTCTAATTACAGATGATGGGTTCAAAAAAGGAACTTCTCAGTTTATGAAAAAGGTAGGGTACCAAAGCATATAAAAAATTACTATTGACCATGATAGGATCATAGTATGATTCTAACTACAATGAAGAAGACAAGTGAAGCTAAAAACATCAAAAGAATATTAAGAAAGGTAGATAAAGACCACAAGATATTAGCAGATCAAATGAAGGAGCTCTTCATGAAACTAGTTGTTGACCTTGACCTATTTTTAGAATAACATTACATAATGAAGATCTTACTAGAGAAGAAAAACTAAAATACAGGGTTCTCAAAGTTAGATGAATTGATTTAGGAATATTATTTTTGTAGCTTAAACATTGTATACTTTTAAAATGGAGTATTTTATTTATAAAGGCATGCATAGTTTGGAAAACACATTGACTATAGATATTTATATTCTAGAAAGTTGAGTGTATTCTAGAACATTTATGGAAAGGATAATTATTCTAACACTTGTACTTTTGTAATTGGATAGGACTGACCAAAATGCTTCCTTGCATCTTATAAAAGGAGCATTGTCAATTGTAAAAGGGAGGGAGTTATTAGAGCCAAAAGCCAATTGTAACTCTTGAGCAATCAATATAAGCAATGAATTCTATAAATTTTGTCTAAATTTTCTAGTGTCTTTTGTTATTATGGATTTTCTCTCACTTGTTTATTATAGTTTCTATATTTTAATGGTTCTTGTGAGTTCTTGGTGTGTACATTTTAATGCAGAATTGTTAACTTGTGCCAATGCTAGGTTAATTAAAAGACATTAGATTCATTTCATTTTCTTACTCTTCTTGCATTTGGGCTAATGTTTTTTGATTGCAGGGGTAAGTCTTTCAAGTGAATTTTGTTCTTATCTACATTATTTCATACCATCCTTAAATGTGTTCTTGATGTGTGATAGGATTTGATCTTATATTATTTCACATCATACATTGGTTAAGTGCATGCTTATAGGTTATTTGAACTTTGTCATAGTATTTGGAATGAAGATCAAGAACTTATCTTCTTTTCCATACATTTCATTTTACTCCTTTTTTTAACCAAATAACACTAGCTTAGTTCTAATTATAAATATACATCTTAGATTAGTTATTAGATTAGTTCCTGATCATAATTCACCATTCTTGGCATAGCTTACTTCATATTTTGCATAGACTAGCTATTAGGCCATGGTGGCTCCCAAGAACCAAACATTATAAATATTTTGAAATAGTCCACTTGCTTTTCCCTTATTAGAACCTCAAAATCATGAATTGGACTCTTAGAATTCTAAAATGAAAAACATTTTTTAACACTCTGGGCACCTGTGATACATATTCAAGTATCAACAAGTATGTTTTTTGATACATCCTTTATTTATGTAATGTAAAAGGTACCTTGTCCACTATGTGATGCAAGAAGTGGTTCCTCCTCTCCTCAAACTAGCAAATTGGGGTATTTCTGGTGGTCATTATAGTATACATTCTAAAAGACACAAATTCTTATGTATGGGATACTTTTGGCCTACTTTAAAAAAGGACACTATCAATTTTTCCAAAAGGTGTAATCCTTTCCAAATTCATGATGATTTAATCTATTTACCACTAGCTGCATTACAAAAAGTGAAATCTCCTTGGCCATTCTCCATGTGGGGATTATATCTCATTGGTAAACTACCTAAATCATAAGATGGTCATGTTTTTATCATTATTATTGTTTAATATTTTACTAAATTGGTATAATCCATGCATTTTATCAATGTGATGAGAACCACTATTTCTAAATTTATCCTTAACCAAATAATTTGTCACTTTCAGGTTACCCATACTATCATTTTTTATTATGGTAGTAATTTCAAAAATAATTACAAGAAATAGTTATGTACTAAATTTAAAATTTCCCATAAATGCTTGACACTTTAACATCCATAATGCAATGGCCAAGCTGAAGCCACTAACAAAATCTTATAAAATACCATCCAAGAAACCTACACTAATTATCATCTTCACTTATACCCTACACCTTCAGCCTATAGTATTCTCATATGTACTTCTACTTAGGCAATACCATTCTCACTAGTATATGGTTCTAAATCCATCTTACCATTTTAATTCAAACTCCCATCTTTACATATATCATTTTATGGTATCATTCCTATGAAGAATTACATGAAGCCCATATTCATGTCTTATACTTTCTTGATGAACACCATTTAGTCACTTTTCAAAACAACCATCAATACAAAGCTCAAATTGCTAAACAACATAATAAAAAGATCAAAGTTTACACTTTTAATATTGGTGATCTAGTCCTCAAATTAGACTATACCCATGATAAAGAAAGAAAGTATGCCTAAAATGGTGGGGGCCATATTTAGTAAAATACATTCTTGTTCCTAGCACTTATCGTCTATAAACTAATGAAGGCCATGTTTTTAAAGAACCCACTAGCACGTAATTTTTAATTAAATATTTTACTTTAATATTTCCCTTCTTTTCATACTTCTATATATTATCCTATTAACACTTTTTGTAGGAATTCTCCAATGTTCTCACCCTCTTCAGCTGTCAAAATTGTACACAAATCTTAATTACTTACTTTGGTCCTTTTGTTTCTTTAATTCTTGAGTTTCATTATAATACTGTGGATAGGACCCAATTTTCCTTGTGAATAACTTTTTTATTTCATACATTGATTTTTCATACTTTTTCTCTTTTACTTACAAGATTGTTATTTTTTAATGCATTTTACACCCGCTTAGATTTCTCTTTTGTGAGTTATAATGTAAGACCATGGGTAAGACCAGGCTCTCCTCACAAATACCATTTTCCTCATTTTATACCTACTTGGTTTTTTATTTTGAGTTATATTGTATACCATGGGTAGGACTAGGATCTCATAAAATATACATACTATCACACATTTTTACCAAACTGAGAGTTCTTTTTAGAATGTTTAAACATGGTTACAAGATTGTGATCCCATATTCTCATCCTCAATTTTTATTTATTTTATAGATAAAATTTGCACAACAAACTATGTTATCATGTTTCCCTACACTTACATACATTCTTATGATAAAGAATCATACTTACCTATCATTGTATCCCTTTTTCACATTGTCACATTTTTGCAATTTTCAATAATTGAAATTGGTTCATGTTAATTTCCCCTTGATTTCCCTTCCTCCCATTCCACTTTGGATAAAACAATATTGAATTCAAGATAACACTTGTATTTCACATTAATAAACAAGACTCTTAGACACCATTCTCTCTAAGTTCTCTTTCTTATAAACCAAGTCCAAAGTTTTCAAATAATAGTCATTTTTAGCACCCATGTTTGGTTCTCTAAATCTATATGGAGGAGGAATATAAAAATTGATCACAAGTTAAAATATAAATGATTCAAAACAAAAGGAAATGATAAAAAGTAAATATACAAATCAAAAACTCAACATCAAACTAAAAGATATGATTTATATCACATCTCCTATCTCCAATAAAAGCTTAAACTCTACATTTGGCCTCATAATAAATTTGAGGTCCATTGGGGTGTGGTAGGATAGTACATTAGGATAGGAGAATTCAAAATAATCTATAGTGATACCTACTTTCTAACACAAGTACTCAATATTTTTAGTAGACTGATGGCTTTGTAAGGGGTCTAAAGGAATAGGGAACATGTTGTGGGAAGGTAGGTCTATTTTACTTTTCATTCATATAGCCTTCATGGAATGATATTCATACTTCATTTGATAATCCAATATTTTTTTGGTTAGGATAAGTTATTTAGAGTCCTTAATATATAAAGTCCTCTTGTTTTGACAAAATTAATTTCAGTGTCTTGACTTTGATAAAGAGTCTCTCTACCTTGATTTATTCCTATATATCCACCATGACCAATTTAATTGTTCCCTTGACAAGCAATTTTGATTCTAAATCTATTTTCCCACTTTTATATTCCCTTTTCTTCACATCTAAAAACATTCTTGAAATAATTTGTTTTGGTTTTATCTATATTTAGAACAAAATAGTATGCTTGAGTGACTAGATTATTTTATTTACACCATTGCTTTACATTTCTATAATTACTTTGGTTTTCTTTGAAAAAAATTGTTATCATTCCTTTTTTCAAACAACTATGTCAATTTCTTTTTTCATACTTTTTGTATTATTGAGTGAGTTTGGATTGTTACTTCTCACTCACCAATGTTTTTTTGCCTTTCATATACTTTTTCAATTGATGATTGAGTAAGGATTTTTATTTCTCACTCATAAATGTTATTTTAACATTTATTAACCATCTTTGGTTAAGTAAGGACTTTTAATGATTTCACATTGATATTAGATTTTCATTTTTAATATCTCCTTAGTTTGATTTGGTTTGTTGTCATTTCTTACTTAAGGTACACTTGTTTGATTTTTTTGATCATTAAGCAATCTTGGCTTTTTGGTTACCTGATTTACTCTAAATTTTTACTTGGTCATTTGGTACTAACTTTAAATTTTTCACCCTAGCTTATAAAATTTCCAAGTACATCATACCTATACATTTGATTTGTCCTGAATTTTTTATATTTTTTGCTTTTGTTCTTTAAGGTAAGTCAATATATGCATACATTACTTGTTTATTTTAGTTATTTCTTTTCCTTCATTTACTTTCATTTATTTTATGCTTTAAAATACTATAATTTAATTAGCTTAGTCTTGTTATGTTCTTTTCCTGAAGCACCATATCATGTTATAATTGTATGACACATGATGAGCTTTAATTGGGGCATATGTATACACATAATATTTTTAAACTTTATCAATTAATGATGCTTTTTCTCTTACAAGAATCTATCGAGTCTCAATCTCTCTAAGTGCACACCTTAAAGGATACACTTAGAAAGGGGTGGGTAGACCATTGGTGCTTCACAAGATTATTGTTCCCTATACCACCACTTGAAACTATAACAAACCTCTCTTTTATGTTTCCCTAAGATTTGACACTTCCTTTACACATTCTTACAAGTAATTCACAACCTCAAATAGGCCTTACCTAAACTAAAATATTTTTTGTCATTTTATTGAAAAAAATCACATAGGACAACTCTATTCTTAGGAATGAGCATGTTATAAGATGAAGTCAACCCATCCAACTTAATTTAGGACCTAACTTCTTTATTTATTAAATAATTGGATCGACTAGGCCAATTATGTCAAATGAAACTTTAGAAGGGTTTAGGGTTAGATCTAGCTATATAAACACATCTTTTTCACCATTTTCATTAATAAGATAGAGATAAGTATTCATTTACACTTCGTTGTAGTTTGTTCTTCCACCATTCTACTTGAGGAGTCATTTCTTAGGGTTTACACTTAGAGATAAGAATCTTATCTTGTGAAAAAGTCTTGGATGGATAAGAGATGTCTTATATCCTATACATGGCCTATCTTTGTGATCTTTATAAGCCATAATAACTTTTTGCAAAGTGCCATTGGCCAAGGAAGAGATTGAGCCTTGACAGGTTCATCTTCAAGGTAAGTATTCTTAACTCTTATTCCTCTATTTTAGTAAATAGAAGTAGAATAAGAAATGGATTTTGAATGTATTTATCTCTCCATGCATAAGGATTACCTATACATTTACTGAAGTAGATTCCTTCTTTTCATGTTTATTTTTTATGTTTATTTCCCCCATTTTTGCCACATGCTTTGGTGAGTACTTAGATTTATTTTACTTTGTAATTTAATTTAATAAGAAAAAATAAGACCTAGCTAGGATTATTATGTGATATTGTTTGATTATAGGCTTTGGAACCCTATATAGTGATATTTTGTGGTAAGATACCCCTTAGTTAGGTCTAGTGGGTCCATATTCGTCATGACCCTAATTGTCTAAATGTACCAACAAGTAGAAGGGATATTATGATTTATCTTCTTCAAGCTAGGATTAATTTGTAGATTAGCTTCACTTCCCCTTGTCATACACTATTCAACTTATTGTTAGAATTTTTAAAATAGATCATTGACTAAATCCTCCAGTTATGTAATGAAATTTTAATGAAGTTGATTATGAAACAACTCAAACAAAATTTTTGGATAGAATATTGGTACTAGTAAAGTGTTGGTATGAACCCATTCCTTATATAGATTGTCAAAGGCTTTAAGATATAAGGTAGGATATTCAGTACTATCATATGTGATAGTTGAATAAATGTTTCCAATAACTATGAACATAATGATTGGAGTTAAAGGTTCATTTTAAATATTTTAAAACATATTATTATGCATTTGTGGTTGAGGAATGATATTTATAGTGGCATATATAAGAGAATGGGGGATATAATTCTAATTTTTTGGTTAATGATGATTCTATTGGGGTTGATTATCCATTTACCAAATGTGGTTTTGTATTTTAAGCATTTTTAATACTATATAAGGGTTATTTATTGGACCATTTATGTAATGACTTGTGATGGATCTAGAGGAGGACTAGAATTAGTATTTTGATTATAATTGCTTGATGTTAGAGTGGAATATGATGGATGATTATGTGGGGTATTCCCAACATTAGTCTTAGAAGTAGTATTCACAATGTTGGTATTGATTTCCCTAACTATTGTAGTGGATGAGGGAAGATTGTTAAGACTTACATTTCTGTTTGGAGTATGAACAGTGTTATCATCAAGGTTTTTAATAAACTAGGTGGGATTCTCTAGATTATTATTTTAGTTAATTTAAACCATGTTATATTCGATGGTTATAGAGTGATGTTGAGATAAATTACATCATGAATAATTATCTTCAATGATGGACAAGGCAAGAATGAAGGAGTAACACATATATAATTTGAGTGGGTTAATTTTTACAATGAAGATTCTAATAGGTGATATCAAAGTGAATGAAACTCAAATTTAATGTAAAAAAAGGGTTGGTTATATAAAATTAATGGTATTTGGTAGGCTGATACATTTGGTTAATAATTTGAGAAAATGATAGTATCAAGCTAGTTGATACATTATGAAGTAAGTTGAGTAAAAATGTCAAATATAATTAGGAAGAATTTTAGAATTGTATTGGATTGGCTAGTGTAGTTGGAGGATACATATAATTATATTAGGTTAGTTGATGAAATTGTTATCACAAAGGACAAAATGGTATTGGGATGGTATAAATAGTCTACTAGACAAGCAAGCTAAAAAAATTAAAGAACTAGAAAAAAATCAAAATAAGGATGTAAAATAAATAAAGAGTGTGATTAAATTGTAGGCTCTTAGATATATTGATCCTATTCATAAATAGTGAACATGGCCATGAAGGTACAAAACAAGTAGGATTCCACTATTTCCATGGCTGCACTATCCCATATTTGAGGCATGTTGAGAGTAAATTCTAAGGGCTAACCACTTCTTGGTGCACTATGAAATCAAACTATTGAAAGACTACCTGAGGGTAGAAAATAAAATCTTAAGAATTTTTGATATACCATGAGGTACTAGAAACTAAAGTCTATACATAGTGTTTTATAATATATTGATAATTGAGTAAGTACCCCACACCATAGCTCAATTAAAAATAATAATTGGTTAGCCTAAAACTAAATCTCTTATTAGTTTTAAAACTATCAAAACATGGCTTCTATGAAGACAAATATAATTTAAAGATAAAAATTATGTGTCAAAATTTAAATTTATAGCATGAAATGAATTAAGTAGTCAAACAAAATTCTATTAAGTTGGATAATATAGTCAAAAATAGAAAGTAATCTCACATAATTGAATCGAGTTAGATGATACAATTTGAAGCACACATAAAACTATGTTGGGTTGGTCACTATAGTCTAGTTAAACATTGAATGGTATTAGGTTTGTTGATAATATTGGTAGATAGATATGAAATGGTATCAGGTTGGTTAATATACTTTGAAATTAAAATTTATGAAGGTTTGGGAGATATCATTAAGAATCCAAAAATAAGAACATGAAAATGATCTAGCCAAATGAGGTATAAGATTCATGTCAAATTCACCAAAATATATGCATGGTCCAATATGACCTACAACTATGTTATTTATCTCAATAGATTAGGACTCAAATAAGGTCAATCAAATAAATCATGTGTATACTTGGACAAGTAGGTAAGTACCAATGTCATCTATAGATATAGCATATGGTAACCTAAAACTCAAATTTCAATAGGAAATGGTTCCAAAACCTATGCTTATGACATAAGGATATGACTCTCACTATACATCAACAAAGGTAAATGGTTGTAACAATGATTGTAAATATGTATATCAAAGTTATTATTTGTAAAGGGATACAAATAAATTCAATGATGGGTAAGTTATTGTACACAAGATAAGGTACAATGGTCAACCAAATGGGGGTATATGTAACCTAAGGTGAGAAATGGATAGTATAATCAATCTTATATCTACTCTATATTATTATACATGGGGAAGAGCCTCAACAATTATACACACATACATTTAAAATATAATAAAAAAACATTTAATCTACTAATATAATAAAGGAAAGAATGAAAGGATATAAATAATTACCTTGGGTGCACTTATCCATGCTTTAATATCTCCCATGACTCAAGTGGATATTTTCAAGAGAATGTTATAGGTTGATGACCTCAATTGGTTAGATGAAGACCTAGATATCCTTAGTTATGAACTCCCAATGACTTCATATATTAAGCTTAAATGACACCATAGGTCAAGACTTCCAAGATAATGTTCTAATCCACTAACTCTCCCAAATATAACTTAGGGTAGAAATGTGAGCACAAGCATAGTGTATGAATTTTATATATATTATTATGAATGAAATTTGATCCCTTTATATATGGTTCTAATACCAAAAAACAACACTAAACTCTAATTATATTATATTGACCAAGATGATATACTTCAAAGATGTCAACTGACATGCTATGGTATTGGTTAGGTTGACACAATAAAAAATACAAAAGATAGAATAGATGGTATTGGTTGGATGATATTGGTATGGTATGGTATTGGTTTCATGATATGTATAGAATAGACAGTTTTAGCTAGGTTGATACCGTGGGATCTATGAAAATTAGAAAATATGGATTTCAAGTTGATAGAAGGAATAAACAAATATAAACTTGGAGGAGGTGAGATTGATATTAGTAATGGTGTAACATGGTATAAT
Source organism: Torreya grandis (assembly GCA_037957365.1). Classification (NCBI taxonomy): domain Eukaryota; kingdom Viridiplantae; phylum Streptophyta; class Pinopsida; order Cupressales; family Taxaceae; genus Torreya; species Torreya grandis. The sequence goes on along the minus strand of JARHVA010004767.1, from coordinate 1,196,662 downwards.
TCCAACATCTCTCACAAAATACCATGATTAATTTGCACCCCATTCCCAATTCATCCTTTAAGGTGTGCACTCAAGGATATTGATGCATCAACAAGCCATTTCAAGAGAAAGCATCAGTAAATGATAAAATTTAAAATATTGTGTATGCACTAAACACATTAAAGATCAACATTTACCATTATATATTAAAGTTCAAGTACAAAACAATATTGTCAAGAGAGTTTTGGTGGATAATGGATCAAGGCTAAACATTTTTGATATCTCCTTTTTTAATATACTTGGTATTAAGTAAAGGACCTTAATTATTCAAATATTAATATTTTAGGTTTCAATAATATTCCATGAAAAATATTAGAACAAACTACAATACATATAACAGTGGGCTCTCAATTGATAGACATATTTTGTTAGGTCATTCCTAATGACCTTAATTATAATATTCAATTAATAAAACCATGTATCCATGAGATGAAAACAAGTACTTATACCTTAAATAATTATTTAAATTCCATTCATCAAGGATACATACATGCGCACGCACACACACACACACACACACACACACACATAGATATATATATATATATATATATATCATTCGGATCAGTAACCATTCAAGTATTTTGCATTAATTAAACCTAAGGATCATTAAATTACTCATATGAAACCATAATCTTAAGAATCCAAACCGTATAAACTACCAATTTTAACATATTATAGTTAATATGGTTTTGGGATTAAATATTTATAAAAAATGGGATAAATATGACAAGGATTGGAAAAACATGCACAAGGCATTATTAACCCCATCTAAGAATTTAATTAGAAACTATGACAAGGCCTTAGTTACATATAATAATTAGAAAAAACTAATAAGGGAACACCTACACCAACTACTATTCATACACATTTCTTTAAAGCAAAGCCTAAACCAGCACAATAAATTCATAACATATCTACATTATAGTTGGTATATGCTAAAATGATTTGTGATATAGTTTCCCTAGGTATTTGGACATTAGATAAATTTCAAAATTATGAATCCCTCCTGGAATACCTCAGGGCATATGAGGAATGCCCTTCATTCTATCATAATAATATGTATGCTCACTTAATTCTCACCAAGACATACTTTAGAGAAAATGAAGACACTAATTTCCACATCAAATCAAATCGTCTAGTGTAGTCAGCTAAAATGTCATTTTAATGTAATGAGTGTCACTTGAGGCCACCCTATCCTTAGATTATCCCTATACCTATCTTAAGGCCTCTTTTGATCCTTTTTCTAACTTTTATGTGTGACTATCTTATCCCCAGATATATATAAAAAATATATATTCAACCATCACCTAGGAATCCCTTATCCTTTTTCACATGTTCTAGCCACCTGGACAATAACACAACCTAATTATTATATAGCATAGTGCACTACTGGCAAAGTAATTAGTCATGTTAATCCTTATCTTCATTTTCCCCTAACAATTATCTTTCCAATTCTTAAAGCATCTTAGGTTTAGCCTAGACTCACTTCATGTCTCAATGAGCATCAAAACACTATATAAAGACCACTCTCATTCATTTATCCCTTAGATGATAATTATCATGAATAAGCTTAGAAATAGGTGTGAATATTAAGGTTCTTACTCCCTATTTTCCCCTATTTCTTCATACATCCATTTACAGTAACCTTCACACTCAAATCATTCATACTCAAGTATACTAGCATCACTCTCACTTTTACTAGCACTTATATTAGGAAAAATACATCAAACTTTAACCCCTTTTAAGGTATCAATATATAGGTAGCACTCAACACATGGGGTGTTGAGGTCTTACTCATCCTACCCTACTAATGCCACTCTTCTTCAACTTTTATTCATCAAAACCCTAGCAAATATGAAGGCTTAAGGTTTCATAGTGAAATGAATAAAATCATAGAGTAGATGATGATTCAGGTCTTAGTCATACAAGCACAATATTCCCCAAATAGAGTCAAGGTCTACCCAAAATTCCATTACTTCACTTACATACGGTCATTAGTGTAGCATAAAATGTTAATAACACAATGCACTATTAGCAAAGAGGGTTGTGTTATTATCCGAGGAGGTTTATGAACATGTTCTCTATTGATGACACTTTTTCCTACTCTTGCATCACTTCTCATCCCACCACTTGTCTATCTCAACCATATTTTCTAGTTATGTACACTTTTATAATTCATTATTATTTATAGAATATTTAGATAAATCAATTATTATACAAATAAATGGTTGTTGATAATGTGGTATTTTATTACTTGACTCTTTATCAACCTTAGTGTTATATTCCATAATCCTAAAAAAGGATAAATTATTTGGTGAACCTAATTTACTTTGCATAATTCCCAAACACTAGCCCTAGATGCTACTAGTGTTTGTATCCTTCCTTTTCTTATTTCTATTTGCTATGTTAGGCTTTTCAAATTTCAAATATTCTATTTTAGCAACACTCTTTCATTTTGTTTACTTTATTCCTTATAAAAAAATATATCTCTTCCTTTAAGAAGAAGTTCTAGGCTTAATGGTAACCATATTAAGCATACCTATATTCCTTCCATTTGAACTTATACCATGGAAAAAGGACCAGTTATAACTCCCATAATCAATCCTTCAAATATTGATTATGTGTGCTTCAATGATAATACATAGAAACATGATAAATATAATTAAGATCATAATTATACACAAGATGGGACTAGGAACACACTCCTTGATTTTGATAATCTTATAATCAATAAGGATGAGAACTTACAAAGTTTTAGATATATACTTCAATAATATCCCTGCAATCGTGCATAGATTTTTCAAGCTATATTTTAAATAAATGACACCACTTGGTTAATCCTCTAACCCCATAGATGTCAATATTGATACACATACTATAGAATAAATTAATATTCTACAATAACTTGTTATAACTATCCAAATTTCACCAGTGACAACACTTCTTATGTCTAGTACACTTCCCTCCTCTCCAAATGTACAATCCCTTTAGCATGAGATCCATTCTCTACAAGCCAAGGTGTTACATCTTGAGTAGGGTGGCACTATAATATCTCATGCCTTAGACTCTCATGTTCTAATAAATACACCATATAGCATAAAATCCTTTGTCATATATATTTGTGGCACCCAATCATACTTTGTATGATGGTAAGGGTGACCTAGAGCATCACTTATGTGTTTTTTAAGCAACATGTTTAAGCTATGTGTCCAATTATTAGATCTTGAATAATTTGTTTCCTTGTATTTTAAAGGAACAATGGTTCTATGGTCTCCCTAATCAGTCTATTACAACATTTAATCCACTCATAGATATATTTTTAGCATATTTTTTATCAACATCAAGACAAAGTTTCCTATGCTTAAGTCACTCAACCAATGAAAAAATCTAATGAGCCAATAGTTGAATATGTCTTATGATATAAAATCATGTTATCAAAGATGACAATCCCCATGGTAGATAGATAACTCCAATAGATATTCAATAAAATTTTATTACTAGCATTACATGAATCTATATTATTCAAAATATTTTAATCATTTATAGATCTATGTTGTATGGTGAAAGAATATGAATTTAAACTTCTCTTTATGGGAAAGTTAAAGTACATAGCTAGATTAGATTCCACTATAAAGAGTTAAAATAAGCTCCCATACAAGGTCATACCAATGAAAATAAGAATGAGCAAAAGACAACAGTTAACATAGCCTCAGAACTAGCTCATCATGTGGTTTTATCAGCTCTTCTAAATAAACCTTTTATGAATCTTCCTAAATCACTAGTTTGTGTTCTCCAGTAACTTTTGGAATGAAATGTCATATCTCTCACTCTCATAGAATAGGTTGTTACAACTAGGCCTCTTCCAAATAATTATGATTATAATGCATTTTATGATCATTAAAGGGCCCCATCCATACTATGAATAGATGCATTAGCTTACAACATAAGATCTAATATTTGATACAGACTAATATCATTGATGTGAACACTCTTATAAAAACACCGAAAACACAACTAACTAAAGCAAAAATAATGAAAATATTATTTGATTCATTTCTAAATCATATGGCTAATTAGATAGTAGACACTTCAAGTGTTCATTATAATTATCAAGCACATCCACCACCAACATCTTATCATACTTATATAATGGACACACACCCTCTACATAATATCATTAGTGTGTATCATACTATAGTGTGAGTTAGGCATCTTATCACTCTCTCAGAATAAGAGATCATTGATGATGACTCATATTTATAAACACTCTTTATATGAGCTTACATTTATCATCATCCTATTTAGAGTGTCATGGTTGATAAAAATTCAACCATCATTATGTGTACTAATACACTTATACACCACTTGGGATATTAAAATCAATATATTTCTCTAGTAGATATAGTTATTTATGGATTTAGTGTCCATGTCTAGAGCTTTGTTGGGGAGATCATACTTTCATTACAAGTTGGGTTCGTATATGTGGCCACTATATTCATAGTTGTACCTAGTGTAAAAACATTTTATATGTTATTGGGTATGCCTTGGATACATCATCTTCAATCCATTCCCTCCACCATACATGTATATCTTAAGTATATACATAATAATAATGTTGTTATAGTTGAGGGGCTTCTATATGAGTATCTTTTACCTACTCCATAGCTAGTTAAATAGAAAACACCATTAACAGATCCAAACATAGATTCTATTCGCACACCTTAGATATCAATTGAGATACCAATGTCAATGAGATCTACTTCTACAACATTACCATCTATACACACTCTCCCATGGAGACCATAAATAGAGAGACCCCTAAATCAAAGACATGTTGTGGATTTTATAGAGCCTTTCTCTACCCCATTCCCACCCATATTAGTGTTACTATGTCCCAAAATCACTCTACATAAATCATCCATGTCAGTCACAACTATTCACATGCCAATTTAGTCAGCTCAATAGATTCATAACCAAACTTTTCAATAATTTTTAGCTATCAATTATTCAATACATCTAGTTCCTAGATATCATATACCTCCTCTCACATCACTTATGGTCACTCTTCCATTACTTAATACAGATCAACTTGATAGTGAATCTCTTACAAGACTCATCAGTTAGTATGTTCTCTTATTACTTGTACATAGTTTCATTTTCATGTTACTTGTACATAAATTAAACTTAGAAAATATTAAAAATATATAATATGTTCAAAAATACAAAAACATTCAAATATTTCTCAAAAAATACAAAAATAATATAATATGTTCGAAAATACAAAAACATTCAAATATTGCTCAAAAAATACAAATTTTATATTGTATGCATTTCAATGTTTATGTTCCTTCTATTTGACAAGTGCTACATATGTTATCTATGTTAGTGTAGTTAGTTTTATCATACATACATGCTTCACATATTCCCTTTAAGTGTTCTTAGATTGTTATAGAACTTTGGTCTTCTACATATATCTATATTTACTTATATCCACCCATTGGGAGCACATACACATATACATTAATTTAGCATTGATATATTATCCCATTGCATGCATCATGCATATAGCTTCCAATTCTCTATATTATATCTTTTTATACTCCATATCATAGATTTAGAATTGATTATATCTTGATATTGATCATCTTATACCACACTATTTTCTTTTAACTAATGTTTTAAACATGTGCCTCTGTCTTTGTGTGTGCTTATTGATTGTGTATGTGGACATTTGAACATGTCTTTCCATGTGGCTCTAAGCCAAAATTTAATTCTCTTTTTCATATATAGACATTTAAATGTGTCATTATAAGTGAGCCTTTTCTCAGACTTAGTGACATGTGCCCAAATCCCTTGTAATGTGGCCCCTTGGCCTATTTTGCATGCCTCGTGTGTTTGTATGTATGATTTCATGTATGCATCATGTCCATAACACTTGTTTCTTTCACATCTAGTTTGTGATACCATGAGGTACCTCATGCATCTTCCCTTCTTCTTTGGGTGCCTTGATGTACATCATGTCCCATCCCCCTAAGTAGTTTACTTAGATTATATTTATAATTTTATGTGTATATACATGCTTACATTTTTACATTTATCTTAGCAACTTTGTCAATGATAAATATAACATACATCATATATTACCAACTTATGTTCAATCTCTTTTACATTTTGATTTCATGTATACACATAATATTGGTTTATCACATAAATAACATATATTTTAGTCTAACAAACATGATGCATAGATTTTATTTTTAGGATAGTTATTAGAGAAGTTTAACAACTCCCCTTAAAAGAGGGGCATTTATAGGGGTTTATCACAGAGATCAAGCTATCCTAGTGTATTCAAAACATAGTTTTTAGCATGTAGACACATATTACAGAGCTCAAACCTAGGAAAATATAATGAAATATTGTGATATAGATCAATCTCAATTTTTCCAAAAAATAACACTTTTAGAAAATAGTGTAGTACACTACCAAGAGTGAAGTATACTATAGTCCACCCATTGTAATATTGTCTATAAGCCTCAAAAATAGAAAAATCTATAATTGTTAGAAATGTACAGTTTAGATTTGCATAATCTTTGTCATAGATTATTATTATATACTCAATTTTTACATATAATTGCATAGGTTTGCTTAGATTGGGTGCATCATGCATGGCATGATTTCTCCCATTTAATTTTTAGATATGTACAGATAGATTACTATAACTTGGTCCATAATATATATGCATAGGTATCAGAATTAGGGGCATATAAATGGCACATTATTTGTATAAGCTCAGTTTTACACCTTTTTTCTTAGATGAAGTGAGAACCCCATGTCATTATATACTCTAGAGACCATATGTATTAGTTTTTCACCAATATTACACTATATTGATGCCTTATTCCATCTATAATAGTTAACATACTTGAGTGGCCTAGAGTTATTTTACATTCTTTAGTTCTCTAGAGTAGCCCCTGATTTATTTTGCATTTCAAAATTCTCAAGTAGCCCAGATCTATCCTTTATCGCTTCATGACACCACACATTTTTAGTTTTATTTTCTTATACTACACATGGGTAGGTAATGATAGAGTCATGACCTACTTGATTTCTTGAGCCACCTAGACAAGAGGGTTAGATAACTCATTAGTCTAATCCAATTTATTCATAGACTATGATCCACCAAATAGGGGTGGACAATGATGGATTCAAGGCTAGATTGAGTTCTTGAGCCACCCACACATGAGGATTTGGAAATCCATCATCTTAGTCAAAATTATTCATTATTTCATCATCATCAAAATGCACACATAATATTTCACTAGGTTTTTACATTAGTTCATGTACCTAGTGAGGTGTATTCATTCCTTTCCTCTCTCTCACATCTCTTTACTCAATTTTGCCTTTACTTTTAATATTTCTTAAGTAAGTACTTATTTATATATGTTTTAATTTTAAGACATGTAATGAAGCATAGTTTATACACTTATACCCACATTCATGGGCTTCACCTCATAGGTAAGTCCAAGTATGTTTCTCTTTCCTTTATCCGAGTCATTTCACTTTTTTGAATTTATAGAACAAAGGAGGGGAAATGTAGTTATCTAAAATGTCATTTTAATGTAATGAGTGACACTTGAGAACACCCTATCATTAGCTTAGCCTTAGACCTATCTTAGGTCCTATTTTGATCCTTTTATGCACATATAGCCTATTCCCAAATATACCAAGAACCAAATTTATCCATCACCTAGGCATCTTCAATCCTTTTTCACATATTTCATCCACATATATAATATCACATCCCCATTAGTTTATATCAAAATGTGTTATTGGTAAAGGGGACAATGTTATTGACCCTTTGCTTCCTTTACCCCTAATAGTTCCCAAAGCATCTTAAGGTCTGCATAGACTCACTTCATGTCTTGATGAGAATCATAAAACCATATAAATACCAATCTCATTAATTTATCTCTTAGATGTAAATTTTCATGAAAAATATCATAAATAGTTGTGCAGATTAAGGTTATCAATCCTTATTTACCCTTATTTTTACATACATCCATCTATAGCTACCTAGAGCTTAATTTTACTCATGTTTCTAGTCTTAATTCATAGTCAAAGCATTTAAATTGGCATTCAGACTCAGCGATACTAGTATCACTCTCACTTGAACCAACACTTAGATTGTGAGAACTACATCAAGCTTGATCCCATTTTGAGGTATTGGTATGTAGGCAGCACTCAACACATGGGGTGTTAAGATCATTCCCAGCCTACCCTAATAATTTAACTCTTATTCCATTCATGTTCATCAAAACCCTAGCAAACATGGAGGCTTAAGGTTTTACAGTGAAATCAGTCAAAGCACAAAACACATTACAATCAATGTTTTGGTCATACAGGCATAGGTTTTCAAAAATAGAGAGATATACCTATAATTTCACTACTTATCCTACATGGGGTCATTAATGTTGCATATAAGGTTAATATCACAGTGAACTATTGTAAAATGGGGTCATGTTATTATTTAAGGAGGTTTATAACACATTTTCTCTATTGACAACAATTGGCTCTACTTTTGAATCACTTCCCACCTTGTCACTTGTTTGTCTCAATCATATTTTCTAGCTAAGTACACTTTTTATAATTCATTATTATTTATAGAATATTCAAATAAATAAATTATTATAAAAATTAGTGGTTGTTGATATTGTGGTATTTTATTCCTTGATTTATTACTCAACTCTTTGTCAACCTTAGGGTTACATTTAATAACCTAATGATAGGACCTAGGCTCACAAAGCTCTGACACCAATATTTAGGATTAAGAGCACAATTGATTACCTTTGTATAAGTAACTAAACATAGAATTTAACTAGAATAATAAGTAACTAGAAATCAAAAATAACATAGAATATGAGAGATAATACACAATTGTATTCAACTCATCTAGAAGGAAATACAATAAAGAGATCACACTCTTCCCACACCTCTTGGGCATACCAGTAATCTTCCCTCAAGAGTTCTCTCTCTCAATTACAAACACAATCAACTCAATAACTGAGTCCGTGTTTCAACTAGTCAGTAACAATACTACTAGTACCATCGAGTATACACACATACTCCAAGTCTAAGTACACCACGTACTCCAAGTAGATCTCACTGATCTTGTAACAACCTACAAATCAAATGATCTTACTTAGCATGTAGATCTACCCTAATCTTGCACACCTGTAGATCAACCTGGTCTTGCACACCTTCCGACCTAGATCTTACACTTGGGAAGAACCCTTGTCCTTGCCTCACCAAGTCCTTATGATTCTATAAATTGCAATACATCCCCATGAGTTTATTATATAGATCCCATACAAACAATAATTAGACTTCCTAATTACAATAATTAGAAATGTAGCTCCAAGACTAAAATTAGTCTTTACATGCAAACTGGTCGTTCAACAAACTAACTGTTCATGTAACTAACAGTTCTAGAATGCATAGGTGACTAACATTAGTCCCTATCTATCTGGAGATGACCAATATTGGCCGATCCATGACCGATGTCGGTAGCTTCCTGTCCACCTCTGATCGTGTCAGTTGGCCTGACTGACATTGGTTACTATGACACTCAGCAACCTCCTCCATGTTTGCATCAGTGAAGCTTTTAGCTCCATAACCTAACAATCTCCCACTTGGAGATAAATAGTTGTACCTGTACCTATACCTGTACATCATCTAATTTGTTTTTTGGCTTGTATCCCTCTTCAAGTTCAATCTTGAAGACCAACCACCACACATCCTATGGTACTATGCCTATCATCCAAGTCCCTTGCCACATTTGAATCTACATACCCATGTAGACAAGTCCCTAACCCTGCATCACATGTATACCTACTACTGGTCCCTCTCAGATACCTGAGAATCCATTAAATTACTTTTCAGTGCTTCTTTCTTGGATTGGCCACAAACTCGTTGACAACACCCACTGCTTGGGCAACATCAAGTCTAGTACATACCATGCACTTAACCTCATCATGTGAATTGGGACACTATTCTGTGAACTATCCATCCATAGGTGTGCTAACTAGTTCTGCATCTTGCATCTTGAACCTCACCACTACCTTATTCAAACAATCATCCTGAGACAATATCAACCTATGATCTTCCCTGTCTCTAGGAATACTCATGCCAAAGAATTTTGCTACTCCTAAATTCTTCATGACATACCTCTGAACTCACTTTACCTTTAGCTCAGAAAATCCTTGCATGTGTGACCCTGCAACAAGCATACACACTACATACAGTAACAGGATAATGTAGCTAATATTATCCAACCTAGTAAAAGAAACACAATGGTTACATTGACATTGACTAAATCCATGCTTTGTCATACACCTGTCAAACCTCCATTGTCTTGCAGCTTGCTCAAGACCATATACCCTAGCCTTCTATCTCACGTGTCCATTCTCTCTCTTCTTTAACTTGGGAATCCATTCATCTTTTAGTGCTTTCATTCTGGCTAGCAACTCTACCAAATCTCCCATTTGGTTCTCATCTAAGGAATCAACTTCCTCATTCATGCCATACTCCCACTATTTCTTGGATTCTACCTGCTCTGCTTCTTTAAAACTTCTTGGCTCTTAACCATCAGTGAGTAACAAGTAGTCTAAAGAAGGAGAATAATGAATTTGAGGCTTACTTACCCTTTCAGTGCTCCTCATGGGCATTTGAGACTCCTTGATAGCTTGTTGTCTACCCAAAATCCATTTTCTGGTCGACCTTGGTCTGCACCCGACTGATGTCGATCCCACCTAATTGCCAATGCCAGTTCCCTTACCGACGTCGGTGTCCACCTGGTCATCAATGTCGGTATCATGACTGACATCAGTCTCCACCTACCCAAACCATCAACTCTAGTCTGCACATGATCAACATCGGTACCTTCTTGATCAACGTCAGTTCCACCTAACTAATGTTGATAACTATGTTTTCCTGTGAGTGATGACTTTTTACCAATGAGCTTACCTTGGATCATAACCTTGTCCAAACTACCCTGCTTAGTTTTATTCAGCCTCCCTAGCTGATCACTATCCATCATCTCTTCCATGAACACCAAGGCTTTCTAGTTCTTAAGTTTGTCAAATACATCAGACTTCCTCTTAAGAACATGCATCCCCTTCTTACTCATGTGACCAAGCCCACAAAGCCACATCTTTGTAATAAAAGGAGAATCAGTAATATAAATAGATAGATAAAGAATACCTACTTTCTTACCACATGCTAATTCAAGTGTATCCGCTATGAGAGTTACTATGCACCTCTCATCACCCAACTTTCCAATAGAAATTAGACTCCTCTTCAGGACTGGGACCTGCATGACATCCTTCAATGCCCATGTGTTGGCTGTTTGTAATTTTAGCTGCACTTCCCCTTTGCCAACAATTTGACAAGGCTCACCATCCCCTAAATAAATCTTTCCAAAGTCTCCAAGGACATTAACATGGAAAAATACTCTATTTGGGATTGCATGGAAAGAGGCAACAAAATATATAAACCAAGATTCTACTTTATCCAAGGAACATATAAGAGCAACCCATGCAACAATACCTGCAACATATGCTTCTTAATTTCCTTCATGCTGATCTTCTACCGACCAACAATCTTTCTTTACCTACTCTTTCTTTCTATAATTTCATAATTGAGAATTCTTGCCATTGAATTCCTCCATTCTTAGTGTATTTTCTTCTACCATTGATATACTCCCACTCAATCAGAAACCCCTGAGAGTGACTTGTAATCAACAAACACTTAACACACTCTAAAACCAAGGTGTTAGTGAACCTCACTCTGAGAACCTACAACCTCACTCTGATACCACTTGATAGGACCTATGCTCACAAAGCTCTAACACCAATTGTCAGGATTAAGATCACAATTGATTACCTTTGTATAAGCAACTAAACACAAAATTAAACTAGAATAATAAGTAACTAGAAATCAAAAATAGCATAGAATATGAGAGATAATACACAATTGTATTCAACTCATCTAGAAATAAATAAAATAAAGAGATCACACTCTTCCCACACCTCTTGGGCATACCAGTAATCTTCCCTCAAGAGTTCTCTCTCTCAATTACAAACACAATCAACTCAATAACTGAGTCCGTGTTTCAACTAGTCAGTAACAATACTACCAGTACCACCGAGTATACACACATACTCCAAGTCTAAGTACACCATGTACTCCAAGTAGATCTCACTGATCTTCCAACAACCTATAAATCAAATGATCTTACTTACCATGTAGATCTACCCTGATCTTGCACACCTATAGATCAACCTGGTCTTGCACACCTACCGACCTAGATCTTACACTCGAGAAGAACCCTTGTCCTTGCCTCACCAAGTCCTTATGATTCTCCAAATTACAATATATCCCCATGAGTCTATTATATAGATCCCATACAAACAATAATTAGACTTCCTAATTACAATAATTAAAAATGTAGCTCCAAGACTAAAATTAGTCTTTACATGCAAACTGGTCATTCAACAAACTAACTGTTTGTGTAACTAACAGTTTTGGAAAGCACAGGCGACTGACATTGGTCCCTATCTGTCTGGAGATAACTGACATCAGTTGATCCATGACCAATGTCAACAGCTTCCTATCCACCTCTGACCGATGTTGGTTGGCCTGACTGACATCGGTTACTGTGACACTCAACAACCTCCTCCATGTTTGCATCAGTGAAGCTTTTAGCTCCACAATCTAACACCTAAAAAAGGATAAATCATCTAGATACTATTTTTACACCACCATATATGGAAGAGAAATCAACTCTAATTAATGAAGAGATAGAATAATAATGTTATGAAATATATAAGGATCCTAGACTTGTATTATTAGTTTTTATGTTACAAACATGTTCTACATTACTACCCAAAAATATTTGTGAGAGATTACTTATATATTCCAAGAATTAATCCCAAATCACAATACATAATATTATGTTTAATCTAGATATAAAGTCAGAGCCAAAAAAATTAAAATGTATCTAAATTTTGTGTTATTGGTAAAAATAAATAGAAAATTTATAGATGTAGGTTTTATCAGAACCACTGATTATCTAAAGTGGGTTTCTAATATAGTCTCAATTGTAAAACCCAATGGGAAGATTCAACATTGTACAGATTATAGAGATTTGAATAAAAGTTATCCTAAAGATAAATTTTATTTTCCAAACATTGGCATGATCATGGATTTAACAATTGGTTATGAAACATTATGATTCATGAATGGGTTCTCAAATACAACCAAATCAAAATTAATCTAAAAGATCAAGGGAAAACTTCATTTATTATACCTTGGGGAACTTTTTTTATGTATTCATTTTGTTTGGATTAAAGAATTATAGGGATACTTATTGATGAGCCATGACCCATATTTTTCATGATTATATACATAAAATAGTGGAGGACTATGTGGATTATTTTCTTATGGAATCAAAATAGTGATAGGATCATGATCTAGATTTATGACAATTTTTTGAATGATTACAAAAATATAATGTGTGCTTAAACCCATATAAATGTGTATTTTGGGTATCTTCAATAAGGTTACTATGTTACATCATATCTTAATGAGACATTTAAATATATCATAAAAAGTTCAAATCCATTTTAGACATGCCTCCACCAAAATATTTATCATAATTATAGTCATTACAAGGAAAAATAAAATAATAAGATGTTTTATGGCCCAGTTAGCATGTGAGATGTAACCCTTCACATTATTACTCAATAAAAATATAAAGTTTAAATGGAATGAGAAATGTCAATAGAGTTTTGTTACAATAAAATAACATCTACTTAATACACCTATTATCATGCCTCCAACATCATATAGAACTTCATTGTTATACATATCAACTATAGATCATGTCATAGGAGCTTTAATGGAATAATAATATGTTGATCATAGAGAGAGAGAGTATTATATTATATCACTCAAACACATGTCTATTATGATAAAAATAATGCTACTATGGAAAATCTATGTTTTTCCTTCATTTGTGTTGCATAAAAATTATGATACTATATGCCCATAAATGAAATGCAAGTTATGATGAAAGTTGATCCACTCAAATTATTTATGGAAAAAAACATAATTATCAGGATGCATAGCTAAAAGGGTATTGTTACTCATGGAATTTTATTTTTCAAAAATATCCCAAAAATTATTAAAAGGACAAGTAATCATATTCCAACTAGTCATAGCTCCATCATTAGATACATTTCCAATTAATGATGATTTTTTAGATGATTCTACTTCATATAACAAATAGGATGACATGTGGACCATGTACTTTTATAGATCCAAATGTGCCACATGTTCTGGTGTTGGTATTATCTTCATTACACCTCATGGAAAATGTATGTCATTTCCATATTGGTTAGGGTTTTTGCATAAAAATAACATAGCAGAATATGAGGCATTAATACTTAGGTTACTTATAACATGAACATCATAAATAAAATCCTTGCAAGTATTTGGAGATTATTATTTGGTACTTAATGATATTTCATACATTTATTTGATAAAAGAGTAAAATTTACTCCCATATAAAGAAATGTAATAAATATTAAAAACACACTTTGATTCTTTTTCAATATAAAACATATCATAATAATTAGCATAATGGTGCCATGACTAGTATAACTTATTTTATTCCCATTGATATTAATTATGATTATGTAATGTTTAATATTTGACACTTACAACATCCATCTATTTCATCACCATAATTAAAGTCTCTTGAGGTCTTAGAAATTACTTGCAGTATAGTGAATTCATAATGGTGCAATTATATATAAAAAAAATTATGTAGAGATTTTATTCCAAAAATACTAAATGTAATGATAAAAAAAATTACAAAGAGAAGCAATATTTTATGTTTTAATTAGATTTTCTTATCCAAAATATCCTTATAGGGATAATTACTTTAGTGCCTTAAGCTTGAGGAAGCTAAATTTTATTTACTTGGGGCCCATGACAATGAATGTGGGGGACATTTCATCAAAAAGGTAATGTCTTATAAACTCTTAATATAAGGATAATATTGGCCTACAATGGAGTAATAATGCCTAGATCATGTTAAGTTATGTCAACAATGTAAGAATCATAGTAATCTAAATCATTGTCCTTCACAAGAATTACATGTTGCATCACCATGGGTATTTTCCCTTTGGGTTTTCCATTTAATTGTAAATATAAAACCAAAATAATTATAAGACCTTCAGTTTATACTTAAATATACATAATAATTCAAAAAAATGGGTAGAATCTATACCATTATCTTTCACTATAGTACAAGATATACATAAATTATTAATGACAAACATCATATCATGATTTGGATTAGCTTCAACTATTGTTATCAATAATAAGTCTTCATTAAAAAATAAAATAGATAAAGACTTTATGCTAAATATAATATGTGTCACACATTTTCTACAACATGTTATCCATAGGACAATCAGAGGTAAAAAATAAAACACTTGTGATGGTATTCAATAAAAAAAACTAAAAATGGTGTAGATTGGCACAATTAAATTATTTATGCAGTATGGACCTATCACATAAGTGTTTGCATACCAATTAAGTCTACACCTTATTATTTTGTCTATGTAACGAAATAAATTTTACATTTATAATTATATGTCCCTTCTTTTCATGTTTATTTGAAAGACATAATCAAATATAATGAATATCAAGAGAAGTCATTGTATTAACTAGAAACCCTAGATGATAGATGCATACAAGCCATTACAAATATGAAATTTTATCAGGATCATATCAAGAGAGCATATGAAAAGAAATTTTTCAATCTTAAATTTCAAATATTATATTTATTACTAATGGATAATAAAAATAACACCAATGTTGATAAATAGAATAAAAGTAAATTTAAGTCAAATTGGTTGGGTCCATCCGTGATTATAAAGAAGATAAGTATAGAATCCTATCAGTTAGCTACACTATAATGGAATCCTATGAGAAACCCTATGAATATAATGAATTTTATTTGATAGTATACATGATTTCAAATTTCAAATATACCAATAATATTAAAAACATAGAAAAACAAAAACCTTCAAAAATTCAAAAATCCAAAATTAGGACCTGAGCACGACATTATGGCTAGTTTACATTTTGACATATGTTATTTATCACATAAATTTATTTTGGTATATTTCATATTATTTACATACGCACATGAATTTCATATTATATGAATGTTATGCATGGCATACATGTTACACATGGAGATACAGATGTCGGTTTTCCCTCTACCCAATTATCACATTGGGGGCATCTTATTCCATAAGCTTCACTATTATAGGTTATATATTTTTATCATATTTTTACCATGTTGAACCACTTATATTTATTACACATGCCTTATTATTTGCTCATTTATTAAATAGTGTCACATTATATGCCATTTTACTATGATATGGCATTGATACATATAGATAGTATAGACTAGTCCATTTTTCTATGTTCCATTGATGTCATTACTCTTCTACATGATAGATTACTTTGAATTTGAATATTGTGTGAGGTCATTGGGATTTATTGTTGTGACATCCATTGATTTCCTTTATTTTTGAATTTTTTTATGGCATCTTTTGTGTGGCCTTCAGCCTTGATTGTTGTGATATCTTTATGTCCCTTGTATGCAACTCTTTGGCCTATGTGTGATAAATAACACTTGTATTTATTGATATTGTTGACATTTAGGGGTTACATGATTATTATTATACACTATTATTGTATATTTTTATTTAGAGATACTTATACTACATGCTTCATTGATATGCCTATCTAGACATGACACTTACATGCCCTTCATTCCATATGTTACATACATTCCTTGATTGATATATACATTACTATGATGATATACTCTCTACATGATGATATATTTATACATGATATGATATAATTGATTATTATTTTAAGATGAGTGACTTACAAGATACATCCCTCATCTCAAATTGGGGACATTATAGTGGGATTGTCTTAAAGACATAAGTTTTCATGAGTAAAATAATAAAAAAGAGTACACATTTCATAAATTATAAAGATTTGGATGCTTCAAATATCATACTTTTCAAATACATGACACACATGTACATATTTATACAGATTACAAATACATATTTTATGCATATGCAATCACTTTACATACACTTGAACACAAATTCATGCACACTTTGGTGCATGTTCATGGACATATTCACAACTCTTTATAGGAACATAATTTTAGAGTTACACATTCACATTACATTTTCAATATTGGTTCTTAGATTTATCATATAGATTTAGGGGGAATGATACTATTTGATGCACATATATCCTATAGCTACATATGATTGTAAAATGGTTGTCATTCTCCTTCACATTTATCAAAACATTCATACATGATGGGGGAATGAACATTGTTCACTCTTTTTCTATCATTCCTTTTTATGTTTACATGGATTGAAATTGATTGAAGTGATGTAAAAATTAAATTTGAATCTATAATACATCTTTATTAGTTGATTAATTTATGAGTGAACCTTGCCTGATCGATTATCTCATTTAATTACGCATTATTTTTCTTAGAGTTAAACCTTACCTAGTTGATTATATCTATATTTTTTTGAAATAGTTATTTTGGTTAGTACATTATGTAATTATCCCCACATACATGAGATTTGGGCCATCTTTCCTTCCCAACTCAAGATCCTACATAGTTACACAAATTTTGTCCATGATCACCCCAACTCTTAAATGCTTAGATGAGGAAGCATCATCTCCAACTATATGTAAAGACAACATGGTTTTCACCAACACACATGTGCTTTAACCCTTCATATATGGGCATTGACTAACTTTTTCTTGTTTTAAGTTTCTATGGAGAGAAATGACACATTCAAAACTATCTCCCAAAAAGGAAAAGTGTGTTGTACACACAGATATATTTTATCATTTTACTCTATAAATTTATTTACTAGAATAAAAAGAGGTAATTTATGGATACTAAAATCTAGTCTTTAGTACTTGATAATGGAAATTTTGACACACATTTACCATGCATGACTTGAGCACCCAAACAAGGTCCTAATTTTCAATTTCCCCACACTTTCATATGGTCTTATAAGTCATCCCTTCAATTATGATTCCATACATCTAAAATAACCTCACTTTATATTTAAAACCTATTAAATATTATTCACAGAAATTTCTATATTCTTAGAGCAATCAACTTGCACATAGGTTATTTACAAAAACTATGATTGTTATCTCCATTCAATAATGGCCCACATGAGTCAGAACCATCCTACTCCCATCAAAAACTATTTTTTTAAATCACACCCATCATTAGAGTTGGAATATAATCCTATCATGTTGGTATCATGAGAAAATATTCAAATGGATATGTATATAAACAAATCAATGGATTAATAAAAATTACCTAGTATTTATCTGACACTCATCTATACACTATTACATATTGATAAAATATACCCTATTCTTACTAATTGGCATATCTATCACTAGGATCGGTCACAATAAAAATTTAAATCACTCAAAATATAAGCCAAATAAAACATTATCAAGTACCAAATATAATCATTAGTTTCATACACCTAGCAAAGGAACACAAATGCATGATCACACTAGGTGGGAGAACTATATGTAGCTTGATTTTCCCTCCTTGGATTATTGGAGACATAGGTAGTATTCAATCATCATATGGGTGTGATTGGGTTCAAATTATCTCATTACACTTACCCTATTTTACATAAATTTATCCCTCACAAGTACATCTAAGGTTTTAAGGAAAAGGATGTTGATTTTTGGATCTACGCATGTCATCAAGTTTAAAGATCATAAATACAAAGTAATCAAAGATATTTATAAGTGACTATACAATCATTATATCACACTTCTACCTATGTCAATATTGACCAACATGTCATATCAACCTATGATATTAACTTTATATTTTAGAAGAAACCTAATATCGGTATCAAATTAGTTCTCAAACCAAGTAAACCATAAGTGTGTTTATCTCTATTTTCCATTTCTAAAATATAGTCACAGTCAACAAGTTAACCTAAAAAATTATGTATCATGATCTCTTTAGTAACTTTCATATTTATCATAAGGCCTTATCAAATCATAAGAATAGATTTTTAATCATTTACATTTATATGTATGCTTGAATTCCATATCTTATAATATGATTTTTGTTTCAAAGATGTATCTTAAATAGATTAATATAAACCATTAATCAAAATTAGGGTAAAACAATAACTTGTATGTCCTACATCCCATTCAACTATGCCATGAAAATCATGTGCATTTAAAATGGATATTTAACTATTCATAAATGAGATAAATAACATCAATCAATCATGTAAATTAGTAAAGCATATCATGGATATGTCCTGATTTTAGACTTTTTAAACATTCTATTTTTTTTTTTGAATTTTTGAATTTTTTTATATTTTTGAATTTGAAAAACATTATCTTAATAACTAATGATCTTATTAATGGGGTTATCAAATATAGGTATTGTATTAAATAGTGTGAATGTGACACACTAGGGGGGAGTAATATATGTATCTGAATTAGAGAAATGAACAAGAATTGTAAAATATGCAACATCATCATCATAGTCAACATTATCATGTAAGTTTTATGTTATATTAACATATGAACTTCATTGTATACTAAAATAATGTGTTAGTAATCAAAATTCAAGATTTGGACCAGCTTGTAGAACTATCTTAGGCTAAACTCAAATAAACTACTAATGTAATAGACATTTGATAATTGTTCTTCAAGGAATATTTATTACCTATCTCTAATTTTCCTTCATAGGATAAAATTTTACATTTGGAGGTGTTATAGTAAGTGTCTCTAGCTGAGCTAAATACTTATATGGAATACCTAAATTAGCAACTATTGTCAATCAGGAGTGTGCCCTTATGAGAAAGTGTGTAATTCCTCACTCCTATTAGAACATGAAATATCTCAAAAGCATGGGTGACTTCAAAATGGAAATAATATTCAGATATGGCATGTCCCCTTGGTTCTCTAACTAAAACTTACTTTCAAACCTACTACTTACTGATTTTGACAGGGAAAAGGGTACAAAAGATAATGAAGATGGATGAAACTAAATGAAACTTGAAATGGAGGGTGATGCACAAATTTTTTTGTGAAATAAAATTCTTGAATTGAAACTTATATGAAATTAAAAAAATCTGACACACACATTCACTACACCCAAGTAAGATTTCTACATCAATATTTTATAGTAAGGACCTTACAAACTCAACTCATGCAAAGGACAAAACTCGCATCTAATACATGAACTTAATCTTGATTTGGAAACTTATAATGACCTGTATAACATAAAAAATATATCATTAAGGTAAAAAAATAGACTAAACTAAGGAAAACAAGTATTTCACTAAGTTAGACCAATGGCGAGCACATACACTTCACTAGAAAAGACTTGAAAATAGAGGATTTTTGCTTCTTATTGATTTCAAAAGGTGAATAAATTTTTTTTAAGCCTTTAGGAACAATAAAATTATAAAATATTTATCTTAAATTATATAAAAAAATAATACATATAGCAAATAAATGCTTAGAGACAAAGCAGCCCCAAAGTGGGGGACCTCAAACTTGGTCAAATGACTCCTCCAAAAGTGCTACATAACATTTTTAGATTATCAAATAGTTTCCCTTAATAAATTGTCATGTAAAATAATTTATAAATATTTTATGGTTTTTATGATACTCATCATTATTTTTGGTCAAGTTTAGAGCACTTGGAGAGTGCCTATACTCTTGTACCAATCCCTAGATTTTAGCCTTCTTGTCTCCTTTGATGAAAAAGTCTCTTCCATGGATTTAGGAATTAAATTACTTGAAATTATTTTATTTTAACCCTTATATATGATTATTAAACACTTTTCAATATTTTTTTACGAGACTTCTTAATTAAATTGACTTTGTCTTACACATGTGCATTTGGAAGATGAAAAGTCCTATTTGCACTTATTAGAGACCTTTTCCAAAGCCTCATTTCATTATAACTCTTAATTTAATTCCTAATAAATTTATTATGGCATTAAATATCATAATTAAACTTTATAAGTCCTCTAAATAGGCTTTATGTGTTTATTTAGCCTTCAAAAAACCCCAAAAGGCTAGATTTTCACCAGGGCATAGAAGGAAAAGGAAGAGTTTTCTTCAAATTTGCATCAATCCAACATCTCTAATCCATGTAAGAATTATAAATAGCATACCATACCTGGTTTAACGAAATTTTATGCATCAAAAACTTAGCAAGACCTGTAACAACACCAAAAACATACATTTTCCATGTATTCCTTGTAGCCTTGTTTTCCTAAAAAGCTCCTTGTTTGGGAGAAACTAGAAGTGAAAATTTAAAAGAAATAATTTTTAAAGGTACCCATTATCCTCCCACATCTCCATAAAAAATTTAATGGCCAAAATATAAGAATTGATATGCTTTCTATCCGATTTAGCCTTCCAAATTAGCCCTTTTAGCCCTAGAAGAGAAATTTCGCATTTGGGATCTCATACAGGTATGAAACCTACAAAAAATGTTTGGTTCAGTTTTATTATTTCCACAAAATACTCCATGTCAAATTTGGTGTTCTATAACAACCTATATGTATTATAACCATGAAATGGCCTTTGAAAGACTTATCCTTTAAAGGCATTTTCTGACTGGCCCAAAAGAATGAAATGGTTTGGGCACTTTTGGATGGATTTTTATGTATTTTTGAGTTTTACCAGGTAAAAAAAGTCTCAATATTTCATTAAAATTTATTTAGATCTTTTTTTATCCTTGAAACATTCATTTTAGCACAAAAGTCTCAAAAAGTACTATTTTTGCCCAAATTTGTACAAGTGAAGGTACAAAAATAAACCATGTGAATGACACTATAATAACCCCCTACAACCTATGGTATTTTTCATGAATAAAATATGACATTTGGTGGGTTATCCAACTCAATTTATTCAAATTGGTCCTTAACAAGGGTTTGCAAGGGTTTTAGGGGCGGTTTTTGCTCTTAAGGTTGTTTCATAAAGTTTGTACATCCAAACTTCAAAAAAAATCACAAAAATGGTTTCCAAGGACCCTTATAATATCTCCAAATGCATTTTTCTCTCATTCAAAACCTTAGGTGAGATATGAGTGATCAAACTTGTCAATTAGAGTTTGTTTTCACCATTTTTCATAAGTATAGGGTAGCTCTAAGCCAAAATGGATTTAATTTTTTCTTCCCATGCATTAAAAATGCCTTAACACCTTTTTATCCATCCCATAATCATGTCCAAATTCATTAATAATACTCTTCCAAGGTTGAAAAAGAAGTTGGTACCTTGTTTGGGATTTAGGCCTAGTCATGTTTGGTAGGTTTGTCTACACTTTGAAGCTCAAAATGACTCTTTTTCTATTTCATTTTCCCTAAAATAGCTCCAAAAATTTTGTATACATTCCACACACATGTTCCAATAGCTTTTAAATCTCAATTTAAAATATAAATGACAATGTTTTCTTATTTGGGCCTTAGGCTTGCACTTTACCTAATAGGATTAACTATACTTTGAGGCTCAAAATGGTTTTTTGATGATTATTCTTGAAATAATATATCCCACACATATAAAATATCTCCATTAACATTTTTCAAATATTTTTAATGGTCATTAGTCCTTGGAAGTTGAAATGACCCCCTATTGGGCAAAAGGCCTAGTCTAGGCTAGTGGGGTTTGACTACCTATGGCTGTCCACCAACACTTATGAGTGTTTTATCATCATTATTTAACTTAATTAATGATATTTAACACTCATTATATCTTAACACAACATCTCCAAGTTTCCCAAAGTGTTCCCAAGACAAATAACACTCCTTTTGGTCACTTTTTCTCCATTCTTTGTCTCTATGCATGCCTGAAGGTGGCCTACTTATGAGACAAAATAGAGAATATTTTCCATATTTATCCTTGAAAATTAATTATATTGGATTTTTACTCAATTAATTATTACCATTTTTTAAAAAATTCAGGTGAAAATGACCTCTCTATCACCTCCAAACTCTAAAATTCCAAAAGCAAACTTTTCAACAATGACTATGTGCAAGGTTTTGCAATCATGGCTGCAATTCATACTTTTATGAGTGTTTATGACCATGGGGTCTTATCTATAACATATATTTTAATATCTTAATTATTTTACATTTATAACATATCTCATCAAACATCCTTTCTAAGCTCCAACACTCATTTTGGTCACATTTCATTCATTCTTCACCTCTGTGCACACCTAAAAGTGGCATACTTCTGAGACAAAATAGTGGATATTTTCCCTATTTTATAATAAAAATATATATATTTGGGTTTTCCTTGGGTAATTTTTAACATATCTAAAAATAATAAGGTCAAAATAACCTCTCTAGCACTTCCAAACCTCTAAAATGCCAAGGTAGACTTTGGAGAAGTGAACTATTTGCAAGGTCTTCAAATTTGATTGCAAATTGCCCTCCTAGATACCTTCTCATGTCGTGTTTACATGATATTTGAGTCTATTAAAATGTATATTATAATTTCCAAGGTATTCATGTACATATAAAAACTCTAAAACCTTTTTGTTCTTTCAACACTCACCTTCCTCTTAGCAGGCTTAGAATTCAGTCAACTTATGACTATAACATGTACTCCTCACAACCTAATATGCCCTACCCTTATCATTGTCTTGAAGGAGGGTGATTTAAATATATGTAGGTGTAATTTTTATGACTTTAGGATGATTTTATAATACCCTGTTAATCATGAAACATCATCTTTATATAGTATTCACTTCCAAAATTATTGAATGACATTGTGTTTGGGAACCTGAGATGAAATCAACACCACATGCTTAACATTATCACCCTAAAGTTTACTATAGGTATCTCTCTTGTATCAAAACACACCTGTAGGTATGTCTCTTATACTTATTCATAGGATAACATACATTATATTATTCATTTTTTTCTAATATCTCTTCAAAGTTGTTCACTCCTATACTATGCATTGAGTCTCAATGTTACATGGATTGCCAAAACATAACATGTTCCACTCTAATGTTCAACTGTAGATGCTCATGATGAAGGGGACAAGGGTAATTTGAGTTATAATATGAATGTAAAATTTAAGTTTCAACTCCTTCACTTGACCCTATACCTCTTGAAACCCTTGGTATTAATAATCTTGTGTCTTCATTGCAATCTCAACAAAACACATAAACTTTTATCCAAACTCTAAACCTCTATCCATATATGACTGTGAGTGCTCTTTTTTCACTTGGTTGTAGCTATGCTTGGATTGAGAAAAAAAATATATATATATACCTCAAAAATTTGATCATATTTATCCTTCCCATTTTAAACCTCTTCACATTGTATGCAAACAAAAAAGGATTCCATTAAGCTCTCAAAATTCATCAATAAGCAAAATACTCCAACCTTGACTATACCTATTACATCATATGTATGGACTATGAGTACTCTTTATGGTGAAAGTATAGTTTTAGGTTTCAATGCATGGTTTCATCATGTCATGATAATGAATGCCTAGTTCAAACTCATGAACTCTAGATTCCTCATGATCATCCACCTTGAATTGTTAAGCTTAACATCTCAAACATGAAACAAAGTCAATTCCTAATTATCCCTAACATAGTTATAGGTGAATTTTGGTGCTATAAATGGATTTTCATTTCCTCTTTCCTTATTTTAGGGTTTATAATGTATTGAACTCCCTATACCCTTATCTTTGATAATCTTTTCATTTCATACTTCAAGTTATGCCTGAAAGTTATGCATCTTATGTTATAAGCATGATTGTGTATCAATTTAGGTTGTCGGTACCTTTATTTACTATAGGTTATTTGAAAGATCCCACCATGATCCATAATCATGATTCTCTTTTACTTACCTTGAATTCAATTGGAATGATGGAAAACTAAGACCAAAAACACATCTTCAAGTCTCCTTACCAACCTTTTAAGAATCCTATTAAGATCTCCTACTTGGACTAGTTGTAGGTCACCTTGTACAGATAGAAGAGGAGTATGGTAATGTCCTTAGGGGTTCATGGTGGTTAAATTTGACATATTTTATCCTTCTACCTCATTTTTCATCATGATTCTAGGAACTTTGACACTTAAGAAACTTTTAACTCTTATTCCTAGTTGCTTACTCAATGAGACTGAATCAAAATTTGGTCTTAACCCCAATTGTAGGTGTACCTTTTGCAAGCATGGTTGTAGCAACTTACTATAGGTTTCATATCCTTTTGAAAGTCTCTCATGACAAACCTTCATTGGTCCTTCTATAACATCCTTTCATATCAACATCTTGAAACCAAGGTCACCTCATATACCAAATCATATTGGACTCCTCACCAATGATATGACCTTGTAGGTTATTTGGTACTATTGTAAGTGTCTTTTTTTGTGCCTAAAAGGGCCTGTAGGTGGTTATGTAGATCATGTCCCTATTCTTCATAGGCTCATTGATATGTTATTTGAAACACTAGTCTATGCCACTTCCATAAGTCACCTACCATGGTTTCCTTGGTTTTCATATCATTTTAGACTGTGGGGTTTTCTTGAAGGTTGTAGAAATTATTGAAAAATGGCAGTGATCACACAGCAAACTCGAATACTCCTTATTACCCTATGCTTCTAGTCGCATATTCATTCTTTCACTCAAGGTTCAACCTTACATGAGGGCTATGAAATGGAAATATTTAGGCTAGTCAAGACCCTCCTTTGACCATATTATGAAAATTTCCAAAAGGTTGCAGGGTCACTATTTACAAAGTTTAAGGTAATTAGTCCTTAAACCTATTTTGTCCCATCATATAACATGGCTCAACTTTGCTAGCTTATCTATGACCTTTTGTGGATTTTTGAGGTATAATCAATTTCTTAAGACCTTTTTCACACTTCTACACCAAATATAAACTTTTAAAATATCATCAAACCCCTGCAGTCAATGCTCCACATCTCTGAGACAATTTCAATAAATTTATGAACGTTCTTCAAACCATAGAGGCTCAACCTCTCACTCACATGGAGGAATTAGACCATAATGTTATTATTATTGATATTAGTGGCATATATTCATCAATTTTAATTAATGAACATTCAAATCAAGCTTAAAAACTAAATTTATACCTTGTCGAAGAGATAAACCCAGTTGAAGCTCTCTTAGAGGAGATACACTTAGAATGGAAAAATATGAACCCATACTTGGATGAAAAAGGTATGTCATCAATTATAACATCCATATATAACTTTTAAGATGAAAAAATCTGATGAACAACTCATATGTTGCTTCAAAACTGACCCAAGAGACCATTCAAAAAATTAGTGAAAGGAACAAGGTTTTATGCTATAAATACCTTCTTAGGAGGATTTATAAAATGATGAAAATATGAAAATAAGACTTGTTCCCTTTAAAAACATTTCCAAAAACCATTTCTCTTCATTATTTACTAAACTTGAGAAACAGGCCCAAGAATAGACCCCTATTGGATGCATAAGCTATAGTGACCTATTGTTACTCTTAGTGATTGTTCATAAATATGAAGGCAATAAAACACACAAAAAAATACACTATTTTAAATTTTACTCAAACCTATAAAAATGGCCAAATTTTTAGCTCTTAATTCTCTCTCCTCTTCTCAAACTAAGCATTTGAAAACTGCCCTTCTAGGCATGCAAGAAAGGTCAAAATTGGAGTGAACTTAGATTTGTAAATTTTCTCACCTATAACTTATTAAAAAACACTGATATGACCCTTTAAGGAAAAAATTAATCCTCATTTATTCTTTTATCATAAAAATATTCTAGAAACCAAAGTGAATGCCTCAAAAAGTCTTATTTTTGCATTGAAAATGCTATTTTCACCAAGAATATTTGAATGGAATGCTATAAAATGTTTTATAAGTCTATAAAATGTCTCATTATGTAAACCAATATGTAATAAATTTACCTCTTGATCATATACTATCAAAACTTTCTTTGAATGGCATAAAATGGTCAAATTTTGCATAGAAATGAGGCATAGAGTTAGTCTAGAATGTGATCAACCTGATTATTCATTTTTTATTGATATAATGACCTTGAATTATGATATTACAATCATAAATAAACTCCAATGTCTTATTACCACTAAAAATGACTCGAAAGGCCCAAAATTGACTAGAAAACACAAGACAAGTGAAGGAAAAGACCATAAATCACCTAAACAATCTTAAGACCTATTAACCATGGATTCTTAAAGGAATTTTTAGGACCAATTACTTAATCACAAGACAAAATGGCATGATATGAAAAGTTTTGAATGGTAGGGGTGACAATTTGACCTATGGGGTTATAATTGTCAACAGTAACCATTCATTTGTTATATTTATACTTCAAACATTTATGTACCAAATATAGTATTTCATGTCTCTTATACATCTATGAGAATCCTAATAGTTAAATGTTCCTATGTTGGACAAGACTAATAACCAAGTAACAACAGTCGTAAACCCTACCATAAGTGGCAAAATAATACCTCCAAGACAGTTTTGTCTCTTTACATCAAATCATTTAAATGTATTAGTTGTACCAATCAAATATTTATGCATGTACCCAAGACTATTAAGTAACATCATATTGAATATGTTTTAACTTGACCCATTATCCACCATGACACTATATATGGTATTATTTAACATTTTTTACCCCTAGGTAAAAAGGTCAACCACTATAGCAAAAATACTGCTTGTCATGTCTTATCAATCTTGTTCATAACTTATTTCATGCCCTTTTAAGTCTTCAAATAGCCTTTCTAAGGTCTTGTTAGCAAAAGTTAAGGTTTATTTGACAAAATTAAGGTAATGTTTTATCTCGGTTTTGTGATGGTCTGGTCATCCCATGGTGAGAAAAAGGTGGTTCCAAAAGGTGTCATAGGTACCAAGGTGTATTTTAAAACCATATCATGAGCTGATCACTTTAAATGAACACTTCATACTACTTTGGGGAGACTAAAGTAATTTCTAAAATTTAAGGTAAAGTTTTATGCAAGGAAAAGTGTCATAACTAATTCCAATGCATGTAAAATATGACCAAGGAGAGTCATCCATACATCACACTTATCAGAGCTTGTAAAGGAGGTTTCTAACTTGTATATGATAGTTATAAGTCAAAAATTGATCACATTCTTGTAGATCAACACTTAAGAGGAGCTTGCCATCCACTTGTAAAGACTTGGATGTCCATTTATAGGTGAAAATGTCTTAAAATTCTCTCTTTGTCTTCTACAGGTCATATCCATGAGTTTACAACTTGTACAAGTCTTGAAAATCCCAAATCTACATCAGAACCTCCATTGTTCCATTAGCAAGCTCACAAGGCTCAAGTTCAAGTGATCATTCTATATGGTACATTTTGATTTGGGACCTAAAACTTTTTATAAATGAGAGGGTCCTAATGAGCTTAAAATTCATGTCAATATTAATTATATTGGTTTCCCTTCCTTTATGAATAATTGGTAAGAAGGTAGGGTAGTTTAAAACTGACTATAAACCCCACATGCTCAATTCATCTCCTTAAAATAATAGTTTTAGACTAGTAGGATAAATTATATCAATCATATAATATTTATAGGATATATGTAAAAATATCACATGATATTTTAAGTCCCACTTGGCACATGTGAGTTCAAGAGGGCAAGAATGTTCACCTTTACATAGTTGACAAGTTAAAAAGCATGGTTTATTTGTGTTTTAAGGATTTCCATGGATTCCAATTCATCAAAGTGATTTTATAATGTTTCTCATCATCTTTTAAAATTCATTAAATTATCCCTCTAACCATATGTCCATCCCACACTGGCTTCTTAGAGTGGCATTCAAGTTTCTAGCCAAGGACTATGTTATGGGTATGCCTACATAAAAATGGGTTGAGAAGGTTTAACCCTAATTTTTTATAGGTATATTAAGGTTAAAAAAAATTATATATTAATGAGGTGGTGTATAAGTATTCTTTAGGTTGATATGATCAAACTTCATCATGTAAAGGCTTAAGACATAAGAAATGTAGACCTACATGTCTATAGACCTATAGGTCTACATTTTATGAGAAATGTATTGAAATATACATCAAGATTAGATTTTGAATACTTTAATGGTGATATAATATAGTTTTTATGCTCTTATATACCTTTTTAAAGACTCATGACTCAGTTGAGACCTTATAAAAGCCAAAGATGACACCTACAGACTTGTATTTGAAGAAGGCTTGTTGGTTGAAGGTAGTGAAAGAATAATTTAGTTGATAAAACCTAAATATATGCCAAGTTCATGTAAAATATATTAAGAAATTTTCCTTACCTCTTTTTTATTTCATCATAATAACACTAAAATGACTCACTCCCAAAAACCCAAACAGCCTTGTTACAGGTAGGGTAAAGTGAGACATACTTGTATTGTCAAGTAGATGAAGGTGTAGGTCAATGTGCAGAGGATTAAGTCTAAACATGAAATAACATTTAATGATATTTAAATACTAAAAAGGGGTAAATAATTTATTTGAATAATGTTAAATCTCATATATTAACACTCAAAAAGAAATTTAGCCCATCACCTACAGGTCTATGTGGGAGCATGAAAGAGAAATGAGTATAATGTAGGCAACAAAATTGGAGTTTTGGTGAGAAAATAGGATGTATGGAATAAAAATATATAATTAAAATCCTAAATAAATATTTTATAAATATATATAGGTATAACAATGATAGAATATTTCAAAATAGGGAATTCTTAAGAACTCAGTTCGACATTTAGTGACGAAATAGTATAAAGTATATTATTTCTGTGTTTTAATATTAATCTACAATTTTTAGATCCACTAAGTAAGATCAAATAACTCATAAAATGCTTCTAGGTCCAAACTAGTCAATTGGTCTATAAACCCTGGGCATAGTCTAAACTAGACTTCATAGATCTTAAGGAGATAAATGCATTGAAAAAGAATTTTTATACATTATAATATTTATTATAGAACTAAATAATGCATTTTAAACTTGAAACAAATTTTAGAAAACCAATGGCAGGCCTAAATCTCTCTTAGACCTCATAGATGTTTGTTCAGCCACTTGAGAAGCACTAACTTTAACTTAGATCTCCTAGGAGAAGATGGATGGTAGTAGGAAATATGTGGGAGAGATATAGGGTTATATTAACTATAAATATTTATAATTAATTCTTTCATCCAGGCCTTTTACTTTATGAATCATTGTTTAAGATGATAAGGCACCTTAATCCCTCTTAAACCACTCATAGTGACTCGATGGGAGAAAGAGACCTTAAAATTCCTTCAAATGGATTTATTTTACATTTTAATTAATTTTATTACCTTATAATTTCTCATGATCATCTTCTCAATCATTTTTTAGAATGTGCAAGGTACATGTGGTATGAAATTGGCCTAAAATGCATGGTTTTCGGCTCATTTGTGAAGAAACAAGGTATAAAATGGTCTCCAAACCAAGTACAAAGGATTTTTAAGTCTAAGAAGAGATATAATAGTCATAGACACAACATTTTAGGTCTATCAAGGTGATTTACAATCCATCCAAGTTACTAGGCTAGGTTAAAAAGGAGAAATATATCATTTTACTAGCTACGAAGCCTATATGTAGGCCTATAAAGTACCTCAAGATACCTCTCTTCAATGAATTGAGTTGTATTAAGGTGTTTCATGCCTCAATATATCATTTTCAAGCACTAAAACCTAAAAAATTCTTGTTAAAACACTTTAACTAGCTCTCAATAATTGTTCAAGCACTTAGGTTAGGATTTAAGCCATTTCATGGCTAACAGATCCATATAGCATCTCATAAGCTAAAATTTGGAATGGTGATGGTTACTATATGGTTAAATTGAAATAAACACTTTTCATTAGTTTCACACATGTGGCAGATAATCTAACCAAAACTCATTTTTTAGGCCTAGAGGCTTAATTGAGGATTAATTAGAGAGAGAAAATAATAGAAAAAGTAAACTTTCACTCATATTTGGGTCATGAAATTTGGCATAGAGATATAAGTTTGTATTCAGTACCCAAAATTTTGGGATATATATAAACGGAAGCACACAATTGATTACCAACTTCAAGCAACTTAATATGCGGAAATAAACCAGATTCACCAAGTAACTAGAATTTAGAATAACACAGATATGAGAGACAATACACAACTTGAATTAACACTTTATACAGAAAAGAATACAATAAAGAAGATGCCACTTCTTCTCCACCACCTCTTCAGAGGCTCGCCACACCTCAAGTGAATAGTAATTCTTCTCCCCAAAGCTCTCCCTCTCAGGTCCCAACACCCAACTCAAATACAGAGTTGTTGTTCACCTCCCGTGCTCCACGCACACCACAAGTGCTCCACGCACTCCACAAGTACTCAAGGTACTTCAAGTAGATCTCCCATGAATCTACAACAACCTGCAATTCAACAGACCATACTTATGGAAGGAACTCCCTTGCCTTCCTCTCTTGCTCTATCCGAGTACACACTTGTACTCCAAGTAGATCCTGCCTGATACTGCTCCCTGTTGTGTTGCTGTCTATATGATCTTGCACACCTGTAAATCAAACACGGTTCTGCTCACCTGTGAACCTTGACCTTGCACACACATACACCTGTAGATCAATGATCTTACTTACCATGTAGATCTCATATATAGACCATGCAACTGTGACCAAGATCCTACACTCCTGAAGAATCCAGCTGACTCTCCAAAACCAGCACCTGCCCTGGTACTACTGTGGAACTAGGAGGAACACCCTTGCTCACCTCACACACAAAAGGAACAAACTTTGCTCAACTCAAACTAGAACACTTTTCCAATACAACCATGAGTCTATTATATAGATCTCATCCAAACAATAATTAGACATCTAATTACAATAATTAGATCCACAGCTATGAGTCTAAAAGTAGCACTCATCATGCAAACACTTGGTTCATCAACCAACTACCCGTAATTAACTCGCAGTTGAACCACACAGGTGACCGACGTCGGTTGCTTCTCTCTACTATCCTGCCGACCTCGGCTGATCAGACCGACCCCAGCTTCTCTGTAACTCAGCAACCTTCAGCAACCTCCTCTCCTATTTACACCAGTGAAGCTTTTAGCTCCACAACCTAACAATCTCCCACTTGGAGATAAATAGCTGCACTGTACCTGTACCTGTACCCCGTCTAATCTATTTCCTGGTTTGTATCCCTCTTCAAGCTCCCACCTGAAGACAACCCACCACACATCCCGTGGTGTACCACCTGTCATCTGAGTACCCTGCCACATCCGAACCTACAAACACATGTAGTGAAGTCCTGACCCTGCATGTATACCTGCTGCTGGTCCCTCTCAAATCCCTGAGAGCCCACTTCCCCGAATTGGCTCCTAACTCTGACAGCTCCCACTGCATGGGAATACTCAGGTCTATACCAGACCTCATGTGATTTCAGACATTGTACCTGTCCAGCCCTTAGTGTGCTCTGGCTCTGCATCCCGAACCTCGCCAACACCTAATTCACATCAGCTCCCACTGGAGACAAAATCTACCTGTGATCTCCATGCCTCCCATGTCAAAGAATTCCGCTACTCCAAACTCCTCATGACATGCCACTAAAACTAATCTTACCCTTAGCTCACCAAAACCCTATATGTACTAACCCTGCTAGCAAATATACCATCCACATACAGCAACAGAATGATGTCGCGACTCATCATCCACCTGGTAAGACAAACCACAGTAGTTACCCTGACATTGACTGAAGCCATGCTTCGTCCTCCACCTGTCAAACCCTGTACCACTATCCTGCAGCTTCCTCAAGACCATATGCCTGGTCTTCCATCTCACGTATCCATTCTCTCTATTCTTCTACTAAGGAATCCATTCGTCTCTGTGCTTTCATCCAGCTGGCAAACCTACCAAAACTCTCGTTTGGTTCTGCATCATATCCTTGCCATGCTTCCACCTGTTTCCTAGATCCTTCCTGCTCTATAATCAGCAACAAGTATAAAGAAGAAGAACATAAATTTGAGGGCCTACTTACACCTTCAGTCCTCCGTATGGGTGTTTGAGACTCCTTGACAACATGCTGTCCACCCAAAATTTGTTACAGTGACCGACCTCGGCCACCCCACAGTCTGCATCCGACCGACATCAGTTCCCATGCGTCTATCCCTGACTACCGACCCTGCAGTGTCCCTGCTACCGACGTCGGTCCTCCTGACCGACATCGGTCTTACATACTGCCGATGTCGGTCCCATGATCGACATCAGTCTTACCCTGCCTGACATCACCGGCCTCGGTCTGCACATGACCGACATCGGCACCTATCTGTTCGATGCCAATTCCTCCTGACCGATGCCAGTACCTGTGTTCACCTGTGAGTGATGACTTTTTACCCGCGAGCTCCTTTAAATCAAAACACATGTCCAAACTGCTCTGCTCAGAAGTATCCAGCCCCATCCACTGGTTTCTATCCGCCATCTCCTCCAAGTACACCAAGGCTTTCCAGTTCTTAAGCCTGTCAAATATATCTGTCTTCTGATTAAGAACATGCATCTCCTTCCTACTCATGTGACCAAGCCTACGAAGCCACATCTCCGCAACAGAAGAAGAATCACTAATATAAACAAGTAGATAAAGAATACCTATTTTCTTACCACCAGCTAATTTAAGTGCTACCGCTATGAGAGTTCTTGTGCATCTCTCATCACCCAATCTTTCTGAAGAAATTAGCCATATCTCCAGACCTGGGACCTGCATGACCTTCATCAACACCTGTGTGTTGGCCACCTGCAATTTCAGCTTCACTTCCCCTTTGCCAATCCTTTGGCAAGGCTCACCAGCTCCTCTACCTGGGGCTGCATGGAAAGAGGCAACCGAATCTTTTATCCAAGATTCAACTTTATCCAAGAAACCTCCCAGAGCATCCTGTGCAACAACACCTGCAACATCTGCTTCTTCAGTTTCTTCATGCTGATCTGCTACCAACTAACAATATCCTTTTACCTGCTCTTTCTTTCCATCAGACCGTGAGTGACCATCTGTGCTTTTCAACTCCTCCATCCTTAGTTTACTTTGATCTGCCGTCGCTCTACTCCCACTCGATCAGAAACCCCTGAGAGTGCCCTGTAACCAAACACAAAACCTGCTTCCAGCAACCATAGCTCTGATACCACTTGTTGGGATATATATAAATGAAAGCACACAATTGATTACCAACTTCAAGCAACTTAATATGTGGAAATAAACCAGATTCACCAAGTAACTAGAATTCAGAATAAAACAGATATGAGAGACAATACACAACTTGTATTAACACTTTATACAGACAAGAATACAATAAAGAAGATGCCACTTCTTCTCCACCACCTCTTTAGAGGCTCGCCACACCTCAAGTGAACAGTAATTCTTCTCCCCAAAGCTCTCCCTCTCAGGTCCTAACACCCAACTCAAATATAGAGTTGGTGTTCACCTCCTGTGCTCCACGCACACCACAAGTGCTCCACGCACTCCACAAGTACTCAAGGTACTTCAAGTAGATCTCCCATGAATCTACAACAACTTGCAATTCAACAGACCATACTTATGGAAGGAACTCCCTTTCCTTCCTCTCTTGCTCTATCCGAGTACACACCTGTACTCCAAGTAGATCCTGCCTGATACTACTCCCTGTTGTGTTGTTGTCTATATGATCTTGCACACTTGCAAATCAAACACGGTTCTGCTCACCTGTGAACCTTGACCTTGCACACACATACACCTGCAGATCAATGATCTTACTTACCATGTAGATCTCCTATATAGGCCATGCAACTGTGACCAAGATCCTACACTCCTGAAGAATCCAGCTGACTCTCCAAAACTAGCACCTGCCCTGGTATTGCTGTGGAACTAGGAGGAACACCCTTGCTCACCTCACACACAGAAGGAACAAACTTTGCTCAACTCAAACTAGAACACTTTTCCAATACAACCATGAGTCTATTATATAGATCTCATCCAAACAATAATTAGATCCGCAGCTATGAGTCTAAAATTAGCACTCATCATGCAAACACTTGGTTCGTCAACCAACTGCCCATAATTAACTCACAGTCGAACCACACAGGCGACCGACGTCGGTCCCTGTCTGCCTGGAGGTGATCGACGTCGGCTGATATATGACCGACGTCGGTTGCTTCTCTCTGCTATCCTGCCAACGTCGGCTGATCAGACCGACCCCAGCTTCTCTGCAACTCAGCAACCTTCAGCAACCTCCTCTCCTGTTTGCACCAGTGAAGCTTTTAGCTCCACAACCTAACACAAAAATACCATTATTTTGATAATATAATCCATATATTATTCCACACAAGGAGCTTTTTATGTTTTCAGGGCTATAATGGATTGGGAGAAAATACAAGCTTTAGGTACAAAATGAGATCTTGGTGAGTGTTTGATGGATCCAAATGAGTTGTTTCATATTTTTTATGAAAGGGAGAATTATTTCATGTAGAGAGAGTGTATTAATAAATATGAAATCATTTTATGTTTTTTGCAAGCAAAGAAGGGCGTAGTAACAAAATTAGGCTTCAAGACACCTAAGAGGTGTAATCATCATTAAAATGTCAATTTTAGGAGTTTCCTAAACAAGTGAAAAGTGTCAAATAGTATATCAATATCATTTAAACATTAACTTATGATGAATAATGCCACTTTTCACTTTCAAATCCAAGATAAAGGGTAGTTTGAAGAGGAAGAAAGAGGTGTCAAGCAAGTGGACAAACTCCTATGCCATTTGGAAGAGGAAAACATATTTAGGAGAGCAACACATCCTTTGATATTTTTTTAAACTATTTCATAACTCTTTATTGATTTTAAATCCTTCTATACATTTGTCACCTCTCTTTCCTATTCCACTCTCTCCTCTCTCATTTCTCTATTTAATCATCCTTATTTGTCTTGTTATGTATCCTCCACCTGGGTATGGCAAAGCCCTACCCATTCACAAGCCTTTGATCAATGAGAAAATATTGGTTGTACCTCCTACTTTGACTGGTTTTGGTATGTGTGTGTGAATTTCCTTGGAATGTTGTCCTTTTCTATCATACATATGATTTTTAAAAGATTCTTTGTAGGTTATGTAAAGTGTCCAAAAGAAGTGTGAAGGTTTAGTGAATTTTCTATTAATTGGTGTCATTATATGACCTCTTGATTAGTCCTCCTATGCCAAGCATCTTTCACAAACTTCATATGAAATTTTTTTTTAGAGAGTCAAATTAGTAGTAGTGTATGTTTAGGTTAGTCTCATGGTTGATTTACACATGTAGTTGGTTGGTAGTGGTCAAGTAATTCTAGTGCATCACCTCCATTAGAGTAAGTTTATCTCTCTTTTCCTAGCAAGTTGGGAGATTAGTGAATGAGCCTAAGTGATACATCAAGGGGATCTAGACCTATAACCAAGATATTTAATCTATCTAAAGGTCACCCATAACCTAGGATCGTTTCCATGTTACCCCAAATTTGGAAGGCTTGAACAATCTTCCAAGGGTGAAAATTTTGACTATAATAGTCCTTACATGCCTACTAGGACTATATATGTCATTCATTGTATATTTGTTAGTGTTACTCTTCAACATACCATCATTTGGAGGCATTATTATTTAAATACCAATGATGACTCCAACTATTTGTCAACTAGTATAGGTAATCCAAGTGCTTAAACATCATAATTAGTATGTACTCTAACTCTCTTGATCAAGATTCAAGGTTTATTCCTACATATTCTTCATATCAATATGGTAATCTTCATGTCTCCATATATCACTCCTCAAATAGTAGCATACCCAAATTACCAAGACTTGTATTATTCACACTCACCTCCTTGTACTCTAACTATAACTTGTAATTATGTTCCCCCTACCATATCCTTGTTGGTACTCAATCCAAATATGTTAAAGTTTGAAGGGGTAATGAGGAAGTGGGATAGAGGAGTAGAATTTGGAGATGTAATATCTTTTAACCTCATAGAGTAGATAAGGAAGTTAATGTAGATGTTTAAGCAAGTGGATAGTAGTTAGAGAGGAAAATTAATATGTTATGATTTATTATTTTGGTAAATGAGAAACTTGATCCAATGGTGGGAAGATGGACTAATGAGGTGGGCGAATCAAGAGATCCAACCCAAGCAACCTCAACCATCATATCCTACCACTTTTCAAAATCCTTTGGTTCCAAGTCTTCTTCAAGATACACCCACTCTCCCTCAAGAACCCAAGATCACTCCATCTTGGAGGTATTCTTGGATTATGACTCTCGATTACACCTTGCCAACCCTAGTCAATCAATCTTCACCTATACCCACCCAAGAACAAGAAAGATAAAATGTCCTAAAATCCACATGGACTCTTCCTAGTTGGAGAGAGACTCTTCCTAGTGTAAGAGAGGGGTAGCTTTGTTAAGTTAGAAGTTTTCTTAAGCTCCTCAAGATATTTTACTACTCCTTGGTCCCAATTGTCCAAGAAAACCAAGGTATATCATACCTAGAGAAGACAATTAAAGAATGAAAAAGGGAAAAGGAGAGTTTTAGAAAAAAGGTTTCCTCCCATTCCCCAAAAGATTCCAAGCATGTCTTTCAAGATTATTATTTGGAAGGACACTCTTTCAAGGGTTAAGTATCATAGTGAAATCACTTGTGCCCTAGCCATCTCCCCTTTGAAATAAGAGTCTATGGTGTGGAAGATTGAAGAAGAGTATCTAACTACAAATGAATCCATGGATAGTCATGATGAGGACATCTCAAGTGTGTGTGAAGAGAAATTTGTATTGGTACTCCCCTTGGTGATTACAAGGACAATTTAACTTTTAGACATGATGAGGAAGCAGTGAGTGATGACTATGATCAGTTGCCTATAATCTCTTATCAATATGATAATGAAGATACTCTCAAGAATGAGCAAGACCTCATTAAAGAGGTTATAGTAGAGGGTAAAGGAGATGTTGGCTTGTTTTAAGAGCTTCCACTTGGTGTGATTGAGCATGAAAATTAGCAAGGTAAATAAATTGAAGTTGTTGTAGTAGTCAATCAGTTGGTTGACCATGATAAAGAAGTTATAGATGATCAAGAGGAGTAGTTCTTAGAGCCTTTTGATTAGTTTGAGAAGCTTTTTGTAGTGGATATTCAATTAGAATCCCCTCATCGTAATTCAAATGTGTAAGATAAGGTAATTTATTTCTCTAATCTCCCTTGTATAAGTCAAGATAATGAGTCTACATCTTATTGCAATGAAGAGTTTGATGAATCATTAAAAGACCTTATAGAGTTGCAATCTAGTGAAGAGAATGGTGAAGACTTATTTGAAGCCTTGGAATTAGGATATTCACTTATACTAGGTGACTATGAGTTTGTTAAGGCAATAGGAATCAATTTTAGTAAACCAATAAACAAGATATAAGGAGATAGTCCTACAAATCTATCTTTTTGAGAGGCAACCTCACTAGATAATGACTTGTTTGAAATCTTCAATATGGGTTACTAGCCTCTCATTCCATTTACAGACCTTGCTACACTCTTAGAAGATAATTTGGATCTATTTTGGCCATAATATCTCAAGTAAAAACAAACTCTCTCTCTCTTGGAGAAAATTTTACTAGTATGCCATCATGTCCATCTCAGTCTAATGATTCTGAGTAGCTATCAATAGTAGATGGACAAGTTGAGATTCTTTAAGAGGATACTAAGTCAAAGTATGATTGTTCAACCAATCACGTGAGGTTCATGTTGTATCAGTCCTTACCAACCAACGTTTGACCATTTTGGATACCATTTCCAAAGAATAATAGTAGTAAAAAGTAGAGGTTGAAG
Source organism: Torreya grandis (assembly GCA_037957365.1). Taxonomy (NCBI): domain Eukaryota; kingdom Viridiplantae; phylum Streptophyta; class Pinopsida; order Cupressales; family Taxaceae; genus Torreya; species Torreya grandis. The sequence goes on along the minus strand of JARHVA010004767.1, from coordinate 1,157,545 downwards.
TCTTGTACCAATATGTGTTTATTGGAAGTCTATTTGTTATTATAGATCGATTAGAATGCATACCAAATGTGTGGGTAGTTAGGAAGAAGACTCAACTAAGAAAGATGATAGTCAAATATGCTCTCTTACATCATTACATACTTCATGGAGAAAAATATCTTTAAACCTTCCCCTTTGACCTAGGAGAAAGAATATATTTTTAGGTCAGTTGTATATACTAGTTTCTTCATTGTGTCTTGTTTTACCTAGGTGCTTAACTAGAATATGTGTGTTATTTGCTTCCATTGATTTATGTTTTTTTATTATTTTGTGTGTGTTTGGAGGTCAAGTAAGTTGTTTTGTCTTTTTCAAGGTTTGATCAGGTTTGATTATGAGTGTAAATGACTTTTTTTCCCAATAGAAGGACAAGACTACTTACCTAGTTAGCATTTCAGGCATGTTACCCCTATGAATCACCAATTTATTGACCATTTTTGACCCCCAGGTCAAAATTTAAACCCCTTTAGAAAAAAAATTGATATTCATGTCTTATAAACCTTGTTCATAACCCATTCCATGCCTTGTGAAGTCTTCAAATAGTCATTCTAAGGTCTTTTTAGCAAAAGTTAAGGTTTATTTGACAAAATTAAGGTAATGTTTTATCTTGGTCATGTGATGGTCTAGTCATCCCATGGTGAGAAAAAGGTGGTTCAAAAAAGTTACATAGGTACCAAGGTGTCTTTAAAAACCATCTCATGCTTTGATCACTTTAAATGAACATTTCATACTTGTTTGGAGAGATTAAGGTAATTTGTAAACTTCAAGGTAAATTTTTATGAAAGGAAAAGTGCTATAACTAATTCCAACACATGTCAAAGCTGACCAAAGAGAATAATCCATACATCACGCTTTTCCAAGCTTATAAAGGAGGTTTATAACATGTATATGATAATTATAAGTCAGAAAGTGCTCATAGTCTTGCAGTTTAACACTTAAGAGGAGCTTGTCACCCACTTGTACAGACTTGGATATCCATTTATAGGTGAAAACACATTAAAAGTGTTCCTTGGTCTTATTTAGGTCATATCCATGATTTTCCATCTTGTACAGGTCTTGAGAAACCCTGACTTGCATCAGAACCTCCATCACTCCCTTAGCAAGCTCACACGGGTTAAGTTCAAGTGTTCATTCTGTATGATACATTTAGACTTGCAACCTAAATCATTTTATAGTGGATAGGTTCCTAATTCATTCAAATTCATGTTAATAGTCATCAGATTGGTTTCCCCTCATTTATAAATAATCATTAAGAAGGTAGGGTATTCTAAAATTGCCTATAAAGCCCAAAGGCTCAATTTATCTCCTCAAAATGATAGTTTTATACTAGTTGGAAGCATGATATAAATAAGAGAATATGTATATGGTATACTTAAACATCTCACATGATATTCCAAATCCCCCTTGGTATGTGTCAGTTCAAGAGGGTAAGAATCTTCACCTTTACACAATTGATAGGTTGAGAATCATGGTTTCTTTATGTTTTGAGGTTTTCCACAGGGTCAAATGTATCAAAATAATTGTCTAATGTGTCTAATAATATTTTTAAATTCATTAAATTATTCCTCAAACCATATATCCATCCCATACTAGCCTCTCAAAGTGGCATTCAAGTTTCTAGCCAAGGACTATGTTATGAGTTTACATGCATAAAATGAGTTAAGAAGGTTTAAACTTGATGTTTTAGAGGTATATGAAGGTTATAAATTATTTATATAGTTAATATGGTTATGGATAAGTATTCTTAATGTTGAGATGATCAAACTTGCATCATGTAAAGGCTTAAGGCATGAGAAATATAGACATACAGGTATGCATTTTATGAGAAAATGTATTGAAATATGCATCAAGGTTGGATTTTAAAGACATGATTTTTGATAAAATATAGTTTGTGTTCACATATATAAATTTTTAAAGACTCATGACTTGGTCAAGACCTTATAAAATCAAAACATAACACCTATAAACTTGTATTTAAAGAAGGCCCTTTGGTTGAAGCTAGTGAAAGAACAAGTTGTTTGATAAAAATACATACATGCCAAGTGCATGTAAAATAAATAAATAAATGTTCCTCACCTATTTTATTTTTCATCTTTAGTTAATATAACCATAAAATTATTCACTTCCATGAAACATAAATATCCTTGTTATAGGCAAGGTAAAGTGAGACATACATGTATTGTCAAGTAGATGAAGGTGTTGGTAAATGTGTAGAGGGTAAATTATTAAAATTAAATAACCTTTAATTATATTAAAATACTATCAATTTTTAAATAATTTATTTTAATAAGGTTGAATCTCAGAGCTTAACACTCAAAGAGACATTTAGCCCATCACCTATGTGGAGCATGAAAGAGAATTTAGTATAATATAGGCAATAAAATTAGAGTTTTGATAATAAACTATTATGTATAGAAGCAAAAATATTCATGAATACCCTCAAGTAATATTGGATAAGTATATATAGGTATAAAAATGATAGAATCATGCAAAACAGTGAGTTCTTAAGAGCTCAGTCAAACATTCAGTGAAGACTATTGAAGCATGTATTCAAAACATTGAAAATATTTCCTTTTTGGAAACATATTGATGATTAAAGAGTATAAAGTAGATTAATAAGGTTTTTTAATAATAATATATAGGTTTTATATCCACTAATCAAGAGAAAATAACTCAAATAAATCTTCTAGGGCCAAACCAGTCAGTTGGTCTATAAACCTTGGGCATAGTCAAAACCAAAATTCATAGCTCTTAAGAAGATAAATGCATTGGATGAGTATTTTAAGAGAGGTTAAGAATTCCTAAATACATAAATAACACATTTTAAACTTGAAACAAATTTTACAAAACCACCTTCAAGCCTAAGTCTCTCTTAGACCTCATAGATGCATGTTCAACCACTCGAGAGGCATTAACTTTTACTTAGACCTCCTAGGAGAAGATGCATGGTGTCAGGAGATATTATTGGAATATATATGGGTATATACACTATAAATTTTTTTCATTAATTCTTCCATCTAGGTCTTATAGTTTATGAATCATCGTTAAGATGATAAGGCACCATAAACCCTCCTAAACCCCTCATAGTCACTCGATGGGAGAAATAGACCTTCAAATGACTTAAAATGAATTGGTTTGAACTTATAGTTACTTTTATGACCGTATTATGTCTCATGAGCATCTTCACAAGTAATTTTTGTCATGTTTAAGGTATAGGTTGTATGAAATTAGCCTAAAATGCATGGTTGTAGGCTCATTTATGAAGAAATAGGGTATATAATGGTCTCCAAACCAAGTACAAAGTATTTTAATTATGGTAATATATCTCATAATCATATACACAACCTTTTAGGTGTATAATAATGATTTAAAATCCATTCAATTAATGAGGTTGGGTTTAAAAGGAGAAATACATCATTTTGCTAGCCAAGAAGACTATATATAAGCCTATAGAGTACCTCTAGAGACTTTTCTTTAGTGGTTTGAGTTTTATTAATGATTTTTAGGACTCATAAAATCATTTTAAATCACTAAAACCTAAAAAATTCTTGTCAAAAAACTTCAACTACCTTTCAAGCCTGTTCAAGCACCTAGGCTAGGATTTTGGTCATTTCATGGTTCATACATATGTACAGGGTCTCAGAAGCTAAAATTTTGAATGGAAAATGGTTAAGGGATGGGTAAAGTAAAACAAATACTATTAATAAGTTTAACATGTGTGGGAGTCAATTTTATCTAAAAATCATTTTCTAGGCCTAGAGGCCTAATTAAGGCTTAATTAGAGAGAGAAAATAGCAAAAAAAAAGTATAGTTCCACTTTAGATTTGGGTCATGAAATTTGGCATATATCTATAATTCCATACTATGTAATCATATCTACCCTTAGTTTTCCAATATCATTCATACATTCTTCCATACAATGAGCTTTGTGTTTTTCAAGGTTACAAGGGATTGGGAGAAAATACAAGCTTTGGGTGCAAGATGAGATCTTAGTGAGTGTTGTATGGGTCCAAATGAGTTGTTTCAAGTCTATTATGACATGTAGATTCCTTTCATGTAAATAGAGTGTATTCATAAATATGAAATCAAATTTTGAGTTTTGCAAGCAAATAAGGGCATAGTAAGGACATTAGGCTTCAAGACACCGAAGAGGTGTAATCATCATTGGAATGTTAGTTTTAGGATTTTCTTAAATATTTTAAAACTATAAAAGAACATATAAATATCATTTAAACATTACTTTATGATTAATAAGGACATTTTTCACTTTTAAATCCAAGAGAAAGGGTAGTTTGAATAATAAACAAGAGGTATCGAGCAAGTGTATAAACTCCTACACCATGAAAGAGGAAAACATCTTCAAGAGAGCAACACATGTCCCTTGATATTTTTTAAAACTATTTCATATTTATTTCTTTATTATAACTCCTTATATAAAATTTTCACCTCTCTTTCCTATGCCCCTCTCTCCTCCTCTCTCATTTCTCTAATTAAGTATCCTAGTTTGGCTTGCTATGTATCCTCCACTTGGGTATGGTGAAGCCCCACCCATTTTTAATCCTTTGATCAATGATATACTACCAATTTTACCTCCTCCTTTTATTTTTATATTATGTGAGTGTGACTATTTGATCTTTTCAATGGTTTTTCTTATATTTCCTTGGCATGTTATCCTTTTCTAACATGCATATATGATTTGAAATCCTATTTGCAAGTTATGTGAGGTATCCAATGAAGTGTGAAGGTTTAGTGAATTGTCTATTAATTAGTTCCATTATATTACATCTTGATTAGTCATCTTATCCCAATCATATTTCACAACCTTCATATGAAATTTTGATGTAGAGAGGTAGATTAAAAGTAGTGTGTGTTTAGTTTAATCTCATGGTTGATGTGCACATGTAGTTGGTTGGTAGTGGTCAAGTAATTTTGTTGTATCACCTCCATTAGAGTATGTATATCTCTCTTTTCTTAATAATTTGGTAGATTAGTGGATGACCCTAAGTGATACATTAATGGGATATAGTCTTATAACCTAGATATTTAATCCATCTAAAGGTCATCCACAGCCTAGGATTGTTTCCATGTTACCCCCAATTTAGAAGGCTTGAACAATATTCTAAGGGTGAAAATTTGGTATATAATAGTGCTATCACACCTATTGGTACTAGAGATATCATTAATTAAATAATTATTGGTGTTGATCTTCAATATATCAACCCTTGGAGGCATTCTGATTTAAGCACTAATAATGATTCCAAGTATTTATTAGATAGTATATGCAATCTAAGTACCTAAACATCATAATTGGTATGTACTCTAACTCTCTTGATTAATATTTAAGGTTTTTTCTTTCATATTCTCCATATAAATATGGAAATATTCATGTTTTACCCCTAATCACTCCTCAAATAGTAGCATACCCAACTTACTAAGACTAAAAATAGTCATACTCACCTCTTCCTACTCTAATATAACTCAAAATTATGTTTCCCCTACCATATATTTGTTGTCACTTGAGCCAATATGCTAAATTCTGAAGGGGTAATGGTAAATTGGGATACAGGAGTAGAATTTGGAGATGTGATACCTTTTTACCTCATAGAGAAGATGAGGAAGTTAATTCATATATTGAAGTAAAAATGGATAGTAGTTGGAGAGGAAAATCAATATCCTATGACTGATGAGTTGTGGGAAATGAGAACCTTGATCTAATGGTGGGAAGATAGACTAATGAGGTGGGAGAATCAAGAGATCCAACCCAAGTAACCTCGGCCATCATATCCTACCCATTGTCAACCTCCTATGGTTCTAAGTCTTATTCAAGCTACACCCACTCTCCCTCAAGAATCCAAGATCACTCCATCTTGGAGGCCTTCTTGGACTATGATTCTTAGTTACAGTATGCCAATAATTGTGAATCAATATTATATTATACCTACCTAAGACCAAGAAAGAGAAAATATCCTAGAAGCCACACCAAGGACACTTCATAATTAAATAGAGACTCTTCAAGTGCATGAAAGAGGATTTTTTTCAATTTATAAGGTTTCTCAAGCTCCTCAATCTATTTTCCTACTCCTCATGTCTCAATTTCCCAATAAAACTAAGGTATATCAAACCTAGAGAAGACAATTCAAGAATGGAAAAGGGAAAATGAGAGAATCCTAGCACAAGGGTCTCCTCCCCTTCCCCAAGAGATTCCAAATAAGTCCTTCAGTATTCCTAGTTGGAAGGACACTCTTGAAAGTTTCAAGTAGTCTAGTGAAATTCCTTTCCCCCTGACCATTTCCCCTTTGAAAGAAGAGCCTGTGGTGTGGAGGATTGAAGAAGAGTATCCATCTATAAACGAATCCATGGACACTCATGATGAGGACATCTCAAGTGTGTATGAATAGGATATGTGTATTGTTACTCCCATTGGTGAGGATAGGGGAAATTTAAATTTTAGACATGATGAGGAAGTAGTGAGTGAGGACTATGATCAGTTGGTTGTAATATCTTCTCAAGATGATCATGAAGATACTCTCAAGAATGAGCAAGACATCATTGAAGAAGTTACAGTAGAGGGTAAAGGATATGTTGTCTTGTTTCAAGATCTTCCACTTGGTGTGATTGAGCATGAAAATGAGAAAGGTAAAGTAATTAAAGTGGTTGTATTAGTCAATTAGTTAGTTAACCATGATAAAGAAGTTATAGATGATCAAGAAGAGCAGTTCTTAAAGCCTCTTGATGAGTTTGAGAATCTTGTTGTAGTGGAGCTTCAATTAGATGCCCATCATGTTACTTAAAATGTGTAATACAAGATAATTTATTTATTTTATATCCCTATTATCATTCAATACAATGATTTTGCATCCTACTACAATAAAGAGTTTGATAAATCATCAAAAGACCAAGTAGAGTTTCAAGCTAGTGAAGAGCATGGTGAAGACTTATTTGAAGCCTTGGAATCAGGATACTCACTTTTTTTAGGTGATTATGAGTTGGTTAAGGCAATATGAGGCATTTTTAGTGAGCCAATCAACAAGATATAATGATATAGTCTTACAAATCTATCTTTTTCAGATACAACCTCACTAGATAATGACATATTTGGAATCTTCAATATGGGTTACCAGCCTCCCATTCCATTTGCATAGCTTGGTACACTCTTAGAAGAAAATGTGAATGTATTTTGGCCATAATCTCTCAAGGAACAACAAACTCTCTCTTGATACAATTTTTCTAGTATGCCATCATGTCCATTTTAGTCTAATGAGTTTGAGCAGCTATTGATAGTAGATGGATAAGTTGAGAGTTTTCAAGAGGGTACTAAAGTCCAAGTATGTTTCTTTAACTATTCATCTAAGGCTCATGTTTTAGTATGCCTTACCAACCAATTTATGACCATTTTTGAGAGTATTTCCAAATAATAACATTATCAAAGGGTAGAATTTAAATTATTGGAATAGTATGTGTTCATTAGAAGTTTATTTATTGTTGTGGACCTATTAGAATGAATGTCAAATGTGTCGGTAGTCAAGAAGAAGGCTTAGCAAAGCAAGAGGATATTCAAATATGATATCTTACACCATTTCATACTTCATGGAGTAAATTATCTCAAAAACTCCCCTTTTACCTAGGAGAAAGAAGATATTTTTAGGTCAGTTGTATATACCCCTTTCATTATTGTGTCTTATTTTCCCTAAGTGTTTAGCTAGCACATGTGTGTTATTTGTTTCCTTTAATTTGTGTTTTGTTTTTGTTTTGTGTGTGTTTTTAGGTTAATTTAGTTTTTTTGTCTTGGCTAAGGTCTGAATAGGTTTGAGTTTGAGTTTAAATGACTCCATTTCCCAATGGAAGTACAAGGCTACTTTCGTAGTTAGCATTACAGGCATGTTACCCCTGTGAATTGCCAATTTATTGACCATTTTTTACCTCCAAATCAAAAGGTCAACCCCTATAGCAAAAAAATTATTTTCATGTCTTATCAACCTTGTTCATAACCCATTACATTCCTTTTTAAGTCTTAAAATAGTCTTTTTAAGGTCTTGTTAGCAAAAGTTAAGGTTTATTTGACAAAATTATGTTAATGTTTTATCTTGGTCTTGTGATGGTCTAGTCATCCCATGGTGAGAAAAAGGTGGTTCCAAAAGGTGTCATAGGTACCAAAGTGTATTTAAAAACCATCTCATGCTTTGATATCTTTAAATAAACATTTCATACTTATTTGGAAATGGAGAGATTAAGGTAATTTGCAAACTTTAAGGTAAAGTTTTATGCAAGGAAAAGTGACACAACTAATTCAATTGCATGTCAAAGTTAAAAAAGGAAAATAATCCATCCATCACACTTGTCTAATATTTTAATTGAGGTTTATAAATTTTATAGGATAGTTAAAAATCAAAAAGTGTTCAGAGTCTTATAGTTCAATGCTTAAGAGGATCTTGTTACCCATTTGTGTGGACATGGATATCCATTTGTAGGTGAAAAAATATTCAAAGTGTATATTTTTATTCTACATGTCATATATATGATTTTTTAGCTTGTATAGGTATTGATAATCCCAAAGTTTCATCAAAACATACATTACTCCCTTACCAAGCTCATAAGGTTCAAGTTCAAGTGTTCATTACATATGGTATAGTTGAAGTTATGACATGAAATTTTTTCTAGATGGAGTAATAATCAGATTAAAATTTGTGTAAATATTCATCATATTAGATGTCCCTCCTTTATGAATAATTTTTAAGAAGGTAGGGTAGTCTAAAATTGTCTATAAACCCCATAGGATTAATTTCTCACCTTGAAATGGTAGTTTTAGACTGGTTGGATGCATGATAGTATTAAAATAATATGTATAAGGTATATTTAAACATATCACATGCTATACCAAGTCCCACTTGTCACATGTGAGTTCAAAAGGGCAAGAATCTTCCCCTTTACACAGTTGACAAGTTGAGAATCATGGTTTCTTTATGTTTTGAGGTTTTCCACAGGGTCCAATGCACCCAAGTTATTGTATAATACTTATCATAATATTTTACACTTCGTAAATTATCCCTCCAACCATATGGCCATCCCATATTGGCCTCTCCAAGTAATATTCAAGTTTCTAACCAAGGACTGTGTTATGGGTCTACCTACATAAAAATGAATTGAGAAGGTTTTAAACCTAATTTTTTAGAGGTATATGAAGTTTATTAATTAATTATATCACTAATGAGTTTATGGATAAGTATTATTAATGTTGATATGATCAAACTTGAATCATGTAAAGGCTTAAGGCATGAGAAATTCAAACCTGTAGGTCTACATTTTAAGATTTGAGTGATGATAAAATATATTTTTTATGCCCTTATATACATTTTTAAAGACTAATGACTCAATCAATACCTTATAAAAGTTAAATATGACACCTACATACCTTTATTTGAAGAAGGCTTGTTGGTTGAAGGCACTGAAAGAATAAGTTTTTTTGATAAAACCTAAATTAATGCCAAGTGTAGGAAAAATATATAAATATGTTTGCCTTACCTATTTTTATTTCATCTTAAGTTAATATAACCCTAAAATAACTCACTCCTAAAAAACCCAAATAGACCTACTAGAGGCAGGGTAAAGTGAGACATACATGTATTATCAAGTAGATGAATATGTTGGTAAATGTGAAAAGGGTTAATTATAAACATGAAATAAAATTTAATGATATTAAAATACTAAAAAAATTTCAATACTTTAATTTAATAATGATAAATCTTAGAGCTTAACACTAAAAGAGACATTCAGCACATCACCTATGGGCCTATGTGGGAAAATAAAAGAGAAATGAGTATAATGTAGGAAACAAAATTAGAGTTTTGATGACAAAATAGGATGTATGGAATCCAAATATATCATTTAAACCTTGAAGTAATATTGGATAAGTATATAAATTTATAAAAATGATAGAATCATACAAAATAGGGAGTTCTTAAGAGCTCAGTCAAACATTTAATGAAGACCATTGAAGCTTGTGTTCAAAACATTATGAAAGATTAAAGTCTTGGAAATATATTTATGATTAAATATTATAAATTAGATTATTTATGTGTTTCAATATTAATATATAGGTTTTATATCAACTGAGTAAGATCAAACAACTCAAAAAGGCTTCTAGGGCTAAACCAGTCAATTGATCTATAAACATTGGGCATAGTCTAAATCAATCTTCATAGCTCTTAAAAATATAATTGAATTGGATGATAATTTTTATATAGGGTAATATTTCCTACATACCTAAATAATACATTTTCAACTTGAAAATAATTTCATGAAGCCACCTTCAGGTCTAAATCTCTCTTAGAGCTCATAGATGCATGTTCAACCACCTGAGAGGCTCTAAATTTTGCTCAGATATCCTAGGAGAATATGCATGGTGGTATTAGATATTAGGGGAGATACAGGAGTCTATGAACTATAAATTTTGTGTGTTAATTCTTCCATCTAGGGCATGTACTTTATGCATCATCGTTAAGATGATAAGGCACGGTAAACCCTCATAGTGACCCGATAGGAGAAATAGACCTTAAAATGCCTTAAAATTGATTATTTTTACCTTTTAAGGACTTTTATGACCTTATAAAGTCTCATTATCATATTATTAATCAATTTTTGGCATGTGCAACATATAGGTGCTATGGAATTGGCCTAAAATGCACAATTGTAGGCTCATTTATGAAGAAATAGGGTATAAAATGGTCTCCAAACCAAGTACAAAGGTTTTTTATATTTAAATATTTCATAATCATCTAAATAACTTTTTAGGACTCTCAAGGTTATTTAAAAGCCATTGAAGTCATGAAAATGGGTTAAAAAGGAGAAATTCATCATTTTACTAGCCAAGAAGCCTATATGTAGGCCTATAGAGTACCTCAAGAGACCTATATTTAGTGTATTGAGTTGTATTAAGGTGTTTTATGCCACAAAATATCATTTTAAGTCACTAAAACGTAAAAACTTCTTGGCAAAACACTCCAACTACCTCTCAAACATGTTTAAGTACCTAGGCTAAGCTTTTAGCCATTTCATGGTTCACACATCCATACAAGGTCTTAGAAGCTAAAATTTAGCATGGATCCTGATTAATGGATGGATAAATTAAATAAAACACTTTTCCTATGGTTCACATGTGTGGGAGTCAATTTGAGCCAAAACTCATTTTCTAGGCTTAAAGGCATAATTAAGGCCTAACTAGAGAGAGAAAATAGAAAAAAACATACATTTACACACGAATTTGGGTCATTAAATTTGGTATGGAACTTTAAGGCCATAATGGGTACTCAAAACTACCGTTAGGTTTCCAATATAATCTATACATTCTTCCACACAAGGAGATTAGTGTGTCTTCAGGGCTAAACGGGATTAGGAGAAAATGCAACCTTTGAGTGCAAAATGAGATCTTGGTGAGTGTTTGATGGATAAAAATGAGTTGTTTCACATCTATTATGACATGTATATAAAGTTTATTCATAAATATTGAAATCAATTTTTGAGGTTTGCAATCAAAAAAGGGAATAGTAAGCAAATTAGGCTTTAAGACACCTAAGAGGTGTAGTCATCATTGCAATGTCATTTTTAGGAGTTTCCTAAACAAGTGAAAAGTATCACAGATAAAATCAAGATAAATTAAACATGAATTTATGATTAATAATTCCACTTTTCACTTTTAGAGCCAAGAGAAAGTGTAGTTTGAAGAAGAAGCAAGAGGTGTTAAGCAAGTTGACAAACTCGTACACCATTTGGAAGAGGAAAACATCTTCAGGAGAGCAACATATGTCCTTTGAGATTTTTTGAAAATATTTCATAACTCTTTCTTGATTTTAATTCCTTATATACACTTGTCACCTCTCTTTCTTATGCCCCTCTCTCTTTCTTATGCCCCTCTCTCTTTCTCTCTCATTTTTTTGTTTAAGTATCCTTGTTTGGCTTGTTATGTATCCTCCACTTTGGTATGGTGAAGCACTATCCATTTTCAAGCCTTTTATAAATGAGAAACTACTGATTTTACCTCTTCCTTTGACTAGTTTTGATATGTGTGTGTGAATAGTTGATATTGTCAATAATTTTTCTTAGGTTTCCTTGGCATGTTATCCTTTTATAGGATGCATATGTAATTTGAAAACTTATTTTCAGGTTATATGAAGTGTCCAAATGAATTATGAAGGTTTAGTGAATTATTTATTCATTAGTTTCATTGACCTCTTGATTAGTCCTCTTGGCCCAAGAATCTTCCATAACCTTCATATGAAATGTTGATGTAGAGAGGCAGATTAGGAGTAATGTGTGTTCAGGTTAGTCTCATGGTTTATGTGCACATGTAGCTAGTTGGTAGTGGTCAAGTAATTTTGGTGCATCACCTCCATTAGAGTAGTTTTCTCTCTCTTTTCATAACAATTTGGTAGTTTAGTTAATGAGCCTAAGTGATACATCAAGGGGATCTATCCCTATAATATAGAGATTAAATCCATTTAAAGGTCACCCACAACCTATGATTGTTTCCATGTTACCAAAATTTTTAAAAGCTTTAACAAACTTGCAAGGGTGAGAATTTTGGATATAACAAGCATGTAGGTCAATGAAAGCACATAGGAATAATAATTCATTGATATAATCATCATCAATAATCTCATGTTCATAGAAAGTGATTAATAGTTTTTTATAGGTGTGCTTGTAAGTGTATCAATAATATCATCTAATGGATAAACCTCATCATTTATAGAAGCATAATAAATAAAATGAGGATGTGCATTATAAGTCATATGCACCTTATGAATAATCTTTATTTCTTGTGTTGGATGTTTGGTAAAAGGATCTAAAAATATCTTAAGCTTTGTTTAAGGTTGTGTAACTAACTCATTCATAGGTGTATTAACATTATTAACCTTAATAACATTATCCTCAATTAAATATTTTATCTTGTGTCTCAAACCATATCATTTATTAGTTGAATGTATTTTACATCAAAGCTAATCATAATGGCATTGATATTGAATCCCTTAGGTTGTGCCTTTATCATATCAACATCCATTGGTGAAGGGACAAGTATGAGATTGCACTCGAGTAGCTTATATAATATCTTGTGAGAAGTTTTTCATAGTCATGTTAATTTCCTCCTTTGAGGAAATAATAATATAAGCCTATTAAAGGGTTATGAAACTACATTATCCATTGTATTAGCCTCATTATTAGTATCATTTTCCTTATATTTAAAACAATTACTTTAAAACTTGGTATTATAAGATGTTGGAGGATTATTCCCATGATTTATCTCATTAATAACAATATCTAAACTTCATGGTGTTTGACTTTATGACACATGTCATCAAAATATTGGAAATGTTAAAATATAATAGACCTATTTATACAAGTAGTTTTTTTCTTGAATATGACTTGTAATTCATTATCATAAATAGGATTTGTCATTTTAGAGAGCATAGTCTTATAACATATCATATAGTCACTAATGGGATCATAAGGTCCTTTCTTGAGTTTCTAAATTTAAGCATAGGAAAACCTACTCAATTATACTAACAGAAAAATGAGAAAATAATTGATCAGCCAAAGTATTAAAAGCATGCACTGATTAAAATGGGAGGTCATAAAATCATCATAAAACACAGTGCTTAAGATTCCTATGAACATCTTGGTCAATAATTTATACTTAGATTAATGATCTAAAAATGTTGTATGGAAAACTCTAAAGTATTATTCCATATCATCTTTATGATCATATAGTGTAAGCTTAGGTGCAATAAATCTTGTAGGCAAAGGATAATTAAAAATATTTGGGGCCAATTTTTTTTTAATAATACTTGATAATTATTCTAATGACCCATTCTATAATAATCTTTCTCTAGTTTTGAAATCTTGGCTTGAATATCTAGAATAGTTTGTATAAGCCCTTAATTATTAGTAATAGAAGATTGATTAGAAATAGAAGATTGATTATAAATAGATGATTTCATACGAGTATAAATCCGAGGAGCCACAAAATATTTTTTCATATAAATACCCATACAAATATTAGGAGTAAATTTTTTTACCCCCATACCATGGGTGGGCACCACTTATGTAGTCATAGGTGTAGACATGTGAATAGTACCAATAGGAGCAATGGTCTAAACACATATTCTAGGATTTATGCCTCTAAAATGTATATTATTATCATTGAATATCTCATCATTGTGTTTCTTATATGTGTATATTGTAGCATTCTTAACCTTTATGACTGTGTTAAATATTTTATCCAAATCATTAGGTTGCATGCAAATTCAATTTTAAAAACTAGAAAGTTCTTCTATTTGTGTAGTATGTACACCCTTAAGATCACTAAGATGTATTCTACCATGATATTATTTATTTAGTTCAAAATAATTTAATAATAATTTTCAATATTAGATATAAAATCATCAATTACATGTTCCTCTACATCTATGTGTTATTTATCAACATTTACATTAATAAGAACCTAAATTTACATTTCATTAACTTTATCCATTTTAGATTGAAAAAAAAAACATGGTTTGATGAAAGTATTTTATTTGTGATCAATGGAAACACCACTTAACCTAGCATTTTTTATCACAACTACAAGGGAAATAATGTTCTTGGAAGGCATACAATATTTACATGAAAATACCAATAAATCTAGGGCAAAAAAATGCATAGATTACTACCTATTAAGGAGAAATCATAAATCATATCTAAGACCCTAATTCAAGATAAATATAAAACCCTAAGAATGAAATAATAAACTCTAAGGAGAAAATATCTAGGGTTTTCTGCACTCAAAATAAAGATTAAGTTTACCATGTGTTTTAACAATTTTAGAATTAAGGAAATTTAAATAAGGTGAATTGTTGAAACTCATACTGTGTAAAATAGAGAATTTATTATATAAATATTAATGGTAAAGAAATATTTATATAGAATATACTATATTTAGTATTGACAAGAAAAGACAGAGAAAGAAAAAGATGCACTTATCTAATTTTATGATTTATATTATTAATTAATTACATAATAATCACTAAAAATGGTGTCTATATGCTTTATAACTACTCAAATAATGGAATAGACCCTAAAATTTTTCATGGATGTTGTCAGTGAATCTCAAATCCATGTGATGATAGGTATTGTCTAGATTCTACCAATATTGTCCTTATAAATTTTTTAAGTCTTTACCACCTTATATCATTGCACCTACACTTTTAGATGATTTATGTGCATTTTTTCCCCTGTCTTGTGCATAAATCCTTGATTTTTTTCTACTTTTATTAAAATTTCATCTTCACTTTCAATACAATATTGACTTGTAAAATTGGGTTATAAATATGAGTTCAATATCCCAAACCACTACCCATTGAGTGATTAATTATTTACTACATGCCAATTCTTTGAAGAGGGCTCAAATTACATGTATTTATCCCACCTAGATGTGTGTATGATTAATCATGATCCACTATAATACAATGCATTGATTTATCTTTCAATAAATTACAACATGTAACTTTTATTTATGATTTGTATTCAGACTTGCCTTTAGGGTTGCTCCTTTGAGGATTCTAGATGTGTATGATTTTTTGGTAATGTCTCAAGAGGGTGTAAATATATTTCTCAATGTGAATGCCAAATAGTGGCCAATCTATCCTATATCTATAAGTCCATAGGTTTGATTTGTATTTATAGATGACTCATTAATATTACTCCCCATGACCAACATGTGAAACATGTTTAGGCTAAATGGGTGTTCTTCGACACTATTAGAAAATACAAACACTTATATCAGTCTACAATTCTTCTCTGACTATTGTTAGCAGTGTCTTGATAGAGAAAATTCGTTATAGTAAATGGTGACAATCTATTTAGATTATAGAGTGTTATTACACAAACTATGGTTATATATAATATGTAAAATTATAAATTGGGTTGGCAAAGATAAAAAATGAGAAAACTAATAGAGGAAAGTGTGCACAAGAGTCAAATGTGTATGTACAAGTCTGAAAAATGTAAAGATGTGTCAAACCTAATTTTTCTAAGTTTCTAATACCAAATTTATGTGTCTACATATAGCAAACATTTTACTCATTTATCAAACATTTTATTTTTTCTAAACAAGTATATAAATTAAAATGAATATAGAAATAAGATAATAATTTAAATTATTCCATGATTCGTGCATTTACATATGGTGTAATAAGATTCATTTCTCCTTAAATAAGTATAACCATTATTTCAGAAAAAAAAATTATTGAACAAGAATAACATAGATTTGAAATAATATATATGTGCACACAAAAAAAATTGAGTAAGAATAATGTATATTCAAAATCCTACATATGTATTTTCACTTTTTACTGACTCATTTTTATTATATAGTCTATTGAACACATAATTTTATTTCAAGTGTTGAGCTTACTTTTTTTTCAAATATTTGTCAAATATAATAAGGTTGACCAATTTATTTTTGGGTGAAATATGTGCATTATTTTTATCCAATGTATTTTGAATCATCATCCATGATTCATCATCAGGAAATTGTAAAGATGTGTCAAAATTAATGTTTCTAAGTGAATAGTACCAAATTTATGTGTCTACATATCTCAAACATTTTACTCATTTTTAAAACAAGTATATAAATTACATTGATTATAAAAATAAAATAATAAATTGAATTATTTCATGATTAGTGCATTTTCTTGATGATGAATCACATATGGTGATTCTAAATGCGTGAGATCAAAATCGGGCTCACAATTTCACCCAAAAATTAGTTGCTCACTCTTATGGATTGTGAAAACATCAAAGCTCCTATAATAAGTTCATTTTTAAGGATGTATCGTAATGGTAGGAAAAAAAAATTTAT
The DNA here is from genome assembly GCA_037957365.1 of Torreya grandis. Taxonomy (NCBI): domain Eukaryota; kingdom Viridiplantae; phylum Streptophyta; class Pinopsida; order Cupressales; family Taxaceae; genus Torreya; species Torreya grandis. The sequence goes on along the minus strand of JARHVA010004767.1, from coordinate 1,140,621 downwards.
TAAATTTGGGTCATATATTTGAATCTCAAAATTTACTCCCTAATAATAATTGATTTAACAACAAAAAGACTAAGATCTTAAAAATATTTTTAAATGCGGCTACAATTTTTTTATTTTCTTATTAATACGAAAATATAGTTTTCACTTATTTCTAACATATTTATTTATTAAAATAATATTATTTAAGAATTTTTAAATTGCAAAAATTTCATAATAGAATTATGTAAGATTTTTTAAATAACATTTTGGATCACACTTTGTGATTGTGTAATTTGAAATGTTGTTTTAAAAAATCTTACATGTTTTATCCATAAATATTTAAAAATTATTCATGGACTGTGAAAATACTATCTTTTTTATTAATATTTTTCATCTAAAGATATAATACTTGGAAAATCCTAAATATTTAAAATTTTAATTTACTTCTCTATATTCCTAAATCACTTATTTGGATAGTAGTTGCTATGCAACTGTGTTTAATAGCTGGTAATGGAGTTAAAAAATATTGAGATTTCATGCCAACATACAATGGCATGTAACAAGGTGGCATACATATACCTTCCCTTATCCAATGGAATCAATGACTTTGAGATCAAGAGATTGAAATAAGATAAATGAAAAATGAAAAATACTACCAACATGTGTTCTTTTATATTCTACATAATAGATCGAAATAGTGCGCATACATTTATAAGAGTTTAAAAGTGCAAGAAGAAAGGACCTCCAAGGTAAAAAAAAAAAAGGTTGGTACTTAGAAGTGCATTTTAGGAAGACTTCAGTAAGGCACACACCCATAATTTTTCTTGTTAAATATTTATTGTGGAGAATAAATATGGTGTGTACAATATTTCTTAATTAATTCTCAGTATCATACCCAGCATTTATGTTTGAAATTTTTTAAGGATTTTAAATTATTTTAATTGAACTAATATGTAAATTAACTTTTCTTTTCTTTTGAAAGTATAAAAAAGATTAGTGTGTGAATGAAATGGATAAAAAGTATTGAAAGAGAATCTCCAACTTTTATATTCTTTGATTGTGATTTCAGATGTAATTAGTTTTTTATGTTCCTTTTTTTTCAGAATCACATGTATAAATGTTGGTATTTCTAATTTCCTTTCATTATTACATTGATTAAAAATTACTCTTTTTGGCCTTTGGTTTTACTTATTCTCTTGCATTAAAAACATACTCAACCAGCATATACGTATGACGTTCATAATGCACCAATCTTCCTTTCATTTTTCTTTCATCATTGGTTCATCAAAATAAGAGTATCCTCTTTATAGAATTTTTCATATATGAAAACTTCAAGGGCCATATTTGGTTTTACCCAATATTTGACATCTTCCATTTAAAATATCCTCAACTATCATATATTATTCACAATCAAAATTCACATATATGTCATTCATGTTTCTTCATCATTAGTTTATAAAAAATGATATCCTCTTTTTATAATTTTTTGATATGACTATTTCAAGATCCTGTCCTTAAAATATTATGCAGGTGTATCTAAGTAAGGTTAATAATCTTACATTATAAAAAACAAGTTTGAGTTTTTTAATGAAAAGGTAATCAATTCCAGAGTATGGACTTTGTTTTTGAACTCAAAGGAAATCACCATGTGGGGAATGTCTATATGTTAAATATTTATTTTACATAATAAAGTAGTCTTATACACTTGGAAAATATTAGTCATCTCTCAATCCTTCAATTGAGGACCTTTCTGCTACCAAAAAGATCATTTTCACCATCTCATTATGCCTAGATTCATATCTTATAATTTGAACCTAATATTCTTATTTATCAGATCACATGTAGCCCACAATATGATTAAAACCTAATATATAACTTAGACTATTAGTTGCATATATTCATTAATTTTTTATCTTCTAGGACATTATGTCCAAACTAGGACAATAGCATCAATGTTATTGTCCTAGGTTTGATACTAGTGTCTGAACCCTAAAAATGATCAAACTTTCAAATCTTTTGACATGTATGGGTTGGCATATTTGGATTAATTAACCATCCCATGATATAATTTCAAAATGTGTGGTGTAAATACAATTCAAAGACAATTTATCATCATCAAGTAAGACCAATTACAAATCAAACATACCTCTGTATTATACCAAGAAAAAGCCCCACTCAAGCTTGAAAAAATGTCTTATTCTTCCCTACTTATAAATAAATCATAGGATAAATATTTGTATAGGTATAAAGCATTCAAATAGTTAACCCATGATAAGTATTTATCAAGTCATAAGATAAATCACTACATGTACTCACATATAGCATATTGCATAATTGTTCACACATAAGCCCATATAACTACATTGGTATGAGACCCTATTTAAAGTAATGGATATTTAGGTAGTGATCACTAATATAAGGGTATTTTAGGTTATTTTGAATTAAATTGAGCCCAATATCCTATGTTTCTTAAGGTGGTATATCCTAATTTTAGGACCTAGGGTTTTGAGCTACACATTGATATCCAAAACTTGTGCGCACAATCCTAATAAATAATATGTAAGGCAAAAAGGAACCCTAATAGGTGTAGGTGTAATTTTATAAAATAAATTATATTTTTTACATGAAATAAGCAGAATTTTTAGATATAATGATTGATGCTAGTGTCCGTATTTTTATGGTAATGTCTAGGCTAACAGAGAACTAATTTCTAAAATCTAAATAATTATAGTTGATCATCATCTTGATTATTTTTTCACCTACACTTCCCGAATATGTTTGTGCATAATTAATAAGCTAATTATTTTTTTTATATAAAAATAAATTAATGTTTAGAATTATACTTTCTATATTTAGCATATTTCCATAATTCAGCATTATATGAGAATATATTGTGAATCTAAAGTATTTAATTGGCATGTTTTTAGAATAGCTTGTTCCATATTTGATTAGGATATTCCCCATACCCTTAGTTATAAAAAAGTATTAAAAAAAATGAGTTATGATACCAGTTATTATTTTCATTTTTCTTTTTATTTCTATAATAATTAATTTTAGTTACAAAAGTCAAGTTGTCAAGTGCCATAGAGTCTTAAAGTAGATCATGTCACTATGGTTATCACTCCTTGATGTTGGACAAGAAAAAATAATTTTATAAAGGTTTCATATGCTCATTTGTCTTAATTTGTCTCATAGTGGTTAAGTCAAGGGTATGAATATCCTAAGCTTTCTAGCAAAAATTTAGCATACCTTTATGACTTATTTTTGTTCTAAAAGGTGTACACATCATTATCATTTAAAATTAAATAATGTTTTCTTTTAATTTTAGACTATATTTATCTCCATAAATATTTAATTAAATGATATTTAAATATAATGGAAGGGTAATTGACCTTGGTTGTATTTGATGTTGATTTCTCTAATAATATTATTGGTATAAAGTTTCTACAAGAAGAAAAACTTGTATTCATTTAAGGCAACCTTTTTTTAGTAATTTTTTCCATTTATAGAATTTTTTGGAGGATTTATTGCATGAAATATGGATAAAAAATGGAGAGGTGTTATTAAAATAGTATAGCTTAGTTATAATATCTGACATATAGGGAAAACATTGTACAAGCATAAATACAGCATGCATCACTATAGAACATCATTTATGAGATATCAATGAAGTTTATAGAGTATTGAGGCATATAATATGCCTCTAAAAATTTATACACATATGATATAATTGAGAGAGCTAAGGCAATAACATCTCTAGAGAAGGCAAGTCAATTTTTGACAATATTGTGACAATTGTGTGCATACCTAATATAGGAAGTTTTATCCTAACTAAGTGGTGGTAGATTTTAACATATTTAAGTTTTATTTCTTGAATAAATTTAATATTTTTTAATTTAAGAAACAAAGTGTCTCTACACTAAAGTGTATAAATTATTATGTGTCAGAGAGTGTGTGTGAATAAGATTCATAGTTTAAAACATTATTTTTAAAGATACCCTATGGTATCCACCTACCATTTCAAAATGTACAATGTTTTTTTTGGAATAATTTTATCACCATTTATAAGGAATTTTTAAATGAATACATTTTTAGATGTGTATAAGGCCTAGGAGGACATATTGATAATGATAAGTGGTAGGAAGTTTTGACACAAGTATTATTTCATTTTTAGAATCTCAAATTTTGAACATGGCTACTCAATTACAAAAGCTAACCAAAACATTATGAATGATACACACAAAAAAATGGTATATAGTTTTTTTTATATTTAAGGTAATGTAAAGAATAATTGTACAAGTAGTGGCAATGAAACTCAAGCATGAAAAATTCACACCCAAAAATAGATAAATTAGTGAGCATGTTAGAGGTTATGGTTATGGTTATGAATTACCCTGATGCACCACTACAAAATCTGATCTTAGTTCAAGGAAAAAAAATTGATAATCTCCAAGGAAAGGTAAGAAATTTGTGTGAGATGGAGGCCAATATAAAGGGAAGTCAAAGGAAAGGTCCTAATGTTAAGGATATGGAAGACCAATCTAAGATCATTTCCTTATTGAGGAATGAAGGTGTATCACCTTTGTTGAATACCTAGTTCAAAAAAAGTATGGAAAAAGTACCTAATCAAATCTTATAACACACTAAAGATATTAAAAGTGAAAATAATATGACCAATAAATTACATGTTGATGTCATGGATTTGCACCTGTGTGCAAGAGGTCGAGCTCCTGCCTTTCCACATGCAACAATGGAAACTCCCCTCTCACCTATGGGACCGGTGAAGCTGGAGGGGAGAGTCTCTAGATAAGGGCTAGCTCCCTCTGATGTATCTTTTAGGCCCTAGTTTCTCCTACTGCTAACAAACAAAATGAAAAAAGGGGGGGATGAAAAGGGAGAGAGAGATTCTAAAAATAGAACCCAAGCCTAAAAATGAAAAGGTGATACACTAGAAAAGGTTGATCTACTCCACCCAAACATACACTTTCCATCGAGAACTAGCTCCCATACACTTCATCAGACATGAGAAAACTTTATGCATCAGTGGGTCAGGGGTTTGTGGAGATACATGGAGGAAATAACTACTAGAGGCATTCTGAGACACACTGCAACAGCCTATCCACTTCACCTATACTCCTCTAGGGACACTTCTGATAGACCTGTGAAAGGAAACTCAAAAAAGCAACAGACATGCTGAAATCATTTTGCAAAAGCATTAAGAAAATGACTTAACATAGAATCAAGGCATAGACACATACTAAAGATGCAAAACTTAGAATGGAGGTAAAAATATTGTATTTCGATTCAAGGTAAAATTTTGGCAGCTCTGCCTTACAAGCCCCAAGAGATTTTTGGGTAGATTTTTGCCTTAAGGCTAAGAGTCGATTCCTTCTCAAATGAGAAGCTTACAATATATAGAGGAAGAAAGAGGCCATTTTGGCACCCTTTTTACAAGTGACCCATATACTTTTTGAGCATTGGGATGAGGAAGCCACCTGAAGATAATGTTGTGTCAGCTCCTGTCAAGATTTAGAATTATGAGCCACACCATTTGCTTGCTCATCAATGCATAATGAAGAAAAATGGGTCACACCATTCACTGTTTATGTCTCTTGATGATCACATGGTAGGTACTGTGTCAACCACTGGAATAACTCCTTGAGTCGACACTTTCCCATGCCACTTAGATCACTTTGTCTATTTCTGTGTTTGGCTACTTTGCCTCTTCTAGCTCCTTCTGCTACTCCTTTGGCTCTTTCTGTTGAGAGTGCATCCACTTTTGACATGTGTCATAGTCCACTACTTTGGCACTTAGAAAACACTTTAAAATGTAGATGTTGACATGTGGTAGCTTCCACTGAGCTGATAATGGGACATGGCAGCATATGCTTACCTTAGAGGGTCTTGTTGATGCTGGAGATTGCACCCGGGGCAAGGAGGCCTAGCTCTTACCTTCTCCTCACAACATGGAAACTCTCCTCTCACCTGTGGGACCAAAGAAGTTGGAGGAGAGAGTCTCTAAATAAGGACTAGCTCCCTTCGATGCATCGTGTTGTTTCTAGAAAGTGCAAAACACATATATATAGATATATAAAAAGTGGGGGGATGAAAAGGGAGAAGAAATGCATGAAAACAAACTACCTACTCTAAAAGAGGTAATGCACCAAAAAACAAGGGTCGACCTTCACACATCCACTCTCAGAACCAAACAAATACAGACATACTCTACACATTTGGCAAAAGGGACAGGCTGCAAAAGACTGGCAGGGAGGCTTACATGAAGACACAAGAGACAAAAAACAATCACTGAGGTGATGTAAAATGCACACTGTAAGTGACTCCTATTTTGATCTTCTAAAATGTTTGCTCTTCTCCTTTCAGTGGCAGAAATGGCACCTTGTAGATAACAAGTCTGCTGGTGTTGAACATGTGAGAGAATCAAAAAGCAATGACTGGACACAGACAAAACACTTGAGGCACACTCAGCAATATCTATCCAAATAGAGGTAAAAACTGCATTTGTATTGATCTAGGTGAAATTTTGTAGAGATGTGCTCTTTACAAATGTGGAAGATAATTACAAAAATGACCATGTTCGTAATATATAGGAGAAACAAGGAGGCCATTTGGCACTCCTTTTACAAGTGGCATACGCGTCCCTTCATGGGAAGAACAAGTCGCTCAAGGAATTAAATGGACTACACCTTTTTGTCTTCTCAAAAACCATCCTCTTTTTGATGACTTACACAGTTTATCAATCCATTTAACAAAAAATGGAGGAAAACCAATCTTATCTCAACTATTTGTGCCTTTCATGATAAATTCACGGGGACTACTCCACCTACTGAAGTCACTTCCCAAATGGTGCCACTTGGATCAACTGCCAGCTCACTCTGTCCTTGTCACTTTGCTTGTCACTTTTGCATCCTTGTCTTTTCTGGCCGCTTGGCCCTTTAGGCAAACTCCTTGGCGGGTCACTACATTCAAGCCCTTTTCCCTTTTTCAATGTTTGAAAACCCAATGGCTATTCTATTTCATTAAATTTGATGGCTTTGGAGACATCATCAGGCCTACTGGCTTCTTTTCCTAAACTTTTATGCGGCCTGCTCCTCTGCCTGCTACTCGGGTCCATGCTGGCTATTTGACTATTGACGGGCCTTCTCGTGTCCTTCATGGACTACCTTATGTATTTTCCTTTGTATTAAGCTGTGGGATTTTTTTTGTATCAAGCCATAGGCTTTTGGCCTTGAAATGTGCCTGGCTTTGATTAACTTGAACCTCACCTAATTTCCTCCTCGAAGCGCCTACCTTAGTGTTAAGCCATGTGCGCTAATGAACCAAGGATGTTGAACCATTGAACCTGGGCATGAAATGAACTCTCTAAACTCACCGAACCTAAAAATGACTAGCATTTGAACAGTAGGTGAAGAAGTTGACCAAAATTTTGCCTGTGGGTGAAATGGGTCAACAAATTGGTGACTCACAGGGAAAGCATGCCTGCCATGTTTAGAACCCAGTTGCCTTAAAATCCATTAGGCACGGAGTCAGATGTAGCCATGAAAGAATTATCAATATCTTGAAAGATTCAAGAATCAAACATGAAGCCTTTTACCCCACACATGAAGGGAAACACACAAGGCTAAAAACACTACCTATGCAAAATGCACTTAAGGAAAGTGGGAAAGAAACTAAAAACAAACTACTATATATAGCTATCTAGGAAAATTTGCCTCCCTCCTGGATCAAAGGGAAATTTTCTTAAGTCCCCTTCTTAGAAAGAAGACTTATGGTGGCAGGCAAGTAGCTAAATGGAAAAGAGAATTGGTGACTTGCTCCTCCTGCCTGTCACTTGGTTTGGCTGGAAACCAAGTGGATATTCAAACATGCCTCCTATATATACGTACTCTTCTTATTCTAAGAGGCTTGTTGGATGCTGATCCTTCAGGTTGGTGCATCCCATCAAGAAGTCAATTGTTGTTGGCTCATCACTAGAAGCCTCTTGATATGCATCATTGACTGGCTCTTTCTCCTCTACCTCATGCTCAAGTTCCATGGTATGGCCATCTTCCTTGATGATTTCAAAGAAGAAATTTTCAAATTCACCAACCTCTTGAAGGGGTAAATTTGAAAGACTGTAGCCTCCTTGCATGCTTGTTTGAACCCCAATGTTGTCTTCTTTGCTCTTATCCAGCTCATAGCCTCCTTGAATAATAATGCAGTGTGCCTCAATGGCTTCAAATGAATCATTCAAAACATAAACAAGAGATTTCCCATGCTCCTCCACGTCACTTTGGTCGATTTCCTCCTTAGTTACACTCATGAAGTCTCCCTGATTAGTCCTAAACTGAGCAAAATCCATATTAGGCAAGGCCTGATAGCTTTCTTGGAGGTGTATGGATGGAATGTATTTAGACACAAAATTTGAATTTGATTTGAAACATCCATCACATGTTCACTGAGGAGACCTGATCTAGACTCCAATTCTATAATTTGTCTATCCAAATCTTCCTGGAAAAGCCTTTCTCGAAAGTCATAATCATTATCAGGGGTAGGAGCAGCCTCTTCTTCTTCAAGAATTAGACTTAAATCTTCCTCCTCCTCCTCCTCCTCCTCCTCCTCCTTGCTGGTCCAAGATTCAACTATTTGCTTCTAGCTCATGATACTAGGATTGGACTCTTGCTTTTGTGAGCAGGCAACAACTTTGTCATTTTCAAGTTCCTGGGCTAGTTCATGATGCTCCTCCTTCCAGCTTAGAATTTGGAGATCATGTTGAAAGTCTTAAGGAGGCTGGGGAGGATTTGGGAAGGTCTTCTCATGCATAGGGAAATCTACCTGAAGAGAGGTGTGTTGGAAAGCTAGGTGCATGGGATTGAGGACAAGACTGATTGATGCATTGGATTAGCCAGAATGAGCAAGCGCCATTTGGTAGAAAGGATTCGGCATACAAGAGGGAGTCTTCTCTAGAATAGGAGGGGGCAGACCTTAGGCCAAAACCTCTTGATTTTTGTCCCTCCACTTCACCAGCACTTCATCAATATTAAGTTTAGCTTGTGGATTGGTGAAAGGGATACCTTTTGGCATTGGCTGGTATGCAGGGTCTGAAAGCTCCATCACTCTTTCTCTAAGTAGTCTCATCTTTTCTTCTAGTTCCTCAATCCGCTTGGCCAGGTCATCCTCATTTTGCACTTCTTCATTTTGGATAGCGTCTTTCTCCTCTTTGCTATTCTGAGATTCAACCACTTGATTCCAGCTCAAAAAATTTGGACTGGGCATTTCCTTTGGGGCTGATGGGGCCTCAATGTGAGAGGACAGCAAATATTTTGATTCCACTTCCCTTGCTACTAGAATGGACTTCTGCATCTAAAGATTTCCCAATTCAATCTATCTATCAAGATTAACCTTAAACACAAGATTCATTGTTTTAGAATTTTCCTCGACATGATTGGGGAATGGACTTTGATAGGCTCGACTTGGCTCAAGAACAGGGGTTAAATATGACTGATATGACACTTTGGGTAGCGAGTATGTAGGTTGATAGACTTGGTAAGGCTACCTCTCATGCACACTTAGGTTCTCCTCCATAGATGCAATTAAACTGCTCACATCCAGCATCTCATTTGAAAACCTGTGATAATTTGCTCTTTTAATAGGAGCCCATTCTTTCTTAACCTGATCCAGTGCATTCTTCACTTGATGGATGATATGATCAAGAATTTCTTAGCCTTACCCCTTTTTGGTGTTAAGATCAATCACATATTTGTTGTATCCTAGCAGTGCTCGCTTGAAGGCAGAAACTGGTTGATTGGCAAAAAGATTGGGTTGAGTGGGAGAAGTGACATACTAAGAAGACTGAGCACAAGGGTGATATAGCTCATAGCAGGGTTGAGACTGGCCATATTGGGCATGGTAAGGATCACCATAAGGCTCGTAAGGATCATAGCCATGTTGGCCAAAAAAATAGAGTTCATAGCTTAAAATGATGGAATTTACACATACCAAAAAATTGTTTCTTGATGGTGTGGTACCAGAACTGCTTAACCAGCTGATTTAACTCAGAGTCACCAAATGCTAGAAATAAAATTTGTCGTGATAGGACCAGCATCAATCTTGAAACCTTACTACATTAAAAAATTTATGGTCCCACCAGGCGTGCTAGAAATTTTGACGCTGGAGATTGCACCCAGGGCAAGGAGGCCTAGCTCCTGCCTTCTCCTCGCAACATGGAAACTCTCCTCTCACTTGTGGGACCGGTGAAGCTAGACGAGAGAGTCTCTAGATAAGGGCTAGCTCCCTTCAATGCATTGTATTGTTTCTAGAAAGTGCAAAACACATATATATAGATATATAAAAAGTGGGGGGGATGAAAAGGGAGAAGAAATGCATGAAAACAAACTACCTACTCTAAAAGAGGTGATGCACCAAAAAACAAGGGTCGACCTTCACACATCCACTCTCAGAACCAAACAAATACAGACATACTCTACACATTTGGCAAAAGGGACAGGCTGTAAAAGACTGGCAGGGAGGCTTACATGAAGACACAGGAGACAAAAAATAATCACTGAGGTGCTATAAAATGCACACTATAAGTGACTCCTTCTATTCTGATCTTCTAAAATGTCTGCTCTTCTCCTTTCAGTGGTAGAAATGGCACCTTTTAGATAACAAGTCTGCTAGTGTTAAACCTATGAGAGCATCAAAAAGAAATGACTAGACACAGACAAAACACTCAAGGCACACTCAACAATATCTATCCAAATAGAGGTAAAAACTGCATTTGTATTGATCCAAGTGAAATTTTGTAGAGCTGCGCTCTTTACAAATGTGGAAGATAATTACAAAAATGACCATGTTTGTAATATATAGGAGAAGCAAGGAGGCCATTTGGCACTCCTTTTACAAGTGGCATATGCGTCCCTTCATGGGAAGAACAAGTCGCTCAAAGGAATTAAATGGACTGTGCCTTTTTGTCTACTTAAAAACCATCCTCTTTTTTATAACTTACATAGTTTATCAATCCATTTAATAAAAAATGGAGGAAAACCGATCTTATCTCAACTATTTGTGCCTTTCATGATAAATTTGTGGGGACTGCTCCACCTACTGAAGTCACTTCCCAAATGGTGCCACTTGGATTAACTTCCAGCTCACTCTGTCCTTGTCACTTTGCTTGTCACTTTTGCATCCTTGTCTTTTCTGGCCGCTTGGCCCTTTAGGTGAGTTCCTTGGTAGGTCACTACATTCAGGCCCTTTTCCCTTTTTCAATGTTTGAAAACCCAACGGCTATTCTATTTCATTAAATTTGATGGCCTTGGAGACGTCATCAGGCCTACTGGCTTCTTTTCCTAAACTTTTATGCAGCCTGCTCCTCTGCCTGATAGTCAGGTCCATGTTGGTTGTTTGACTGCTGACGGGCCTTCTCATGTCCTTCACGAACTACCTTATGTCTTTGCCTTTGTATTAAGCTGTGGGTTTTTTTTGTATCAAGCTATGGGCTTTTGGCCTTGAAATGTGCTCATCTTTGATTAACTTGAACCTCACCTAATTTCCTCCTCGAAGTGCCTGCCTTAGTGTTAAGCCGTGTGCGCCAATGAACCAAGGACGTTGAACCATTGAACCTAGGCATGAAATGAACTCACTGAACCCAAAAATGACTAGCATTTGAATAGCAGGTGAAGAAGTTAACCAAAATTTTGCCTGTGGGTGAAATGGGTCAACAGGTCTTTTGAGATTCAAGCAGAAGTTGACATGTGGCCACTTTTGCCTACTCTTTTCGCTTAACCTAGAGGCTTTAGAAGTATTTTTTGATATTTCTATGGAAGGTGACATGTGGCTACTTCTGTAGAGCCTTTAGTTACCTTAGAAAAACTTTTAGGCCCTTCTCTAGTGCTCCCAAACACTGACACTTGGCATGCTCTGCATATCTCTTAGTAACTCATTCAGGCCCACTAGTCTTCTCTTTGAATAATGAAGCATAAAGAGAAACCCGTGGATGTTGACACTTGTTATCTTCTATCAACCCTTATAAGGTACACATGGCATGTTCCACTACTCCTAAAAAAGCATGTCAAAATCTTTCATAATTGCCACTTGGTGCCTTCCATGCTCTAGCTTTCTTGGTGTAAAATTTGACGTTCGCATGCCTGTCATTGCTTAAAAACCTAATGGCTAATTTGCACGCTTAATTTTGATGATTTTCAAGATGTCACCGTCTTTGGCAAAATTTGTCGAGCCTTTTCCTACGGGTTTTTTACATCGAGCCTTTTTTGCTTCGAGCTCTTTGGCTTTCCTATCAGGTGGTGGCCTTCTTCCAAATCCCTTTAGGATTTTTGTCTGAAAGAATTCAGCCTTTTATTCCACTTCATGCCTTTGAAAATATTTTGGTTTCCTTTGAAATGCTCCCTACCCTCCGCAAAGGCATCTGAACCCAGCACTACCCTTCAACTTTGGGACACACCCTTGAACCAAGCCGTTGAACCAATGGTTCAATTGATTCAATGGTTCAACACTATGTGCCAAGTTGATTGAACCAAGTTGATGAAGTATTCACTTGAACCACTCATTGAATCAATTCAATGTTTCAATACTGCATGCTAAGCCACTTGAACCATTCGATGAACCGAATGTGATTGAACCAAAAGCTGCTTGAACCTAAGCTTGATGAATAAAAAGTTGATAAACCAACTAAATTAAACTAAGGCCAATAGATCATGGCATTGAACTTGAGAGATGAACCAAAGCTCGATGAACTCGTGCAACCTAAAAATGACTAGCTTTGAATAGTAAGGGAATAAGGGGACTAATTTTGCATGTTGGGCAAAAATGGTCAACAAATTGGTGACTCCCAGGGGAAGCATGCCTGCTATGCTTAAAGACTAGTTGCCTTGTAGTCCATTGGGCATAGAGTTAGATGCAGCTTTGAAGAAAGGTTAGCAACAACCCCAAATATCTAAGAATCAAACATGAAGCTTTCTACCCCAGACAAAAGGGAAAAACACACACAAGGCTAAAAACACTACTTGTGCAACCGCAGTTAGGGAAAGCAAGAAAGAAACTAAAATAAAACTACTATATATAGCTAACCAAGAATGTTCACCTCCCTCTTGGATCAAAGGAAAAATTTCTTAAGCCCCCTTCTTGGTAAGAAGACTTATGGTGCCAAGCAAGTAACTAAATGAAAAAGAGATTTGGTGACCTACTCCTCTTACTTATCACCTAGATTGGCTGGTATATGAGTGGATCAGATTTAAACATGCCTCTAACATACATGTGTTCTTCTTGTCCCTAGAGGCTCGTTGAATGCTAGTCCTTCATGCTGGTGCATTTCACCAAGAAATCAATGGTTGTTGGCTCATCATCACAAGCCCTTTGATATGTATAGCTTCCTTACAGTTCATCATGGTCTGACCCATTTCCTTCTGCTTCATTGTAGACTCTGTCAAACTCATCCTCTGCTCCCTCTTGGCCTTCTTGAAGAAGGGTGATTGTTGTGATGTCTGAAATGGAATCACAAAATTATTGATCATCCCACAAAACATCACCTCTTTGTTCAAAGCTTTCTTCTTCAAGGCATTCCTCCAAGAAGATAGACCTCTCCTTTTCCTCCTTGATGATCAAGGTCTCTAGATGTTCAAAGGTATCCTCCTAATCCTCCTCCAACTCAGTCTCCCTAGCATAGTCATCATCCTCATCGAAGCAACAAGGAAGTTCATCAAACAAAGGGGGAGAGAGCTCACCATGCTTATGTTCCTCCTCATATTGCTGGAACATCTACATATATGCATGCCCTGTGTCTTCTCCATTGTTGATAAGGTCTTCACAAGGAGCCTCCATGATGATTCTGCCTTCATTATCACTCATGATAGCCCCTTTGGAAATTACAACTTGGATCTTCTGCTCCTCACTCACCTCCTGTGGAACAGGTTCCTCCTTGAGAAGGGGTGAAGTGGGAAAACCATGTGGAAGAGGAGGCAGTCCTTGAGCTAGAATCAAATGATTATCCTCTTTCCACTTGGCTAGCACTTCATCAATATCAGGTGCAGCCTGATATCTCTCTTGGAAATGTGTAGGTGGGGTGTGTTTAGACATGGAATGTGACATTTAGTCTAAACCATCCATCACACATTGGTTGAGGAATCTCTCTTTAGATTCCAACTCTGTAATTCTCCTGACTAGATCCTCTTGGAAGAACCTTTCTCAGAGGTCACCAACATCATCATGAGCAGGAGCAGCCTCATCTTCTTCAAGGTTTTGAGAAAAACCTTGCTTCTCCTCCTTCTTGCCTCATGATTCTACCATTTTCCCCCAGTTTAGGATCTCATAATTGGAATTTTTCTCCTATGAATAGGTAGTAATGTTGTTTTCTCCAAGGTCCTGGGGCTCCTCCACAAGGTCTGGAAGTTCAAACTCTCTTTCATGAAGTAGACTCATCTTAGCCTCTAAATCTTCAATTTTTTTGGCTAGATTATCCTGAACGAGTCTTTCTTAGAAGTCACCAGCATCATCATGTTGAATAGGAGCAATTTTGAGAGAGATGTGTTAGTTCATAAAGTTTCCCCCAAAAGAAGATTCTTGATCTAAGGAGTTTAAAAGTTTCATCTCCATGGGAGGTTGCTCTGATGCCCTTTGATGTTTGAAAGCTAGGTGCACAAGATTGAGAGTAGATGCATCAGATGAACTAGAGTGAGCAAGTGCCATTTGATAGAAAGGATTTGGTGCACAAGAAGGGGCTTTCTTTAGAATAGGAAGGGGCACACAAGGTTGACTACCTTGAATAAATGGATTTCTCCATTTTGCTACCTCCTCCTCCATGGATTGCAAGTCCTGAGCTTGCCTAAAGAACACTCCTCTTTATACATCAACTCCTATTGATATTTGTATTGATCCTCTAGTCTATCGATCTCCATTACCTACTTCTCAAACTCTAGAGCCACCTCCCTTATCATTGAAGGGCAACTAGGAGATTTGTTTGAGGTGATTCTCTAAAAATCTTGAGTTTGATCGAAGTCATATGAAGGAAAACAAGGTCCATGATTTTGTGCAAAGGAATTATACATACAAAAATATGATTTATGATGGCACCAAGATATTTAACAAGTTGATTCAACTTGGATTCACCATTGGTGTTGATATAAAAGCCTCCAAAGGTTGGTCGATTGAAGAACACACCAAAAATTCTTCAACTCTTTGGACAAAACCTGTCCTAGTTGGTCCCACCAGGTGTGCCAAAAACTGTTAACACTTCTGACAGACCTGTAAAAGGAAACTCAAAAATGCACCAGACATGTTGAAATCATTTTGTAAAAGCATTAAGAAAATGACATAACATAGAATCAAGGCATAGACACATAGTAAAGATGCAAAACTTAGAATGGAGGTAAAAATGTTGTGTTTCGATTCAAGGTAAAATTTTGGCAGCTCTGCCTTACAAGCCTCAAGATATTTTTGGGTAGAGTTTTGCCTTAAGGCTAAGAGTCGATTCCTTCTCGAATGAGAAGCTTACAATTTATAGAGGAAGAAAGAGGCCATTTTGGCACCCTTTTTACAAGTGACCCATGTGTTTTTCGAGCATTGGGATGAGGAAGCTACCTGAAGATAATGTTGTGTCGGCTCCTGTTAGGATTTAAAATTATTAGCCACACCATTTGCCTGCTCATTAATGCATAATGAAGGAAAATGGGTTACACCATTCACTATTTATGCCTCTTGATGATCACATGGAAGGTACTGTGTCAACCACTAGAATAACTCCTTGAGTCAACACTTTCCTGCACCACTTAGATCACTTTATCTATTTTTGTGTTTGGCTACTTTCCTCCTCTAGCTCCTACTAATCCTTTGGTTCTTTCTACTAAAAGTGTATATGCTTTTAACACATGTCATAGTCTGTTGCTTGGGCACTTAGAAAACACTTTAAAATGTAGACGTTGACACGTGGTGGCTTTTGTCGAGCTGGTAATGGGATGTGGCAGCATCCACTTACCTTAGAGGGTCTTTTGAGAGTCAAGTAGAAGTTGACATGTGGTTGCTTCTGCCTACTCTTTCTACTTAACCTAGAGGCTTTGGAAGTATTTTTTTATATTTTGTGGAAGGTGACATGTGGTTGCTTCTATAGAGCCTTTAGCTACCTTAGAAAAACTTTTGGGTCCTTCTCTAGTGCTCACAAATGTTGACACTTTGCATGCTCTGCATAGCTCTTAGCAACTCATTTGGGCCCACCAATTTTCTCTTTGAATAACGAAGCACAAGGAGAAACCTGTGGATGTTGACACTTGTTGTCTTTCATCGAGCCCTATAGGGGACATGTGGCATGTTTTGTTGCTCCTAAAAAAGCATGTCAAAGTCTTCCACGATTGCCACTTGGTGCCTTCCATGTTCTAGCTTTCTTGGTGTAAAATTTGATGTTCATGCACCTATCATTACTTGAAAACCCAATGGCTAATTCGTGTGCTTAATTTTGATGGTTTTCAGGATGTCACTATCCTTGGTAAAAAAATTGGGCCTTTTCCTGTGGGTTTTTTGCATCGGACCTTTTTTGCTTCAGGCTCTTTGGGTTTCTTGTCAGGTGGTAGCCTTCCTCCAAATCCCTTCAAGATTTTATTCTGAAGGAATTCCTTCAGATAAAAAGTTTGAAATAATTTGGCCTTTTAGTCTGCTTCACACCTTTGAAAATCTTTTAGCTACCTTTGAAATGCTCCCTGCCCTCTGTAAAGGCATCTGAACCCAGCACTACCCTTCAGCTTTGGGACACACCCTTGAACCAAGTTGTTGAACCAACCTGTTAAACCAAAATGGGTTAATGGTTCAATCGATTCAATGGTTCAACATTGTGTGCCAAACTGATTAAACCAAGCCAATGAACTATTCACTTAAACCACTTGTTGAACTAGTTCAATGGTTCAATGCTGCGTGCCAAGCCACTTGAACCATTCGATGAACTGAATGTGATTGAACCAGAAGCCGCTTGAACCTAAGCTTGATGAAAAAAAAGCCATTGAACCAACTAAATTGAACTAAGGCCAATGAATCATGGCATTGAACTTGAGTGATGAACTCGTGCAACCTGAAAATGACTGGCTTCAAATAGCAAGGGAAGAAGGGGATCGATTTTGGCCTATTGGGCAAAAATTGTCAACATTACCATTGATGTAAAGATCAATGAGTGAGCTTTAATCAATATTGTAGTGGATATTATCCCATAGGTAAACATATTGATAAAGGATTCATGGAAGAATATTGAAAGCCCAATATTCCATATTTTATCAAGCATATTGTTTATGGCCAACAAGACTAATTCAAATCATATTTAAGTTTTGAAGGAAATGTATCCATATATAATGGTGATGAATTTAATAATAGACTTTGAAGTGATAGAGATATAAAAGGTTGGAAAATGATCCAATTTTGCTTAGAATATCATGGTGTTATGTTAACCAAGAAAATATGCACTTTAGACAACATATAGGGAAAAAATATTTATCATCCCCCTTTTTGGTTAACATGGTATCTCTTATATTGAAATTGTAAATATAGATGAAGACTTGAACATCATTTATAACATCACTACATATGGGAAAAAATATTTGAATCCATAAGATGGTGTAGACTGAGTTGGGAGAGAGGAGTATCAGTGTTCAACACCACCTTAATTACATATTAATTATGGTTTTAACAGACATATGAAGGTACTATCTTAACATTTGAAAGAGTTAGGAGAAATCATAAAAAAATTAATTTGAAGTGGATTTATCAAGTGTAACATGTATAAGGTTAGAACTAGGTCAATAAAAAGTGCAATAATGTAATGAGTTACATGTGTATCATAAGTGTTAAAAATAGTGTTTCATTTAAATATAGGGTGACTAGAAAATATATTTAAGTATTATGGACACACATGCATAAAAGTATATGTATAAGACTTGAAAGCTTGTTTTCCAAAGGAGTGGATCATTTTCCACCCCTTGTTAACACATTTTATAGCACAACCTCATGATGGCATGAAACTCATGGACCACACCTAGATAATTGTGTTGAGTTAAAATAATATATTTATACAAGGTTTTAAATATATAATGTAAATAAATTATTACCATTGAATATAGGACATACATATTCATATGATCAATTGAAGGCATGTGAGGAGATATGGACCCTAAGTTTATTTATGCTTCTCATTAAATAATTATGGGTTTATGTGTTATATATAACTTTGAAAGCATGGGTATGAATATTGTACATACATAGTGAAACTTGAAAAGAAACAACATATTGGGAAGCTATCAAGGATTATTTAATGTGGAATTTTAGTTCCTATGCAAGAAAACCAGAAGTGAATAAACCATTAAGAGTAATGGAAGAGGATATTTTTGTAATGATGAATGAATTGAAGATAAATTTGATGAAATTAATAATGAGTGGTATTAAACAAATAGTTCATTATTTTTCAATGGGATATAAGTGTCTCTATGGTTGAATAAAAGGTATACTTAAGAGTTGGTAAATGTTTAAATTGAAAAGATTCAAAATTAAAAATGATTAAGGAAATGAAGAAAATAAATGGTTAAAATAATACACATATAACCATTTTAATATAGATACATCTACTGGGGAGAGATGGATATGACTATACACTAATAAAAGTTAAGTAAGACCAAGGGGTTTAATTCAAGTATAGACTAGAAACACATGGTATTGGAATAATTAATTGATAAGTTCTAAATCTAAGATATGGATGAAGAGGGTAATATAAGTTAATTGTATAAATAACATATGAATAAATTTCAATAGATAGCCAAGAAAGAAAATATGAATCCATATGACATAGGTTGTTTGGATAGCCCAGTAGGAATAATAATGGAGATGGATAAAGGTGTAGATACACCTACACAATTGTTTAAATCTTTTGATAAATAACATCAATAACATATCCTATATTTTTTTACCATTCAAGAGGGATAAATAGAAGGAAGCATTAGTAGTTCAAACTTGTCAGAATATAGACAAGTGTTTCTATTAATTTATGTATATTTCTTAGGAAAGAAGTAAGTAAGAAACTAGTAATAAGGATGTGGTAGAAGAACCTATTTGTTTATGAATGCATGATCTAGATGAGTGTGGATATCTCCTCTTTATCTTGGGAAGGATGACCTATAGATAATAAATCACTAATAAAAGGGGTTGTTATAAAGATGGTAAGGTGGACTACCTAATGTGAGTTTGCTAGGAGGTTGTCAATCCACTCTTTGATAATAGTTAAGTTGTAAGACATAAAATGAAATACTTGCATCAAATAACAGAAAAAACTAAAATTAAATACAAGAATAAAAATATGCTTGGTAAATAAAATAAACTATATATAGCAATATAAGGTCAATACTAGTGCTAAAGTAGGTCAGGTTAGGTTCATAAAATTAGATAGGGGTATGTGAATAGGTAGGGACATATAAAGATAGATTTGGTTGGGGGTAAGGGGTTGGAAATAACTTGTTATTTTTTTCCTATCATAGTGACCATTAGTGGTTAGGATTACTATCAATAGTTAATTTGGTTGTCAATGGTTAGGTAACTATTGACAGTTGTAGGTGATCATTGATAGTTAAGGTGACCGTCAATGATTCCTATGGATTTTGAAGATATTCAAAAAAGGAGTTGTAAAATGGGTCAGTGAGTGATCTAGGATTTCATTAAGGGTTCAAGAGTTAGAAATAAAGATGTATAAATATTTGATTAGGGTAGGGAATTCAAAAACTAAAATAACAAAACTAAAAATACAAAGTGTACCTATTTTATTACTTAATGGCTGATGGCTAGAGCAATTTTGGCAGAGTAATGATACTTTTCCTCAATAGAAATTTTTGTATAGGTTTGGGTATCTATTGTAGCTATTTAATTACTAAAAGGAAGACCTAATGGATAAAATATTGATTACCTATGTGCTAGAATGCTTGATTATGGATGTAAATGATCCTTATTCACCTCATACTCCCCTCTTTTTTATAAGAAAAGAGAGATGGAGGTAGAAAGTTCCATAGGAGGTTAGGGCTATTTATTTTGATGCATCATGATGTGTTAGAAATGGGTAAGGACAACATATTAAATTATGTCATATTAGCCTATGGACAACTAGGGTTGATGAGGTGGTGGAGAAGGGACCTGACTATCGATGGTCAAGGTGATTGTTGGCAGTCAAGCTCACCATCGATGATCAAGTGTCAAAGGTTAGGTGGGGTAAAAAGGGGTAAGTTAGTGATTTGGTTATCTAATTAGATAAAATAACATAGGTTCATAGACAAAGGTTGTGTATTGTTCTAAACTAGGGGTGTTTTGACATTCAAAATTGTAGTGTGTAGAATTTTGGTGTCTACATTTTGCACCTTTTTATTATGCAATTTGTGTCAACAAGATGTAAAACAAAAATGGATTAGAGGTCGAAGGTTTCATTTTTATGAGCATGAGAGGAGGTGTTTTCCCTCAAACTAGGAGTTGATGAGGTGAAATCAAATTGGGTACAGATTTGATAAGTAGTTTATGGTGAGTCACAAAGTTGGTGACAAGAGGCTGGGCATTTGAAGCACAAACATGCTCACAAAATGTGACTAATTATGATAGCCAAGATCATGCAAAGACTAAGTTTCCATAGTTGATAAAAATAAAGGTTGATTCTAGAAGGATAAGTGACAAGGTAACCAATCCCTAGCATTAGTCATAGCTAATCAAGTTAGTCCTATCAAGTATCCTAAATAGGATCATTGTTTTCATGGGTATCTGAGGTACAAAGTGCTCCTATGAAAAAACACAAATAGTTTGGTGTAAACAATGTGGTGAAAATTCAAATGTTTAACATGTTAAGGTTGGTCAGTGTTGTCAAAAAGGACCAAGGTAAGGTCATCATAAAATATGTAATAGTTTGGGCCAAAATGGTCAACATCAAGGTGAACATTGTTGTATGGTTGGTTGGAGAGGGTGTTCTCCTATGGTTCGTGGTTGGTTTGTGAATAAAGTGGTCCCCAAAGGTGTCACTAAGGGGTTGGTATTAAAAAATTTTGAAAAGTGGATTTCTTAACTATTGATAATTAGGGGTCTTAAAATTTACCTTCAATGATCACCCTGATCATCAACTATCAGGGAGAAACCCTAAAAGTTTGGAGGTTAAAAAGTGAAAATAGAAATCATTTTCACTACTGGCCTTTTGAATCTCTAACTCTTATGCACTTGGTGATTTTTGTGTTTTATATAAGAGGGATGATAAGGTAATGGTTGATTGGTTGATTAGTGGTTTGATTATTGAGGTGGACCAGACTATTAGACTGAGGATACATGGTAGATAGGGATGCAGGCAAGGGATAGGAGCTAGGCTTCCTCCTTGATGATAGTTGAGGAATGAGGTAGGGGATTCCCTTAAATTGTTAGTTATAATGATTTGGTCAGTTGATAGTTGAATTGGGTTAGTTTATTATTATTAGGGGGTTTTAGGAGTTTTTCCTAGGTATTAGGTTAGGTCTATTATTTTTAGATGAATTAGTACATGAAAAGTGAAATTGTAAGGTGTGTAGCTTGGGGATAGGGTAGAGAGAAATAATAGGGTGAGGATTTTTTTAGGTATAGGTAGTTAAGTGGGTTTTGGGGTGCAAAATAGTTAGGTTTTCACCATTAGTGGTCACACATAGTGATCATTGATGGTCATACCTGACTATCGATGGTTGAGGATCGAGGGTAAAAGGTCATTTGATCATCACTAGTTATAGTGACTATTAGTGGTTAATTAAATGGTCAACTGGGTTTTGATAAAAGGTGAAGGCAAATGGAAAATCAATATGTTTAGGGCTAAGATTATGTTTGATGAAAGGTTAAGGAAAATGGGTTTAACAAAAAAATGTTGTTGATTAAGGTTAGTGTTTTTAGCATTTAGAATGTGGGTAATGTGGGTTTAGGGTAGGCTTATAGATATGGGAATTTAGTTAAGATAGAAAATTTAAAAATTAGGTGTGTATGAGCTAGGATAAATGAGGTAAAAAAGGGGTGAAGGTTCATGTGTAAAGTAGTTAAATAGAAATCTAAGCATGTTTTCTAATGATTTTATAGGCAAGAGATCTCATCCAGATGTCAGCTTAGGTTCCTCAGATCTTTATGGAGATCCATTAGGTGATGACAAATGATTATTGGATACATATAGAGGAGGATTGCCTTGGTGTGATGAGGCACTTTTAGCATGTGTTATGAGATGTGGTGATAATCATGACCCTCATTGAGAAATGGGATTTGGCCACAAACACTTTTCTCCTACTGATGGGTGAGATGAGAATACTACTAGAGGATGTACATATGATTACATGACTACCCATTTAGGGGGATCTGATATATCATATTGAGAGTGAGGAGAGATAGGATCATATGGAGCTCCTCTATGGTGATGATCATACTTTCATGAGATGGCATGCTAGAGGGTTTAGTTATAGACCTCTATATCAGTAAACTAGGGATGATAGGTAGTTCATGATGATGATGATGGTAGTGTCATGTTTTGCATTACTAGATTTGAGTATTGGATGGTTTCCTTATCTATTACTAGGAGTTTTGGTGGAGATGTTACTTGGTTGGATAGTTTTTGGGTGGGCACTTATTTTTCTATTATATATATATATATATGGGGGTTCTGAGTGCATAGGTGGTATGGTATTAATGTGGGTTTGTTTTGCACTATTGGGCCTATGAACATATTAGGGTCCTGAGGTCGATGGGTCTACCATGGGTTAAGTATAGAGATAACTTGATAGGTGGTGTAGGTTTAGCAAATCTAGGTTAGTGCAATGATTTGATGGGTGGATAAGTAGGCATCTCAAGGGGTAGACACTAGGTGGTAGCAATGCCCTAAGGGCATGAGATATGATATGACATGTTATGTATAGATATAGATGTACATGATTTTAATACCAGCATGTGTGCCAATGTAATGAGATGTACATGTTTTGAGAGAGAGAGATATGCACATTAATATATGTACTATTTATTTTGATGACATGATGTATATGATTTTTATGATGGTATATATATGTAATTTATGGTTCATGGTTCATGGTTTAATATTTTTGATGCTTTATGCTTTATTATATGTGGACTCACTAGCTTAGGCATGTGATGACATTTATGGTTATGATGAATGGTAAAACATGATTATGGTTATGTGATGTTTTATTTTATATATGATTATGATGATGTTTTTTTATGAGTATGGTTATGATATTGTATATTTTAGATGTGATTATGGATATGTGGTAACGTTATGATGATGATTAAGATGTTCCATACATGGTTATGATGTTTTGATTATAGATGTTAAAAAAATGGTTATATATGATTATGATGATGTGATGGTTTAATGATGTTTATGATATTGTGATGGTTTGATAATGGTCATGGGTATGTGATGTTTTTTGTGATGGATGGTTGTGATGCTTATGGTAAAGGGTTATTGTTCTTATGATTATGATGTTTTGATCATTGTTATGATGGTCTTGATAAATGGTTATGATCATAGATATGTGATGATGTGGTTGTGGTTTATGATTATATATGTGATGTGGTTTAATATGTTTATTATTATAGATGATTTGATTATGGTTATTGATGTGGTTACACATAAAGTAAGTTAGATAACAAAACTAGATGTGGCAAAAAGAGATGAGAATCATAAGACAGATGTCTAAATAAATACATGAACCAATTAGGAGAGGATGATGAAAAATTCATGATGTTTCTTCATTGGTAAAGATAAAACAAAACCCAAAAAATGCTTTCTATTAGCATTTTTTGGTTCATAAAAAGGTGTCTTGATGACATTGTGTCAACTAAGCTCATAATCCCTTGATTTGAATATGGTAAAAAGGGAAGATAGGTGATAGGTAGTGTGTAGGTAAATGAGTAATAGGTAAGGTAACCTTATGTGGGTTTATTTTCCCCTTCTATAGGATACCTAAGAACCATAATAGACAAGTCCATATTTAATAACAAGGTGTAGACCGATTGATGTGGCAAGTCTATTGATGTTATATGAAAGTTGATTATAGATTTCTTTGGATAACTTGTTTTAATTTTGATATAGGGTATTTTATTGCTTTGTTTTGATAGATTTATGAATTTGATTGATGTAGGAAGCTTTAAATTTTGATAATTTTGACATAGTCATCCTTCAAGGGAATGGTTTAAGTTTGGATTTATTTATTATGGTAGTTGTCCTTCAAGGGAACAGTCTATCTTTTAAGCAATTTAGATTTTGGGCAATTATCCTTTAAGGGAGCAGTCTGCATGCTAGAGATAATTGACCTAAGTGATATTTTATTATCCCAAACTATTTTGATGTTAGGTTAGACATGGACATATCTATTTAGGCTTATAGTTTTACCTTTATGAGGGTAGAATCTAGGTCACAAGAAGGTTAATGATAGGTGAAAGAGGTGGTCCTAAGAGATAATGACCATAAGATTTCATCTAATTAGGGACAAAAATTATCCATGAGAACCATGCCATGGGTAGAGCCATGGTACCCATATTTAAGATTAGGCTCTGACTATGATGGTTAATCACATGGTTTTATGTTATAATCAGTTATCCTCAAAAGGATGGGATGAAGGTGTGAGGAAGGTGAAATTATCATAAATCAAGGGACAAGCTTAGGTTAGGCAATAGGTGAGTTTGATCCCCTTCTGAAAAAATTAAGGATGTAGATGTGAAGCATTGAGAGGCTAAAGTTTTGGTTTGCCTTCAAGAGAGGATAAATTATAAGCTCCCAATCCATGCTTGTGGGTTGTGATGTAGGGTCTAATCTAATTGAAATTGAACTTGCCTCACTTGATTTTATCCATGTTGGTCACATGTTGATTTTAGTTTAGGATGAGGTCTTTGATGTTAAATTCTTATTCTTTCAGGTGCTTATTGTATAAATGCTTGATTTTCTCTTGATAGACATGAAGATGGTTAAGTGCAACTAGGTGGCATTCATCAAGCAGCTCAAGTCATGCTAGATGCTCTTGATGATAGTCACTCTCATAAATGATGTCTTGTAAGGATATGAAAAAAGAGGGAACCTAGACTTTGAGAGGAAAAATTATCTCTTCTTTGAAGACTAGAGAGAAAGGGTTAGCACCTATAAAGGTTCAAATTCTAGTGTAATAGGCCCACAAATTGAAAGGGATGTACAAATGTCAATCTCAACCTAAAGCATTAAATACTTTGGTTAACATTTTGTTGAGGATTTTGTTAGAGGCTTTCGCCTATCCATTTGCTTGTGGATGATAAGGTGATGAAAAGATCAATTTGATTCCAAATGCATCACAAAGACCTTGTACTTTCTTATCTTTAAAAGATTTACCATTATCAGTGATGATTTTATGTGGGACACCGAAATGATAGGTGATATGATGGTAGATGAAGTTGATAATATTTTTAGCTTTGGTCAAAATGAGAGGAATGGCCTCCACTCACTTGGTGAAATACTCGGTGGTAGTAATGATGGAGTGGTGCCACTATGAAGAATGAGGATTGATTTCCCCAATGAGGTCTAATTCACATTATGAGAAGGGCCAAAATTCCTTAGACACTTGAAGGCCATGGTTCAGTGTGTGATGTAAATTGGCATGTTACTAAAATTTGACACACTTCTTTATATAATCATAGTAGTCTTGGTTAAGAGTGGGCCAATAGTATCTAAGGCAAAGGATACATTTAGTGATAGCTAAACCACTAAATTTTCCCCCATAGATTCCATCATGCATTTCCTTGATAGAATGGGAAGCTTCATGGATGTGAAGGCAATGGAGAAGAAGACCGTTGAAACCACATTTGTAAAGGATCCCCCCTATTATGGTATAATGATAGGTACTCTGAACAAAGTCTCTTTGAGTGTTTCAAGAAGGGTTGGGAGGAATGATGTTGAGGTTGAGGTAGTCAAAGGTTTGTTGATACCAAATGTCTAATGGAGATTCCTCCACATTACATATGGTAGGGAGGTTAGATCGGATATAAGAGAGTGTGATAAAAAGATGAATGGTAAAAAAGAGTTTGGAATTGAAGGGATGACATGGGATTTGCAAAGTAAGGGAAGTCATTATATCTATGAATTTATTGGTAGACCATGAAATATATTGGATAAGGTAATAATCAAATGATGTTAAGAGTACATCAAATAGTTGTTTGTACCTTTACAAGATATCATTATTACATTGGTAAGATCCATTGACCTAGTTGATCACAAGTTAGGAGTCATTAAAGACATTGATCATCATAACTCCCAAGGCTAGAGAAGTTTGGAGACCTATGACTAGGGATTCATAATTAGCCATATTATCAGTGCACTCAAAATCAAGTTTGAAAGAGAGGGGAAGTAGTTCACCATCAAGAGGAATGAGAATAACTCTAGCACCCCCACTGCACTAGCACTTCAAGCCATTAAATAACATGGTCATTTCATAGGTGATGTCCTCTTGATAAAAGGTCTTGATGGACTCATCTATAAATATAAGAGGAAGTGGTTGGTTGTCTAGAAAAGGAGCTTTGACCAATTGATCAGTAATGACTTGCTCTTTAATTGACTTCTATTAGAGGAACTCAAGGTCAAACGTAGCTAAGAGCATGAACCACTTAGTAATACATTGGTTTTGGTATGGTTTAGAGTGCATGTACTTGAGTGGGTCAGTGTGGGTGATGACAAAGGTTTTGTGATTGAGGAGATAATGATGAAGTTTGGTAGCCACAAATACTAAGGTGAGGTAAAGCTTCTCATTATGTGTGTAATAAGTCTTGTATTCTAATAGTGTTCAACTTATATAATAGATAGCTTGCTTTTTGTTTTATTCATCATGGTGAGTGAGCATTGCCCCTAAGGAATGGTTAGTGGTGGAGATATAAAGATATAAAGGTTGGTCCTCTTTAAGAGGGTTAAGAATGGGAGGAGAAATAAGGTACTCTTTGAGTGAATCAAACACTTCTTGGTAGTCCTTAGTCCACTTAAAATATGTATCTTTCTTGAGAATATGATGAAAAGGTTGACATCTATTTGATAACTGAGAGATGAAGTGATGGATGGATTGCACCTTCCCCTATAGGTTATAGAGATTATTAAGGTGGGTTAGAGGTGGCATGTCTAGGATTGATCTAACTTTGGCAGGTTCTACTTTGATTCCTCACAAAGAGATAATAAAGCCAAGAAGATTTCTTTATAGGACCCCAAAAACATATTTCTTAGGATTGAGTCAGACATGGAAATGGATTAGGAATTTAAATATGATTTTGAGAAATTATAGATCATATTTTCAATATTTGTATTTCCAAAAGATATCATCTACATAGTCCTCTATAATTTTGTGAATGATATCATGAAAGATATAGATTATCACATGCCAGTAGGTTATTCCAATGTTCTTCAAACTAAATAGCATGACCTGATAATGTAATTTTCCCCATGGGGTGATGAAATAAGTCTTATGATAATCTTTAATGGCAATTAAGATATGATTATATCCTAAGAAACCATCCATGAGAGATAACATATCATTGCTAGCTATGAGATCAACAAGTTGGTTGATGCTAGGCAAACGAAAGTCATCCTTTAAATAAGCAAGTTTGAGGTCATGAAAGTTGATACAAAATAAAAGTTCCCCCATGGGTTTGGTAATGGGAAAGATGTTAGAAACCCATTAGGGATAATCAATGGGTTGGATGAAATTGATAGATAAAAGGCATTGAATCTCTTCTTTGACTAGAAAGGTGATGTGAGGGTGTATCCTATAAAGCTTTTACCTAATTGGCTTAGCATTAGGATGGATGATGATGTTATGGAGAGTGATGGAGGGGTATATCCAAAGCATATAATAATAGGAACAAGCAAATTCTATGTTGCAGTCATGAAAGAAATAAGGGTAATCATGTTGCTTCAAGAAATCTAAGGATTGACCAATCTTAACATGGTGGGGTTATCTTAAGTACCCAAGTTGACATCGATAGTGGATTTGTTTAACATGGTTTGGTTTTCAATAGGAAGGAATTGATGGATAGAAAAATCCCTCTCATAAATATAGGTGAGAATAGAATTGTCATCCTAATATTAGATGGTGTGGATGGTAGGAGAAATGTTTTCTAACATTTAAGGATGAATCAGAGGAAAGGTTTTAGTTTGGCCATTGTTTTGATAGGTTAGGTGGCCTAAAATAATATTATTAACTAAAAAAAAGTTAGGAGAAATGATTTTAAAGTCCTTATACTTCAAAGGAGATGGGTTTGGTGAGGAGGGGATGTCCTTCTTAATGGTGGCAATGGGTTTGGGTAAATTAGTGGGTTCTTCTAGTGGTACAAACCTAAGACAAAATAGTTTGTGAGGTTTTTGGGTTTTGATCAAAGGTAACTCATGAGGCCCATGTTCATAATGACTAATCCCAATGCTAAATTCCTTCTAATCACACTTATGGAGGTAAAATTTGGTAAATTTTAATTTTTTAAAATAGGAGAAATTAGAAGTAAATGGTTGGATAGAAGAGGTGGTGGAGGAAATGAGAAGCTACTGATCGAGTCCCCCATAGATGAAATTGGTTTGGTGGTTGGGAAGCCTGAAGGGAATGATGGTTTCGATATTGGGATCATATTCAAGGTTCCCATACTCTTGAGAAGTAGGGAAAGCATCTAAGGCCAAAAGATGATACTCTCCTAATGAAAGATGTTAGAAGATAGGTTCTAAGGGGTCCTTTATGGGGATATGAGAAGAAGGGATAGATGAGCTAGTTAATGATTCATTTATGGTAGAGGTGGGGTTGTTTTTTTTTGGTGGAAAGTTTGATGAGAAATGAAAAATAATATCATTAGCCTGATATGTCATGTTACAAGATGTAAAAATACTTGGGTCTAATTTTATGGTAATGCCCTGACCTTCATGTTCAAAATTGACACATCAATGCATAGTGGATAGGACACAACTCATGGATCAGATCCAAGGGTATCCAAGTAATACTTTAGATTAGAACATGCCTTTTATGACATAAAATATCTTTGAAATCATGCGAGGTCCCAAGTGGATGTGGAGGATGATTATTCCCAAGGTTGAGGCCATAGTATCATTAAAGTAATGGAAGACCACCAAGGTTTCTAAAATGATATTCTTTGGTAGTTAGAGTTTGTCATCAGCATGAGAGGAGATAATGTTAATTATAGATCCTCCATAAATCATCACCTTTTGATGTAGGTTTGATTGATATATGTAGTGATGAAGAGGGGAGGATCAGGATCTTCAAGATGAATAAAAGGTATTTTTGAATCCTTAAATGTGACAAGAGATGAGAGACAAAGGGCTCTAACAAAGGCTACAAGAGGTTGAGGGTCTTTACGTTGAACTTATAT
Source organism: Torreya grandis (assembly GCA_037957365.1). Classification (NCBI taxonomy): domain Eukaryota; kingdom Viridiplantae; phylum Streptophyta; class Pinopsida; order Cupressales; family Taxaceae; genus Torreya; species Torreya grandis. Next base: position 1,111,266 of record JARHVA010004767.1, on the reverse strand, counting down.
AGATTTTAGGGCCTCTATTAATGTGTAGTGATGAAGGGGTGAGGTGTTGGTCAATTTGTATAATCTCATCTTCAATGGTGTTTGGTGAAGTTGTTTAATAACCACTCAATGGATAGATTCAAACTGGTTGAAGGAAGGGGCACTCAAAATGGATATTTTAGGTTTTGGTGATGATGAAGGTGAAGGTGAAGGTGAAGGTCAAGGTGAAGGTGAAGGTGAAGGTGGTGGTGCTTGAGTTTGGTTGAAAGGTTGAGGATTGGAAGGATATATCCATGGATGGACACTTTGTCCTTTTTCTTATGATTTTATAGGGCTCGAATTTAGGTGACCATATGGATAGTGTGGATGAGGAGAGTTGTTGGCTAGAAGGTTGCTTTGGTTCCTTCTCACCTTGGGTGAGAGTGGGGAAGTGGGTAAATTTTGGATAGGTTCATTTGGTAGTTGGGTTGGTAAAGGGATTAAGATAGGTTCATCTAAAAATAGATCATATTCATCCCATAAGATATGTACAAGTGTTTGGAGAGCATTACAATTATCTATGTCATGTCCAGGTGTCTTATGGTTTAGGTTTTGAAGGGTTAAAAGGTCTGATAGGTGGTAGGCTTAAATAATAAGTTTAAAACAGCCTTTATATAATGTTTAAATAATATTTGAGCAAAGGTGTTATGGGTGATGGGTTTTGAGTTTTTGGTGTGGGAGCCTTCTTAGAAGTAGGCTTCACTACCATATTTGTGGGTGGTAGAAGGGTTTTGGTAGATGGGTTTGACTGGGTTTTTTGGGGTTAGATGGTTTTGAGGTGGAAGCTTTAAAATTAAAATATTTTTAGGTTAGTGATTGAGATGATTAAGGTTTGGAGATAGGTGGGAAGATAGAGGTAGATAGTGTGGATAAAAATGATGGGGAGGTTGATGATTTGGAGGGGGTAGGTAAAAGTAGAATAAAAGGAGGAAGTTTTGTTTGGGTGGTTTTGAGAGGTTTCACCTTCTTGATATAAGGATGAGCTCCTAGGATAGAAGAGGGATGGGATCCCAAGATAGAAGGTAAGAGGGACGGAAGTGGTATGGTTCTAGTTTTTGGTGGGAGTTTGGGTGGCTCCACCTTCTTGGTTGTTTTGGTCAAGGTTTTCTTTTGTGGAATAGATGGGTTTAATTCCAATTTCAAATATGGGTGGAGAGGGATAGGGGTAGGAAGTACCCCTAGATTTTTTATAGGTTTGGTTAGAGAGGTGTAACGTGATTTGATGATTTTGGATGGTAGTGGTTTGGATGGTTCTTCCATAATTTGGGAGAAAGAGGTGATTGATGAAGGGATTGAGGTGATGATAGGTTTAATGGTGGATGAAAGTGAGATTAAGGGTTCATGTTTGTTTTGATAGGAGAGCCCAAGGTGGTGCCAAAATGTGGCTTATTATAAATTGGGTTGAGAAGAGAATTAAAGGTTTTGGACCAATTTAGAGAAGGGTTTATAGATGTGTTTGATTCCTTAGGCATCAGATTCAAAGATTAGGCCCATAGATTGAGGTAAGGGAGTGGTTTCTTCACCTTTGTCCTTGATGGAAGGTTTCATTATTTATGAAGATGTTGCCTCCATGGAAGGAATAGATAAGGTGATCTATTCTTTTGGAATTTTTTCAAAAAAAAAATGGGTGATTTTATGATAGGGGAAGAAGGTGTGATGGAATCAAGTGAAGGAAAGGGGGTGGTTACTTCTTTTGTTTGGGTATCCAAAGGAATAGATGATATTTCCACCACTTCAATGAGTGGATTGGAAGAAGAGGTAGTTGAAGCAATGGTTTCCTCCTTTATTATTTCTATCAAAGGAGAGGTGGGTGAGTCCATTATCTCATCAATTAAAAGAGAGGATATGGTTGTTTCCTCTATTTATGTGTCCAAAGGAATGGAGGGTGACTCCACCATTTCAATAGGTGGGGTGGAGGAAGATGTGGTTGAGACAATGGTTTCCTCAATGATAGGTTCAATAATAACATTGAATGTGTGGACCTCATGAGCATGAGATGATTTTGATTTGTTTTTATCATGGTTGGTAGAAGGGGCATGATTCGGAAAAGGTTGTTGAAAGATATCTAATGACTAATTTACGGGTGCATTGGTATTATCTAATGCAAGTTCTCCATCATAAATTGAATTTTGGGTAATGTTTTTAAAGGTGTTGCATCTACTAATGTCATGTCTAACCATGTGATGAAAAGCACATAGAACATTTTCATTGTACCAACCTGGTATAAGGTGAAAAGCATAAAATTGTTGGGCAGTTTTGATGGTGAGAAGTTTTATGAGGTTAGCTTTGATAAACTTATCCAAATTGCAAGCATATGACTCCCCTAGTAGAGTATATTGTTTTGGGGTAGCTCAATTTAGATTTTGAGTTTGTTTATTAGAGGAGTTAGATGAATTGGTTTAGTTGGGTTGGTTGACAATTGGAGGTGGAGTGGGTTTGAGGACAACCATGTTTTTAGTTAGATTTGGTTTGGTGTTAAGGTGGTTATATGGGTTGGTGGTTTTATATGAGGAAGGGTCATTGGATTTGAAGCTACAATTTTTATTTCTCAATTTCAATTTCCCTTCATTAATGGCTCTAATTTCTAATTTGCATGCCATGGTGAAATCCTTATCAAAGGTTTTGAAAGTTTGAACCTATAGAGTAGTATTAATGTGTTTGGCACAAGCCCAAGAGAAAAGTTCAATTAACTGAGGTTAGGGCAATGAGAAATATATTTGGTTGATAATACCTCTCCATCATGATATGAAATTGGTAATTGATTCATCATCAAATTTCCTAATGGAATAGAGGTTGGTAACGGAGACCTTCTTAGATATATTAATGGAGAAGTGATCTAGAAAGGTTTGGGTAAGTTGGGAAAAGGAAAATATGGAGTTATTGGTAAGATAACTATACCAATCCAATGTTGGTCTAGATAAATACATGGGGAAGGTATGAAAAAGAATAGCATCATCATATGCAATCAAATAACAATAATGGGAAATTGCTCTTAAGTGTTGTTGGGGGTGTTCCTTGCTTTGGAACTTTGAAAATTTGGGTAGTTCTCATTGAGGAGGATAAGGCTGGATAGGAATGGATGGATGAATAGGTTCATTGAATATTTAATCATAGGACAAGAGGATATGAGCCCCAGAGATTGATGACTCTAGGTTGGTCATTTTATTCATTAACATTTTAACTAATCCTATTTGGGTTTGGGAAATTCCATGATTATGTGGTAAGTTCTATTGAGGTTGGATGGATGCAATATATGGATAAGTAGTAGAAGGTTGAGAAGATGTCACGTATTGGTATGTGGTCATTTAAGGTTAGGATGATACCACATAAGGGTTAATAGGAACAAAAGGTTGGGTAGAAGGTACCACATATGGGTTAATGGGCACAAGAGGTTGGGTGGAAGGTCTTATGTATCCTTATAGATTAGGAACATGTTGGTAGGATGTCATGGTTATTTGTTGAGGGATTTTTATAGGTTGAGTTAGAGTTATGATTAAAGTATTAAGTTGGGAAATTGATATGGATTAGGTTGTAGGTGTGGATTGGGGGTGAGTAGTAACTCTAGTACTGATAGGTGGAAGGGTAGAAGGTATAGAAATCACCACATTTTGAATTAGGGTGGAGATTGGTGGGTTGGTAGTGATAAGGGTAATAGTATAAGATATCCCCAACATAGGTGGAGTATGGGTATCAAAATATGAGGTTACCCCTATGTTAGAGTTGTTGGTTGGTGTAAGGGGTGTTTGATTATTGGTTGGGATGTTTGATTTAGTTTGGGTGGAGGTATAGATGGGATATTGGTAGAATAAGATGCTTGGGTGATCATAGGTTAGGTAAAGGTAATTCCAACCATAAGATGAGAAGGCATCCCATAAGGTGGATCATTAGGAGGAACCAAAGTATGGGTGTGGTAAGATAAGGTATTGAGGTAATGTTGGAGGGATACAAGGTTGTTATCAAGGAATATGGAAAAATACTCATCAGCTTTGAGAACTATCTAAGGCATGGTAGGAGGGGGAGAATCATTGGGAGAACCCTCAACATCCAAAGTATACTCCATAGATGAAGAAGAAGAGGAAGGTGAGTCTTGGTTGGTTTGATTCCTTAATTGTTTTCTAGTAAATACCATGTGAGGAATAGAAAGGAAATGATGAAAAGATCACAACTCAAACACAAAGCTAGAAAAAGAAAAGATCTCAAGGAAATCAAAAAATACACTAAAGTGCATTTAAAAACTTAGGATTGCTTTTTATATCACTTTTGGCTTATGCCTTTAGAAATTGTGAAGAAGAACTTTGGTTTGTAGATCAGGTACTAGAAAGGAAGTCTAAGGTTGGTTTCAGATGTTAAATGCTCTCAAAATGAATCTATATTGGAAATAAATACATTGCTTGGTATAAGGGCATACCCCCTCACTTCACACATTATAACAATAAGGGCATTAGGTGTTTAGCCAATATATACTAATTTTTAGAGTTTATACTCAACTAGAGAGCTGAGTTGGTTCTCCCCTTGGTAATGACTTCCAAGTAGGATTGCTAAGAAAGGGTAAGTTTATTGCTAGTTAATGAAATCCTAGTTGGGTCTTGTCCCAAGTTTGTTTGATTTTTAATTGCTTTCAGTGGTTTGGTATAGTGTGTGATAACAAGAATGACACTATAATTGATTGCTTTGCTTTTATGTTAACTAAATGAACTATAAACATGTAAGCAACCAATGTATGCAAGGTTTATTTTATACCCAAAATAAATTTTGAATTTCATTATATGAGCATAGAATAAAGGAAGAAAAGGGCACCTAGATGCTACTATGTCCCACTGGGTGTGCCAAAATGTTTGTCTTAATTTTTGTATAATTCTTATGAAAGAAGAAAGTTAAAAACTAGTAATTAGGGTGTGGTAGAAGAACATGGTTATTTATTGGCACATGATCCAGATGAGTGTGGAGATATCATGTTTGTCTTGGGAAGTATGACATGTAGATAAGAAAACACTAAAAAAAGAGGTCAATCTAAGGCAGCATCAGCTTTGTAGGAGGCTAGCAATCCACTCTTTGATAATAGTTAAGTTGAAAGAGATAAAATGAAATACTTGCATCAAATAATAGAAAGAACTAAAATGAAATACAAGAATAAATAGATGCTTGGTAAATAAAATAAACTAAATATAGTAATAGTGGGTTAATACTAGTGCTAAAGTAGGTCAGGTCAAGTTCAAAAAAATAGAAAGGGGTCTGTGAACAGGTAGGGACATAGAAAGTTAGATTTGTTTGGGGTAAGGGGTTAGAAATAACTTGTTACTATTTCATGCCATAATGACCATTGGTGGTTGGGATGACCATTGGTAATTAAGCTAATCATTAGAAGTTGGGTAACCATCGATGGTTGTAGGTGATCATAAATGATCAAGGTGACCATTGATAGTTCTTATGGATTTTGAAGATATTTAAAAAAGGAGTTGTAAAGTGGATTAGTGAGTGGTCTGGCATTTAGTTAAGGATTTGGGAGTTATAAATCAAGATGTAGAAAGATCTGATTAGGGTAGGGATGTCAGAAACTAAAATAACAAAACTAGAAATACAAAGTGTACATATTTTATTTCTTGATGGTTGATGGTTGGAACAATTTTGGTAGAGTAATATTTCTTTACCTCAAGAGCAATTTTGGCAAAGGTTCAAGTCTCTATCATAATTATTGAATTATTGGGAGGAAGACCTAGTGGATGAAATCTTGATCACCTATGTGCTAGGATGTTTGATTATGGATGTGAAGGATCCCTATTCACCTCCTACTCCCCTCTTTTTATAGGCAAAGAGAGATGGAGGTAGAAAGTTCCATAGGAGGTTAGGGATAGTGATTTCAATGCATCATGATGTGTTAGCAATGGGTAAGCTGAACATATTAAATTATGTTTTATTGTCCTATGCATAGCTAGTGTGGATGAGGTGCTAGATAAAAGACGTGACTATTGATGGTTAGGGTGACCATCGGTGGTCAAGTTAACCATCGATGATCGAGTGTTAAAGGTTAGGTGGGGTAAAAATGGGTAATTTAGTGAGTTAGTTAGCTAATTATCTAACCTAACTCAGGGTCATGGTCAAGGGTTGGGTAACAGTCCAAACTAGGGGTGTTTTAACATTCAAAACTATAGTGTGCAGAATTCTAATGTCTACAACAAGGTAAATAGTATGGGGGTATATTGACCCCAAGGTTTCACATATTAGGCTTAGGACCATATTTTAACTAATTACAATCATATGTAGATGTATATTACACATAGAATTATACAAGGGTATTTAGGCAAAGGAAATACTATTACACATGTGTATCATAGGAGTGACTTGTGTATTGAACGATAGGTGGATATTTCCAAATAAATCATGATGTGTGGTTCAATCAAGAAAAGGTAATTTGGTAAGAGCATGGGACAATCTAAGGAATATTTTAGGTCCATCTATAAAATTTCCATCTATATTCCATTATCATGAGTATCTCAATGGATGAAAATATAAATATATCCTGTGACCTCTCATTGGACACAAAAGGTTGATAGACAAATTTTAAATACATGCTTAGAGAACACCTAGGTTTTATACAAGGTTATGAAATGCATTGTAATGTAAAAAAAAATTCAAAAATATTTAATAATGATACATTATGTTGTAAATTTAATGGATATGATATATATTTTAATATTTATGTTATATGATATATGAGTAATGATAATGGTTTAAGTGTTATAACTATCTTCATTGTGTTATTTTCTTGTTTTATTATGGATTTTTGTCTAGTGTTTATTAGTTATGTTTATACTTTATGTCACTTTTCATTTATATTTTAAAGTTCAGGTTCTCAGTGATCTTCTTGTATCTTAGGTGAGTGTTTGAACTCCTTGTTCAAGTACATATTGTTGTAAGAATATTTTATTTTTTAAAAACTAGCTTAAGTAGCACAAGACTTGATCTATAAAAAACTAACACAATAGTGTTTTTAAATTTCCAAATCATCATACTTTTCATATAGTCTTCTGTTAGGGCTTTTAGTAATTTTTTGTAGATTATTTTGATGGTTTTAAACCTAGAGAATGTCAATAAATTAGTTTAGAACTTGTTAAACAAGTTTTTGATTAATTTTAAGCCTCTGTATATGGATTGGAATGGGAAAAATAATCCTAATTTTCCATTAAAGGCAAATTTATTTCAATTTAAGTTCCTAGTAGTTGAACATGATTTATCATGAGAGATTAATAGTCTATTATTTATTAGACATTGGGTTTTCTTATGGGTAGAGATAGTTTTAGTGTGAAGATGGAGTGGTGATTCTCATCTTTGTAATTATTATATATTTATTAATGAAATAGTTAATTACTCATTTGGATGTGTGTTTTTTTATCTTCTATTGATGTTGCATACTTTGATCTTTTTTGTGAGCATTAGGCAATTTCTCATTTGACCCTTGTCCATGACTACATATAGTATCAGGGATAGTTTTAGAAATGGACCCCTAAACATTTTATATAATATCCTGGTGAATCATAAAAAATGTATATAATTTCATTGGATAATCCTTTTAAAAATCACCACACAAGTGTAAATTGATTAGCTATTATATTATCTCTTTCAAAAAAAATTATCTGATGAATTAAATGTACTATTCAAAATAAGATATAATGACATCCCTTGTCCCTTCTCAATTGTTTCTTCTCAGAATAACATATTTCCTCACTTCATCTTTAGCTCATAAAATCGAATGTTTTGATACCAAATACAAATTTCATGAGTTGGTTTATGTAATTTTTTAATCCTATCCATAAAAAATGGCTTAAACACAATAAAATCAAAATAACCTTTTATTTTTTAGACAAGATTCATTTTTTTAATTATCATACAATATATTTATACTAGATTTCTATATCTTAGGCATAAATTATCTTGTTTTGCCATCTCCCTTGTAACTTGAAAATGGTGAAAAAAATTTCCATGCCTTTATATTTTGAGTGTTATATCATCTTTTCTTCTCATCCTATACAAATTATTATAATATGAACAAGATGTTACAAAAATTCTCAAATTACAAAATTTACTCATAATGTTTATCATTTTCCATTTCCAAAATATTGTAAAAAAGATAAAGACGTATGTAGTTATTAAATCAATAATTCAATGAAATCTATATGAAGGCATAGAACATAACTTATAATTGCTTCAAGACATCCATTTATCCTATTTAAAGTTTTAAAGCACCATAAATCTTCCTAGTTAATATCATTTGAGTAAAAATAAAATAATCCATTTTCACAAGAAAAAGACTCATGAAAATTAAAATATATAATATAGTTGATTTAAATCCACTCTCTCAAAAAACATTGGTTTAGTTAATTTTTGATAACAATCAAGATGGCATCATGATGTGGTCAAAGAACTAAATTGCTTGATTGTAAAAATATCTTACTTATGCATTTGGATCTTCACTAAGCTCAACAAGACTAACAAATAGTTTGTTCCATTACCTGCAAAGGTAAGTCATGATGAAGTCAACTATTTTCCTCTTATAAAACATACTCAAAGACCATGCAATTCATCCATCACAATTTTATAGGTAACCAATACCACCTCATTTCCACCTCCTTCTCAAAATTTATATAATAATATCATTATTCTAGATGTCAAACACTTAGAACATTTCAAAGGATTAATTCAGTTTCAAAGCAATCAAAATTTAAGACAAATAAGTGTTGTGTTATGAATTAATTACCTACATAATTATATGAGGTAAAAATAATTATTTATGGATATGCAAGTAGTTATTTTTTATTGAAAAATATACAAATCATTTTAATCAACAAAAACATCTGATTTGATGGCATTGATGTTAAATAAAATAAAATAAAGTTTCATAAAATATATAATTTGAAATTTTTGTATTAAATTTTTGAAAGCATATTTTTAAGATGTTAGAAGAAAAATTTCAACATAGACATAAATAGAGAATTAATTAGTAAACATGTCCCTTTATATGCTAATATAACTCATATTAAAGAAAAAAAATATAAAATATGTATATTATATATATGTTGTAATCCTTTATGTCATTTTCATAATCTATCCAAAATTTTACTTTAAATTAATCTAATTTATTTAATAATGTCCACCAAATATCATGATTAGTCTTTAGGGTTGCAAAAAATACAATATAAATAAGGTAGAGAGAGCACAATAGTGAACCTAAATAAATATCAAAGAACACTAAATTTAAAATGAGTAAATTGGAATGCAATGTTTCAATAAAATAAGATACCATGAAGAAGATCAAAAAGAGGAGGATATTGCATAGTGATTTTAGATTCATTAAATTAGTAAATATTATTCATAGTAATTTTAGATTCATAAAATTATTAATTATGGTTTTAACTTGAATAGTTTGTCTCAAGCTAAGAGAATGTGGAATTCACATCCTACTATATGTTATAATTTTTGCACGCTAAAATGCATCCTAGTGTTTTTTACAGTTTTCTAGTAATGTTGCTTCAACCTACTCATTCTATCATCAACGGAAAAACAAGAAATATATTTTACATTTCCCACACATTGAGGGTAGGCAAGAAACATAAAGAATAATCTAAGACATTAATTAATTAATTGGAAGATGTGAATCAAATAATGTAATCATGCAAAATGTACCAAAATCTAATGTATTTCCCTTAAATTCATTTCACATATCTCAATCCCTTCTATAGACTGAAATTGATGACCCTATGACTGTATTTCAATTTTTTTGTAATATACAATCAGAATTTTAAGTCGAACCATCAAAAAAATTAAAGGGTTATCTAAGATTTATATGAGTTATATTTAATGCTTCCTTCTTTGAATATGAACTATATTATCATTTTGAGGGGTAGTGTTTAATAAATAATTGTCATTAGAATTATCCATGAGGTGAGGGTCAACCGCCAAATTCCGTCCCTACAAGTTAGGATTAATTTTCATGGCTTTGTTAAAATATATTTTTTATGATTAAATTTTGCATTAAGGAAATTTTGATGGATTTGTCAAAATGATAAATAATTATATACAAAGAATATATATATATATATATATATATATATATACTCTATAAGGATTATATTTCATCTTTATTTTTTCAAAAATGAATTCTATAACCTATAGATGATGTTTTTAAACATTCTCTATCTAATTTTTCAAATGATGAAAAGAAGAAACTAAAGTCCAATTCATTCTCATACAACGTGATGACATTGCCCATAATTTTCCTCAAATACTTTATAGCTAACACAATGCAAATGAAATGCCATTAAATTATATTAATTAAACTCCATATAGTAAACTAAACTAATTACTTTTTAAATGTACATGCAAAAATGTTAGGTCAGAATTGATAATCCAAAAAACACACTTTTTATTTTATCTCAAATACATTTCATGTTCAATTTAGAATGTGTGAGCTTAAATAATTTATAGTGAATTAAAAACCTAACATTATTTATATATATTATAATCATCCACTTCAAAAATAATTAATATTTTTGGTTTTTAGTTCAAGGATGAAATCTTATGGCTATAGGACTTATTTTTAATTATAATCCATTAAATATAGTCAATTTTTTAGTAGATTGCATTAGATACAAGGTAAAATTTAGTATAGACCATCAAAAAATATAAATAATTATAAAAGCTACATATATTATGTTTAATGTTTATATCTTATTCTAATAATTATACTAACAATTGAAGGGAAATGTTAAATAAATACCTATCATTAAAATGTATTCATGCCAAAAAGGGTAAACCATAAAATTTAGTGCCTGTCCCAAGGTAATATTTTTAAATCTACAATTATCATGATATCATTTCCTCTTTGAAACTGACTAATGAAAACTAATAGGCCAAATCCTTATTTTTAACTATTGAACAACCAAATATTAATAACCCAAAACATGTATAACTAGCCACAGTAGCCGAGTTATAAAGGGCTTTAAAAATGAAAATTAAACAAATGCAGTATTTTCAAATAATGGATAGAAAATAGGGACAATGTTTTGTTAAACCATGACTAATATATCACCTCAAAATATATTTATCGTAAAAAATATCAAATGAAATACCCTTACATTTATAAAATATATGGCTTTTTTCTCTAAACTAAACACAAATTACTTTACTCTTAGGATAATTAATTGTATCTTAAAGTAATCTAAAATGTTAAATAATTAAGGAGAGAAATAGGACTTCAACCATATTTTATAACAAGATACCTAAAACAAAACTCATTTATGCTTTAGATAATTGATGAGTCAATTGACCTTTGTTATATGTTTCAAAAAATATATTAGAAATACAAACAAGATCACAAATTTTTAGGATGAAACCTTACCATCATTTTAAACTAACTTAGAGCAATATTATTCTAATCCTGTGCAATAATACCTTGTATATACTCTAATTCTACAAAAATAACACCATGATAAACTTCAAAGATATATTTTTCAAATACTTTCTTAGTTCACATGCTTAAACATATATTATTTTAATTTGAACACATCTTCAAAATCAAAATAATATTACCAAAACAAATTATAAATAACCACATAAAAAAGTAGGTTTGACTATAAAATATTAGGTCACAATCGGCCTATTTTGACATTTGCATGGCTAAATTTTTGAAATAATTCATTACCTAAAACCCCATTCATATTTATTAAAAGTTGAGATAAATTAAACGTTTAAAAATATCCAAACTCATAAAAACAATATGCCATAACTTTTCCTTCTATGGGGGATTATAGTGCTTAATGGCCAAATGATAGAGGTAATTAAAAAGACCCCTATAGTTTCTTTGAGAATCTTTGATCTTTTCAAAGAGTGAGTACTCTAAATGTGTTTGTATGTTTTTCCCCAAGTGGTGGGTGAGGTGAAGGTGTAGGGTGTGGTGTGATTATTTATTAGTGTTTATAAAAAATTTAATTAATATTGTATACTTCAATCTATATTTCAATTATCCTACTAAACTTATATCATGTTGATATTTTGAGACATTTTTTCTTCTAACAACATGATCACCATAATATTGATTATGTTCCTTTGTAATGAAATATTTATAATATCATATTTAAAAGGTAAGATTAACATAAGAAAAAATTATATAGGCGAGAGGGGCCTATACCTCACCATAATCTAGGACCTAAATGAAACTTAAATGATACCACCACTTTAAATTTTACTCATCATTGATTCTATGTGTTTAATATAATTTCTTGTTTCATGTCTTGAAGTGGATGGGAAGCCACATTTTTAATTGATTTAAAATGAAATAATGAAATACACTACAAATAATGTTGGACCTAAATATCCACATTAGGTACTTGATAGTTATAAATATTATTTTACATGATGTAATTGGATACTTTACACCATTACTAAGTATAAATTTTATAATTATATGTAAATTATACAACTAATTTTCATTTAAATTTTTTTAAATACTGGATATTATTTTCTCATGTTCCCTCCTAAGTATAGGAATCCACCCAACTATTGGTCCCTCTTTCCTACAACATTTGAAAATAAAAATTCATAGGTTACACCCATCCATAATATGGATTGAATTTGATGAGGATCTACAATCCCAACCATTTTCTATTGCTAAGTCCTTGAATAAAAACAATCAAATCCTTTCAAGTAGTATCATTTTTTCAATTGTAAGTACCATAGTGAAGTTCAATAAAATAATGGAAAGGTGTTTGTCACATTAAGTGTCATTCAACTATAACACCATGTGAATTGGTTATAAATATCTTTGTATCATAGTCATATCATCATTTGAGATTAATCTTATTCAAAAAATGGTATCATCTTTTAACTCTACATCCCTATGTTGTCAATTCGTCAAAATTTGAACTCATGCAAAAATAATCAATTAAGTTTCATGTATATTGTTGTAATTAATAAATACAAACCTAACATCACATTTAAAACTCTACGAATCTATCCAAATAAAATAATATAAGTTAGCTCCCACTAAGGCATGTAAGATGTTATTACTCAATTTACGAAGAGCAAAGACACTTTAATTTTTTTTTTAATTTGGCAATAACAACATTATTTTGAGTGGACCCTTTTGGATTAGGGGCCTTCATCCTTTATTCCCTAATTTTCTACTTCTTTACCGTTACAAGTTAGTTTGGGACCTAATTGGGTTCTAATTTTAATTTAATTTGTCTATTAAAACATAGGCATTCTAGTTCATTTAGGCATATATAGACTATCATAGATCTAAGGCATTCAAGAAGAATTAATTGAAATCTACAATAATTTATTTTTCACATAAATCTAATGATAATTTTTAATAATTTTGTATAAATAAATCACTAGAGCATTCATTTAATCACTAAATTCATGGTAAAGATACATTGCACAACACTAGTTTTCCTAGCTGATGAATTACTAAAAGTATTGGTGATTTATTTTTTATATTGGATATTGTTGAGGGGCTTAAAAAACATAAATTTAGTTCAAATATTCAATGGTATAATATAAATCAAAAAATATATGTCTCGTCATGTTTAAAGGTGGTGATATTACACATATGATCCTGTCAAGGTCCACCAAAAAATCGCATGAGGCTGATGACCTATCCAAGGGAGAGGTAAGTGACAAGATGACATAATAAGGACTAATTAATGTTGAAGGAGTCCACATGGTAAGTTTTTGTTGATAGTGAGTGTGTACATAAGAGGGTATTGGTAGGGTCAATCCCCATCATGGTTTTTAAGTTAGTGAAGGGTCCATAAGTTAGTTCGGTTATACCCAAATGAGTCAACATTTACTTTATAATTTATTTATTTTATTATATTTTATTGAATGAGATTATGTGTGTGTGGATTTCACTTAATTTTTATCCCTAGTAAAGTAATTTCATCACTTAAAAACACATCTTTTAAGTTTTATATATATATATATATATATATATATATATATATATATATATATATATATATAAATCTTAAAGGGGGTGTTTTTAAGTTATGGAATTACTTTAATAGGTATGTATATCAATTGGGGTATTTTTAAATTATGGTAAATTACTTTATTATATATACAAATAAAGGAAATTATGTCCCAAAATAGGTTATAATATATCTTTTAGGTAAATTAGAAGTATGAATAAATGAAATTACATAAAATTTGGACTAACTGACCAATAAATATTTTTACCCAATTAGCCATTTTTTAAAAGATTAAAAAATAACTTTTATCCAAATGGAAAATAGTATCCACTAAAATTACCGCTATTTGGTATTTGATTAGGTTAGATAGTCTATGTGTGTGAATATAGGCGAAAGAGAAAGGCTATAAATTAACTTGAGGGTCTTCAAATCAACCTATAAGTTTTTAAGAGAATTTGATGTGTGTAGGATTGTAACTAAGGAGAGTTACAACAATAGGTCTAGGTTGACTAAGAGAATGTTGAAAGAGTTCATAATAAAATTGAAAGGATTCCATTAGGAAGTATAGAGTATAAGAGAGACATGGCCAAAAAAATATTAAAGATGGAGAGGAGATGTGGTAAAGAGGAACCATTGATTACATGTTTAGATGAGTTAGATCTTATGCTCCATGAGATTCAATAAAAGTGAATGCCATAGAGGAAAGAAAGATAAAGAGTATGCCAATGAGCTAGTGGTGAGGAAAAAAGAATATTATATGAAAAAATTAAAAAATAATAATGATGTTCATGGAGGTGGTGGAATATGAGCCAAAATTGGAAGCCCCTTGTTTTCAAGAAGAGAAAGCTTAGAAGAGTTGTTAAGATGGGTTATGGAATTAGAATTTTATTTTTAAGGAAGGATTTTTAAATACTCCAAGAAGTTAAATCTTGAAATCATAAGGTTATGTGGATATGTTTTTATATGTGGGGAAGATCTCCAAACAATGAGACAAAAAAAACTCAAATTAAATTGAAGAGTTGGGATATGATGATGAGAAATCAAGATGATTGAGTAGGTTGCATGAGATGAAGATAAGAAGGAAGCTAAATATTTTTATGGTGGAGTTTACATTTGGGTGACTAAAATCTCCTCAAGGAAGAAAAATAAATGAGATGAAAGGTTATTAGTACACAATAGTAGAATCAAAAATCCTCATGGATAAATATATGGACATTATAGTTACTAAACTTGAAGAAGGGGAGCCTCTAGAATACTTTTTTCTTGGTATGGCTTTCATGGAGGGAACATTGTGTAGAGGTGTGTTGGTGTGTGTGGATGAAGATAAATACTATCTCAAGTAAGTAAATAGTGTTTAATAAGGAGTGACAAAAATATTTCCTTTTGAGGACATGGAATTAATGGTGGAGGAAGTGCACATGAATGCAAATAATGAGGCTTTTGAGAGAGTTTAGAAGGAAAATATTCTTTTGAGTCTCAGGATGAAGAAGAGTGAGAACACATGGAGTGAAATATTATTTTCACATGGAATGTATATAATTTTTAGGATTATAATAATAGGAATTGGCAATCAACTTGAAGCTAATGAAATAAAAATGAGATAAAAAGGGAAGGAAATCTAAGAAGAGATAATTAATGAAAGTGATGCAAATATTAGTAAGACATTATCATATAGAGAATTTTGGAGCCTTAGAGGCTCAAGATAAGTTAAATAAAGAGAATTAGATTTATAATGGAAAATTGGATATGAATCAAATAAATTTTGAGAGCGTAGAAAACTAAAAAAATGAAAATGTGTTGATATTTAGCAGAGGTGGTTGGTTCACAACCAATGAAGGTTAGAAGAGAATGAAAAAAATAGATGATGATGAGATGTAAGTGAATATTTAGTGTTTTTTTTTAGTCTATAATTATTAAAAAAAAACTAACAATGGAAAAATGAAGGAAGCATGGTGAATAATAAATAAAAGGTAGAAACTAGGTGTAGGGGGTGGACTATGGTCAAGTAGTTGGATAAAAAAGACAAAAAAGTTTGAATCAAAACTTGATAAGGTACATAACATGGTGGGAGGGTACATTTTGGACTTACTCATTGGGTCATAAGGGTGGTTATACCACTCAATCTTTTTTGTGAGCACTGAGATCCCAAACCAGTTACCCTAGGTAGTCTCATGCAAGGGTACCCACACAAAATTTGCAATCTTGCATCATTAAAGACAAGTTTTTATTTTTCAATAAAATGATGATAAATTATAATAAATGGAATTTTTATTTAAACTTCAAAATTATTTCCATATGGGGAATGAGTTATGATTCAATTGGTTATTTTTTTCATTTTTCTTTGTTTCCATAATAATTATTTATAGTTTTGGAATTCAAGTTGATAAGCACCATAGAGTTTTTAAGGACATCATGTTACTATTTTTATTTATCCTTAAGTTTGGGAGAGTTGAAATAGTTGAATAAAGACATTTTATGCATGGTTTTCCTTACATTTATCATAGTGGCCTAGTCAAGGATAAAAAGATATAGAGCTAAATAGTGGAAATTGAGCATACCTTCATAATAGTTTTTATCCCTAAAGGTGTACACATCATCATAGTTTTAAATAAAATAATTTTTTCTCTAAATTTTAGAGTGATGTTACTTCCATGAAGCTGAAAACAAGGGTCAAATGAAAAAAATGGAATGAGAAAAAGTGCATGGTAACATCTAAGGTTGATTTATTTGATGATACTTTTAGTATGAATGTGATCTATGAAGAAAACTTATACTCATTAAATACAAACCATTTTTTCTCATTTATAGCCATTTTTTTAGGACTTTTTCAATGAAACATGGAAAAAATAATCCAAATATGTTATGAAATCATAGATATCTCAATTGAAAGGTGTGACTCTTGGAAAAATGCTCAAAAAGAATAAAAACATGGTTGCATTAAGAAAAATGGTTTTGATATGTTTGAGAGATTTTTTTAAAATAAAAGATAATGAAAATGTGTAAAATTTTTGGAGTTAAATCTATGTATGTAAAAAATTCCTTAATGACCCATGAAGACACATCAAATCTAATCTATGTTGTATATACCATTTTAAAAATCAAAAAAAGTAGGCGGGGAGATGTTTTCTTTTGGTTTGGAGGCAAGGGTGTGAAAGTTGGGGAATTTGTAAAATTATGAGAGGGTACAAAAGATACTAAAAATAAATGTCTAAACATGAAAACTAAGATTAAATAATAATAAAATAATTTTGGGTCATCCTCTTATGTGTGCAGGAT
This sequence comes from Torreya grandis, assembly GCA_037957365.1. Classification (NCBI taxonomy): domain Eukaryota; kingdom Viridiplantae; phylum Streptophyta; class Pinopsida; order Cupressales; family Taxaceae; genus Torreya; species Torreya grandis. The sequence goes on along the minus strand of JARHVA010004767.1, from coordinate 1,094,008 downwards.
TGTTTTAGTAAAACACAAGTGTTTTGGCTAAATGATGGATATAAAACTTGAAGGGGTTTCTAAAGAAACATATAGCATATTCCATCAAGGTTTATCATTTCATTGAAGATTTAACCTTCAAAAAAAAAATTGGTGAATTTTTAATGTTCAATTTAAGGTTAAATGTTTATATAATGTCAAATTCATGCTTCTTGTTGTCTAGTCTTTTGTGAGAGTTGAAAGGAAGTGTTGGTAGATTGATGTGATGGTTGTAAGTATAGATAATGTCAAATAGTAACTATAGATCATACTTAATATGTTTTTTATTAACTTTTATCCTCTTTTTATACATTAGAATGGTTAAAAGTATCCTAATTTGCCATTGAAGACAAATTTATTTCAAATGAAGATTGTAGCACTTGAAAATGATAGTCCCTGAGTCATTGACGATCTATGACTGATAATGTTGGGTATACTCATGGGAATAAATCATTTTAGTGTGAATATATTTAAGTATCATTCATGCTCATTATTGTAATTATTTTATTATTGATTAATACAATAGGCAATTTTGTAATCAATTATGTATATGTTGTTAAGCTTTCATTATTCCTCAGTTGCATCAAGAACCAAAATAACAATGTATTCCATCAAGATAATAGAGATTCCTAAAATTATGCCAAGGGATCAACATATATTGTATTTACACTTGGCTTTTGCATAAGATGCAAGAAAAGAGCCATAATTTTTTGTTCAAGAAAATGCTCATTTTTTAAATTGAGCAAACATAGGAATTGATCCACTATGTTTGTTGTGATACATAGTCAAACTAGATAAAATTTATATAGCCAAGAACTATAGGTATTATACCAATTAATGAGTTAATTATAAAATTTAGGTCTTGCAATCCCTTAAAAATATGTCTAAAATAAATGATAGGTTATATATCATTGTTGGTAAAGTTTAAAACCTCTAAAGTAGTATATCACATCTGATAATGCAAGTTCTAGAATGGAATCACTCAAATAATTCTCAACAAAAGGATCCATAAGCTACCCACAGATTCTGTCAAAAATTTGACTCCCAATTCAATATTTTCTAAATGGGATTGTCTTGGTATCTCGTTGATAATATTTTACAATACTAAAGATACATTTCAACTAGTCTGATTTTGGGATTCCACTAGCATAGTTTTGGAGAAACCTATGCTTATGCTATATTTCCCATTCACAATAGGGTTTGAAGCATTAGATGAGCCCAATAAAATTCTATCATTCACCCTTCCAACTATAGACTGGTTTATCCCAATTAATACATTTTCTCTGAGGAGAACATGCAAAATAATGCTAGAAACCCCATTTACCTAGTATTTTTTATAAACCAAAATTAATAACTAAGGTTCTCAGACCTCAGTTATCGAGCATATCCTTATATCCTGATAAAGAAACATTAATTATTCCATTTTATTAGTTTAGACTTTGGATGGAATCACCATAAGCATATGGTTGAATTACATGCCATGAAAGTATATGGGGCTAGCATAATAGGCTATATGAGATAGTTATAATTATTATTAGTTTTCAAAGAAGTCAAAAAAATTGTATTAAAAAGTGTTGAAAAATATTATATTATCAAAATATAACATCAACAACAATGGCATTTAGATATTAGTCTGATAGGTGCTATAAAATTTCAACTTTGAAAGTTTGGGGAAATCCACAAAAACCTACCAAAATCAAAAAATATACATGTTAGGGAAAATGAGCAACTAATGTGTAACTATTGAAAACATTAGGAGATCTTAAAATAAGACAATTATTTTTACAAACACTTTCTCTCTGTATGTTACCTTTATCTCACTATTGTTGTCCTCTATTTTGCATTATGTTGCTCCTAATTTCTCATTCTATTAATACTTATCAACTTTATACCAATGTTTTGTTATGACAAATTTTATTCACATTTAGAGTGATGTCTTTTTCTATTCTTTACTTACATAGGTTATTTTTGCTCTTTCTATTATTATTGTTCTTTATATTGTGATGTTATTGTGTATTCATTATCTGATTCTATTTCTTTTTCTCCCTTTTGTGTTATTATATATTATAATTGCTTTGTTCCCCACCTACCATCTATTTGCTATCTCAACTAAAATGGCTGAAAAAATTCAAAATTTACTAACTTTGCATTAAATTATTTTAGATGAGTTTTTTTGTATATGCAAAAAATAAAATTATGCATTCTTAGTATGTTGTTATTAGAGGTAGCTGAGGGAAGTCATTAATATAATATTTTAATATCCCCCTTAATTGTGACCTTATTTCCATGTTTTTTTTTACATTTTCAAACTTAGAAGCTACCTATGAATTGTTTGTATGCCTCCATAATTTTTTTATATGTTGTTGGAGATAACATGAGCATCTTCATAGCCAACCTATGGAAGTCTAGAGAAAGACTGTGGACTTTTTAGAGCTAGCTTATGGACATATAGATAAATACTATGGACTTTTTAAGCCACCATATGGAACTCTAGATCTAGACTGTGGACTTCTATAGCCAACTTGTGGACCTCCAAAACTAGCATGTTGACCTTTGTAGCCAACTTGTGCACCTCCAAAGCCATTTGAACCTTTGGAGATAGTGATACTACATCTACGACCCCTAATGTCTCTTAAATGCTAAAAAATATATTTTGACAAAGGCTTAGTAAATATATCAGTGAGTTGTTACTCTGACTTACAAAATTTAAGTTTTGTCTCACCTTTTTCAACTATTTCTTTAATAAAATGATACCCTTTAATTATATGATTGTTTCTTCATTGAAAAATATGATTCTTTGATAGAGATATAGAATATAAATTGTCATAAAATATTGTAGTTGCTCATTGTTTATTCTCATTCAAATTTGATAAGATCCTCTTGATTCATGTAACTTGACATATTGTTGAATTTGTTGATATGTACTTGTATTTAACCATAGAGAGAGAAAAATTGGGTTGTTTCCTTGAATCATGTGAAATGGTTCATATCCCAATATTGAACACATACCTAAATGTGTTCTTTTTGTCATCAAGACTACCTACCTAATCACTATCTGTATATCTAACCACCTAAAAATATTTTTTTATTGCATATAATATTCCATGGCTTCTTGTACCATTAACATACCTCAAGATAATTTTACATGTTTGTCAATGTGTCTGTTTTGGAGTCTCCATGAATCTATAAATCAAGTTGACAGCATACATGGTATTTGGTCTAGTTATAATTAAAAACTCTTGTACTATGTGGGATCCACATTATTGTTACAATATTACTTGTATAATTTCAAACTTATTTTAGTTAGTCTTGATGTTGTTTTATTATTCAAAATTTTTAATCTCTCCAAATCTCCTTTGCATACGTAAATCACAACATAAAAATTCTATCTTCCTTTTGTTTGACCTCAATTCCAAGAAATTACTTCAACAGACCTAAATCAATCATATCAAATTCCTTCATGGCTTATTTGAACTTTTTTATGGACTGATTTACATTTATAATAAATATTAAATCATCTACATATAATAATGCAATCAAAATATCACCTTTTTTGCTTGCATTAATGTAGAGTTTTGGTTCACTATCATTTTTTCTAAATCCATTTCTCAATAAATAAGAATCTATTCAACTACAACACCCTTGGTCTTGTTTGATCCCATACAATGCTTTTTTAAGCCTATACACCTTGTTTTCATGCCCTATAATCTCATCACTAAGTGGTTGTCTCACATAAACCTCTTCTTATAATGATCTATTCAAGAAGGTTGACTTGACATCTATTTTATGCACCTTTCACTTGTGTTGAGTATATATTACAATGATTATTATCATGGTTTATCACCTCACTAGGAACGTAAATGTTTCAATATCTTCACATCCAGCTTGTTTCTTGTAGCCTTTTACAACTAGCCTTGCTTTGTGTATTTCAATCTTTGGAAGTGGTTTTGGTTTTGTAAAAACATCTGACACTATTAACCTATTTTCCTGTTAGAAGGTAAATAAACTCCCATTTCTAATTTTTCTCTATTTTACACATTTATTCATCTATTTATTCACACCACTTGTTTTCCTTGATTGCTTCTTCAAAATATATTGGATTAGCTACTAAAAATAAGGTAAAATTCATAGTTTCATTTTCTTCATACCTTGACTTCTCATATATTTATTGCAAGTTTCTTGTCCTTGCTAAGTGTTGATTTGAGTTGGAGGATGATGAAGTTATCTCATGAGCTAATCTTTGAACTCTTTTTTAGATGCTACCACATAAATAATCAAAATATTTGTGAAATATAACTCTAACTCAGTGCATTAGTAGTTGTAGCACTTGTTGGTTCAGTTTCAAGAAAGGGTGTAGTAGCCCTTGTTTACACTTATTAATATTCTTATCTATCTTCCCATGTTGCATCCTCAATGAATTGAACATCTTAGCTTATAAACACCTTTATGACTAGAATATATAGCCTATAATATTTCAATTACTCACTATACTTGATGAATATGAATTTTTCTCCTTTGTCATCTCACTTTGATATTATTTTCTTAGGCACATGCATATGCCACACATCTAAAAACTCTTAAGTGTTCAAAAAAAAAATGGCTTCATACCTCTTGAGGTATCATGTCCCAAACACTCTTATTAGGAAATATATTCAATAAATAGATTATTGTTGTAACTTCTTCAGTCCAAAACTCATTGGACAATCCTTTGGATTTTAACATACTTCTTTCCATCTCATGAATGGTTTAGTTTTTCCTTTCATCTATGTCATTTTGTTGTGATGTATACCTCATTGTAAATTTATTCTTGATCCCACTATCCTTAAAAAAGTTCATAAATTGATTTAAAATATATTATCACCCTTTGGTAGTTTTAAAAATAATATGTAATGACCACTATGATTTTCAACCAAGGCCTTGAATTTTTTGAATATTTTAGTTACCTCTAATTTGTGCTTTACAAAGTATACCCATTTCCTTCTAAAAAATTCATGTATGAAAGTAATGAAATACTCATTCATGGATAAGGAGGGGCTATTAATGGGACCATATATGTCTGAATTAATCAGCTCAAGAGGAACTCTTGTTCTCCATGATTTCCCTAAAGGAAAGGCATTTCTATGTTGCTTCCCTAATATGCATCCCTCACAAAATTTATTTGGTTCTTAAATTAGAGGCAAACCTCTTAGCATCTGCTTATTGTCAATAAGACTTAGCCCACTAAAACTTAAATGACCATACTTGAGGTGCCAAAGAGTGGATTGATAAATTTAAATTGTTTTAAATACTATTGATAACTCATTTTACATTCTAAATGGAAATATTTTATTTTATGTTATCTTCACTATTGTAAGCTACCTATTTATTCCACTTCTATCATAAATTATGCACTCTCCATCTTCAAATCTCATCTTATACCCCTTTTGGACAAGCTTCCCAATGTTGATTATGTTGTGTTTCAAACCTGGCACATAGTAAACATCCTAAATTTGCCTCTTGTCATCTTTATTGGTGTAGATATAAATACTCACTTTGCCCATGATAGGGACATTGTCATTGTTTCTCATATTCACTTCTTATTTTATTGTGTCACATTTTTATTTCTCTTTAAATTGAATAACATTTTTAATCTATGGATTATTATGGTTGATTAGTTGATTAGCTAATACTTGATTAATCTTGATGACATATGTTGATTATGGGACAATTTTTTTTACTTAATTTACATGATTGAATGTTATAAGTTAGTATTAATTTTAGATTTCTTACTTTATGATCATGTTTAATTAGTTATACAACATTATTTGATGGATATAATGATGTTTCAAGATAACTACCTTCATTGTTGTGAGGTGGATGTAGGCAAGATTTTTCTCTCAAAATATGATAGAGGGAGAGAATCATCAAAGAGGGTGGTTAGATGAAATGTTAGGGGATGACAAAGAGTGAATATAGAAACCTTTGTACACACCACTTAGTATATAATGTATCTTAATTTTTTGGTATGGATAGAATAACATGTTTTGTATACTTTTCCTTTAGATAATTTTTAGTATGCTATCTGGTAATTTTTGTTAGAATATGTATTTCATATGAGTTTACTCATATTTTCTAGTGTCTTAACTAAATATTTCATATTGTAGTGGGCTTTGATTTTACTCATATTTGCTAGTGTCTTAACTAACTATTTCATATGAGTTTACTCACATTAGGTAGGATAGCTAGATTAGTATTTTTCCTTGCCTATATAAAGAAGTGCTTCCTTTATACTAGCATATCATTCTCATATTTTAAATATACATTTTATTTTAATTTGTGTTTCATTCCATTTGTCTACAACTATTGTGATATTCTTATTGAGAACTCTTTTAATCTTGGCCTCATGGAATGTTTTTACCATTCGTAACATGGTACTCGAGTATTGAAGAAAGTTTGAATCATCTTTTAGCTTGAAATTTAGAGAGAATATATTTATTTGATCCTTTGTTATTGCCTTTAGAGGAGAAGAAAATAAGAGAAAAGGCTATGCATATCTATTTGTCATGGAAGATAGCAAGTTTGGCACCTTTTTTTGTCTTTTTTAATTTTTGATTCAGATCTGCAAATCTAGGGAAAGAAATAAGAGGTTTCCTTTATAGATAGGTAGTGGAAAGGGAAAACCAAGGCATTAAGATCCTTTTTTCTAATATATTTATATATAAATGACTTCTTGGAGAGACCCATCAAAGTAAAAAGAGAGACTATCACTCATATAACTCTTAATTAAGCCCATATATTCTTTAAACTTACATTGGTGCTAAAAATTTTCAAATTCTCTTGTGAATTATGGCTGTGTTTCATTTATTAAGGATCATAATCCTTTGAATTTAATGATTACCTCTATTTTAGGTCTCTATGTATGATACTTATGTGTAGTCAAAGGCTCACAATGATCAATTCCATGTGTAGATGCGATGCCAACCAATCACCAAGAGTATAAAGAATGCAAATGATGAAAAAAATTGGCACTGAGATAATTCCATAAAAAAATTGCATTTTAAGATGCCCCCTAATTTGGCACTTTATAAAAGTAATGTTTTTTATAATTTGATGACATCAATTGATAGAGAATTAAAAACACATACTTTTGAAAAAAATAGAACTCAAATCTAAGTTACGATTAAAAAGTTATAAGTGTTTTGATTTCCTATAAAAATGGATCAAAATAATTAAAAAACACTACGATTTGATTTTTAGTGACCAAAATGAAAAATCTAATACATTGAAAGAAAATTGGTCATGATGTATAAAACATATAATGCATAGAAGCATATGTTAGTTGGAACATATAGAAACATAAATTGGTGGTGATGTCTGGAACATAGAAAGGACTATTTGGCATTGAGACCCATCAAAGTGAAATAAGATACTATCATTCACATAACTCCTAATTAAGCCCATACATTATCCAAACTTACATTGGTGCTAAAAATTTTCAAATTATGTTATAAATTATGGTTGTGTTTCATTCATTAGAGACCATAATCCATTTTGTTTAATGATTATCTCTATTTTAGGTCTTTATGTGTGTTAGTTATATGTAGTCAAAGGATCATAATGATCAATTTTAGATGTAGATGTCATGCCAACCAATCATTAAGATCAAAAAGAATGTAAAGGATGCACAAATATTAGCATTAAGATAACTCCATGAAAAAATTGTATTATAGGAACCCCCTAATTTGGCACTTTGTAAAAGTAGTGTTCTTTTACAATTTGATGACGCCAATAATAGAGAATCAAAAAATACATACTTTTGAAAAAATGGAACTCAAATCCAAATTACACTTCAAAATTTATAAGCATTTTTATTTTCTATAAAAATAGGTCAAAACAATTAAAAACCACTACAATTTGATTTTTAGTGACTAGAATGACAAATCTAATACACTAAAATCAAAGTGGTGATGATGTCTATAACATATAATGCATGATTGATGTGGCAACCATCTATTTGTATATCACCTTCCCCTTAACAGAAATGAAGGAGGAATTTCCAACCTCAATGTTGGAAGTGGAACTCAAACCAAGAGATACAAAGGACTCCTCGAAAGAAGTCATATGGTGTGAAGAATTAGAATATAGAACCCAACTATCTCAAATAGGTGAATATAACCTATTTACAACATTAAGTGCTTGGAGAGATGTCTTGGACTGTATAAAGAACTGCTACATAGAAGCATCTACTAGTTGGTTGTGTTAGACTAAGTCTAATGTACTATCTTGGACTTTTGTGTCATTTTCCAAGGCTACATTAATTTGTTTTTTTGTAACTATTTGTTGGTGTATAAAATCTTGTATTTTATAGCACCTAACCAAGATTGAAACACATGCATAGCATCTACAATAGTAATTCAAAAATTTTCCTCTCAAACACAGTAGGAAAATAATCATTGTTATTTATTAAGATGTATTTTTTTAAATAGAGGAAGTCAAACTCATTTGCACCCACACCCAGGTAACTAGAAAGATCATTTTTCACTTCCAATAGATTTTATAATTTTTTTGTGAAATTTTGGTTCCAATGAGTGGTTGCACACCTATGTTCTTTTTCGTTTTGGTCACTAAAAATCAAATTAGATATTCTTCCATCATTTTTGTTAAGGAGAAGAGTGACATAAAACTAGATGGTGGATGCATCAATGATGCATTATATGTTCCAGACATCATCACCAATTTAATTTTAGTATATCAAATTTGTCTTTCTAGTCACTAAAATTGAAATTGTAGTATTTTTTAATTGTTTTGACCCATTTTTATGGGAAATTGAAATGCTTATAACTTTTGATCCATAGCTCAAATTTGAGTTTAATTATTTTCAAAATTACATGTTTTTATATTCTCTATCGATTGGTGTCATAAAATTTTAAAAATTCACTACTTTTATAAATTGCCAAATTGGGAGGGAGCAGGGGAAGGGGTCTTATAATACAATTTTTCATGGAGTTGTCTCGATGTCAATTTTTGTGCACCTTTTACATTATTTTTGATCTCAGTGATTGTTTATCATGGCATCTACATCTGGCATTAACCATTGTGAGCCTTTGACTACACACAATTACCACATATAGAAACCTAGAATAGAGACAATCATTAAGCACAAAGGATTATGGTCCTTAATGAACAAAACACAACCACAATTCATAAGAGATATTGATAAAAAATACACCAATGTAAGTTAGAATAATGTATGGGCCTAATTGTGAGTTATGTGAGTGATAATCTCTTATTTCACTTTGATGGGTGTGATACTCCATTTAAAATGTGGACTAAGTTAAAAGGGTTACTTGGGAAGGTAGACCACTTGAAAGAAATACAAATTGAAGTAGAACTTACTTCCCTTAATCTAGATGATTTTGCTTCTATTAGAGACTACCTCAATAAATTTAAGCATTTATTAACATAGTTGAAAGGGAGTGTTTAAAATAAAAAGGATGAATATTATGTCTACTTAATCTTGTTTAATTTGAATGGCCAATTCCAAATTTTTGCATCTATCTTTTTCTCTAGTATGGATGCCTTAGGTACTGCATTTAAAATGTTATAATTAGAGTTGTTTTGTGAGAGACTTACTAGAGAGGAATCCAAATTGTCTCACCTTGAGTCTTCCACTTCTCAAAAAGCATTAGTGGCCTCACATCCTAAGAGTAAGGGAAAATCTAAAGGTGATAAGAAGAACACTCCTCCTCCACCTCATAATGAACCTAATCCCATCAACACTTCTACATCTAAACCCAAACCATCTTCCAAATCCAAGAATAAGTCTAACTTAACTTGCTCCTATTGTGGGGGGACTGGTCATGACAATTCTAGGTGTTTCAAGAGAATATAAGCCTTAGAAGATGCCATTAAGAAACACAAGATTTATATCTCCTCTCTTTCTCCATCTCATGAGCATGGGAAAGAACTTAATGTTATCAAGAGATTATAATCACCTATTTCAAATAGTTGGGTTCTAGATTCTGGTGCTTCACACCATATAACTTCTTCCAAGGAGTCCTTTGTATCTCTTGGTTTGATTTTCACTTCCAACATTGAGGTTAGATATTCTTCCTTAATTTATATTAAGGGGAAGGGTGACATATAGCTAGATGGTTGTTGCATCAATGATGCATTATATGTTCTAGACATCATTGCCAATTTGATTTTAGTGTATCAAATTTTTCATTTTGGTCAGGGTAAGATAATGACTTTCACACTAAATGGTGTTGAAGTGAGATCCTTGTTAGAGCAACACACACTCATTACATAAGGTGTTATTGACCATAGTTATCAACTTTACTATTTTGAGGGTTTTGATGATACTCCTCTAGGGACATGTTTAGTTTTTTTTACAGATTCTGAGATTTAGATGTGGCATGAAAGATTTAAACACCTAAACTATAGATATTTGAAGGAGTTGAGCACTCACAGTATGGTAGATAGTCTTCCTATAGTTTCATGTCTTGATAGATTCTACCTCAGTTATGCATTATAGAAACAACACCAAGATCTGCTTCTTAAGAGTATGTTTATGAGAACTTCTTTACCACTTGTGTTTGTGCACAGTGATTTGATGGTCTTTCTTACTCCTTCTTTCAATGGAGCTAAGTATGCACTTACCTTCATTGATAATTTCTTAAGGCATACTTGGCTTTATTTCCTTAGGCACAAAAGTGATGTCTTTGCTCACTTCAAAGTCTTTAAGGCTCTTGTTGAGAAACGATCATCAAGCTACATCAAGAAGCTTCATATATATAATGGAGGGGAGTACTTAAATTAAGAGTTCACTAATTTTTTAGCAGCCCATGGTATTATTCACCAGCATTCTATTGTACATACTCCACAATAGAATAGCTTAGCAAAGAGGAAAAACCAAACTTTGAAGGAGATGGCTAACTATATGATACATTTATGGGATTTACCTCTTATCTATTGGGTAGAGGTAGTTAATTATGTGAACTACATTTAGAACCACACACCATATTGAGCACTTATTCATATGACTCTAGAGGAGGCTTGGTCTGAAACCAAGCTTGATGTCTCATTTTTCCAAGTCTTTAGGAGCCTTGCTTGGGCATTTATACCAAATAAGAAAAATAAAGCATTAGACAAGAAGAGAAAATCTTTGGTTTTTGTAATTCATTATGAGGACATGAGAGCTTATCATATTTTAGACCCTGATACTCATGATGTTTATTTTTGAACACATGTATAGTTTGATGAGTATTTCACATCTCATGAATCTTCATCTTCTTCCATGCCTACGTCTTCTTCTTTCCATGATTCACCTCCTCTTAAGGATTCATTCTTTGAGGAGATAGTTCAAGATATTTATGAGGAGGTTATAAAGGATGAGGATCTTGTTCACATTAATGCTACTACTCTGTCTAGGTGGGCTCATACTATAGTTGATAAGGTAGCATCATTTATACAAGATTTTTTACTTACTCAACATCATCATGCACATTCTATGTGTACTAAAATTTTATGTCAAGCATTCTCTAGGGATCTAAACTCTTTTTCATAGCCTTATGGGATATAGGAGTGGGATGATGTGATGATAGATGAGTATTCTTCATTGATGAAGAATCATACTTAGGATTTGGTCACTCTTACTAAAAGAAGAAAGTTGGTCAGGTGAAAATGGATTTCTCATACCATGTATGCAGCTAATGGGTCCATTGATAAATATAAGGCACATCTTGTTGCAAAGGGATTCTCACAAGTTAAAAGTAGTGACTATTCTAAGACTTTGGTGCCCATTACCAAGATAAATTATGTTTACCTTATACTTTCTCTTACTACATCATAGGGTTGTCTAGTATATCAAATGGACATTAAAAGTGCTTTCTTATATAGAGACTTACATGAGGAAATCTATATGGAGAATCTTGTTGAGTTTTTTCATGATTATTCTATTGGTTATCAATTTAGGAGGTCTCTTTAAGATCTCAAACATGTCCCTTAGGCTTGGTATGAGAAGATGGATTCATTTATTCTCTCTACTAGATTTTTTCACTGCCACTCTGATCCCACAATGTATATTCAACATATTAAGGAGGACATTATTATTTTGGTTTTGTTTGTTTATGATCTGCTTCTCATAGGTAGTTCTTCATCTTAGATTTAGACTATTCAGCATGCACTTTTAACATAGTTTGACATGACAGATCTTGGTCTTTTGTACTTCTTCCTTGGTCTATAGATTTCAAAATCAAATAAAGGAATTTATTTAAGTGAGAAAAAATACACCCTTGATATTATTTAGTATTTTTGAATGGTTGATTTCAAGACAAGTCCTACTCCTTTTTAGTCTAGAGTGACTCTCACTAACTCTTGTACTACTCCACTTTATGATCCTATATTGTATAGGTAGATGGTATGGAGTCTTATGTCTATGACTCATACTCGACCCAACATTTTAGTATAGTTGGGCTTGTATCTAGGCTTACACATATCCCTCATGACAATCATTGGTAGGATACCAAGAGGATTTTGATATATCTATGAGGCACTACTCATTTTAGATTACATTATATTAGTGGTTCTACTTAGAGATATAGTGATTCAGATTGGGTAGGTTCTCTTGATGATAGGCATTCCACTTCTAGATACATATTTTGTCTTGGTTCTTCACCCATTACTTGGTTATGTAAGAAGCAATAGGCTATTACACTATCATCTATAGAGGTTGATATAGGGTAGCAATTATAGCAAGTCAATAGGTTCTCTTGCTTTATCAATTATTGACAGAGTTTAGGTTCATGTAAGATTCACCCATTGTATGTTAGTGTGACAATCAGAGTGAAATTCACATATCTCACAACCCAGTTGAGCATCAATATACCAAGAACATTTATGTACATATACACTTCATTTTTCAACATATTTAGGATGGCATCCTTAGATCAGAGTATATTTTAATTTAATAGTAGGTTGTATACATATTCATGAAGACTTTTGCATCACCTCATTTCCTTGATTTGTGTGGTATTCTTAGGGTTTCAAAATTTATCTTAGGTGGTACTCATGAGGACATATTCCATCTTTATTTCATGGATACATAGTGTACATGATTACCTTATCATGCCTAGTTGTAAGGACTCATCCTATGGATATGCCACTATTTTTTTTTGGATTTTGTCAACCCCTAGTTCAACTTGAGGGGGGGTGTTATAATATGTATTTCTTATCAATTTACTCATGTTTTCTAGTGTCTTAACTACATATTTCATCTTGTAGTGGGTTTTTTTTAATCCCAATTGGTTAGGCTATCTAGATTAGTATTTCACCTTCCCTATATACGTAAGTGAATATTTTGTAATAGCATATCATTCTCATATTATAAATAAACATTTAGTTTTGTTTTGTGTTCCATTCTATTTATATATAGTTATTTTTATGTTCTTATTGAGAACTCTTCTGATCTTGGCCTCATGGAATGTTTTTACCATTCTTAACAAAATCTTGATTGTTGATTATAATCATGTTGATTGTTTGAGTGATTTCACTGATTTTGTGATCTTACATAGCTCATCTTTTTTGGTTAAATGAGTGAATTTATTTATGTTTATTTATATCACTACCTTATTATGTATAGTTGTATAGTAAAAAATTATGATGTTGTGATGAATTCTATAATCATTACTTGAGCTATAAGAATTAGATAGTAATAATTAAATATTATTATTATGATATTACATTCTAATATCAAAAGATAAAAGCATTATTTTTAAAGAGATTATATTTGATTAACTATTTTATTAAAGGACTTATATTCATAATATATAAATGAATATATTAATGTTAATTATTCAATGATTTTAGGAAATCATTGTAATTGTTATGTGTGTTGGAGGATAGCATTTCAATGTAAACTATAGTCTTGTTATACTTAGTTGCATTTCCAAAGTTATATTATTATATTATGTTTAATCATTTCTTTGGGAATACATTAGTAAATGACTAGTTGATAGTCTTGCATGGAATATAACATAGATATTATGTGACATATGTGATTAATATGGTCAAAGATGGTTTATTTAAATCATTATCATATACATTTTACAAAGAATATAATATGATTAATTATGGATTAGAGAGAAGCATCAAGATGATTAGGTTACTAATCATCTATTGACTTCAATTAAGCAATGTTTGGGAGAAAATTATGGGGTTTACTGTGTTTTGAATGGAGGTAGACTGTGAGTTGGTTAAGCTATCTGGACATGCATATTATTTAGGGAGTTTTGATTGGTCGAAGAGTATGGAGAAGTGGAAGGAAATAGGTGATGGAAAAATAATAAAAGGAGAATAATGGGAGATGTGAATAAAACTATACATGGTATAGAGGATATCTCATGACATTTTGAGAGGAGAAGATAGAAGGTGGAGAAGAGGTGAGCAAGTGTGAATAATTAATTTTGATCGGCTTTATTTGACATTCATATGTCAACTAGGTTGGTTTTTTAATTCAATTTTAAAGTGATATATTGAATGGGTTTCTTTGAATGTGTATGGTTACTAGTTTTTTTTTTTGAATCATTATAAATATTGGCTATTATGTGAATCCCTACAGAAGGCTCAGCCTCCATATAACCCCACATTCAAAACAAGGTAACCTAGGAGATGGGGTAGAGTTGTATAGTTGGCCATGGTTATTGTTGCGTTTTTAAATAATTCTGTCTTAACCATCTCTATCTATTTTTAAATTTGTGTTCAATATTTGAGAATTACTCTAATGGGTATATAAGTAATATGACTTGTAATAGTTGATTCGAACTAGATTGATATATATGCATTTGGGTATATGAAAACATAGACTTGAAATAGTTAGTCTATATGAACACTCGACTGACAAACCAAATCAGACATTTGGGTTAAAAATATGGCTTTATCTAGAATTATGGATATATATACACAAATATAAACCTAAGTAAATATTTAGTTAAAACTAATTAGATATATATATATATATGTAAATTTATATGTGTGTGTGTGTGTGTGTTTGTATGATGAATTGACAAACTTTAAATGTAATTGTATACATACATATATGTATATATATACACATGTATTTAACTTTCAAACTATATATGTGTGATAGTATGTGTGTGTGTGTGTGAGTGTGTGAGTGTGTGTGTGTGTGTGTGTGTGTGTGTGTGTGTGTGTGTGTGTGTGTGTGTGTGTGTGTGTGTGTGTGTGTGTGTGTGTGTGTGTGTGTGTACTTGTAAATAACAGTCAAACTTTAATATGTTTGTATGTATTTCATTTTAAAAGATGAAGATTTTTTGTTTGGACAATTGGAGGATATGGCTTTGATGGGTTTTATTTGAATTAGATCCAAATGAAATTAGATGGACTAGTCATAAATTATAGTTTAAACACTAAGATGGTTTTTGAAATACTATATTATTCACAATAATCATTTTTCAGATTTGGGAACTTTTTGCAGTCTTTTTGTGTAACCTGGGTATGGTTATATGAGTAATACGACTATAGGTTTTTGCATTTAGCCTTATTCAAGTGTATATACCAATAAATAGATACAAAAATTATGGCATAAGTTTAGTTATTTATTTAAAACATGGCTTATACATGGAAATGACTATGTATGTTATTTTTGGATGAACTATGTATGTGTTACTGAGTCCATACGGGGATTGGATATATAGGTTCCTTTGCATAATTATATTATTTATTTAGATTTGTGTTGTAGTTGTATTATATGGCCAAAAATGATATGATACAAATGATACTAAGTAGGTAATTGATTGTGTGTTATGTGTTGTTTTGTTAATACACGATATGGGTAAAGCTGACTGTGTTCTTCTATTTCCTCATTTCAACTATATTTATTTGGAAAACTTGAATGATTGTTTGGATTTTAAATGGTTTAGGAGTTTTGATGAATAATGGAGGAAATGAGTTTCATTTATTGAATTATGTATGTTTATTTATGAAGGGCATCTAAATTTCTTAGTTTAATGAAAATGGTTATGGGGCCTTTATTTATGAACTAGTTGCATACTTCATGTATACATTATACTCTAAGGTGAATGACAATGGATGTCATCTTAGTAAGTATACCATATAAATGATGAATGTATAATGTATTTTTATGTATGAATTAATATATAAATATATATTATTACATAAATATGTGTTATAATTATTATTATTATAATAGTGAATAATTGAAGCTTTTTTATATTTGGTTAATATAAAATAGAATGTTTAAATATAATTCATTATATGTATTTATGAGTTTAAATATAGAAAATAATTATATGTTATGGATTGGTTATTTTTATATGTGGAATATTAAAAATTTATTAGCTAGGGTTATAATATTATTTCATGGAGAAATAATTTTATAACTTACCTAGTGGATAAAGCAACTAGCGGTCTAGATACTCATTACTTGGATGGTATGTTATATTGAGAAGTATTTTTGTATTATATTTATTATTTTTAATAAACTAGATGATTGGATTCCATTCACTTAATTTAATGGACTAAATGAATGTTTGTGTTATTTATATATTTAGCATAATTTTGATTAGCTAAAGTGAAATATCATGAATGAATCTCTTGGTTTTGGTATTATTATTTAATTTACTAAATCTCACATTTGTGACCCTAATTAAGCAATGAATGGATTCTAATGGCTTAATTAGTGTCATCAATACAAGATAAGGTGTAATCCAATCAAGTGGTGTATATGAATTTGACTGATCATAGAGATCTTTTATTATTGAAAACTTTGGCCAAAGTAATGTTTGATAAACATTTTCATTTCATATGTTGATATATTTTTTATATTTATGTGATATCATATTAGAATAGATTTCTTTATGATACGCATTATGTATTAGATATATTCAACACATGGGTTTTAGTTTGTTACCTTGAATTCCTTCACTATCATTATCTACCCATCCATAAAGGGAGGGTCATCCCCTTATTTGGGAGATAGTGCAGGGGATCTATGGTCCATGGTTGGTGTAGAAAAGTGCTCAAATGACATTTTCCCTCCTAGCTGGAGTATTATACTTAAGATTACACTTGAGATTGCATATTGATACTTGAGTTGTGGAGATTCTTGAGTCATGGAGACTCTATTTAGAGGATCTTTGTATCATGGTTTATCATTTGAGAAATTTTATGTATTGCTAAAAACTATAATATTTATTTATTATACTTCTACATTAATGATTATAATATTGTATCAGTCATGGCTAAATTTGTACTATTTTATTTACGTTAAGAAATAATAATAATGGTTATTCAGTATTTTTTAGGATTTCTATATCTTTTCATAGTGTTCCTTAACTAAATAAATTAGCTATAACCTTAATGGTTAAATAAATTAATACAGTTAGTTAAAGATCACTAGTCAGATTTCTCGTGGTGAAATATATTTGTTGAATATATTTATTTAATTGCAAAAAACAATGTAATATTATGGTAAAACCTAATGGGGTTATTACATTGTGGTATCAAAGCTAAGGCTCAAACTCTAAGACTTAATGTATCCATTAATGCAAACTTATTCTCTTAATAACTAATAAGAATAATGATATGCACTAGACCAAGTGATGAGGGTACTTTGAATACTAAACCCTTTATTGATCCAAATTAGTTTGCCACTAATCAAGCAATGAAGTTGGACCAAATCCTCATAACCATGTAAGAGACTAGGAATAGAATCATGGCACTAGAATAGGAAGTACATGTCCATAAAGAGGAGAATGCTTAGGAATAACTTAAAGAACATCTTAATGACTTGAAACATCTTCAAGAGCAAAGGCATGAGGAGGTGCCATAGGATGTAAGAACTCAAGTAACTATATAAGTAATACATGACATGAAAAAGGTGAATCCACCCAAGTTCAATATAACTATATTAGGTGATAGCGCTGAAGCATGGCTAATATAAATTGAGAAGTATTTCAAGATTCAAAATTATTCTAAAGTCATGAAAGTATTTTAGGGAGCTTATCATCTTGTTTTTGAATTAGTGACTTGGCGGGAAAATAAGAAGCTTAAGATTAACCTCGACTCAACCACCACCACTTGGGAATAGTTTGTAACACTATTTAGTTCATGATGGCTTTCATGATTATACTTTAACCAAAAGTTTATGGATTTATAGAATCTTAATCAAGGGGATTTGTTAATGAATAAATACTAAGAGAAATTCACCAAGATTCTTAATTATGTACCTCAGTATTATGAAGATGGGAGGTTTATAATGAGGAAATTCATCATGGGATTGAAACCTAAAATAGTTTGTGAAGTAGACATGCATGGTCCATCTATCATAGATCAGGTGTTCAAGAAGGTGGTCAAGCAAGAACATAAACTAAAATATATTGCCTGAGTCAAAGATAAGTTCAAAAATGAATTTGGAAGTTATAAACCAACATTAAATAATAAGAACTAGAAGCAAAGGAGAGAATATTCCAAGGGTTAGTTCAAGAATCAGAATGCCAAGTTCAACAGTGGTTCACAGAATAGGAAATATGGTAATGGTTTCAAGGGTGGTTTCAAGGGAAACCAATAGACTGAGAGGAAAAGACCAATTTAAGTTTGCTTAATATGTGAAGGTGACCACTTTTCTAGATAATGTCCTCAAGACAAATCAAATAATAAGGGTTTAGCTTCTTAGCAAGGTACATTTTAGTAGCAAATTCATGCAATTGTCGATAATCAATAGGTTGAGTATCAAGATTCACATATAGAACTATCAGGTATTTTTTTTTATCTTATTTCTATTTTAATTGATATGGGAGATATATAATGTTTCATTGCTCCTAAAATGCTTAGTAAAATATCTATAAAGTTTGGATTAATGGTAGATGCATGACCAATACAATATGGGAATGAGTCAAAGGTCAAATTGATAATTGTCTAGTCAAAGCAAATATTAGGTTGCTTGAGTTTACTATAGTAATAAATCTTTATAAAACACCATTGGGATAATATGATGTGATCCTAAGAGTCAATTGGCTTGAAACTCATACAGCTAAGGTTGACTATTTTTTGAATAAGGTTGAGGGTCAAGATGATTTCAAAAATTAGACACAACTTTAGGGTGAGAAAAGGGATTTGAAACTAAGGCATATTTTTGAAATTCAAATCAAAAAATTTCAAAGGAAAGGATGTTAGGAATTTATCATTTAGATAAATGAGATGGAATAATTTAAATAACCATTTATCAAATATTATTCTTTTCTAATAAACTTTCATGATGTGTTTCAAAAAGAATTACCAAGAGTGCCACCTAAGCATGAGTTTGATTTCTCAATTGATATCATACCTAGATCATAACTATAATCTAAGGCACCATAAAAAATGACAACCAATAAATTGGTTGAGTTAAAGGCAAAACTTCAATATTTACTTATGAAAGATCTGATTTAATTGAGTGTGTCACCATGGAGTGCTCCAATTGTCTTCATAAAGAAGAAGGATGGCACTATTTGCCTATGTATAGACTATAGGATGTTGAACAAAGAAATGATGAAGAATAGATATCCATTAACATGCACTGATGATATCTTTAATCAAATTTGAGGGGCATAGTATTTTCTAAGATTGATCTTAGAGAAGGATATCATTAGTTAAGGATTTGTGATGAGGATTTTATGAAGATAACATTGAGAACTCAATATGGGCACTATGAATTTATAGTGTTACCATTTGGATTGATGAATGCTCTAATATAATTTATGAATCTTATAAACAATAGGTTTAGATATTACTTAGATTATTTTGTGTTGTTTTTTATTGATAACATCCACATTTACTCCAAGGATGAGGAAAAGCACTTATGGCTTCTAGAATTGGTTTTACAACTATCGACACTAGAAAACTATACACTATAGTTATAGATGGTGCACTAACCTTTAAACCACACCTTGACCCCCTAAGGACCACTTCCTAACCATTACCCCACCATTCATTAGAATAAATGGCTAAACTTAACCATTTTTTATTGTAACCTCAACCACCGATGGTCGACCCCTAACTATCGAAGTTAGCCTCGACCACCAACAATTGACCTTTAACCACCTCAAGGGTTAACTACCACTCAACTACAACTTGTTTTTTTATTTTTATCTATTTGATACATGTGCATAATCAATGCATTTTAATGCTAAAATTATATAGCTTGTTGAACCTATTGTTTAACCTCTTATTTCACTACTCCCTTTTCCCTATATAAAGAGAAAAAGAGGAGGTGAAAAAGGAAGGAGAAATCAGCAATTATTAGTGCCTTGAGCATTAGAAGCTTCTTGTGTAGGTGTTTTTCTCACTCTTAATGAATTCAAGAAGGCTTCTAGTAAACCAAAAACCATGATAGAGATAAAAAGTGTTGTTACTCATCAATCAATAGCCAAGGCATCGTCACTCTACTAGAACTACTCCAAGGCCCACAAACAAATTTTCATCCACTCACCACAACATTATTCAAACTAAAATCAAAGCTAAGTATCTAATTTTAGTAATTATTTCATTTTTTAATCTCCCAACCCACCCTCCAAAACTTTCCTACAACCTTCCTAGCTAAAATTCTCTTCCTAATCCAGATCCCATAGTAATGGTTGACAATTTCCTAATAGTCAATAGTTTGACCCTAATTATCGATGGTTATTAATCATTGATAGTTACCCAACTACCAATGGTTTGACCTTAACCACTTATGGTCACTATCTTTCAATTTTAAATATAAAGCATAAACCACCTCTTAACCTTAATAAAAACCCCATTTTCTTGACCCCTGTCACTACACAGAACCAAAACCAATAAATAGACCATACTTGAACCATATCTTAATAGTTTAACATTTACCTTTAATGTTATTTTAATAAATTAAGCATTTCTTTATTAAATTATGTATTCCTTTTTCTTAAGTACTTTCATTATTCTATACAACCTCTCTTATCAGTAACTTACCAACATTAACTTGTTTTAAAAGGTGGATTGACAACCTCTAAGGAAGTCTTGTATTTCTTGGATCTAGCTTAATAGGGAATCCACCCTACCACCCAACTAATCAACCATTTTTTTAGTGATTTCTTATATGTAGGACATTCTTCCCTAGAAAAAGAGGAGTATCTACAACCATCTAGATCAATGTGTGCACAACATATCAGGTTCTACTAACCTCACCCTTCTTTTAAGTTTTACAACTTTCTTCTAAGAAATAAACAAAATTTTAGTGAAACATTCTATCACGTCTGATGGGGCCTAGTTGAATCTAAGTGATTTTTATTCTTGTTTTATGCTTATTTAAATGAAATCAAAATTTATTTTGGGCTTAAAATTAACCTTTCATACATTATTTGCTTGCATAATTAGCTCATATAGCTTAATTAATCAAGTAAATCAATCATAGACTTAATTTTTTGTGTACACAAATAAAACCACTTCCACCAAATCAAACATCATAACACTTGACATAATGCCTGACTAGGGTTTCATCTCCTAGTGGTAGCCTTCACCCATTGGTTATCCCACTTAGATGTCATTACCAAGGGGCAAAACTAAAACTCAGCTCTATGGTCGAGTATAATCTTTGACAATCTATATGTCTTGGATAAGCACCCAACACCCTTATCTTTGTGGTGTGTGAAGTGAGGGGGCAGCTCCCAATATCAATCTATGTAGTGTTAAGTTGTGGAGCTAAAAGAAATAAAAAGTTGCTGAGATCCAGGAGCACCGACATCGGCAGCAGGACCGACGTCGGTCGTGACCAGTGCAGAAGGCCACCGGCGACGGCAGGGAGTCGGCTGACGTCAGCAGAACTAGGCAAGCAGGGACCGGCATCGATCACCTGTGTGTTCTAGAACTATTCATTGCACGAACAGTTAGTTAAGTGAACAAAGTGTTTGCATGTAAAGGCCAGTTAGAGTCTTGAGCTGCGAGGATAATTGTCTAAATTAAGAGTCTAAGTTATTGTTTAACTCTGGGATCTATTTATAGACCCATTGGCATGTATTGTAATTGATATAAGATAAGGAAGGCAAGGAAGTTCCTTCTAAGTGTAAGATCATTAAGTTGCAGGTTGTTGCAAGCTCATAGGAGATCTACATGTGTGAGTATGGTCTGTTGAATTGCAGGTTGCAGGTTCATGGGAGATCAACTTGAAGTACTTTGGAGTGCTTGGTGAACTGTCAAGGTTATTACTGACTAGTTGGAGAGGTGAACATCAATTCTGTTTGTGAATTGGTTGTTGGGACCATTTTTTTTGGTAGGAGAGTGTTGTAGAATAATTACTGTACACTTGAGGTGTGGGAAGCCTCTGTAAGGTGGAAGAGTGTGGCGGCTCTTTATTGTATTCTTTTATGTAAAGTGTTAATATAAGATAGGGTATTGTCTCTCATATTCTGTGCTATTGGTGAATTGTAGTTACTTGTATTTTTGGTTATTTTTGCATTTATAATTGCTTATATTTGGCAATCATACTGTGCTCTTTCTGAGGAGCAAGATCCTAACAAAGTGGGATCAGAACAGGTGTTGTTCTTGTGATCCCCCAACAAACTGGTATCAGAGCTGTTGGTTGGGATACTAACAAATTGGATTATATCTGGTTAGTGTGTTTTTATTATAGGTTACTCACAGGGTTTTTGTTTGAGTGGGAGTTGAGCAATGGCAGAAGACAGTAAGCTACGAATGGAAAAGTTTAATGGCAAGAACTACCAATTGTGGAGGATGCAGATTGAGGATTATCTGTATCAAAAAGATTTGTACTTACCGTTGGGAGGGGTTAATTGCAAACCCTCAGATATGAAAGATGAAGAATGGGAGGTTCTTGATCAGAAGGCTCTGGGATCTATTAGATTGATTCTTGCATCATCTGTGATTTCTAGCTTATCACAGTGTAAGACAATGGTGGAGTTGATGGAATCTTTGGCAAATTTATATAAAAAACCCTTAGCTTCTAATAAGGTATTTCTTATGAAGCATTTATTTAATTTTCAAATGTTGGAAGGTGGATCTGTTCATATCCATCTTAGTGATTTCCATGGTTTGGTAAACCAGTTAAGTTCAGTCAATATTGTATTTGATGATGAAATTAGAGCTCTCTTAATCTTGTGTTCATTACCTAAAAGTTGGGAAGGTTTGGTAATGGTAGTTTCTAATACTGTGTCTCCTTCAAAAGTCTTAAAAGTGGATGATGTTGTGAGTGTGATCTTGAATGAAGAGATACGTAGAAAAAGCATAGGTGAGTCATCAGGGAATGCTTTGAGTGTTGAAGGCAGAGGAAGGCAAAGAGAGAAGATAGAGCATGGTAGATCAAGGTCCAAGATAGGCAGAAGATCCAAGTCCAGGTATGGCAGAATAACCTGTTGGAAGTGTGGAAAGCAAGGGCACTTAAAGAGAGATTGTAGATCAGGTGAAGATCAGCATGAAGGACATGAAGAAGAAGCAGATGTTGCAGATTACGCTACACAGGATGCTCTGGTATGTTCTTTGGATAAAGTAGAATCTTGGGTTTTAGATTTTGGTGCCTCTTTTCATGCATCCCCACATAGGGAATTTTTTCATGAGTATGTCCAGGGAGACTTTGGAGAAATTTGTGTAGGGGATGGTAAGCCTTGTCAGATTGTTGGCAAAGGGAAAGTGAAGCTGAAATTGCAGACAGGTAACACATGGGTGTTAAAGGAGGTCATGCATGTCCCAGTTCTAGAGCAGAATTTGATTTCTATTAGAAGTTTGGGTGATGAGGGTTACACCGTAACTCTCACAACAGACTCTTGGAAGGTTACCAAGGGTACACTTGTAGCTAGAGGTAAGAAAGTAGGTATGCTTTATCTATCTGCTTGTATTACTGACTCTCTTTTTGGGTTATCTACTTCAGCTGTAGATTCAGAGATGTGGCTTGATAGGCTTGGTCACATAGATAAGAAGGAGATGCTTGTTCTTGAGTCAAAGGATATGCTTTCAGATTTGGAAGGTATGGATCGTGGTTTCTGTATACAGAAGAAGAAGGTGACATTTCTTGAGGAATTCGATGTTAGTGACAAGAACAGGAAAGCCTTGGTTTTCAAGGAGAAGGTGACGGACAGAGTTCAGCACAAGATGCAAAAGAATTTTGAGTAGAGCAAGGGTGTTTTGGAGAAGGATTTGATCCAAAAAGAGCTCGCGAGAAAAAGTTAGGTCTCACTAGAAAAACACAGAGGCCGACGTCGATAGGAAAACCAGCATCAGCGTCCAGACAAGGACCGACATTGGCTATGTGCAGCCTGACGTTAGTGACTCAGGGTAGATAACTACCAGCGTCAGCCAGGGAAAAATGACATCAGCAAGGGGGCAGTCATAGGGAACCGACATCAGTCAGGTGCAGACTGAGATGTGACTGGCATCAGTTACTGAGATGAATTTTGGGTAGACAGTAAGCTGTCAAGGTGTCTCAAGCACCCATATGGAAGACTGAAGGTGTAAGTAAGTTCTTAAATTCATCATTTCCCTTCTTTACACTACTTGTTTCTCACTTATGGCATAGGACCAGGAAGTTATTAAAGAAGCAGAACAGGTAGATCCAGGAAACAGTGGGAGCTTGGCATGGATGAGGATGTGATTCCTTGGAGGAGTACCAAACAGGTGTTTTGGGTAGAGTTGCCAGCTGAAAGTAAGCACTGAGAGACAAATGGATGTTCAGGATAAAGAAGAGTGAAAATGGATACGTGAGATGGAAGATCAGGGTATATGGTCTTGTATTAGCTGCAGGGCAATGGAGGTTTGATCATTGTATTTCTCTTTACCAGGTTGGATAATATTAGCTACATTATCCTATTACTGTATGATGTGCTTGTTGTAGGGTTACATATACAGGGTATTGTTGAACTAAAGGTAAAGCTAGTTCAGGTGTTTGTCATGGAGAATCTAGGAGCAGTAAGATTCTTTGGCATGAGTGTGTTCTAGAGACATGGAGGGTCATATGTTGACGTTGTTTCAGGATGATTGTGTGAGACCGGTTAGCACGCTGATGGTTGGACAGTTCATAGAACAGGGTCTTGATTCACATGATGAGGTTGAGTGCATAGTATGTACTAAACCTAAGTTTTTCCAAGTAGTGGGAGTTGTCACAAGTTGGAGCCAATCTAGGAGAGAACCATTGAAGGGCAATTTAGTGGATTCTTATAGGGACTAGCAGCAGGTGCACATGCTATGCAAGTTCAACTTATTTTCTACATGGTTTGTAGATGTGGATGTGGCAGGTGATTTGGGCGACAGGTTTGCACCATGGGATTTGTGGTGGTTGGTCTTTAAGAGTGATCTTGAGGAGGGATACAAAGCCAAGGGAACAAACTAGACGGAGTATAGGTACAGGTACAAGTTGCAGCTGTTTATCTCCAAGTGGGAGATTGTTAAGTTGTGGAGCTAAAAGGAAAAAAAAGTTGCTAAGATCTAGGAGCACCAGCGTCGGCAGCAGGACTGACGTCAGTCATGATCAGTGCAGAAGGCCACCGGCGATGGCAGGGAGTCGATCGACATCGGTAGAACTAGGCAAGCAGGGACCGGCGTCAATCGCCTATGTGTTCCAGAACTGTTCATTGCATGGACAGTTAGTTAAGTGAATGAAGTGTTTGCATGTAAAGGCCAGTTAGAGTCTTGAGCTGCGAGGATAATTGTCTAAATTAAGAGTCTAAGTTATTGTTTAACTCTAGGATCTATTTATAGACCCATTGGCATGTATTGTAATTGATATAAGATAAGGAAGGCAAGGAAGTTCCTTCTAAGTGTAAGATCATTGAGTTGCAGGTTGTTGCAAGCTCATAGGAGATCTACATGTGTGAGTATGGTCTGTTGAATTGCAGGTTGCAGGTTCATGGGAGATCAACTTGAAGTACTTTGGAGTGCTTGGTGAATTGGCAGGGTTATTACTGACTAGTTGGAGAGGTGTACACCAATTCTGTTTGTGAATTGGTTGTTGGGACCATGTTTTTTTGGTAGGAGAGTGTTGTAGAAGAATTACTGTACACTTGAGGTGTGGGAAGCCTCTGTAAGGTGGAAGAGTATGGCGGCTCTTTATTGTATTCTTTTATGTAAAGTGTTAATACAAGATAGTGTATTGTCTCTCATATTCTGTGTTATTGGTGAATTCTAGTTGTATTTCTGGTTATTTCTGCATTTATAATTTCTTATATTTGGTAATCATACTATGCTCTTTCTGAGGAGCAAGATCCTAACAAAGTGGGATCAGAACAGGTGTTGTTCTTGTGATCCCCCAACATGTAGTAATTTCTAATATAGACCCCTTTGAGAGACTAAACACAACCTAAAACCAACCATATATTTATTATTCAATGCCTATTTCAAAACCAAGTTGAGTTATAGCATAAGCCACAAGAGAGACAAAGGATTTAACATGCTTTAGTGTGTATTTTATCTTCTTTGACTTTTTCTTGTCTTCTCTTTGTTTGAGTTATGAGTAATCTAACCCCCTTGGAAAAAATTTATCACCATCTTGCCTTCACCCACCTCATCTCCATTACCTTATTCAATGGGTAGCACTCCTATATTTTCTCTAGGAGATCCTAACTTTTTTAAAATCTTAGAAGATAACCCTCTTGTCTTAGAGAATTACCTTGCATCAAGAGTTGTTTATACTCCAACCCTACCTAAAATCAACCCAACCTTACCTAAAATAAACCTAACCTCACCTATAATCAACCCAACCTTACCTAAAATAAACCTAACCTCACCTATAATCAACCCAACCTTACCTATGATCAATCCAACCTTGTCATTAACCAAACCAACCTCATCTATGATCAATCCAACTTCATCTACAACCAACCAATGACCTCTCAATATCCATTTGATCGTCATCGTAATCAAACAATAACCTTTCAACACCTATCTGACCATTGTCATAACCCACCTCAACCTCAACTATCTCAACCTCACCAATATTTGGGCTACCTATCTCAGCCATCATATCAACCACCTCAAACTTATCAAACTTTTGATTATCTACCCCAGCCATCATATCAATTATCTTAACCCCCTTTGTGTCAACCCTCTTTATCTCAAAACCATGACTTCGTCTATCCTCTCAACCATCAACCAAACTTTTTAAACCAACCTACCTTACTAACCTTATCAAATCTAACCAAAAACTATCAACCCACCCTATCAACCTTACCCAACTTCTTAAACTGACCTATCTTATCAACCTTACCTACATTATCAACCTTATCCAACCTCTCAAACCAATCTACCTTATCAACCTTGCCCACCTTATCGACCTTATAAACCTCCCTAAATCAAACCAACAACCACCAACCAAACCTTATAAACCCACCAATTTTATCAAACCTACCCAACCTATCAAATTCATCAACCATGTCAAACCAACCAATTAGCTCACAAACTCAAGAGCCATTGGTATACCCTCTTCCTAGGTAGTATACCCCACTGGGGGAATCATATGCCTCAATCCATGAAAAACTCTTAGAGGCTTCTACCATTAGACTTCCTCTAATCAAACCCATCAATTGTTCTCTTTAAATCCCATTTGGTTTATAGAGAATGAGTTTTGTGCTTATCATTACACAAACAAACATGTGGTAGATAGATGTGGGTCTTTTAAGATGTTTTTATAGAACCTTGTCAATCAAAAGGATGTTTTAAAAGATATTCTCTATGTTCCCCCAAACTATCCTTAAAATCATCAAACAATCCATCATTAAACCTCTTCCTTCACCCATTATTGAGTAAACCCATAACCAAAGCCCTCAACATAATGAAGTCCCTTCATTAGATTTGGTCCTTTGTGGACCTATGACTAAAGAAACCATAATTAAAACTCCAAATGATCTACTTGTTGACCAAGTACAACCTTTTCAATTTCTTTTTAAAATCATCACTAAGGAAAAATCAACCTTAACCCAACCAATTGTTGACCAAGATGAACCTTCTCAACTTTCCTTTAAGACCAAAATTAAGGAAACCAACCAACCTTTTCCACTTCACTTTTTAGTGGATCAACCTCTGAGTAACCAACTTTTTCCACTTCACCTTTTATTGGATCAACCTACTTATCTGACTTCACCTTTTAGTGGAACAAACTTCAACCAACCTACCTCTTCCACTTCCTCAAAAGGTGGAATCAACCTAAATAACTACATCTTTTCCACTCCTTTTGGTATAACCAATCAACACTACCCTACCCATTCCACATCTTATCTTAGTGGGAAAAACCCAAGCTAAAAACACCTCAACTAAATCCCACCTAACCTCAACCATAACTAATTCAATCCCATTATTCTATCATCTAATTATTTTCATATTCCTAATGACATTACCTTTGGTTCAATTCCCTTTAGAACAAGGTCAAATATTTGTCATCTTATCCAACCAAGATAGCCAAATAAATGATCAAACCCAACCAAAAAATCAAATCAACCATTTATCCTACCTCTCTTATGTAATCAAACCAACCTATAAACCAAATCAATCAACCAAAATTAACCCAACCAGAACCAATTCATCTATTAACCTAAACCAAGATCAACCCATCATTTGAGATTTCCTAAGTTTTAATCACCATTTCTTCCTAGCTACCCATACCTCACCTAAGCCCCCTCATTGGGATAATTAGGCATTCTTGTCACACCCACATTTATTCTAGGATGATTTTACCAACATCATTTCTAGACCCCGAACATACCCAAATCTAATCCAATAATGTTTTCCTCACCCTAGCATCATAAGGGAGATCCCACCTGAACCACCACCTACAACTTGAACTCCAACTAACAACTAACCACCCTTGGGAGGTAAATTAAGTCATCTTCATCCTTCTTACACCCTCTTTACTAACCAAAATATTTACCTGGGAGTCTTTTCTTGCCTAAACATTCATGGAAAGAACATCTAGGGGAATTCTCCCTCCAAAAACTTTGACCAACCAAGAACCAAACTAAACCTTAACCTTTTGTCTCCCAACATTAACCAAACCAACCCTTGACACTTATGCCTCAGTCTACACCTATCCTAACATCAAACCATCCTTAAACTTAACCAAACTTTGACCTTGACCAACCTTTTATCAATAACCCAGACCAAACTAAACCATAACCAACCACCATCAAACCACAACAAATGTTATCAAACCTATCAAGTCAACCTTGACCTTAACCCAACCTCTAACCTCAAACCTAAGCAAGCCTTGAATGTCAACCACCTTTTAGGCCTCTTTTGCTTAAAACTTCAACTATCGATGGTCATTTTTGAACCATCACTAATCTACCCTTTGACCTCTTTTACCTTTTAAATCTTGACCATCACCAATCTTTGATAAACTGTCACCAGTTGACTACTAATCGTTGATGATCACTATCATAACCAGAACCTTGCCTAAAACCTTGCCTACACCAACCTAGCCAACAAACCCAAACTAACACCTAAACCTACCTAACCAAATCAATAAAACAAACCACCATTGCAATCCAACCAAAGTCTAACCAACCTAAAACCACCTAACCAACCAACTACTGCCTAGTGACTATTACCTAACCAACCTTACCTTTAACCATTAACAATCCAGCATTCTTTTTTCCATGTCTAATCAAGCATTGAAAATTAATTGGGGGACATCTTCACTCCTTATTGGCTTAAACCATTTACATGTAAGTTTTGATCTAGGGCATATCATAACCTGATCCCCTCAATGTTTTGCATTCACATCATGTTATTTTATTAAACCAAGTTATTAGTCATCTTGCATCTAAATTAAGCTCATCCTTTATTTTTAGCCACCCTTAATCTGCTTATTTTAAAGACAACCAATTAAAATAAGATCATGTGATTATCTGTCACTATGTTAGCCTGATCTTAAGTATGGGTACCATAGCTCTACCTAAGACATGATTTTCATGGTACTTTCCAACCTTTATATGATAGATCCCCATGGTCATTATCACTTAAACTTATTTTACGCATCATAAACCTTCTTGTGATATGGTTTTGACTCTGTAAAGGAAAGCCTTCAAGCCTATATAGACTTTTCTATGTCTAAACTAGCATAAAATTAATTTGGGATACCAAATATAACTTGGGTCAAATCTCTAGCATTTAGACTACTCCCCTGAAGGAAATTTTCCCAAACCTATCAAAATTTGCTTAAAAGGTAGACTACTCCCTTGAAGTATAGCTATCAACATAAACAAATCCAAAACTTAGACCACTCCTTTGAAGGATAGCTAAGTCAACTTTGTCAAAAAATTAAACACATGGAAGCTTCTTGCATCTATTAGCTTCCCAAAACCATGAAATTAAATAAATCAAAAGAGCTTAAGATAAATATCAAGAACCAATCAATCCCAAGAAAGTTGCAATCAACTTTCACAATAGTATTAGTAGACTTCCTACATCAATCAATTTATACCTAGCATAAGGGCATAGACTTGTCTATCATGGTTCCTAGGTTACCTATAGAGGGGGAAAGCCATCCCCATAAGAAGGTCACACTTCCACCCATCCACCCTTTTCACCCATCTCCTTCTTTTCCCTCTATTAAATCAAGGGATTTTGAGCTTACTTGACACTACGTGATCAAGCTACTTCTTTTAATCAATGAACTAACACTAATGTAATGCATGAAAGGGGGCTTATGTTCTTAAGACCACTTATATTTCCATTTTGGTCTTTTCTAACTAGAGTATTTCAACATCCTACTTTCATGACCACTTGCAAAGGTGTATGTCTCCCCCTCTTGGAGTCATTGAAAACCTAACCAAACTTCTTCAAACAACAAAGCATAACCATAATCATACACCTATCAAAGAGCACCTTATTTTCCACCAAATATATAACCATTAGACAATGCCTTTTCCACCAACCAACTAAACTACCAACCATACACCCATTGAAGAGTTTCTTCTCCACCACCAACCAACCAACCAACCATGCACCCATTGGAGAGCACCTTATTCTCCACCAACCAACCAAACTAATTAACCTCAACTTGGTCATTTTGGCCTAACTTTTTGCACTTTTTGTGATGACCTTACCTTGGTTATTTTGACTACATCAACTACCTTTCCATGCTAAATAAACTTGAACTTGTACTACTTTTATGCACCAACTACTTGTGTCTTTTTGAGATCACTTCCTACCCTAGATACCTATGAATGCATTGACCTCACCTAGGAGACTTGAATCTATGAAAGTAACCATAACTCCCACACCTAAATATGATCACTTGGTCCACTTGTCACTTGCCATTCTAGTACCAACCATGTTTTACCAATTACCTCAACTATGGCAACCTAATCTATGCATGATCTATGCTATCACATTTTGTGGCATATCTATGCTTTAATGCCCAATGTATCACCAAATTTATCAACCACTTAACCACTTGTCAAACCCACCACAACTCTAATTCATGTCATCAATTCTTAGTTTGAGGGTGAAAACCTCCTACCATACCCATGGCATCTAACCTTATACTAATTGCATTTTTTATTTTGTAACTTGTCAATACAAACTACATAAGAAAGGGGAAAATGTAGACACTATAAAACCATACACTACAGTTCTAGATGTTGTACTAACCTTTAGACCACCCTTTGACCCCATAGGTACCACTTCCTAACCATTACCCTACCATACATTAGAATAAATGTAAAAACTTAGCCATTTTTTACTGTAACCTTGACCACTGATGATCGACCCCTAACTGTCAATGGTTAGCCTCAGCCATTGATGGTCGACCTTTAACCACCACAAGGATTAATATCCACTCAACTACAACTTTCTTTTTTATTTTTAGTTATTTGATCTATGTGCATAATCAATGCATGTTAGTGCTAAAATTAGATAGCTTATTGTACTTATTTTTTAACCTCTTATTTCACCACTACTTTTTCCCTATTTAAATAAAATAGGAGTAGGTGAAAAGGGGAGGAGAAATCAATTATCATTAGAGTCTTATACATTAGAAGCTTCTTATGCAGGTGTTATTCTCACTCCTAATGAATCCAAGAAGGCTTCCAGTAAAATAGTAACCATAATAGAAATCAAAAGTGTTACTACTCATAGAAAAACATACACTATAGTTCTAGATGTTGTACCAACCTTTAGACCACCCCTTGACCCCATAGGCACCACTTCCTAACCATTACCCTACCATACATTAGAATAAATGTATAAACTTAGCCATTTTTTACTGTAACCTTGACCACTGATGATCAACCCCTAACTATCAATGGTTAGCCTCAACCATTGATGGTCAACCTTTAACTACCACAAGGATTAACATCCACTCAACTACAACTTTCTTTTTTATTTCTAGTTATTTTATCTATGTGCATAATGAGTGCATGTTAGTGCTAAAATTAGATAGCTTATTGAACCTATTTTTTAACCTCTTATTTCACCACTCCTTTTTCCCTATATAAATAAAATAGGAGTAGGTGAAAATGGGAGGAGAAATCAATGATCATCAGAGTATTATACATTAGAAGCTTCTTATGTAGGTGTTCTTCTCACTCCTAATGAATCCAAGAAAGCTTCCAGTAAAATAGTAACCATAATAGAAATCAAAAATGTAACTACTCATCAATCAATAGCCAAGGTATCATCACTGTGCCAGAATTGCTCTAGGGCTCACAAATAGATTTTCAACCACTCACCTCAATGTTCTTCAAATTAATAATGCAGCTAAGTATCTATTTTTAGTAATTCATTCCTTTCTTTCTTTCCCAACCCACCCTCTAGAACTTTCCTATAACCTTCCCAACTAAACTTATCTTCCTAATCCAAATCTCATAGTAACCATCGATGATTTCCTAACCACCGATGATTACCCTAACCACCAATGATCATTAACCACTAATGGTTACATAAACATCAATGTTTTGACCTTAACCATTGATGGTCACTATCTATCAATTTTTAATAGCAATAAAAACCACCTCTTAACCTCAACCAAAACCCTATTTTCTTGACCCTTATCACTACACAAAACAAGAAATAATAACCTGACCATACCTAAACCATATATTAATGGTTTAGCATTTACCATTAATGTTATTTTGTTAAAATAAGGATTTCTTTTTAAAATTATTTATTCCCTTTACTTAAGTACTGTCATTATTCTATACAACCTCTCTTATCAACAACTTTATCAAAATTAACTTGTTTTAAAAGGTGGATTGAAGCCTCCAATTAAGTCTTATACTTCTTAGATCTAGCTTGCTAGGTAATCCACCCTACTACCCAACTAATCAACCATTTATTTATTACTTTATTTTTTTCTGGTCACTCTTTCCCAAAAAAAAAGGAGTATCTACAACCATCTAGATCAAAATGGGCACAACATATTAGGTTCTACTGGCTTCACCCTTCTACTTTTTTCTTAAAAATAAGCAAAATTTTAGTGAAATAGCAATATTTTTGGAAGAATATATTATATGGTAAGTTGTTTAAGTGTGCATTTTTCTAAAAGAAAGTGTAGTATCTAGGACATATTATCTCTATGGATGGTATTTTAATAGATCTGTCAAATATAAAATCCATAATGGAGTGGTCAGCACCAAATAATGTGTATGGGGTAATAAGTTTCATCAGATTAGTAGGATATTATAAAAAAAATGTTCCAATTTTCTCTAAGATAGATAATCCAATTACCTATATTCAATAGAAGAATCAAAGTTTTATTTGGTTAGATGCGTGTGAGGTAGCCTTTTAGGATATAAAAAGGAGGATTGCTTCATCTAGTGCTAATATTTTTTGACCCTAATGGTCAATTCTTAGTGATCACTGATCCATCTAAGGATGGACCTAGAGGAGTTATTATGCATGATGGTTTATTGGTAGCCTATGAGTCTAGGAAATTGAAGCCATATGAGGTGAATTATTCCCCTCATGACCTAGAATTTGAGGTAATTGTGTATGATTTGTAATTTTAGAGGCATTATCTCTTGGAAAAACTATTTGATCTTAAGACTAATAACTTGGGACTCAAGTACATCTTTGCCTAATTGAATATGAATACTCATCAAAGATGATGGTTAGAGTTCTTATTTGACAATGATTTTGATATTAACTATATCAAATGTAAGGAGAATAGAGTAGTTGATGATCTAAGTCATAAAAGGTATCTAGCAACCATGGCTACTATCAAGATTACTTTTAGATATCAAGTGATTAAATTATCTCTAGGAGATGAATTATATAATCAAGTCAGAAAAGTGTTGTCTAAGAATGCTTAAAATCCTAAGTTTAATGGATTTAGAATAGAGAATGAAGGTATTTTATAGTACAATGTTATCATGTATGTACCTGATAGAGATAATCTAAGGAGCATAGTGTTAAAAGAATTGTACAATACCCCATATTTAGGACATCCAAGAGTAATCAAGCTTATGGTTGAGTTTGGACCACTCTATTTATGGAAAGGAATCAAGAGAGATGCAATGGATTTTGTGTCTCATTGTATAGAATGTTAGGGTGTGAAAGTTGAACATGTGTATTCAGATGGACTATTATATCCACATGACATACCAGAGTGGAAATAGTAGGTTATTAGTATGGACTTTGTCCAAGGGTTGTCATTATCATAGAATAGGCATGACATGATCTTGGTTATAGTTGAAAAATAACCAAGATAGCTCACTTCATACTGAGAAATTTTATAGATGATGCACCTACGCTTGTGAAGAGATTCATGAAGGAAGTGTACTAATTGCATGGTTTTCTAGAGAAGATCATTTTAGACCATGATCTAAGAATGACTTTTAGATTTTGGTTAACCTTAAATCTAGCTTTGGGTACTCAGTTAAACTTTAGCACTACATATCACCCATAAATTGATGGACAAATAGAGTGAGTTAATTGGATTTTTGAATATTTCCTTTTTATTTATTACATGGATCCATAATACAAGTGGAAAGAGTATCTTCCATTTGTTAAGTTTGCTTATAACAACTCATATCAATAAAAATTGAAGATGGATCTATTTGAGGCATTGTATGAAAAGAGATGCAAAACACCAATTAGTTGGTACAGGTTGGAAGATAAGGTATTATTTATACTTGAGATGCTTTTAGAAATGGAAAATCAATTCAATAAAATCAAGAAAAGGTTGGCCAAGGATAACAATAGACAAAAAAGTTATGTTGATTTGAAAAGAACATCTAGGCAACTTTCTATTGGTGATAATGTGTTTCTACAAGTTAAGCATCCAAAAAGCTTGATCAAGTTTAGGAAGTCAGTGAAACTTTCATACAGATATATGGGATCCTTGAAGGTTTTATAAGTGGTCAATCCTATAGAGTATAGGCTTGCATTACCACCACCTCTAGATTTTTTGCATAATGTCTTCAGTTTGTCTTATTTTAAAAAGTATATAACTAATCCTTCATATGTGTTGGATTGGAATGCTTTGTATGTTATAGATCTCAATATGGTCATGGTAGAACCAATCAGAATAATTAACACATGCAAAATTCATTTACATAATAAAGAAGTGTCACAGTGCAAGGTCTTGTGGGACCAATACTCTAAGGATAGTGCCACTTGGGAGGACTATGATGAGTTTTATAGGCTATTTTCACATTTGTTTACTTGATTTATTATTGCATATTATAGTATTTTATGTTGAATAATGTTTTAAATGCATAACTTATGTTTGAATAAATGTCATCAAGATGATGACCAAATTTAGGGGGAAGGATATCACATCATGATGTCTCTCTAAGCTAAATAACATGTTTCATTCATGGATTGTTATGGTTGATTAGTTGATTAACTAATATTTGATTAAGTTTGATGACATATGTTGATTATGGGATAGTTTGTGTTGTTTAATTTACATGACTAGATGTTATGAGTTAGCAATACTTTTATATTATATACTTTGTGATCATGTTTAATTAGTTATATAGCATTATTTGATGGATATAATCATGTTTTAAGATAACTACCTTCATTGTCTTCATGTGGATGTAGGATAAATTATTCCCTTGGATCATGATGGAGGGAGAGCATCATTGGAGAGGGTGGTTAGATGGAGACATTAGGGGATGATAGAGAGTGAATCCAAAAACCCTTGAGCATACTACTTAGTATATCATGTTTCATAATTGTTTGATATGGATAGCATAGCATGTTTTGTGTACTTTTCCTTTAGATGATTGATAGTATGTTTTCTGGTAAAATACTGATTGTTGATTATAAATGTGTTGATTATTTAAGTGATTTCATTGATTTTGTGACCTTACGTAGATCATCTTATTTGTCAAAATGAGTAAATTTGTTTATGGTTATTTATATCACTACCTTGTTATGTATAGTTGTATATTAAAACATTATGATGTTGTGACAAATTCCATAATCATTACTTGAGCTATAAGGGTTACATAATAATAATTATAAATTATTATTATGATATTACATTATAATGTCAAAATATAAAAGCATTATTTTTAAAATATTTATATTCATAATATAGACATGAATATATTAATGTTAATTATTTAATTATTTTAGGAAATCATTGTAATTGTTATGTATATTGAAGCATAGCATTTCAACGTAAACTCTAGTATTGTTATACTTAGTTGCATTGCCAAATTTATATTATTCTATTATGTTTAGTTGTTGCTTGGGGAATACATTAAAAATGACTAGTTGATAGTCTTGCATGGAATATAACATATGGATTATGTAACATATGTGATTGAGATGGTTGAAGATGGTTTGTTTAAATCATTTCATGCATATTTTACAAAGAATATAATATGATTAATTAGAGATATGAGACAATCATAGAGATGATTAGGCTACTAATCATCTATTGACTTCAATTAACCAAAGTTTAAGAGAAAATTATGGGGTTTATTATTTTTTGTATATAGATAGACTGTAAGTTAGTTAAGCTATCTAGGCATGCATGTTCTTTAGGGAGTTTTGAACAATTGAATATTATGGAGAAGTGGAAGGAAATAGGTGATGGAAAAAGAATAAAAAGAGAATAATGGGGGCTGTGAACAACACTATACATGGCATAGAGGATGGATCACGGAATTTTGAGAGGAGAAGATATAAGGTGGAGAAGAGGTGAAAAAGTGTGAAGAAGGAATTTTTCTTGGATTTCTTTGACATTCACACATCAACTAGGTTAGTTTTATAATTCAATTTTTGAGTGATATACTGAATTGGTTTTTTTGAATGTGTATGGTTACTAGTTTCTTTGTTTGAATCATTATAAATATTGGGTTGTATGTAGAGCCTTGTGGAAGGGTCAACCTCCATATAACCCCACATTCAAACCAAGGTAACCTAGGAGATGGGGTAGAGCCATAGAGTTGGCCATGGTTATTGTTGGGTTTTTAAATAGCTATGTCCTACACATCTCTAGCTATTCAAAAATCTCTATTCAATATTTAAGGATTATTTTGATGGCTATTTAATTAATATGGATCATAATAGTTGATTCAAACTAGATTGATATATATGTATTTGGGTATATGAAAACATAGACATGAAATATTTAATTTGTATGAACACCCGACTGATAAACCAAATATGACTTTTGGGTTAAAAATATGGGTTTATCTGAGATTATGGAAATATACACACAAATATATACATGAGTATAGATTCATTTAAAACCAATTAGATATATATTCATATACTCATATATATTTATGTGTTTGTACACCTATATTTAACTGTTAAACTGTGTGTGTGCGCGCGCATGTGTGTGTGTGTGCGCGCGCATGTGTGTGTGTGTGTGTGTGTGTGTGTGTGTGTGTGTGTGTGTGTGTGTGTGTGTGTGTGTGTGTGTGTGTGTGTGTGTGTGTGTGTGTGTGTGTGTGTGTGTGTGTGTGTGTGTACTTGTAAATGATAGACAAACTTTGATGTGACTGTATGTATTTCATTTTAAAAGATGAAGATTGTTTGTTTGGACAATTGGAGCTTATGGCTTCGATGGGTTTTATTTGAATTAGATCCAAATTAAATTATATGGACTAGTCATAAATTATAATTTAGACACTAATCTAGGTTTTAAAATATTTTATTATTCATAATAATCATTATGCAAATTTGGGAACTTTCTACATAGTCTTTTTGTGTAACTTGGGTATGGGTAGATGAATAATATGACTGTAAGTTTTTTCATTTAGCTTTATGCAAGTGTATATACCAATAAATGGGTAAGGAAATTATGGAAGAAGT
The DNA here is from genome assembly GCA_037957365.1 of Torreya grandis. Lineage (NCBI taxonomy): Eukaryota > Viridiplantae > Streptophyta > Pinopsida > Cupressales > Taxaceae > Torreya > Torreya grandis. The sequence goes on along the minus strand of JARHVA010004767.1, from coordinate 1,055,758 downwards.
ATAGTTATTTATTTTTAACATGGCTTATACTTGGAAATGACTGTATATTATTTTTAGATGAACTGTGTGTGTTTCTTAGTCCACAAGGGGATAGGGTATACAAGTTCCTTTGCATAATTGTATTATTTATTTGGCTTTGTGTTGTAGTTATATTATATAGCCAAAATTGATATGATAAAAATTATACCAAGTAGTTAATCAATTATATTATTTTTTTTATTAATACCTGATATGGGTAAAGTCGACTATGTTCTTTTATTTGCTCATTTGAACTATATTTAATTGGCAAACTTGAATGATTATTTGGATTTTAAATGGTTCAATAATTTTGATGAATAATGGAGTAACTAAGTTTTAATTATTGAATTTTGTGTGTTTATTTATCATGGGCATATGAATTTATTAGTTTAATGAAAAAGGTTATGGGGCCTTTGTTTATCAACTAACTGTACACTTCATGTATATAGTATAGTCTAAGGCAAATGATAGTGGATGTCATCTTAGTAAGTATACCGTATAAATGAAGTATGTATAATTTATTTGTATGTATGAATTAACATATAAATATATATTATTACATATAGTTGTATTATAATTATTATTATTATAACAGTGAATAATTAATACTTGTTTACATTTGGTCATTATAAAAGCATTTGAATGTTTAAATATAAAGCATTTAATATATTTATGAGTTTAAATATAGAACATAATTGTATATTATGGACTGGTTGTTTTTATATGTGGAATATGAATAATTTATTAAATAGAGTTATAATATTATTTCATGGAGAAATAATGTTATAAGCTGCTTAGTGGATAAAGCAACTGGCAGTCTAGATACTCATTACTTAGATGGTATATTATATTAAGGATTATTTTTGTACTATATTTATTATTTATAATAAATAAGATGTTTGGATTCTATTCACTTCATTTAACGGAATAAATGAATGTTTTATTTATGTATTTAATGTAATATTGATTAGATAAAGTGAAATATGATGAATGAATCTATTGGTTTTTGTATTATTATTTATTTTACTAAATCTTACATTCATGACCCTAATTAAGTATTGGATAGATTCCACTGGCTTAATTAGAGCCATCAATGCAAGATAAGGTGTAATCTAATCAAGTGGTGTATATAAATTTGACTGATCCTAGAGATATTTTATTATTTAAATCTTTGTCCAAAGTAATGTTTGATAAACATTGTCATTTCATATGTTGATGCAGTTTCATATTTTTGTGATATCATATTAAAATGGATTTATTTATAGAACACATTATGTATTAGATATCTTTAATACACAGGCTCTAGTTTGTTACTCTGGATTCCCACACCATCTTTATCTAGCCATCTGTGAAGGGAGGGCCATCTCCTTATTTAGAAGATAGTGTGGGGGATCTATGGTCTATGGTTAGTGTGGAAAAGTACTCAAATGATGCTCTCCCTCCCATATGGATCATTATACTTGAAACTACATTTGATATTACACATTGATACTTGAGTCATGGAGACTCTTGAGTTAGGAAGACTCTGCTCAGAGGAGCTTTGTATCACATTTTATCATATAATATATTTTATGTATTGCTAAAAACTATAATATTTATTCATTGTACTTCTACAGTAGTGACTGTAATATTGTATCATTCATGGTTGAATTTTTAATACTTCATTTATGTTGATATACAATTATTATAGTTAGTTAATATTATTTAGGGTTTCTATATCTATTCATGGTGATCCTTATCTAATTCAATTAGTTATAACCTCAAATTTTAACTAAATTAATAAAGTTAGTTAAAGACCACTAGTTAGGTTTCTCATGGTGAAATATATAAGTTGAATCTGTGTATTTAATTTTGAAAAAAAATATAATATTTTGGTAAAACCTAGTGGGGTTGTTACATATTGATTCATCTCTATTGTTTAACATTTATTTATTCCCACTCATGTGGTTGTTATAGCCATTATCAAGATACCATATTTTTCTACTACTTTACTTGGTAATGTTATAATTTATGGAAAAAAAATCCTCCCTTTTCACTCTTATCACTTTTAACCTCCTTTACTTTAGATAAAATTGCAGTTTTTATTTGAATCATGCTCTTTATTTATACATTCATTTTCATGGTTTCTATACTGATTTCAATAATAACATTGCTTGTTAGACTTATCATACCTTTGTATAGAACCCAACTCTTGAAGTGTTGGTGTTCCTTCATCTTCCTCTTCCATATGATTATTTATGGTTATGCCTTTCTCCTTCTTGGTTTTTGTAAGCTCTTCCTCTACCTATGTTGGTTTCTCCTCTCCCCCTACCTCTCATATTTACATTTGACTTGAAGTTTTATTCGTGGGAAGAGGTGACTAACCTATTCAACTATTGTTCATGGGTTTGTAAGGAACCCATTATCTCATCAATTTTTATTTATCTCAAGTCCTTATAATCTTCAATTATAACTACAATAAAATCAAATTGTTTAACCCTAAATTGATATGGGTCAATGTAGTATAGGGTTAATAATATATAAATAAATAAACACAAGCATGATAAATAGATCTATAGTAGACCAATTAATTTTATAAACTTAGATAAACCATATTATGAATTTAAATACTGAGATATGATAAAAATAATAATTACACCTAGTGATTGATATTTTAATGAAATGAAAACAAGATTACTTAGCTAGTTAATTACATTTGGATCTAATATGGAACATGATAAAAATAAAGTAGATCTAAATTCTAGATTAGTTGTCAAATTATATAAATTTAACCTATGTGGCCTTGAACACTTGCATCAACCTTGGAAGGTTACGTCAATACTTCTATTTGACTTGGATGTATGTGTTTAGTATGGTATACTTATTGGATCTATATGTAACCACTTAGGATTTTTCGGATTATGTGTCACCTTCACTTTGGTGCACTTAGATCAAGATCATGGGTTATTACTACTTGTCAAATAACAAAACCCTAATTCTTCATATTTATAGTAAATATGGGGAAAATGGATTAGTAAGATCATAGGGTCAAACCAAACCCAAACACCCCTATATTAATGGGTTCTACCTACATATACATTACTTCAAAGAGGTCCTCAGACTAATGTAGTTCTACTCTAATGTGTTAGATTATGTGTGCACAAGGGTTCAATATATGGAAAGAAAGTGCAATAGTGACCTAACTTGTAACTTGGAAAATATGACCCATGTGATAGTCCCTTAGTAATTCATACCTATAGATGTGTTATTTCTATGACTGATATGAAAATAAGATAAAATGGGGAAGCTTTAGTCACTTAAATGCTTGATTGAGTGCTTTTGGTAAGTTTCCTTATGATTTTTTAGGTTTGTGTTAGGTTTGGAATGATTGAAGATTGATTTTGTATATATATCAAACATTTTTTTATATATCTCACATTAAATCACTTAAGGAAACCATAGCGATACATTTTATTTGAAAATTTGATGACTTTAGGTCACTAGACACTTGTGTTAGAATAGGACACTTGGATTGATGTAGGCATTTGATTGGGATGAAAGTGTTTGACAAGTTGGAAAATATGCATAGGTCCTAAACTTTTAGAAACAAAAGATAAGTAAAATTTATAGTACTCTAAGCATTTTATAATGTCTAGGGCATTATAATAACACTTATGAGACTAAGAGATAAGTAATTTGGCATAAATTGATAGTGTATGTGAGCCTTTCGACATCAAAAAGGTATAGAATTTTAATATAAACCCATGATATGTATTTTCCTAGTGTATAAGACTGAGGTGATATATAATCTAAATTTGATGTCTACATTTCACTATCTAGTGATGAAATTGATGATAAAGGAAAATAAATGCATATCTAGGTGTGTATAACACACCTTACCTTTATTTGAGTCCTATTTGAGTGATTTTTTAGTGACTGATGTGTGACTAGTAGCATGTTATAGTATATAATCAGTGCATATAATCTAAAATCAAAAACATTGAAATGATTAAAAAATAAAGAGAAAGGTTTAGAGTACACTTGTGTATTGATGCAACCAGCTTACCTTTTGGAAACTTAATTTTAAAATATAAATCATTATGAACCATTTAAACTGATATTATGACAACTTTAAATCTATAATTGTGTATATATAGGTGTTAAATGACAAACTTACCCCCAACCATGGAGAAAACATGAGTTTCCACCTAGCAGTTGAGATTAGCTCAACCATACAACCCAATCATACTTATAACTTGATGAGTGTGAGTTGATATAATTTAATGCACACTATAAATATGGTGAGATTGAATGATGTAATCAAGTCCAACATGTTGGGTCAAACACATTTCATATTCAAATTCTCAAACATGGGGACCCTCTCAATTTATCATAGCTATTTTATTTTCATATTATTACATATTAGTAAGACTTAATTTATGAATTCTAATCAAATTACAAAGATTTGGTTCTATTTATAATCTCCAACTCATGATCCTAACCTATTTATCACATTCTAGTTTATTTAGCTATATTTGGCATGTAAATTCAAATTTCAAGTCAAATTTAGATTCTTACATGATCATTTGATCATCTATTGGCTTAGCCTAGAAATATTTGTCTTGTGTTTCATAGTTTGAGATGTTCTTTCAGTTGTTAAACTAATTTATTTCACTTAGACTAGTGTTTGTTTGGTCAAGTTGATATTGAAATATGGATTTATTTGCCTTCATGGGTTTTATTTTTGTCAAATCTATGTTTAATTAAGTTCAGTTTACATTTTCACCTAATTTGGATTAAGTTATTTCATACTTTCTTGTGTTTATTTATTTATACTTGATAGATTTTACTTTTTTACTAACTTACTAATTATTTCTTAAGTATAGTTTTGCTTTTCTTTTTTTTTGCATAGATCTTTTGGAACAATCTATCTTTGTCTGTGTGTTAAAATCTCTCTACCTTAGAGAGCTCCACAATCAAATATATTGAAAAGTGACTATGTAATGTAAAGCCTTGAGGTCCTAATATTGTGACAGGTAGCACAACCTTAGAACCTCAAGCTTAGAAGTTTGAATTCTTGAAACCTCAGGAGCATTAAGGTATTAGTTTGGTAGCCTAAGAGTGAACCAATGATGTAAATCCCCATGCCCAAAGGCCCAGATATTATGACACTTGGCACCATCTTGGAAGCCTAAAACCCCTAGAGGATTGACAACATTAACCTTGAAGCTTAGAGAATTATCATTATTAACCTATCAAATCATGAAGAGATTGAGAACACAAGAATAATCCATGTAGCCATGGTGCTGATAGAGATTGAAAATCAGGTATTGTTAGGGAATGTTGACAAGCTATCAAGTGGCAAAGTGGGACATAGTGGGTAAAGTGATGAATTTTAAAAAAGAAGAATTAGTGGAGAGCTAAAATGATGACAACAGTAATGAATAAAACACATAAGCATTCTCCTAATCAAACAAAGAGTCAAATTTTGATGGCTAGGTCAAAGACTAAGTGGCAGACAAGTGATGACTTATTTTGATTGAAATCAAAGATAATAGGCAAAAGATAATGGGTGACTATAGTACATAAATCTAAGCATTATGAACCTATATTTAATTTAAAATAACCTACATCAAAGATATATTAAGTTGATTTTAATTAGAACATGGAGAAGTAGTAATAGTATCATTTGCAAAGAAATCAAGATGTAGAATAAATGAAGTTTGACCTAGATTGAGGAGAAAATGAGATCAAATAAAATGTGCTTAGCATGAGTTTTCATAATTAGATAAAGGAACCAAATAATTTCATCAAGAGGATTGAATACATTTATTTGTATATTGGAACAATTTTTTATTCCAATGTTGCTTGGTCATCAGCATTTAATAGGAAATGGTGTATATCGAAAGTGATATATTGTTATCTTGAAGATAAACATAAGAAATGGGGAATCAGCAAAGCTAATGTTAAGACCAATACCTTAATCATTAGGATTAATCCAAAGTGATGTGGTTGCTTATCATTGGGTTACTTGAAGATTAGTCGGTAGAATAAATTTAATATCAGAGAGTCCATATTGTTCATTAGAGATTAGAGTACATTATAGATTAAATCCATTTCCATCTTAGAAGTTATAGCTAAAATTTTGCCATGACTAGATCGATCTTATATTCTTCCTTCTTGATGTGTTATCATAAAAAACTATATTTTAATCATTTATCTCATTTAATGTTTATATCAAGACCATGTGGTTTACACTTTTACATCATAGCTATGATCTACTAGCATTATTAATATAAGTAGTATTGTTTATTATTGCAAAGGGTCAACAAAATTTGATCCCAAAACATTGTTAAAATCATGAAAGGATTACATTTATTGTTCCCTCATGCCTTTTGAACTTTGATTGTCTACAAAAATTGACACATTTGAGTACCAAAACTCTATGGAGATTGAACTGGATTTCACCTACCCTTCCTACTAGATTTGTCTTTATGGTTTGCCAAAGATCTTGATTTGAGAAGTAATATATGTAATAAAAAATTCTAATGTTATTAGTGTGAAAGTGAATATAAAATTAGATTATGAAGTGGCTAGCTTAATTATATTTGAGATTTTATTCCAGTCATCTTGATGCTTACATTATTCATAGTGTGTAAATATTTGTAGTATTATGTATTATTTTTCTTTTGAATAAAGTTCTAGGTTTCATGTTCACATAATTTTTATTTGAGTCTTGTTCATTGTTATATTCAGATTGTGTAGTAGCTAGACCAAATGCCCAATATTTTTTTTGTAGCCAACACTAATTTAATTTATGAGTATTGGAAGACATGTTTTAATCAAGGTATTTATCTCTTTTCTACCCTGCTCTTTCCCTCTCTTTCACATTTTTTTATGAGAAACAATCCTACCTATTACATTGTAAATAGTCCATTTATAAAGGAAACCAATGGTGATATTCTGCATATCCTAAGGAAATCACCTAAAATTTTGTTGGAAACAATCACAACCCACCCATGTTATATCATTTGGAGTTTCTTGGCCCTTGGATCAATAGTAGATCCTAAAAACAACCTAGTACTCTTTGTCCTATGAGTTATTAACTACTTTTATTCACTTAGATTAGTTAGTTTTTAATTGCATTTGAGTGAGTCACAATTTCAAACTAACATAAACTATAAACTTTGAAATACATAATGATTTAATTCCCTCAATCATACCAAAATTGAATCAATTATCAAAGTAGATTGGCTTCAATAATAGTCCAACCTAGTGAGCTAAAGTTTGTAGAAGTGTTTTAAAATCTAAAACTAATTTTTATTTTAAAATTTAGGTGTTATTTACATAGGATATGCACCTTATACATTTATCATCTTGAAATTTGGGTATAACAATGGTACCAATGTATATAATTTTTCAACAAATATTTAATTGAAACATATAATTATGTAATCTGGCCAATTTACAATTGTGTAAGTGTGGAGAACATGTTTCCAAAACATGGCTTCAATAAAATATAAAATTGAGATTTGATATAAGGTTGGATAATATGTTTCCATAACATTCCCCCACTATATATCTTAATTTGTGAATTATGACAAATGTGGAGAACATGTTTGTATAACATGCCCCCATTATATATCTGAATTTGTGACTATGACAAATATGGAATCTATATCTCTATGACATGCCCCCACTAATATTATCCCCATTATGAGGTGAGGGGATGTTTAAACTAGTATCTACTTTACCTATAAAAGATAAGATAACCATATAATATGTGTATGAACCATATAGCATATAGGAGAAACCTATCTAGGTATATATATATCATTGAAGCACACAGAATGTGATCACATCAAGCCCAAAAATACAAGATATGAATCATGGAAATGTATAAAGAGTAATATTAAAATATCAACAAATAATAAATCACACACACAAGATCACTTAAAATCAAATCAAAAAGTAATGGTTTAAGGATACCTTAAACAATGTGTATGTTTAAATGCCACAAAATTGAAGGGATATGACCTATTCAAATGTCCATAAAACATGTAATGACATATTAAAATGTCCATATAACAATTAATGACATTTTTAGATATCAAATTAAGTAAACAAAGTCATTGGGGGCACAAATAATAGAGTATATTCAAATGCTCAACAAGTAAGACAAGACACTCAAGGAAGTGTAGAAAGAGAAAGTGTAAGTAGCCATCATAAACATATCATACTAGCCCCTGGATATATGTGTTATCAAAAAATATCAAGTGCATATCATATCAAGTACAATTTTAAATATATAAACATGGATAAAGGCATGTGTAAGTTTATAAGCTCAAACATGATATGGAAAGTGATCATATAACTATATAACCTATGTATATACCAAGATTAAAGAATCAGATGGCCCCAATGTCTATATGACATAAGTATAAGGAAGGCACAACATTTGTATATAAATATATCATCTATCTATATGCCTATATCATACTTAAATTATGTTTGAAACACATGTGTATATATAAAGTATTGATATACCATATACCAATATAGAACCAACAACATAGATGCCAAAGATCCAATAGAACATGTAAAGAATGAAAATAATTTTGGATTTTCAAATATTTTTTTATTTTTTTAGTATTTTATGAATATTTTCAAATAAATAACTATCATATTATCTCATCTTATGGATGATCATAGGTATCTTTCTACTATAAACTTGGTGTAGTAAACTAGTAATATTTCCAAGGAGCATTTATAAGTGGAATATCTAGGACTATAGTATATGTAATGCTCTACATATGTATAGTAGTGTGATGTGGTCATGATGTGATAATAAAAGTATTAAGGGTTCATGGAACCCATCTCTAAGTTTTCTATGGTTTATTTTAAGTAGCAACAATAAGAACATGTTTAGGTGATCTAGATATCTAAATATGGTACACAGTAGATAAGGATTATATAAAATTCACTATGTGTCTCTAATGCAATGGTCTCTCAAGTACCAACTACCTAGGAAATGAAATTGTTCTTTACTTACCCTTTCACATATATTTAACTTTATTAGGTTTTATAATTAATTATTTGGATATAAACTTATCTTATTCAAGTGTATGCTCTTATGGAATATTGAAAACTATAACTACCTTGTTGGAATGAATATATTTAACACACCCATGCACTATATAAGGTATTACATAGAGATTATGTATCCAAGGTCATCATAATAACATATCAAAGACTCTCATGTATGGTATAAGTGAAAATTTAGTAACCACATGTGTTGGACCCACATGTAAATGTAATTCTATCTCACCAAAAACATGTTATGATGTCCCATCAAATGCTCTAATTGATTTGGTTGAAGGATGTAACTCATTATGTCTATAACCCAAATGTGTAAATAAATTCATGGTGCAAACATTATCTCTAGCACCATTATCAATCATAATCATGTGTATATGATGGTGATCAAGGTATGATCAAACATATTAGGAATGAAGATTAGAATCATCATCCATAATCTCACTTTCATAAAAAGTAATAGAGGGTATCTAAACAATAGGAGGTGTATGTTTCATATAGGTACTAATAATCCCATCTAATAGGTCATAATGTGATGGATGAGAATGTGCATTATACATCATTTTTAATTCTAGATCCTTCTTAGAATGATATTGCAAAGTTTTTTAAAATATTTTTTCATTATGATGATCACCAAGTTTTGAACTTGATTCTTTGAAGGATCATCAAATGTAATCTTTTAGTCATTGATGAGGTCTTGGAGCTTATGCTTTAAGGTAAAAAAAATTGTTCATATAATGCCTAGGGTCTTGATGATAGTCATAAAAAAAAGTTGTATCATATATTTTGGGTAGAGCTCGACTGATATCCACCTATATAGCAAGAGGGAGAGATATGAGGTGACACTCTACAAGCATTAGGAGTAATCAAGTTAGAGACTTAGGTAAGCATGTAAATTGTCTCTTTGGTTTATTAGATAAGACAATCCAATTAGTTTTTGTGACATCACATTAACCATGATAGTTGTTTAATTTTTAATCTTTGTTGGTTTTACCTTATAACTTGGTTTGATAGTAAATTTGGCATTTGATGTAGTCAGTGTGTTTGCTACATACTTAATCTTTCTCAATGAGATAAGTTTAATTTCATGATCATGAACAATATGGCATAAGTCATGAAAATATTTGAAATTTTTGAAAATAATGGACTCATGTAATGGGGAAAGTAAGATTTTCTTTAAGATGTCTTGAAGCTCTTTATTTACCATTGGATTGTTCATTTTAGCTAACATTATCTTGTGCATCAAGACACATTTATTGATAGGTTCATTGGTTCTTTGTTTGATTTTTACAATTTGGGTATAGGAAACCTTTTTGATGATATTGATAGAGAAGTGTGCCAAAAATTGATCTAAAATAGTTTTGAATGTGTTTACTAATTATATTGTTAAATCATAGAACTACCTTAGAACATATTATTTTAAGCTCCTTGGAAATAATTTGATCAAAAATTTATCATTGGAGGCATAATCAAGGCATGCCACATAGAAAGATCAAATATGTTATTCAGGATCACTCTTACCATTATAAAATGTGAACTTAGGTGCAACAAAAATAGGTGAAAAAGGTTGAAAATATATCTTTGGTGCAAGAGAGTTATGTAACACCTCTTTTGAATCAATATCATATGATGATTTCATAGAAATTTGTTTAATATTTGTAACCTTAGTTTTCATAAGTTTTATAGTTTAGACGAGCATGCACCTATTGGTATCTAAGGTTATAAATTTGGCAAGATACCAAAGGACCTATAATTTGAATGGATGTAGGCATTGAAACTAGTAATTGGGTTGAATTATTTATGTTTTCCATGTAAGATGCAATGATAATAGTTTCAGGGAGCAAAGGTCTAAACACATATCTTGTGCCCCCATTATAAGTATGAAGTGGTGATGTGACCAAGGGAAGGGTTTTTGGTATAGAATCAATTGTAGTACCACCTAAGGATTAAACATCACTAGGTGAATAATCTTTAACCATAGCATGCTTATTGATCTCATCTCTTGTAACATATAAAAATACATTTATTAATCACTTATTTTTATTAAGATGAGTAACTGATGCTTATTTATCTTCCATTTGAAAATGAGTTTTTTATTGACATTTTCCATTATTTAAAAATGGATCACTCATAATTTGATATAGATTACAACAATCAAAAAAACTAGAGACCCTAATCCAAATTTTAGGGTGTTTTTTGCAAAGACATAGAGGTTGGGTTCACCAAATGTTTAACCCTAATTGAAATGGATCAATATAATATAGGGTTAATAATATATAAATGAATAAGCATAAGAGTAATAAACAAATCTATAGCTAGCCAATTAATTTTTAAACTCAGATAACTAATATTTTGAATGTAAATATTTAGATATGTTAAAAATAGTAAGTACACCTAGTGATTGATATTAAAATGAAATGAAAACAAAAGTACTTATTTAGTTAACTATGCAAATCAGATCTAATATGGAACAAGCTAGAAATACACTAGATATTTATTTTGGATCAGTCATCAAATTTTGTAAATATGACATTTGTGGCCTCAAACACTTGCATCAACCTTATATGGTTGCATCGATGCTTTTATTTGACTTTGATGAAGGTGTCTAATATGTGATACCTATTATATATATATGTAACCACCTAGGATATTATGGTTTTTTTTGTCACCTTCACTTTGGCATGCTCAAAGAAATCACTCCCTGTCAAACAATAAAACCCTAATTATTCATCTCCATAGTGAATGTGGGAAAAATGGCTTAGTAGTCTCACAATGTCAAGGTAACCCCATAGACCCCTCTATCATTGGGTGTTATCTACATAGCCACTACTTTAAAAAGGGCCTTAGATTGATGTAGTTATCACCTAATGTGTTGGTTTATGTGTGCATAAGGGTGAAATGTGTGGAAAGCAAGTATAATAGTGACCTGTCTTGTAACTTAGAAAATGGGACTTACAAGTTGTTCCTTCAATACTTTAAACTTGTAGATCTTATGTCCTTATGACTAATATGAAAATAAGAGAAAATAGGGAAGTTTTACTCACTTTAATGCTTGATTGAATTATTTTGGTAAGTTATCTTATGAGTTGTTAGGTATTTTTTAAGTTTGGAATGAATGAGGGTTGATCTTGTATATATAGCAATACCTTTTAGAAATAACTTGCATTAAATCACTTAAGTAAACCATAGGGATATATTTTATTTGAAAAACTTGATGACTTTAGGACACTGAGCACTGACATTAGAATACGACACTTGAGTCAACATAGGCATTTGATTAGGATGAAAGTGTTTGGGAAGTTAGAAAACAAGCATAGGTCCCAAACTTGTAAAGATAGAAGATAAATAGGTTTACAACACTTTGATAATTGATATAAGGCCTAGGTCATTAGAAAAACACTAGTCAGACTAAGAGATAAGCAATTTGTCATGGAGATATAGTGTGTCTAAGCCTTTCAGTAATGGGAAGGTATAGAAGTTAAAGGTACATCCATGATATATATTTGCCAAATGTAAAACATTGAGGTGCTATATAATTTAGATTGTGTCTACACAAACTAGATTATGAGGCTTCTTAGTACCTTTTCTATGATTATATGGTCTTCAAGATAATCTCCATTTATATTGATTTTATTGATAATGTTCATAGTCCTTGTAAATAAGTCATTGATGGATTCTGATTCTTTCATTAAAAATGTCTCCAAATCCCTTCTTAGTAGTTGTAGCTTGACCAACTTCACCTTGTTAGTACCTTGGTATGCATTTTTCAAAGTGTCTAATGCTTGCTTGGAATGAGTATCTATTATTATTTTTATCTCCAATAATCCAAACAAACCACTAAGGTTTGGCAAACGGGGTACTAAGCAAATACTTAATGGGATGAAGGATGCAGGAAGCCACTAGAGGTCTATAGTAGCTATTTGATTTATCAACTTACACTAGGTTGAAGATAAACTTACATAACCATGTTAGGGACAGCATGATCAAACACACAAAGAAGTAAGTATCTTCAACTAGTCGAACCACATTAATGTAAGTAGATAAAGGAAAGAAAAATGTGTTCTAAATAGTAAGCACTACTAAGCAAGGAAAATGATTCAAAAACATGTAGCTCTAGCAAAATGAAAGATAATTTTGAATGAAAGACATTTTCAAAGAGGAGTGCATAAACCTTTAAAATCTATGTTAAATGCTTGTTTAAATTAAGCTAAACATATCATATAATATTTAAACATATCAATAACATTACAGAAAGCTAAGATAATGATTTCACCTTGTAAGCAAGGTGCCCCCAGATCATGCTCAAATAATAATGCAATAAATCTACCAATCAAGAGTCCAAGTTTGATCTTGATTGGATGAATACCAAGATACAATGTATAGCTTTATACAATTCAATTCCAAAAATCTAGGAGAGAAGGTAAATCAATAATTAGGAGGTGTGAGGGCCAATCCAAGTGCATAAATTAGGTGTAAGGCTAACTAATGCAACATATGATCAAATACATCAGGAACAAGAAGAACTAACTAGCAAGTGAGTTAATCCAAGTTGAATAAGCTAGTGAATCTATGAATATAAAAAGAGGTAATGTTTGAGAGTTTTGAAGAACCATGTAGCATGTAGTGGAGGAGCTCAAGAGAGGTGAAGAGCTTCCAAGATATCAAAAACAACTCAAGAGAGATGAAGATATGTCAAGATGTCAAAAGAATCAAGAGTGAAGCTCAAGAGATATGAAAAGCTATCAAACCAATTTCAGTCCAAGAAGGATAAATATGAGTAAGAGGCATGTTTGGACCTGATATAGGGTTTTAAAAGGGTGAACTTCTCCAAAACTGATTGTTTTTTGTCATTTTACAATGGAAAAGAGTGAAAATAAGTAGTTCTAGATAAGTGGCAACCTAAACCACTGGCCAATAGGAAAATGGGTGGCCTAGCTCAAAGGTAGACCACTAGTTCTACTAGGAACTAGTGGCCCAAGCTGAAAATGTGCCAAAAATGTCTAAACGGGCCATGGAAAGGCCCACACAAGGTATGGGAAGGCTCAAGAGGGATTGGGAAAGTGAGGGAAGGTCTAGTAGAATACGGGGAGGCACAGAATGGTGCACAAAGATAGGATCTATTTAAATTACTTAGTAAGATCAAAAAGGTCTCTCAATGAATATGAAAAAGGAGAAGCTTAGAGCTCTACAATGGGGAGATGAAGAATCATCTTTCATTAATGGTGTTTCAAGCTTTCTCTTTGCAGATCGCCTTCATCACCTTTGCCTCCTTGGTTCTTATTGCTTCTATTTTTTTATTTGCTAGATGTGGTCTTTAATTTCTATTTTTTTATTTGTTTTATGTTTTGTGTTTGGTCTTATTTATGTTTTTGTTGTCTTCAGGGGTGTCTATATTGTCTGGGCTAGAATACATGGCTTCCATGCACGTCCTTCCCTAGACATTACTCCTACAAATTTTGGATTTGAAAAGGGAGATGTATTAATTGAATTTTTATGGAAACCCTCATATTTTATGGGTTTTATCATGTAGAGAAGGGGAAGCATGGTGATTTTAATGAATCATCTGATGCTACACAGGGTGATAAGGGTTCCAATAATAAGAGCAGTGGCTCTATCTTGGCTCAAGTGGAATTTGAAGTGATTGGACCTCTAAAATGACTATTAAACAAAATATTATGGTAGGAGGAAGTGGCTAGTTACTTGGAAGGAGTAGAATTTGTGGTGAGTAGGGAGGACTATGGTGAGAAGTAGTACGAGAAAGACCAAATCGGTAAGCTCCCTAGCCCTCTTATAACCCTAACCATCACTCTAAATGTATCCATGGAATCTGACTTGCAGCAAGAGGAAAATAGGATTAAAAATGTAGGGATTTTCATTATTTTCTTAAAAAAATGCACTCCCTTATAGGAATTTTTTTGATAATTGGCTAAACATTGTTTGGGGCAAAAGACTAGGTTTGTATACTAGCTTTTACAGGATACTATAGACAAGGTTTTTAATGATTTTTTTTAAAAAACTAATATGTAACATAGGGAAATTATCAATCCCTTATGTAATGTCTTCCAATTAATTTTAAAATTTGTCCCTTGGAACCCAGAAATGGATTGCAATGACCTTATTTTCAAAACCTCTCCTAGATTGGTTGATATTGAGGGAGTGTTGATTTAGTTATGGAATTTTCTTATGTAGGAAATAAAACCCCTCAATGAAGTTTTGAAAATTGAGGATGCTATAAGATACCTTACACATATGAATGTTAGGGTTTTAATTTCTTTAGATCCCCTAGACTTTTTCCTGGAAGCACTCAACCTTAAATTAAAGGGAAATCTCACAATCGTGCTCTCAAAGGTTTGGGTGGATTGAATGCCTACTTATTTTGTAAAAAGAATGGTAATCTTAGTAAAAACTATTTGATGTTGGTTAATAAATACAATATCCCTAATAGACATCAAGAGAGGGAAACCACAAAATATGATACTATGTTGGATAATTTGCAAGTGCATGAGAATCCTTTATTCACAAGTGTACCATTAAAAGACAATGCCTCCACTGTTGAGTCTATTGACACACATAGACCTGAAACTCAAGATTAATGTGGCTTGGATTCCCCCCTTTGAATCTTAAATACATTCTCCACCATATCCTAATGGTGGTAATCCCTCAACAAACTTGGTTGACTACCTCCCTGACAACCTAGATGATGCTTTTCTAGAGAAAAAATCCTTTGAGGACCATTCCTCAAATGAATATGTGGTTATCCTTGTTGAGGCCCCTATTTAAAAAAATGTTTCACCCATTTACCTACCTATAAACATGGTATATAGGCATTCAAAATATGCTATACTGATGGCTATCTCTTTAGAGAAAAAGGATTTTGGTCCTCCCATGAGTGAGATGGAGATTTCAGATGGATATATTTTGTTGAACAAGAAATATATAGGGGTGGATAATTAGATGTCCAAAGTGGGAGGAAAAAGACTTAAAACAAACACTATCCCAGTTTGGGTTGAACACAACATGCCCAAAGAGAAAAAAAAATTGGCTAAAGAGATGCATCACAATGTGCAGGAACTCGCATCTAAAAAGAAGGGCAAGGAAAATAAAGTTCTAAAATGTTTTACCAAGCCATCCAACTATGGGGCTAAGCCCCATGGTCAATCTAATTAACCAATAATCACTCCCCCTATTTATTTATGCATATTTTTAGTGGTAATGTAAAAGGGCTAGAATTCCTAGACAGAAAACTAGTGGTAAGGCAGTTCAGACTCTCGAGAGACAATCTTGATTTTCTCTTCTTATAAGAAGTGAAGGCTATCGATACTCAATAATCCTTGATCCTAAAATTTATCTTGCTTAATGCTCATTAATTTTTTAATAATCATCATAAAGGTAAATGGGGGGCCTCTATCTTAATTAGTCCTATATGGAAAGATTACATTGTTGACTATGGTGTTTCTCCTTGCAACAGATCAATTTGGGTTTTGATAGAATCTCAAAACCAGACCTTTGGCCTATGTAACATATATTCCCCTAATGACTATAGGGAGAGAGCTAACTTATGGAATTGGTTATCCATAAATCTTTAAAAGGTCCCTTAGATATTTGGGGGATATTTCAACATGGTGGAGGATAAATAGGACAAAATAAAAGGTGATCACCTTACATGGAAAGGTAATGAGCTTTTTTTCTAGTCTAAGTTCAAAAGAATTCATAGAATTTAACATCCTCTCTTAAAGGGAAAGTGCCTTAATATATTTATTTCATATACTTGGTGTAATAATCAGAGTAGTAACAGAATATAGTATTCAAGGTTGGACAGATTTTATTTGAGCATGGAGTCATTTGTAGTTGATAGGGTCATGAATGGTAATGTAGTGACTATGTTACCCTTTACTATGTATGACCACCACTCTTGAAATGAAATTCTCACTAGTCAAAGATGAGAAAAATATTCATCAAAGTTCAAAGGGATGTATAAATTCATTGTCTCACATCTAGCTAACAGGGTATGTTTGGAGGGTCTACAAACTTCCTAGAATATTGGTAAATCTATTTACAACTCTCACTCCAAATTTGACCATTAAAATTTTAGTATGAAGCTTACCAAAATCTTTTCAAGGACCTATGTATAGATTAAATCTAGTGTTTTCACTTGGATTGTCACCCTTTGAGGAGATGTCTCAGCTTTCCTCATCCAAGTGGCACAATTGAAACACCTCTAGGCTTGTGGGTAGCTTAAGGAAAAGGTGAATCTCTATATAGGGCTATCTCCCTTGATGTACCACTTTAGATCACTACTAAAACTAAACTTTGTGAGGGAAAAGGGAGAGATAAAATTGAAATAAAACTATCTTAAGGGAGGTGATACACCAAATTAATTGATGACTACCAACCAGATGCATGTTACACATGAAACCAAGAGACTAACCAAACATATAATTCTCCAATCTATATCTTCTCACATAAATATTACATTATTTAGTTTATGGATGAATGTTTAGGCTAGGATGACTAGACAAGAGGCCTTGAATGGATCTATTGAATAGACTAACTCACTTAACCTTGGCACTTCCTAGAACACTTCACATGCCCTGAAAGAAGCTTTCTAATTATAAATAGGTGAGGGAATGAAACAACATGATAAGGAAATAAGAGTTATCACTAAGAAAAATCAATCATCCAAATAAAAAACTATGAAAAATTATGGAATAATTAAAATTCAGTAATTTTATTGATCAAATGGTATGCAAATAAGCAGGGATTCACCATACTCAGGTGGAGCATAAGTTACAAAGGCTAAAATGGTTAGTTAATATAGAACTTGAGAAAGAGAGGAGAAGAGAGAATTACAAGCATCACAAATACACATGTAAATATTATTAAATGAGTTACATATGAATGAAAATAATATGTGAAATTAACCATGTAAGGTCAATAAGGACAAGTGTCCATACAAGGCATGAAACTCTTGTAAAGTGGCATAAAATTCCTTGTGCTAGTTCAAAAAACTACCATCATGATTTAGTCCTATTTTATTATCAAAAAACTAAGTAGAGATAGGTTTTATGATTGAAATTATAGGGAAGGATTTTATATATTATGCTTCATGCATTGGTTGTAGTCCTTGTCATCTAGAATCTTCCCAAAATGAGCTATCACCATCTACAATCCAAATAACTCTTCTTTCATGCACATTGCACACTTGGCCTCAAAAAAGGAATAAATTTTCCATTAAAATACATGGGAGGTAATTAATTACATGTTTAAATACCCTAGATGTCCTTATAGGCATCAGTAACACCTTAAATTAGCTCACTTGAAGTTTTCCACCCTTCTCACTAGCTTGGTCACTATGCCAGTTTGACTGGCTGAGATGAAGCAACTAGTTGAGGTAATTATGAGTTGTCTTATGGAATTAAATTGGCATGGTTAGTTATATTAAGTCCCAAAATTTCTTTCAATCTAATTTTAATCCCTTGGAACCTCCTATAACCTACACAACACACAAAATAGTCAAGAAAACCCTATTTTGTACCCCATACGTATAATTTCATACAACTCATCCTAATGGTAGGGAGCCTGACTAAGTCCTATATATCATCCAATAATTTTTCTAGGAAAAATATGCCAATTTGGTGCATTATCTCTCTCATTTCCTCAAACTAGTCACTAGCAAGGGTTTGCAAGAGTTTAGGCTTATTTTACCCTCTTAAGCTTTGTTCATAAAGGTATCACATTCAACCTTCAATAAAATTCCATAAAATTATTTCCTAGGACCCTATCTAACTCCTCATATCTTTCTTAACCTCCATGTAAAACCTTCAAGGAGATGTGAACTTCCAAATTTACTCTATCAAGATTGATTCTCCACTTTACATAGGTCTAATGTTATCTTTGAGTCAAAAAGGGCCCTCCTTGTGTGTTTATCTATATACCAAGATATTTTAAATGAATTAATTGACCCTATAAACATTATCCAATCCATTTTATTAATCATATAATTCTATAAGTGTGAATGACTCCCCATTTAGACACTAGACCTAAACCTTGCCTAACAGGCTTGAGTTGTCCTAAAGGCCAAAATGACCTTTGGATAGTTTTCCCTACAAGGTGAAATCCTGAACATATATTAAATGACCTAAAAACATGACCCAATAGTTTTTAATTCCCATATCATTCAAAAAGTGTCAATGACCTCTAATTTAGGCTTTAAGTCTAGACCTTGCTGAGGTGTTCCTTATGTTTTTTTATATGTATTACCACTTAAAACACCTCCTATAAATTTTCACCCAACTCTTGGTTTACCTTATCACTTCCCTTCTTCAAATCTACTAGCTTGTGCATAAGGGGAAGTACCCTCTGTCTGAGACAAAATAGAGGGCACTCCCTATGTTTTCTCAGACAAAATAAAAGTTTGAGTGGATTATTAAATTTAAATAAGTTATTTGTATCAAATTTTATCACTTTAATATGTCATTTTACCTCCAAACTCTTTCTAATTCTAAGATAGATCTCTTAGAAAAGAGACTGTGTATGCAGGATTTGGGATATATGTTGTATGTTGCAACATTAGAGCTCCCCTTCTACTCTATATCCATCATGGTGATTCCATTAAAATATTATAAATATTATTTATATGTTAAAATATTCATTTATCTCTCTAACCTCTTAGGTACCCCTCCATGCACCTTGCTTAGTCAAGGTTGAGTGCTCTCTACTGACTGTGTTCACTTTAAATCACTATACTTTTAGAAGTCCTACAAAATTTATATTGAATTAAATGATTTAAAACCTTTATTTAAGATTCCATTATCATTTCACAATGATTTTTACCCATTTTTTCACCTTGGGTTATGTTCTCATCAATAATTTTATCTCTTTTTGCTTTCTACCTTTCCTCAATCAAACATAGTCAACTATGTTGGGAAGGCTAAAACCTTGTAGGTGAAGATTTCTTATTTGAAAGGTAACACATCCCCTTTTAATCTCATGAATAATTTTAATTCATTTATAATCAGCCAAAATTTATGGTTCCAATTCTAACCCCTTACTATATATGATTTAGAAGTTAAGATCTAATGTAGGTACACATTTGTGAGAGGAAAGGACACATGTAGGTGTCGATTAGATCCACAAAAAATTCATATCCACCTCTACTACTGATCCTTTTGATCATGATTTCCATTTTCACTATTTATAACTATTTAGCTTTTATGGCATGGTCTATGTTTATGGATTCTTGGATGGAGAGGTCTCTTCGTGACTCAAAATTATAGGTAACACTACTTGGATTTAGTGCATAAAAGCATAATTTTGGGCCTCCAAAAAACCAATCTCCATTGCTCCTATGCCCTCCAAAATTTGTGGAGTTATTTTATTTTCTATAGGCTAAAAATTTTATTAAATTATATGCCTCAATACTTTTTGACACTTCTTAATATGACAACAACAAAACCCTCAAGTGGTCTATTTTGCATTTTTAGGGACAAGGGGCCTAAACTCAATAATTTTATGCTTAAAGGTAGTTACACATTCACTTTCCCATTTAATGATTCAATTATGTCTATCTTAATCTTTTCAAAATTTTAAGATTTTAAATAATAACCTACCATGCTCCAATATTTCATATAAGTACCTTCAAGGCTCTACCAATGCCACCTGTAGGTGCATATTTTCCTGTGAAGGGACATTAAAGAAATCTTGTATATTTTTTAGGTGAAAATGTTTATGATAAACTCAAAAACATTATCAAGTGTTCAATTGGACCCATATCATTCAAAATTACTCAAAAACCTATCAAATCTCCCCTATTTTCTTCATGACATCCTCGAGAGGGCACCTGTAGGTGGTCATTTTCAAGGTACAGGGAGTAAGGATGAAATGGTATGAGCAATGGTATCATGAACTTGAATTTATGAACAATTCCATGGTATTTCAAATGTATCAAAAAATATATGAATATATAAAGCTTGAGTAAATTTTTCACATAACATTTCAATGTTTGAAAACTCTTGTAGGCACCTGTAGGCAATTTTCTTTATGGTAGACTGTATTAAAGTGTTCTATATGATTGTTACAGCCCTATCTTACCATTTTAATGCTCAATTTAATGATTCACATTGATCAAATATACACCAAGATTTATAACCTTCATCAAACCTATGTGAACATGTCATACATGTTTCATACACATGATTTACCATGATTGACTGTGTATGATAATCATAGGGTAAACTAGTTGCATGATCTTTGTGATTGCACCCTCATGGATTATGCTTTGGAAGATAATATTTTAAGGTAAATTTAATCATGATATCATTTAAAACATGTAAATTAACCTAACACAACCCCCTGAAGTCACCATCAAAGCATGAAGGTCTTGAAAATGGTGTAAACTTACCTATTACACAAAAAAGTGTCTTCACTTACAATCTAAGATACTTATCCCATAAAAACACTGTGAAATGATAAAACAAACATGTATATAATTATATGGGGAATTAAACATTATTTAAAATCAATATCAGCAACTAGATTGTATAAAATCATCCAAATAGGAGTAAAACCTATAGGGTACATATATTAGCAAGTAGAAAAATATAGTCAACTTCATGAGGATGGTTCATAAATCACAAGACAAAATTAATCAAAATATTTTTATGTAAATTAAGATATATAAGTTTAGTTTCACATCCCAAATGCATTTGACCTAGAAGTTCTCCAATTCACCATACCAAGCATGAACCTATTAATCACTTCTGCATGCTAAGGGTAAGAAAGGAAAAGAATGGTTTTGGTCATTTTTTATCAATTAAAAAGTATTTAAAGCACTAATATTAGTGTATTTAAGATGAATATATAGTTCATGACCTTCTCCCATGTGTCACCTTCCCCTGTGGGTCGTAAAAGTGCCAAACTCTTCTCTTTTCCCAAGAAAATTTGTCTTTCTTCTAAATCACCTACCAATTTTAGTTATAAATAGTTACCTAAGACATAATAGGACACATGTAACATTAAATAACCCTTTTTACACCTTCACACTTCCAAAGGAGACCATACAACTCATTTAATGATTTATTTATGACCTCTAAATGACTCAAAATGATATATTGGCTAATAAGACTAATGACCAAGGCTAATAAGACCTAAAATGACAAAAAATGACATATAAGACACCATATAACATAATATTATACTATTTATAAACCTTTAAAGTCAAGTTTTTACCTATAGGGGTCCCAATTTGACCTACAGGGTCAAATTTCATCAATAAATTGGTGACTCATAGGGGTAGCATGCTTGTTATGCTAACTAGAATAGTAGCCTTATTATTCCATTGGGTTTATGGAGTCATATAAAATATTAAACATATCAATAAGACCTTTGGTCATTGACAACACGATTTGATCAAGATAAGATGACTTGACTACCTCAACCACACAAAATAAAGGACACATAAAACAATGCAAACAGGCCAACAAGACACAAATGTGCTCAAAGAACTTAGGGAAAACAGGAAGAAAATAATTATATACAACTTAAAAATTAATCATACCTCCCTTTATAGGATCAAAAGTAAAGTTTCTTGCATTTCCTTATTCATGAGATGAATCATGGTGCCAAGCATGTTGCTCTTTGGATTGAACACTTGATAGATCAAACCTACTTCTTGGCACCTCACTTGCTATGCTCTCAAGTATACCATCTTCAATTAGGTATCCAATGTAGGTATATTCCTCTTGGCCTTGTACACATACCTCATATTTTTACCCACTCTTCATTTCATGATCAACTTGCATCTTCTTTGTCGGCATGATCTCAAGAGGAGTAGTTTCCTATTCCTTTGAAGATTGAGGGAAGATTAAGGGTATTATAAAATTATCTTGACCTCAAAAGGTTAAGGTGAAATTTTATCTTGATCATCAATGACATTTTAAAAAATGTAATCTTTCTCACCATCACTTGCAATCAACTCTAAAGAATTTGTAAACCCCTTAAGAGAGTCAAATTCATTGTAAATGTTTTCAAATTACTACCACAATTCCTCATCTTATTTTTTATTGGCATCATAAAAGGGAACAACAATATAATTTCCTTCATCCTCTTATTTAGAGTTCAAAAGGACTTCATCCAAGATTTCTTCTTTGACACAAGGAAGGTATTCTTCATTATCAACCAAAAAAGAAGGCTTAACACAAGGACTCACCTCTTTTTCAGCACTTAGGACCTCTTGAGGGATCTCAAGTTGTATCTCCACTATCATAGTCTGATTTTGGTTCTCAAGTGCTATAATATCTTTAATCTCCTTTTTCCTTCTTGGTGATACCAAGACGGAATCTTGAAATCATCTGACTTAGCCCAATGAGGTTGCCAAGGAGTTGCACTTTCCTCAAGTAAGAGTTATAAATTTTCCTCAACCAAATGCTCCTCTTTAGGTTCCCATAACATATGTCCATCAAGGCAAATGGTTATGGGATGAAGACAAGATGAACTAGTTGGTGGAGGTAGAACACAAGGCTCAAAATTAGATTTAGAATGCATTTTAGGGGATTTTTTTGGGAGTTCTTAAGGAAGGGTAGGCATACCTTGGGCTAAAATATCTTGTTTATCTTCCTTCCACTTGAAAATAACTTCATTGAAATCTTATCCAACTTGATCACTATCTTGAGGGAGGTTAGATGGGGTGTGTTTAGGCGTAGGATCTTTTTTTGGGTCTAAACCCTCCATCATACCTTAACTTAGCAATTTCATCCTTGACTCTAATTCTTCAATTTGATTGGCTAGGTTCTCTTGGAAAATTCCTTCTTGAAGTTCATAAGAATCTTCATGGGGATGAGGAGTACAAGAGGGCTAACATGGAACATAAGATGCCTCTTGAGGAAGGGTGGGAGGGTCTTGCATAGGATCAATATCTTTCTCAACTTCACACTCCTTATCAAGGCATCTATCCTCTTTCTTTCCCCATGATTCCACTATCTTACTCTAGCTTAGGATTTTAGGATTATAATTCTTTTCTTGAGGTGTTGATGTAATTTTAGGAGTGGGTGAAGTGTTCAAGAAACTTGGAATCTCTTTAGCCTTGGATTCTCCACCTTGTCTCCAACTTTAAATCTCATATCTAGAGGTCACTTATTGGGATGGGGATGTAATGGGTGATGGAAATGAGGGCTTATATTCCACTTCCCCTACTAATTATATGGATCTCTACATCTTATTATTATCCAACTCAATCTTCCTATCAAGATTTGCTTCAAAAGTAAGGTTTTTCATTCCATCTCTCTCTTTTAGTTGATTGGGAAAAGGATGACTTTGATAAGCTTGATTGGGCTCATGAATAGGAATCATGTAAGACTAATATAAATCTTGAGGAGTTGGATATAAGGGATTATAGACTTGGTAAGGTTACTCCTCATGAACTCTTATCCAATCTTATAAAGATGCAATCAAGCCACTCACATCAAGCATCTCACTTGTGAGCCTTTGCCAATTGGCTCTCTCAATAGGTGTCCACTCTCTTTTGTCTAGCTCTAATGTATCTCTCACCTTATTAATTAAATGACTATAAATACCTAGACCATGTCCCCTTTGTGTGTTAATATCTAACATATACTTCTCATATCCCAAAAGAGTTTGATTGAAAGTTGAAATGGACTGACTTGAAAAGAGACTAGGTTGACTAGGAGCAAGATATGGACAAAGCTTATTGTAGGGTTAATAAAACCCTTAACTAGGATGATAAGGACCATTTTGGTGTTGATAGAGACCATGACAAGATTGGAAATATTCACACAAAGGTTGATAGGGAATGTCATAAGCTTTAAATGTCTCACCAACTTGTGTAAAATAGTAATCAACACCAAGGTCAGCCATGGAACTTCATTAAGAAACAATAACACAAGGAATGGTTATCAACAATCTTCCAAATGAATATCTGGGTTACTTGACTAGATAATTTAACTTCAAAGTTTCCATTAATGCTTAGATAGATGCCTCTAAATGCTGATTATTGAAAGATAACACTAAAAATCTTTCAACCTCTTGGACTAAGAATCCCATCAGGAATGCTAAAAACTGTTGTCACTTGGATTTTCACCCTTTGAGGAGATTTATTAGCTCTACTCATCTAAGTGGCACAATTTAAACACTTCTAAGCTTATGGGTAGCCTAAGGATGAGGTGAATCTCTAAATAGGGCTATCTCCCTTGATGTACCACTTTAGATCACTACTACACCTAAACTTTGTGAGGGAAAAGGGAGAGAGAAAATTCAAAGAAAAGTATCCTCAAGGAGGTGATATACCAAATTGATTGATGATTACCAACTAGATGCATGTTACACATAAAACTAAAAGACTAACCAAACATACACTTCTCTAATCTGCATCTTCTCACATCAATATTACATTATGAGGTTATGGATGAATGTTTAGGCTAGGAGGACTAGATAGGAGGCCTTGAATGGTACTAGTGAATAGACTAACTCATTCAACCTTGACACTTCCTATAACACTTCACATGCCCTACAAGAAGAAGATTTTCAACTACAAATAGGTGAGGGAATGAAACAACATCTTAAAGAAACAAGATTTATCATTAAGTAAAATCAATCATCCAAGTAAACACATTATGAACAATTATGGAATAGGTAAAAATTAGTAGTCTTATTTATCAAATGGTATGAACATGAGTAGGGTTTTACCATACTTAGGTGAAGTATAAGTTATAAAGGCCAAAATGGCTAGTTCTTATAGAACTTGAGAGAGAGAGGAGAAGAGAGAAGTTCAATGGTCACAAGGACACTTGTCAAGATGATAAAATGAGTTACATATGCATGAGAATAATATGTAAAACAAACCATGCAATTTTAGGAAGCACAAGTGTCCATACAAGGCATGAAATTCTTTCAAAGTGGCATAAAATTCCTTGTGTTGGCTCAAAAAACTACCTTCATGATTTAGACATGTTTAAACATCCCAAAACTAACTAGGGATAGTTCTAATGATTGTAATTATAGGTAATAATTTGATACATGCATTGGTTGCAGTCCTAGTCATCTAAAATCTTCTCAAAATGAGCTATCACCATCTACAGTCCAAATAACTCTTCTTTCATGCACCATGCACACTTGGCCTCTAAAAAGGCATCATTTTTCCATGAAAATCCATGTTATGTATTAAATTACATGTTTCAAGACCCTCTATGTCCTTAGAGGCATCACGCACACCTTAAAATTAGCTCATTTGAAGTTTTCCACCATTCTCACTAGTTTAGTCACTATGTCAGTTTTGATTGGTTGAGATGAAGCATCTAGTTGAAACACTTAAGATTTTTCCTAAGTCATTAAATTTACATGGGGAGTTATCTTAAGTTCTAGTCTTCCTTTTCATGTGATTTTTATCTCTTGTAACCTCTTGGAACTTGTAAAACATAAAAAATAATCAAGAAAACCCTATTTTGTACCCGATCCATATAATTTCATATAACTAATCTTGATGGTAGGGATATTAACTAAGTCCTATATATCATACAATCATTTTTTTGTTCAAACTATTCCATTTTGGTGCATTCTCTCTCTCATTTCCTCAAACTAGTTACTAACAAGGGTTTGTAAGGGTTTAGGATTATTTTACCCTCTTAAGCTTTGTTCATAAAGGCCTCACATCCAACCTTAAATACAATTACATAAAATTATTACCTAATACCATATCTAACTCCTCCTAGATTCCTTGACCTCCACGCAAAATCTTCAAGGAGATGTGAACTTCCAAAGTTGCTTTATCGAGCTTGATTCTCCACTTTGCATAGGTCTAATGTTATCCTTGAGTCAAAAATGGCCTTACTTGTGTTTTGTATGGATAAAAAGAGATTTTTAATGTCTTAAATTACCTTTTAAACATTATCTAATCCAATTTAGTGATCATCTAAGGCTATAAGTGTGAATGACTCCCCATTTGGACACTAGGCCTAACCCTTGCCTAATAGGCTTGAGTTGTCCTAAAGCCCAA
Organism: Torreya grandis; assembly: GCA_037957365.1. Taxonomy (NCBI): domain Eukaryota; kingdom Viridiplantae; phylum Streptophyta; class Pinopsida; order Cupressales; family Taxaceae; genus Torreya; species Torreya grandis. The sequence goes on along the minus strand of JARHVA010004767.1, from coordinate 1,028,661 downwards.
AATGACATTTTGATAGTTTTCCCTATAAGTTGAAATATTTAATATGTCTCAAATTACCTAAATAACATGACCCAATATTTTTTAATTCTCATCTCATGAAAAAAGTGTCAATGACCTCTGATTTGGGCTTTAGGTCTAAATCTTGCTTCTTAGGCCTGCCTACAAACTCAGTAACCTAGAACATCCTATTGGTTTACCTCATTTTGTGAGGTTTTAATAATATTTTATTATATTTATTTCCTCTTCACACACCTCCTATAAATTTTATTACAACTCTTAGTTCACCTTATCACTTCCCTTCTTCAAATATGCTAGCCTATGCATAAGGGGAAGTACCCTCTATCTAAGATAAAATAGAGGACACTCCCTTTGTTTTTTTAGACCAAATAAAAGTTTGAGGGGATTATTAAAGTTTCATAGGTTATCTATATCAAATTTTATCACTTTAATAGGTCATTTGACCTCCAAACTTTTTCCACTTCTAAGGCAAACCTCCTAGAAAAGAGACTATGTATACAGGATTTAGGATATAGGTTATATATTGCAATATTAGAGCTCCCTCTCTAATCTATATCCATCATGGTGATGTCATTATAATATTAGGACTATTATGGATATTTTTAAATCTTCATTCATCTCTCTAACCTCTCAGGTACCCCTCCATGCACCTTGCTTAGTCAAGGTTGAGTGTTCTTTGTTGACTATGTTCACTTTAAATCAATGTACCTTTAGATGTCCTACAAGCTTTAGAATGAATTAAATGCTTAAAAACCTTTATTTAATCCTCCATGATCATTTCACAAGGATTTAGACCCTTTTTTTCACCTTGGGTTATGTTTTCATCAAGAATTTTAGCTTTTTTTGCTTTCTGCCTTTTCTTAGTCAAACACAGTCAACTATGTTGGGAAGGCTAAAACGCTATAAGTGAAGATTTCTTGTTTGACAGGTCACACATCCCATTTTAATATCATGAATCATTTTAATCATCTCCCATTAGCTAACATTTATGGTTCTAAGTCTGACCCCTTGCTATAGATAATGTAAAATTTAAGGTTTGATGTAGGTACACATTTACGAGAGGAAAGGACACTTGTAGGTGTAGATTAACCCCCAGATAGTTCATATCCACCTCTACTAATGATAATTTTGATCATGAATTCCATTTTCACTACTTATAATTATTTCACTTTGATGGTATGGTCTAGGTTTTCAATTTTTGGATGGAGAGGAATCTTCTTGACTCAAAACTATAGGTAACACTACCAAGATTTAGTGCATAAAAGCATAATTTTGGGCCTCCAAAAAACAAATATCCATTGCTCATCAACCATCAAAACTTTGTGGATATATTTTATTTTCTAGAGGCTACAAATTTTAGTTAATTATATGCCTCAAGACTTTATGACACTTCCTCATATGACATCAACAAAACCATTAGGTGCTCTATTTTGCATTTTTTGGGACAAGGGGCCTGAACTCGGTCATTTTATGTGTAAATATAGTTACACCATAACTTTCCCATTTAATGATTCAATTAATCCTACCTTTATATTTTCCACATGATAGGATTTTAAAAATGACCCTATCATGCTCCAATATTCCATAGAATTACCTTCAAGGCTTTGCCAATGCCACCTGTAGGTGCATATTTTCCTCTGAAGGGATAGTAAAGCAAGATTGGGTAGTATGTGAGGTGAAAAGGTTTATGATCAACTCAAAACCCTTACCAAGTTTTCAAGTGGACCCCTATCATTCACAATCACTAAAACACCTATCAAATCCCCCTTATTTTCTTCATGACATCCTCTAAAGGGCACCTATAGGTGGCCATTTTTAAGGTACAAGCAGTAAGGATGAAATGGTATGAGCAGTGGTATCATGAAATTGAATTTATTACCAAATATATGATCTTTCAAAGGACTCAAAAAATATATGATGATATAAATCTTGAGGAAAGTTTTCACACAACATTTCAATGTTTGAAAACTCTTGTAGGCACCTGTAGATGAGTTTCTTCATGGCAAACTAAATTAAAGTTTTCTATGTGATTGTTACAGCCCCGTCCTACCATTTTAATTATCAATTTATTGATTCATGTTGATAAAATATGCACCAATATTTTTAACCTTCATCAAACTTCTATAAACATTCCATACATGTGATTTACCATGATTGACTGTTTATGATAGTCATAGGGTAAACTAATTGCATGATCTTTGTGACTAAACCCTCATGAAATATGCTTTATAAGATGAGATTTGAAAGTAAAGGTAATCATGAGAGAAATTAAAACATGTAAATTAACCTAACACAACCCCCTGAAGTTATCATCAAATCATGAAGGTCTTAAAAATGGTGGAAATCCGCTTGTTACATAGAAAAGTGTCTTCACTTTAAATATGAGATACTTATCCCATAAAAACACTTTAAAATGATAAAATAAACATGGAAATAATTATAGGGATAATTAAAAATCTTATGTAAAAAATATCATCAATTGGATTGTACAAAATCATCCAAACAAGAGCAAAACATGTAGGGTGCATTGATTAGCAAGTAGAAAAACATAGTCAACTTCATGAGGATGGTTCATAAACCACAGCCCATCATTATTCAAAATATTTTTATGGAAAATAATATCTCTAATTTTAATATCACCTCCCAAATGTATTTGACCTAGATGTCCTCTAATTGACCATACCAAGCATGAACATGTTGATCACTTCTGCATGTCTAGAAGGGCAAGTAAGGAGTAGAACAATTTTGGGCATTTTTTAGCACTTTAAAAGAGTGTCAAGAACTTATATGAGTTTTATGAAGATTAATATACATTCCATGACCCTCTCCCACATTCCATCTTCCCCCATGGGCTGTACAAGTGCCAAACTCTTCTCTTTTCCTAAGAAAACTGCTCTTTCTTCTAAAGCACTTGCCACTTTCAATTAGAAATATTTACCTAAGACATAATAGGACACATGGCACATTAAATCACCCTTTTTACACCTTCACACTTCCCAAGTATGCCATAAAACTCATTTAATGCTCTATTTATGACCTCCAAATGACTTTAAATGATATATTAGCTAATAAGATGAATGACCAAGGCTAATAAGACCTAAAATGAAATCAAATGACCTAGAATACACCCTATCACATAATATTAGACCCTTTATAACCTATAAAGTTAATTTTTTACCTATAGGGGTCTCAATATAACTTGCAACATCAAATTTGGTTAATAACTAGAAAATGCAAAAAGGTTCAAAGGGATACTCAAGAGAAGCTCATCCAAGCAGAAGGCTTGTTACATCTTGACCTAACCAATGGGGCCCTTATTGAAGAGATTAGCATATTGAAGCACCAAACTCACTAGACATAGTAGTATATTTTTAGAGGGGCACAAATCTGGTCTAGACTAACTTGGTTTAAGCTCAAAGATAGAGGGTCCAATTTTTTCTTCAATTTTTTGAAAATTAAGCATACTAAAAGTAAGATTAGAGAAATTGAAGTCAATGGGTAGACTATGTAAGATGTTTTTAGTATAAAAGGATCCTTTTTTTATTTTTATTCTAACCTTTTCCTCTTTGATGGATCCAATGAATGTAATGAATAGAATAGAGCCTTATGTGAGGCATGCATTCCTAAAAAGGTTTCACAGACTCAGGCTTATTTTTTGGACACTGTCATTTCACTTGATGAAGTCAAAAATACTAATGATTCATTAAAATATGATAAGGCACCTAGGTTGAATGGATTCCCCAAGGAATTATACAAAGTCAATAAGGAATGGATTGTCAAAGACTAATTGGAGATATTCAATGAGGCCATTGCTTCTAGCATGCTTGGCCCAGATATTAATAAAGGGGTGATCAAGCTTATCCTAAAGGATGGTAAGCTATCATCAGTTAACAATTGGAGACTAACTACCCTCCTTAACATCTCCTATAATATTCTAGAAAAAAATATTTTTGATGAGACTCTATTCAATGTTGCCCTATATTATCTTAGAGACTTAGACTGTATTTATTGAAGGGACATACATTTTGGATAATCTAGTCACCAGCTATAAATGTATGTATTGGGAAAGAGATTCAAACTAAGATGTTGGAATGATATTTCTTAACTTTGATAAAGCCTATGATAGAATTGATTGGCCCTTCATTAAGAGAATGTTATGTGCCTTTGGGTTTTAGGATAGATTCTAAAGAATGGTAAATATACTCTTCAAGGATGCTTCAGTTGTCATTGAAGTCATTGGTAAACTGACAGACTCCCTCATAATTCAATATTCCATAAGGAAATGATGTCTACTTACCCCATGACTTTTTGTTTTGGTAGTAGATACACTACATTACCTTCTTAGTTTCTCAGACATTAGGCCTCTGATTAAAGGTATCTCATTCCCAAATAATGAATCTCTAATTGATGTCTTGTTTGTTGATGATACATCAATTTTGTTACCTTGGAGTTAAATAATTTGTATCAAGTTGTATACAGGATTGATATCTACTACTCTACCTCTGGTTCTAAAGTTACAATGCATAAATCACACATTTTGGGGTGGAATGATTAACCACCTGATTAGTTAGCAACATTTGGATGGAAATGGAAATGACCAGATGAGATGGTTAGATACCTAGGGATTATATTTTCCATAACCCCATCCTTCAAGAGTATGTGGGAATGGGTCCTTGATAAAATAAATAAGAAATTTGGCAAATGGCAGGGCCACCTTCTATCTTTACCAGGTAGGATCCAAGTATGCCAGAAAGTTCTTTCTTCATACAATATATATTATGCCTCATGTTGGATTTTTGTCAAAACACAAGTTAATATGCTCCACATAATTAGAAGAGACTTCTTGCAGTTGGATGGGAAAGGGGGCAAGAAAAGGCATGCAGTCTCATGGCAATTCTACTCAAAACCTAAAAGAATTGGTGGATTGGGATTAAAAGACCTTTAGTTGTAGGGAATAATTTTGGTAGTGAAATGGATTGTTAGAGCCTCCATTGGGAATGAGCCTTGGAAAATCCTTTTTAGACATAATATCTTGAAAGGCTTCCCAAAATGGAATCCAAACTAGAAAGGATTAAATATTGTAGAAGTCAAAGTTGTTGGCTCTCTTATATTTACATCCATTTGGTTTGTCTGGTATTCAACCAAGCCTTTCATTACTGCAAAATAGATCTTCAATTGGTTTGGGACTTCGTGTCAAGGTTATCAATCTATATGGTGGAATTTGAGTGTCAATAGGACTCTGTTGGCCCTCACCAAGGGATGCTCTACCTTTGACTGGTACACTAAAGGATTGGGGATCTTTAAGTATCTCTAATCTTATAAGGGTTGGGCTTCATGGTTAGAGCTCAAAGACAAATTTTAGTTCCCAAATTCTTAGCGAAGAAAGTTCACCTTGCTCTAAACATCTCTCAAATGGAAAAATAATGTGGTGTTTATGGAAGATGAGGATGAGTTCTAGGACAATGTGAAGTAGAAAAAAGGCCTACCGTTGCTTGAGTATTTGACTCAAATGCTCTACAAAAAACATTCCTTTTCTAATGTCCCCTACCTCACCCTCAATCATATTTGGTATGTGCTTGACCCTTTGCATGCTTGATCCTTTAGGTTTGTTATGATTTGATCCTCTTGCCTTGAACCTAATAAGTCTTGTTTTCATTGGTTACTAATGTATAAAAATTTGGATATTGGTGTTGTTTTGAATAACTATGGATTCGCTAATCCTCTTTAATCCTTTTGTAGTGAAGTTGAATCTATTGAGCATGTCTTCTATTCCTATCCATATACTACTAAACTTTGGCAAAGACATCTTAAGCCTTGGAATATTGTATTCAGGTCTGATCTTGGATGGCTAAACATTATTTTTGGCTATGTTTTTCCTAAGCTTAAAGTCCATTTTTTTCACAAATTCTATCTTGTGTTCTCTACTAAAATTCTTTGGTTTTAGTCGAAACAAAAGAATCTAGAGGTGTTTCAACTTAAGGCTAGAGTGATTACTGACTTTAAAATTGAAGTCATCCTTCATTTTTTGTCCTTGAAGATTTTCCTCTAGTTGAAAATTCCACAAGACCAACTCGAGAAGTTTATAAGAATAGGTTTGCTCAATATTACATCAAACTACTTGTTGGATTCAAGAGGTTACCCCAGATTAAGCCTACATCTAGACTAGGTTGTGTCCCACCTGATGATAGTTGAGGTCAAGATTTTTTATTTTAAATGGGATTACATCAAAGACACTTATTTTGACTAGGTCAATAATCTAGTGAAGGAATGGATCACCCCATCTGAGTTTGACAATAATGGCATTGGTGAATGGGTGGTTGTAAATGAGAATGATCAATAGGATTTTTGCAATGAAGAGCATGGTAGTTATATTATTAGGGAGGCCAGGGAAACTTTCAATCCATTTGACCTAAATATTTTTTTGAAAACTAGGGATGAGAATGCATTGGTAGGTCCTTCCTTTTGGGGTCCTTTCAGATATATCTACTCAGGGAGTGTAGGAAGAAGTTTGGAAACATATTGATGATAACATAAACTCCTTATTTAAAAATTTGGAGAAATTGATCGAAAGTGGAAGCTTAGTAAACATTGAAGATGTCCTTAATTATGTGAAGCAAAATAATATGAAATAACTTTTGGATAAATTTGACCACTACCCTGCTAAGTTGAGCTCAAGACATAACCAGTTGGGAAATGTTAGTGATAAAAGCTCTTCAAAGGGACATGCTTCAACTAGCTTAGATGGTGGATTTGGTGGATAAGGCATTGCTCATAGTAGGGTGCTAGACTTGTATCTTTGATCCTACCACCTGTGGGGTGGCCTTTGTTTATTCTTTGGTTTTTATTTCTATTAGACTGGTGTTATTATTATTGTTTTTCCTCTAGCTGCCTATTTGGCATCATTATTGTTGATATTATTGGTGTTCTTTCATTGGTTTCATGTTTGGCACTATTTTTGTTAATACTACTCTTTTTTTTTGGGCTGCCTGGTTGGAGCCATTTTTATATTGAACCATAGATTTCTATGACTACTAGCGGGGGATGCCCTATAGCTAATTTTTGTTTTAATAGTTACTATGATATTTTTGGCATCTATGATGCATATATTAGTAATTGTTTTCAATATAAAAAAAGGTATCTCAATGTCCAAGTAGTATGCATGATGAGTATATATGTAATCATCAAGAGGAATAGGGTTAGAAGAATCATGATTTCACTATCCTTTAAAATATTGAATCAGTTAATGTCATTTAAATATAGCTTAAAGCCTTGGCATCCTTCATTATTTTATACTTCAACAAATTTATTTGTGTTTGAGTGAGAACATTGAATGTTTCTAGGTTTGTTGCCTTTGTATATCCTCCTACAAATTTCCATATTTCTTGAGAGCAAAAAATAATCTTCGTCTTAATGTTCCAAACATCAGAGTTATTTCAATCAAACATTAGGGGTTGATGCCAAGAGTTGCCACTATTTGCTGCCATATTCAACAAGCCCTAAAGTTCTCTACTCTGATACCATTTGTTGGGTAAAATGATCACCTAATGTGTAGTTATTGACAACCTTAGGATCTCTTAAAATAATGTAGTTGTTTTGATAAACACATGTTCTCTAGAGCAGACCTTTTATCTGATTGTTATTTTCTTTCACTTTATATTTTTTAGATCCTGATTTATTCTTATATTACTACTTATCAACTCTATATACCTATGTCCTATTGTTGACAAATGTTCTTCACACTCAGAATGTTGTCTTTTTTATTAGCTACTTACACATGTTGTTGTTACTCTTTTCTATTTTGATTGTTGTCTATATTTTATTGTTGATGTGCATTCATTATCTCATTTTATTTATTGTTCTCCCTTTTTGTCCTCTTATATATTATAATTGTTTTGTTCTCCACCCACCACCTATTTTCCCTCTCAACTCAAATGGCTTCCAAAATTCAAAATTTAAAAATTATGCATTAAATGTTTTTAGGTGAGTTTTTGTTACATATGCAAATATTCAAAGTATGCACTATTAATATGTTGTTGTCAGAGGGAGGTCAAGATTATAATATTCTAACACTAGGCATCTAAATCTGTGAAATTTCAGTGTAGCACTAGTTTATAAAGTTCTTAGACTATTTTAGAGCTATCAGCAGGGGCAATCACAAATTACTATGCAATTATTTCTTATAAATATATGCCGATCAATATGTGGTTTGTCCTTTTTGAGCTTCCTAGTGCCTCCCTTGAGGAATGTTTTGGTGATTTTGGTGTTTGAATTTTTTTAAACGAGTGCTAGGGCTATAGGATTGAGACTTAAATTTTTGGTTATACCTTTGCTTTTCTTTTAAGTTTCAAACTAATTTATTTTGCATCACCGATTGATGTGAAAAGTGTTTGATAGGAGATGAGGCATTTGTTTCTTTGGTCACAAGTTAATTTTCACTGGCTTTTAATGATTACTTTGGCAATTTAATTTTGATGTCTTCCACTTCATTGCATTCTTATGAGACAATAATGTATAAAGAGTTTATGATTTTTTAGTTGTTTCATGTTTACTAATTTTTTTTCCCTTTGTATGCATAGGCCCTTTGGAATTTATCCTCAGTCTACAAGGCTATGCATTTGTGATTAGTCAATTGTTCCTCTTTGTGAAAGCTATTTAATTATTGCATTTGAGGTGGTTATTATTTATTACTAATGGTATTTGTTTTCTATTTGAGATCTTAGGATGGACATACATGTAATTATGATTCCTATCACCCTACTCTTTCTTATGATTATACATATGATTTTCATGTTTTCCACCTGGTCATTGAGAGACCATTTTAATCTAAAATAACCCTCTGTAGAAAGTTTGGCATTCCTATACTATCCTAAGCCCTTATAATCCTTCCTGCACTCTGTGTATCCCTTTTCAACTCATGTTTGGACCACACTTGGGTGTCCTAGGCCACCCATTTACCTATTGGCCATGGCCTAGGCCTCCACTTGCCCAAAAATGTATGTTTCACTTCTATCTATTGTAAAATAGTTTAAAATTGTCATTTTTTGGGTGAATTTAACTCAAAGTATCCCTAAATCAAGTCCAAACTTGCCTCTGGACCTCACTTCTTAACTTATTGATAGCTTTTCATCTCTCTTGAGTTATTTTTGATATCCATATGGTTATTCATCTCTTTTGAGCTCTCCTCCCTTCATTCTACTTGATTCTTCAACTCTCTTGAACTTTCCTCTTGGAAATTTGTAAAGTCTCTAGCCATTCAAACTAGATTGATTCACTTGCTTCTTAGTTAGTCCTACCCTTTTTGCATTGGCTCATACAATGTATCAGTTATCATTTCACCTAATTTGTGCACTTGTATTGACCCTCACATCTCATGTTTATCCTTACCTGACTCCCTCTCTCTTGTATTATTCAACATCAGATTGGATAAATTTCATCTCACAACTCCTTCCTCTCATCAAATCAAACTTGGACTCTCAATTAATGGTTTATTGCATTCTTGTTGATAATAGTCTAAGGGCACTTTGCTTGCAAAGTGACATCATTCATTTATTTAGTTGTAGTATTATTGCTAGTATTTTCAAAGTTGTAGTATTATTGATAGGGTTAGAGATTACATGTTAGGATTAGCTTCATTTTGAACAAGCATTTAGCATAGGTTCTAAAACATATTTGCATTTCCTTTTGAAAATGTCTTTATTACTAAAATTGTCTTTCATTTTTTAGGTTTGCATGCTTCTGAATCATCATTTCTCTTATAAATTTTTTTCTTATTTAGATATTTTTTCTTTCATGTTTAAAATCCATTGTTTCTTCCTTTTAGTTACATTAATTTTTGTGTTTATACTAATTATGGATACCTACCTTTTTGTGATCTTGATCACGCTAACCCTAACTTGGTTTTATAAGTCCATTTTTGGCCTAGTACAAGTTGTCAAATTAGATAGCTACCTTAGACCTCTAGTGGCTTCATGTGTCCTTCATTCTAATAGGTCTTTGTTTCTTACCCCTCTACCAAACCCTAGTGGTTCCTTTGGAACTTCTTTATCATTTCCTTGAGCAAAGGGACCTCATCTTTGATGAGCTTGGTCTCTATAGTGAGGCACCACTACAGTATGGCACTAAGTTTTTATTCAACTTAGACATCTCCAATCACCCTCACCTACCTAATTTGTCTTTTCACCTTGCCTCCTTGATAGGCCCTTCTATTTTGGGGAAGAGGGATATATTCCCACTCTCTATTAAGATCTCGAATGATGATTGCCACATCAAGAGATGCATCATCAACAAGGGTCTCACATTAAACATCATGTATTTGTGAGTGTTCAATGAGTTCGGTATTAACCATAGGAAGCTTTATGACTCTCACCATAATTGAGTTGGTTTCAAAAATAACAAGACTACATTGGTGGGTAATGTGAAGCTTTAGGTCAAATTTAGACCCAAGATAATCAAGATCAAGTTTTATGTGTTACAATTAGATTTATCATACAACATGATCATTGGCCATCCTTGGACTACTAACATGCAAGCCGTTGTATCAATAACATATCATGTGGTCCAATTTATCATAGGTGAGGTTCATACCTTGGAGGCTAACCAAGATCCATGTACATGGCTAGATGTTAAGACAAAACCCTATAACAAGGCTTTGATTTATCCTAGTAAGGCCCTACTAGTTCACCCAATACACCTATTGACAAATCTTAATTTATAAAGGATGAAACTTTTGATCATGCTTCCTATTGATTGATGTTCACTCCTCTCACACCCATTACACACTCTTTGTCTCCCCCCTTCTTCTTTCAATTATCAAGGTGGTCCTTATCTCTTAAGATACATCTTTTGAGATGTCTTCATGACTGTCAAGCCTCTTCCCTCATCATGGTTTCCCTATGGCATCAGTAAACTTAATGTCTCCCCCATATATGCCTCTAGAGTTGTTGATTTGGATCGTGAGTTCCATTCATCCATGTCATGTCATGTAACTCTTTCAATGAGAGGAAAGCTTACAATAATCTCATGACAATGTGTTTAAAACACTATCATCCTATCACTCATCTATATTTAGAGATCTCACTCACCAAAAATGGCCCTACCTCTAGTGTTCCCATGATTTGGGTCATGACCATTAATGCAAAGGAGTTGGATGCTCATTTATGTTGATCCTCCCAATTCTCTTCCCTTTGGCCTCTTTTTGGGCCTGTCCAAAGCCTTTTTGGCCCTTTGAAGAGTAGGTGAATTAAATTTCTTGGGAATTACAAAATTAAAACCTTAGGTTTTTAAAGTGCTAGAATAATAAATTAGGGAATAAATATAGCAATATATTAAACCAGTTGATTTGACTAATTATTGATTGATTCTAATTTGCTAAATGTGTAAAGGATGAGAGAAAAATAATAACTTAGCTAAAAATAGGCCTTCTAGGAGGGATAAAACTATGAAAATTGGTGAGCAAATAGATATGATTATTGTTAACAAGATCCAGATGTCAGAAAGAGCCCTGGACAATAGTGCAATTAATCAAATAATAATGTGGCACACTAATGTCTTAGGCATTGAATTAGTGTCCCACTTAGAATCTCTATAAATGATTTAAGGGTTTTGTATATTAGGTCCCATTCCATTTATGGTCCAAATTTCAAGTCTTTGTAATCAATATTTTTTCTTCTAGTTCTATTTTCCTTAGAAAACTCTAGGTTTTTATGCTTGTAAGGGTTTGAATGAATGCCATGAGAAAAATGGTTTAGTGGGTTTGATGTGCTAGATGTGTGATCCACACCCATATGTGCGAACACTTCCTACATACAAATACTCTGATGAGGGATCAAGCTTGATGTAGTTCTCTCGCTTATGTGATATGTGTGAATGTCTATGAATGATAGAATACCTAAGTGTGAATGCATAAGAGGATGTCTTGGAGGCCACTTGAGATCTAAATACATGTGATAGGGATATATTATTGAATGTATGTTATGAATCAATAAAATATTGTAAGAATTGGGAGCTTTCCCTCAATATGAAGTGATACTTTTGTGTGCTTCTCTTTGATAATGTCCACTTAGAGTGTAAGAGTGTAAAAGTAGTGTTTATATAATGTTCTCATTAAAATGACTTGGGAGAGTGACTTAAGAATAGGTCTAGGCCAACCCTAATCCTATTAGGGAGATGAAAAATCTACTTTTTGGAGGGTGTGGGGACCTAAATCACTAAGGGATTGTGCCATTATGTGTCTCATGTGATGTCTTATAGGCCTAGGTGTTATTTGTGACTGCCATGTGAATAAAAGAGGATCAAAAGGGCCCCCAGGATGGGTCAAGTATTATACAAATGGTAAAGTGACCTCAAATGACCATCCAAGGCATGAATGGTTAATTCTAATGACTACATCCCCCCCTTTCATTATATAAATGCATCAAAGCGAAATGACTAGGATAAAGGAAAATGAAATGTACCTGAACTTACCTATGAGGCAAAGCCTACGAATGTAGATATGGGTCTATGAATTATGCTCCATTGTGTCTCCTACAAATAACACATATATGAATAAGTCCTTAATTAATAAAAATCAAAATCAAAGACAAAACTGAGTAAAGAGATGAGGGAGAAAGAGGAAAGGAATGAATACACCTCACTAGGTATGCAAAACAATGTTGAATCTTGGTGACATCATCTATGTGTGTAAATGGTGATCAAACAATGAATAAATTGGATTGGGATGATAAATTGTCTAATACCCTTGTGTGGGTGGATCAAAAACTTAGTATGGTCTTGAATCCATAATTGCCCACCCCTATTTGGTGGATCATAATCTGTGAATAACTTGGATTGAATGGATGGCTTGTCCAACTCTCTTATATAGGTGGCTCTAGAATTCAAGTTGGCCTTGAATCCATCATTGCCTATCCCTATTTGGTAGATATAAATTGAAACTAAAATTGGTGTCATGAAGCTGTGAAAGATGGCACTAGGCCATTCAAGAACTCTGAACATAAAATGGCTCAAAGGCCACCCGAGAACTCTGAAATGTAAAATAGTTTATGGGCCACTTGAGAATGCCAACCACTATAGACATAATGAGGCATCAATCTGGTGTAAACCTAGTATAAAATTGGTGAAAATGGTGTATATAATAACATGGAGAATGACATGGAATTATCATTCTATTTGAGAGTACTGGTGCCAAATTGAACATATGGGAATAATGTGTTATGCACATGCCCCTAACTCTGATATCTGTGTCTATAGATTCTAGACTGAGTCATAACAATCTATAACTAAGTATCTAAAACTAAAACAAGAGTGATCATGTTGTGCATGATGCCCCCAATTTGAGCAAACTTGTGTAAAAACTAAGTGTATATTGAACATGTCTAATAATCTGTGATTGAGATTGTGCAAATCTAAACTATAACTACTATACCTTTCTAACAATTCTAGAATTTTCTATTTTTTGGGTTACTAGATATTATCACAATCCCCTATTTAATATAATGCTATGTTAATGTCCTTTGTGCCGTGATATTGACCAAATGTGTTATTTTTATACAAAACTTAGACTGATCTAGTTGTGATAATTTTTCACTATATTTCTTGAGTTTAGGCTCTATAATTTGTCTACTAAAATTTGTGCTCTGAGTGTATTAAGATGGCATGATCTCTATGACAACCCTTGTGAATGCCCCCTCTTTTGACGGAAGTTGTTAAACCTCTACAATAATTATCTTTGAAATAAAACCTATGTGTCATGCGTGTTAGAACAAAAACATGTGATATCTACGTGATAAACCAATATAATGTGTATACATGACATCAGAACATAAAATAGTCTAAGTATAAGTTGGTAATGTATGATGTATGTTACATATAACATTCACAAGGTTGTCAAGATAGACAAAATAATGTAAGCATGCATTTGAACAACAAATCTTGATATAATTTGAGTAACTACATGTAGGGATGGGGCATGTTGTCCATCAAAGTACCCAAGGAGGAAGGGGATATGCATGAGGCCCTTATGGCATCACAACTGGATGTGAATGTAATAAATAAGAGACAACCTAGTACCTTTAACTAGGCTAAAGCACACACAAGGACATGGACACATGTCCAAATCATACATACAATGAAAGGAAATGGATTAGAGCTGTAGAATATTCAAATACCTTTAAGTAGATATAGAAGCATAGAGACAATCAAATATAAACTATAAAATTTAGAAATGAAAGTATGCATAAACATGTGGTACAAAAAAGTATAAGATCAAAGGTGTACACAATCTCAATCTATGGTAGTAGTAGTAGTAGTCAGTAAAAAAATAGTGTAGTATAGGATTATCAATATCAAGATACAAATAATGGTAAATCTATGATATGGAGTAAAGAATGATATAACTTAGTAAATCAGAAGTTATGTATAGGATGCCCCCAAAAGGAATATGTATCAATTTTGTGTATATATGTATGTATCCCCAATGGGTAAATAGAAACAAAACTAGATTTGTGTATAGGACATGAATCTTGTAGTAATATGCAAACACTCAAATGAACAAGTGAAGCATGTATTTTGATAAAATTGACTATACTAGCATAGATAACATATGTAGTACCTAGAAAATAGGAGGAATGTAAACTTGGAAATGCATACAATCTAAAATTTGTATTGTTTGAGAAAATATTTTAATGTTTTTTATATTTTTGAATATGTGATATTGTTTTTGTATTTTCTAAGTATAAGTTATGAACAAGAAACATGAAAATGAAACTATATACAAGGAAAAAGATAAGAGAAATTGTCTATAATTAGAGAGGAACATACTCACCATTGCAAGACCCACTAGCAAGGTGTCCTATATAAAATAAAGTAAGAGTGACTACACATGCTATGCAAGAAGGTATCTGAGATCTGCAAATTGGATGTACTGAGTAATCTATGGTTGAAATTGCCTATGGAGTGGGGTTATGAATCTTTGGAGCTAATTGAATTGGATTGTGAACTTTGGGGTACTTGGGGACCCATTTTGTAGAAGAAGTTGTGACTAGCGTGGGTGATATATGTTGTATAGAGAGGCTCTATAAAATCCACAACATGTCTCTAATGCATGGGTCTCTCTAATAAAGGTCTCTATTGGATATTATGTGTATGTGGTAATTTTTTATGAGTAGAATTCACCTACAATAGTGCCTCAACTAATATCAGAGGTGTGCTAATGGAAGCTATGTATGGAGCTGTGACTGGTGGATGTTATGTAATTGGTTGTGGAATAGGTAAAGGATATTCATATGGAAGGCCCTCAACTATAACCACTTATTTAGCATGTATATACTTAATACATATGTGTATGGTGGATGAAATGGCTCAAATTTGTTGTATCCAAGGCATAATGTCAAACATGTCAACACTAGGTACAACTAAGATTCTGGTGGCCACATGTGTGGGACTGACCTATAGTAGAAGTACGATCTCGTTAATGGGACTCTGGACATGACCACTAAAACCACAAATAATTGTATCTATCTAATAAATATCTTGATCTAAATAATCCAAGTGATGTATAAGTATAACAGTACACATATTAATGCTTGACATGTTATCAACCATGACACTTTGAATAGGATGATGATCAATGTAAGCTCATACAAAGAGTGCACATAAATTTGAGTCATCATCGATGATCTCCTACTCTAATAAGTGATGAGAGGTCTAGTGCCATTGTAATATGATACACACCAATGATATTATTTAGAGGGTGTGTATCCATCATATGAGTATGATAAGATGTTGGTGATGGATGTGCTTGATAAAAATAATAAACACCTAAAGTGCCTACTATCTCATTATCCGTATGCTTTGGAAATGGATCAAAAAATATTTTCATTGTTTTTGCTTTAGTTGGTTGTGCTATGGGTGCCTCTGTAGGAGTGTTTACATTAGTGATATTAGCATCTATCAAATCTTATATCTTATTCGTAAGTTGATGCATCTATTTTTAGTATGGCTTGGTGCCCTGTGATAATAGCAAAACTTATTGGAATCATAATTCCTTTAAAGCGGCATAGTCATATCAACTTATTTGATGGGAGGGAGAAATATGGTGTTACATTCAAAGAGTTACTAGAGAATACGTGCTGGAAATTCATGAAGGTTTGTGATAGGTCTCCTTGGAGGAGCTAATAAAACCATGCGAGGAGTTAGCTTTGAGGCTGCATTAACTATTGTATTTTGTTCATTCTTACTTTCAATGGGCCTCACCTTATATGGGGATTTATTGGAACTCTTATTAGTTGAATTTGATCCAATTGTGTAATTTAATTTGTCCATGGAGAGAAGCTTGACTTCCCATTCTTTCACTATATGGCATAAATTTGTGCATGAAGGAAACTTTTTGAATAGTATAGTTTCATGTAGTGACAATAATAAACTCTGCTTGAATATGTCATAAAGTTCCCTATCTGCCATGGGGCTAGTCATATTTGCTAATATAGTTTTATATTGCAAGACATATTTAGTTATTAGCTCATTGGATTTTTGCTTGAGCTGTGCAACTTGAGCGTATGAAAAATTGTCACTAATGTTGATTGAAAAGTGTGCCAAAAACATTTATGCCAATGGATTAAATATTGTGATGGATTGATTAGGAATATCATAGAACCATTGTAATGCATAGTTTTTAAATTTGTGGGGAAACAACTTAGTCAGGAGCCAATCATTGGACATTTAGTCTAAACATGCTACATAAAAAGCGTGTAGATAATGCTTTGGGTCACCCTTACCATCATACAGAGTAAGTTTGGGTGCCATAAATATAAAGGGCAAAGGAGTTATCACTATATGTTGTGCCAAAGGTGTATGTAAGAGTAAATGAGAGTCCAAGGCATAATATGGTCTAGTATCACCCTGTTGAAGATGTAACACCTTGGACTATAGAGAATTGATCTCCTACCTAAGGGATTGTACATCTGAAGAGGAGGGATGTAAACTAGCCACAAGAGATAGTGCCACTGGTGAGAGTTGGCTAGTTGTATAAGGATGTTGTACAATATGATTTGCCCTAGTAATAGGTGTAATAATATTAGTATCTATGGGGTTGGAGGATTGACCAAGTTGTGTGTTCTTTATTTTCAATATAACTTGAAAAATTTGTGCATGATCATGGGGTTGTTCCCAAAGTCTATCTCTAAAACTTTGTAAGACCTCATCTTTATTAATCTGAGTGTATGTTGTTTAGATGATGTGTCACTGTTGGAGTCATCTCTATCAAGTACATGTATTTTCTTTTTCAATGCTAAACATGAATCAATGTGGTGTCCATGCATTCTATGACATGCAAAATAATATTTGGATCTCCTGACTAGATGTAGAGGAGGTAGTTGATCAACTTAGCTTTAATCATTTGCCTTAAAATCTCACTTGAACTTCTATTTGATATTTGAGTACTTTTCGAATCACTAGTTATAGATGCACTTTATTGTGATTTTTTGTTTTGATATGTAACATTACTTGCCAAAAATTGACAAAGTAAATGCATATATATGATTGACACTAGTGTGCCCTAGAGGCTTTGTACATGTATTATTATTTGCCAATAATGTGACCTTTTCACTCAATAACTGATTTTTATTCTATAATTATGAAAAATTTGTTTGCTCATAATAATAATTTGATCCCTTAAAGTTGCACACATACAAAACCTGGTTGCTTCTAATTGAACAAGTGTGTGCACACCCTATAGAGAAGAGGTGGAGGCATGGATACACTAAGTATGGGCATTAGTAATAGTATTATAGGTTGTTTCATCTCATGGAGAAGTGATAACCTAGTCCTAGTTAAAGGAAAAGTAGCTATCACCCTCGTGGAGATGAGGAGGAGAAGGAGATTATTTCATGTGCATAAGTTATGACATTGAAACTTGAAAGGTGGTTGTTAGGGTATTAAATTTATGAAGTCAAATAAAATATATTTTAATTGATATAGGACATCATGTACATATGTGTTTATGTCTTCTTTGAATTGATTCCAAATGAAAGGAAACAAACATGCAAATGAAACTAGAAAACTTTGCATTAGAAAGTGATAAACATCTTCTATCATTATTATCATGATTAGACAAAATAAAAATCAGAAGATATAGGGATCTAAAATCTGAGTATGAATTTTAGAAGGCTAGAAACATAAACCCTAAAGGTAGTCTAGGATTAGGATTTTTGCACCATTCAAAATAAGTCAAGTTCACCAAATGATTTAAATTTTTTGAGAATTATGGAATGTAAAACCCTATGTTGTTAAAATGTTGAAAAAATAAATCAGGGAATAAATATAGCAATTATATTATTACTAGTGATTTGGTTATTTATTGATTGATTCTAATTTGTTAAATGTGGAAAGGATGAGAGAGAAATAATAATTTAGATGAAAATAGTCCTTCCAAGAGGGTTCAGATGGTGAAAATTGGTGAGTAGATAGATCTAAGTATTGTCAACAGGTTCCAAGTGTTAGAAATAACGCTAGACAATAGCATGATCAATCGAATAATAACGTGGTGCGCTAGTGTCCAAGGCAATGGGCTAGTGTCCAACTTAGAATCTCCACAAACAATTTCTAGGTTTTGTAGATCAGGCATGTTTCATCTATTATCCAAATTTCAAGTCTGTGCGATCAATACTTTTTAATGTATCTTTGTTTTCCTTCAAAAACTTTAACTTTTTATGTTTATAAGGGTTTGAATGAATGCCATCAAAAAAAGGTGTTAGTGGGTCTAATATGTTGGATGTGTGATCTACACCCATGTGTGGGCAAACTACCTACATACCAATACTCTGAGGAGGTATCAAGCTTGATACATTCCTCTTGCTTATGTGATATATGTGAATGTATGTGAATGTTAGAATGTCTAAGTATGAATGCATGAGAGGATGCCTTAGAGGCCAATTGAGATCTAGATACCTCCGCTAGGGATGGATTATTGAATGTATGGGTTGAATCAATACAATATTGGAAGAATTGAGAGTTTTCCCTCAATATGAAGTGGTAATTTTGTGTACTTCTCTATGATAATGTCCACTTAGAGTGTGAAAGTAGTGTCTATATAATGTTGTCATAAAAATGACTTGGGAGGGTGACTTAAGAATAGGCCTAAACCGACCCTAATCCTCTTAGGGAGATGCAAAATTACTTTTTGGAGGGTGTAGGGACCTAGATCACTAAGGGATTGTGCAATTATGTGTCTCATGTGGTGTTTTATAGACTTGGATGCTATGTGTGACTAAAAGTGGATCAAAAGGGCCCCTAAAATGGGTCAAGTGCTATAATAGGAGTAAAGTGACCTCAAGTGGATATCTAGTGTTAAGCATGAAATAAACTGAGAGGGGGGTGAATCAGTATATATATATATATATATATATATATATATATATATATATATATATATATATATATATATATATATATATATATATCTTTTACTTAGTTTGATTTCTTTTCTTTAACCACTTAATCACACATTCAAGATATGCAATAAAATTGAAATAATAATATGCACCACACAAGAGAGAGAGACACCATATTTCTACGTGGAAACCCAAAGTGGGAAAAACCACGGAGAACAATCTCAAGTATATGAATGATCACCAACTCAAATTACAAAGTTCACAAGCACTAAATTGCAGGAGCACCAACCCCTTACAAAAATTTGTGAGCACCAACCCACAAGAGCACCAACCCCTCTTGTGTATAAAACACAACTATCTCTCAATGTTGTGTACTCAACAAATGATAGAACTCTACAATATCTCTTGTTTTTATCTCTTTGAAAACAAATACAAACCATGCACTCTCTTGCAGATTACAAATGGTTTCTCAAGCCTTTATTTATAGCTTTCCAAATGACCTTTGGCATTCACCCTTTGTGACCCTTCAATCCTCATGGAAAATGGCACCAAACTTGCATGACCTTGCATATCCTTGCATTTGAAAAGTCATATGGTGACCCTTCATAAGTAAAAGCGTCCTTTCCTCTTTTGTCTTTATCTTGGTGACTTTTCGTATTCCTCAAAGTGTCCCTTCATGGAAAAATGTGCCATACCCTCTTTTGTCTTCACATGGTGACTCTTGGAATTCCTTAAGATGACTCTTGATGAGAAAATGCATCCCATTCCTCTTTCGTCTTTTACCCCATGACTCTTTGACTTTACATGGGCCCTCTTTTGACTTATATGCAACCAAAAATATATTCATTAATATTAGATAAATATTAACACATATTAGCCAAGATATGAATATTAAAAACACCATTAAATGCAATGGGGCCTTTATCACTAATAATACTAGACCCTTTGACATCAATGACAATATTTCCAACATTTAAGGCATAAATGGTTAATTTTAATGACTACAATAGTTTGTACCTTAGCAAGCTAAACCGCACCCCACCTTTGAGGTAGGGTGCAAAGCTAAATAGTGACCTGTCTTTGAGGCAGGGCATGGCCTGGGCCGCCAGTGACCTAGTAAACCCTAAAGCTTACCTGAAAACCCTCCCCAAGCCACCGTTTAACAGACCATCACTCTCGTAATGTCCATTGTTAGACCTTATGGGTTTCTTTGGCCATTTTGGCTTGTGCACTCTTAGGATGCATCTCAAGATAAATGTAGTCTTTTACTTCTTTTAGTCAATAGTGTTACTGCTTGTTTGCAATTTTTTGCCTACTAACTCCCTCTTTCTATTTCGTTGTGGTTTATACTTGTGTTGCATTTTGTTGGTTGTAGTTATTGGGGACTTGCTTTAGCCTTCTCTGGATAGTCTTCGTCTCTCACGAGCCTCCTATGACCCCTCTTCGTCTCTCACTGCAGCCAACATTGATCTTCTTCCAATGATTGTTGTTTTATCACGTTCTTTATCTCCCTTGTACAACTTGTTTTGCTTTGTGTCGAGATAGTCCTCTTATGGGTGTGTCTTGCATCCGTGACCCCTAGCTTGGTGCACCCTTTTGTGGTGATTCACACCGATGGTGGTAGTCGAGGTAACCTAGGACATGTGGTTGCGCCTTGGACTATTCACGACCCATGGGCCATAAGCTTATTACAATTGGTTTCTTCCTTACCAATGAGGTGAATAATGTCCAATATCACACGATCATTAGAGCTCTGACTCATTCCTATGCACTAGGCATGTGCTATGTGCAATTTTTCTCTAACTCACTCTTAGTCGTGTCTCAACTCATCATGGTCTGAAACATCCTTAGCATTGAGTTGTTTTCCCATTTTGAGGTGGTGCACGATTTGCTCTCTTCTTTTGAGGACTTTGATATATCCCACATCCCTCATTCAAAGAATACTAGGGGAATGCCCTAATGAATGCCATCTTGGATTTCCTAGTTTGATGTCACTTTTTGTCCCTTTTTATGTAAGAGTTGGAGCTAGATCATGCAAATCTCAGACTTTTACCCATTGGATTGCATCATCGATATTTCATATGTTGTTATTCTCATCAGGTAGGTGCAGATGATGTTTATTATTTTCCTTTTTGTCACTTTCTTGTTTTTTGATGTGGCTTCTAGGTACTGCACAACACTCTTGTTGTATTGAACACCAATTGCTTGTACCTCAGAGGCATATGTAATCGTGATCCCACCCTACTCCTCCCTATGATGATATGTCTACTCATCATACTTACCACATGGTCACCAAAAGACCATTTTGATCTAAAACAACCCTTTGGAGAGATTTTGGCCTTCTTACTCTATCCCAAGCCCTTCTAGGCCTTCTCACACCATGCATAGCCTTTTCCAGCTCATGTTTGGACCTTGTGGGCACTTGGGCATCCTAGGCCGTGCGTTTGCCTACTGCGCTATGGCCTAGGCCGCCACTTGCCCAAAACTTCCTGTTTCATTATTGTACACAATTAAATGGCTAAAAATAATCATTTTTTAGGCGAATCTGACTTGGGTAACACAATATCAAGTCCAAACTTGCCTTTCAACCTCACTTCTTGACTTCTTCATAGATCTTCATCTCTCTTGAGCTTTGCTCTCTTCATTCTACTTGATTCTTTAGCTCTCTTAAACTTTCCCCTTGGAAATTCACAGATTCACTAGTTGTTCAAACTGGATTGATTCGTTTGTTTCTCAGTTGTTCCTACCCTTCCTGCATTGGCTCATATATTGTATCAATTATCATTGCCCTTGATTTGTGCACTGGGATTGCCCCTAACATCTCATGTTTGTACCTTTATCACTCTTTCTATTAGATTATTCGGCATCGGATTGGATAGAGCTCATCTTGCAACTCTTGCCTCTGATTAGATCAAAACTTGGACTCTAAGTTGGTAGTTTTTTGCATTCTTTTTAAGCACGATTTGGGGGCACTTTGTTTGCAAAGTGACATCATTCATTTTCTAGTTGTAGTATTATTACTAGGGTTTTCAGAGTTGGTAGTATTATGGTTAGGGTTAAAGATTACATGTTAGGATTAACTTGTTTTGCATTTCCTTTTGTGAAAATGTCTTTCTTACTAAAATTGTCTTTCATTTCCTAGGTTTGCATGCTTCTTAATTTTCATTTCTCTTGGAAATTGCTTGTTTGTTTAGATAGTTTCATTTTCCTATTTAAAACAAGTTTTTTTCTTTTAATTACTTGCATTATTTTGGTTAGACTAGTTAGAGATCCCTCTAATTTTGTGAACTTGATCACACTGGCCCTAACATCTTTTTGTTCTATCTTTGGCCTAGTGCAACCCAACAAATCATATAACTACCTTAAACCTCTAGTGGCTTCATGTGTCCTCCATCCCAAAAGGTGTTTGTTCTTACCCTCTATCAAACCGAATCACTTGGATTCTTAGAGCTATAATACCCTTACTAAATGACTATGCTCAAGGTAGAGTTCATGAAAGAAATATTTCTGTAGTCAATGAGCTATTCCCATTCATTCCCTCACATGCCCAAAGTTATTTTGTCAAGGGGAGCTTTTTCAGATCTATATTGACATAGATGATAACACTTGAGCTTCTTATGAATTCTAAGGTAGTGACATAATCGCCTATGGCTCCTACATCTCAACTTTTACCCTAAATAGAACAATGTTGGGAAGGTCCTCATTTTGGTTGAAAGCAGGAGACTAGTACTTCATGAACAATTCAGAGTTTGAACCAAGGTCCTTGGAAAATCTAATCTTTCTCGTGTTTGGTGGAGAAAACTACCATAAGATAGCCCTTTTGCATCATTAAAATGCCCATGAAGTTGAAGAACCTCCAATTTTACTCAACCCAAACACGTTATGTCTTTGCCCCTGGAAAGCTCCCATGTGTCTACAAAGAAAGCTTTTTCCTTTACGCACCACAATCTGTTCTCCATTTTCTCTATAAGGTCTGAATTTGGTATTGTCCATACATTGATAGCATCCACCCTCCATGTTGGAAGGGAAGGACAATCTTCTTAAGGTTCTTTGGGCATTATGGTGAATAAAGTTCAATAAGTCATCTTTGCAAACTTGATCGTGTTCATTGTAAACTACATATCTGACTTGCAATTGCAGTGCCTTGAGAGGAGGCCATGGCTGCCTCCCAAGATCCACTCAAACTAGATGTTGGTGGGGGGCTATCAAATTTGTAATGGAGAAAAGATGGTTCAAGGTCAATGTGGAAGGGTGCATGGACAAGGAAGTATGAGGGGAGTGGACTATTTTGAGAAAGTGGCAATTATGATAAATTCGGTACCGATCACAGCAAAACGTAGATCCAACAAGAAAAAAAACTTTTTTTAATTTCTAGGAGTGCTGATAGAAATTTGATATAGTGAATGTGTGTAAACAAAGTAAAATAATTAAAAATGCCCTTAAATTTTAGATAGTTAAAGTACCAATCAAACCATTTAATCATACGCCCTATACTAATTTTCCATGCCTTACATCCATAACCATGTTTATTTTCTTTTACATATTTTTTTGGTCTAGTTTTAAGATGAACATTTTTATAAATTTATCATGTATCAATGATCTTTTTAATTCTTTTACTTGGGAAAATCCCAATTATTTCTGTTACTTGGCTCAAGTGAGTTGCATTTATCACATTTCCCTCATTGCCGTGCCCAAAAGGCAGAAGTTCCGCACTAAACATGATCTAAGTATATGCTATTGAAAACTTGTATTGCAAAGAATTTTGATTGGAAGGCCTTCATCTTTTTATCAGCTGAGATATTTATGTAGCTCTCTCAGATACCTGAGCGGTCAAAATACTGGGCATCCCTCAACAACAATGCCTGGGGCGGTTGGGCAAGAAGCAAGTGGGCAATGGTCGAGCTCAGTTCCCCACCATTTTAAATTGTGATTTTCTGTGCCAAGTGCAAAGTACAGTAACACTCCCATAAATGCTGTACCGCAATCCAGGGCTGCAGATAAAACATAATTGTACCGCTGCCACCATGCCTTCCTGAAGCGGAAGATGAAATAATTGAAGATAGTACCTGTTATGATCCAGGAAGCAATATTGGCAGGTGTGGCAGGAGGCATGCCAGCAAAGCCATATGAAATGACTGGTATGTTTATGAGTGGAATCCATTTTTTCTGAGGGAAAATTTTGCTCAGAATCCAAACTGGTACAGGAAGAAGTGCACCCACCAGGAAAAGCCATACCATATTTCGGTACAGCCCATGCCGCCCAAAGAGGCGCTGTGGACCAACAAGACCCCAAATAACAGATTGGTCAAATGTGACTCTGTACTTTGGACATGTCCAAGGGCTGTCAGGAGATAAAACATCCGTATCACAGATATTATCTATAGATTCCAGCATCCACCATGCAACAGCAAGATTTACTATTCCTGCCAGTACTGTAGCCACAAGCTGTAGACAAAAATTACAAATTTGAGAATAGGGATAGCAAAAAATTGAATAAAGACAGCCAAAATTGACATAAAATGCAAAAAAGTAGGTTCAACTACAGGTTGAAGCTTGCCTAAGAATTAAAGAAAGTGATTTAATTAGGGCAACACCAACCATACCTGAGCAGTGTACATACAGCGTGGAGGAATTTTCATATAGTAGCCAAGCTTCAGGTCTTGAAGAAAAGAGAGTGCATGTACGCTACTGATCCTGCCATAGATCTTGAAAAGTAGATTTGCTATAGGCTTCCCAGGTAAAATGTAACCAAACATGAACTGTGCTATAATGTCATAACCTGGTTGCTGTTTTTATGTATAACATCAGACATATTGTCAGTCACTTTACAAGGTAATTGAAAAAAATTAAAAAATATCTATTGAACTTCAAAAAGGAAATAATAAAAAACATATGACTGTACAAGAGTGGACTCAAACAAAAATTTGGGATTTTGATTAGCTTCTACTGGTGCAAAAAAAAACATTAAAAAGCAAATGTGCTCAAATGAACAGGAAAATATGCTGCTGGAATTTCTCTGCTGTGAATAAGTTGTGTTCCCTGCCTCAGTACAAAGTCGAGAAAGAAAAATCCAAATGATGATACAACATGATGTGAGGATACAAAATCCCATGTGACTTGAGGTCAAACATTATAGCCTTTGAAGACATTATCAAACTAAACCTTTTTTGGGGACTTGCATTGATAAAACAATATCTTTGAGCAACGTTTATCAACAATCATTATTTAAGAAGAAATGAAAGACATCAAACCTGGTTGGTAGTTGCTTGAATAACTCCAATTGGGAGAGTTAAGAACCATGCAAGTCCACATGCTAGTATCATGCCCCACCATGGAAGTTGAACTTCATCTTTCCATACAAATGACAGTAAAAGACAGAATGCCATGCTGCCGACTAACAAGATAAGGAACCACCACTCTGGGACATCCTTATAGCTCCTCATCAAGCGCCCATGTATATCCAATTTGCCAGAATTCATAGCAGCCATGCTCCTTTTATACATGTCACTGTAGACATAAAATTCACACTTTATCATTGTTCAAATTACTGGCACCAAACTTCTATTAATTTTTCAAAGTAATAAAGAAAAGAAACGTGCAAATGAGACTCACCGTCCATTAAAAAGAAGCACATGTGTAATAGTTGCTGCTATCCTTGCAAAGCCAGATCCAATTGACAATGCAAAAAGGGGGCTGAGATATAGCTTTCCATACTCATTGTAGGCCTTCACATCCAACTCGTTTTGCGGTGTCAAGATTTTTGTAGTATCATATTTTTTACCGGTAGCTTTAAACAACTGGTTAGAGAATATGGGAAATGTTCTCGATTCAAAAACATTGTATTTCCAGTAACATATAGGAATAATTATGTAAATAAACATTACAAACCCAACAGCAACATTTAAGATTGAAAACCATGGTGTCACAAGTGGACTTCCATGGTATGCTGAAATTCCAGCCCAATCAAAGGACAAGGCTCCAACACCCAAACCCTTGTACCCTGAACCAATTTGATTGGCGGTAATACTATGTGGCCAAATCCAACAAACCCAAGAGAAAAATGTTAAAATAGTGAACATGTATCCAGGCAATAAATAGTATGCAAAGCTCGCCAATGCAAATATTATGAAAAATTGCATACGTGACAGTCTCTTTCCAGAATAGTCCTTTTCATGAAGAGCCCTGATTCACATTCAAACAGCTATTCAGATCGGAATAAATGACAAAGGATTATACCCTTGTAGAATTTCCTATAGTAAAGAAACATCTTTGAAGGTATACAAGGGAAACATATAATCATAAAATTCTAAAAAAATCTATTTTCTCCTGCCCAATATATTGCCTGAGTATATAGATCAATAGTTCTTTATAATATAAAATGGTTTGGATTTCACTGCGCACTTGGACTATCCTGCCTACCAATCAATAAGGAGTCATAAAAAAAAACCAAGACACTGAGATAATATGTTTTTGCAGTCCATGAAATATTATAACAGGCTTTTGGATCAACTGTGTACAAATTTTTTATCTGACATTTGGGATCATGATGGATCACGGAAGATGATCCAAAACATTGATTAAAAAATTGTACACAGTTTATCCAAAAGCATACCATAATACCCTGACACTGCCAGGTGTAGGTACAAAACTTTATCCCAACTAGAATGAAGATTAACATTTTATGCAACACATCAAAGACAGCATATAGGCACATTACATTTGTTAGTAGATTCTTTAAGTTGTGTAAAATCTAACAGAAAAAATCCTTCTTTTTCAAAGGGAGTAGGGGAGTAGAAGGCATCAGAATCAGTTTTTACCTAAAGAGAGAGACCTGTGCCAAGTTGGAAGGCCACCACATTTCTGGAGGTTCAACTAGATATTTCCTGAACAAACCAGCCCACCCATATCCTAAGATCTGGAAATAACCACAAATAAAATAAATGCGTTTGTCAGTGGGAACTCAATAATATGCATCTAAGGCAATATATTATCACCCTTGTTTTTATGTACTGATAATAATAAAGCCAAGATAAATAAAAAGATGCTAAAGATTCGATTTCTCAAATTCATTGACACCAAGAAACCAAGTAAAATGAGTGGAAACATTGTTCCAATCAAATGAGAATGCCTGTGTTCATTGTTAGTAATGTATCCCCTACCCATTTGACCAGGATGAAGACTCAGACAGTTCATTGTCAGTGATTTTTAGCTAATTGACCATATTTTTTCACATTATTGAGCCAGTAAGCACATGGTACCCCTGCACGTAAAATGAGTGGAGACATTGTTCCAATCAAATGAGAATGGCTGTGTTCATTGTTAATAATGCATCCCCTGCCCATTTGCCCAGGATGAAGACTCAAACATTTCATTGTCAGTGATGATATAGCAAATTGACCATATTTCTTCACATTATTGAGCCAGTTAGTACATGGTACCCCTCCAGCACGCACACAAGCCAGATGCATGAGAACTGAACTCATGAATTTTTTCCATGAATGAAAGGTCTAAATATTATAATTTGTATGAATATGTAACTAGCTTTTTCAGGCACTTTGCATACCATATTCAAACACCAAGAATCCATTTCATATGAAAATTTCATATTCATGCAAGCCTGTTTGATCCAATATTCTGCACACAGCATTCATGCATCGAAATATGAAATAGGATATTTGAGATCTGACCTAAGTCGAGAGTACGATGATGAGAGCTGCAATGAAGCTGATATTTTGCTTGTAATAAGCTTGTTGACGCTGGAAAGTGCACCCAGCGGCAGGAAAGCAGATTCCTGCCCTCTCCCCGCAACATGGAAACCCCTCTCTCGCCTGTGGGACGGCGAAGCAGGAGAGGGGAGTCTCTAGATATGGGCTAGTTCCCTCTGATGTATCTTGTTTGTTTCAGGTAACGCAAAATATGGGTATATAGGTATACTAGGGGGGATGAAAAGGGAAAGAAGAAAAAGCATGAAAACAAACAGCCTACTCTAAAAGAGGTGATACACCAAAAATGAAAGGTGACCCTCCCACATCCACACTCAGGACCAAACAAAACATACATACACTCAGATCTGGCAGAAAAGACCAGGTCTCTGGGATGACAGGGAGGTTCTTATAGAAAGCATAAGAAACAGGGATTCACCAAGGTGTTGAGCAACACACACTGTAAGTGACCTCACCTGTTCTATACCTCCAAAAGAGAACTGTACTCCTGGCAGCAGCAGACAGTGGTGCTTTGTAGATCACAGGTTTGCTGGTGTTGAACCTGTGAGAGCATCAAGAGACAATGACTGGACACAGATTAACATTCAATGCATACACTGAAAGATCCATCCAAATAGAGGTAAAAAACTATCTTTTATTGATTCAGGTGGAAAATTTGGAAAGCAATGCTCTTTACAAAAGTGTGAGAGAGATCTCTAGAAAATGACTAAGTCCTTGTATTTATAGCAGAAGAGCCAAGAGAAGTTTCATTGGAAAGCGTGAAAAACACTATTGATGACATCACAAGTCTGCCAAGTTTTGCGTGCTGGACTCCTCTGGCGGCTGGGCGGGCTTTTTCTTGTGCACTGCAAGTGAATTTTGCCACCCTTTGCATGTATTTCACGTAGGATTTCTGCCGACGTCGGCCGATAATCTGTCGACGGCGGCAGTCTTGCCGACGTCGATTTGTGTAGGCTGCCGACGTCGGCAGTCTTGTGCTGTGGGCGGCCCTTTCTCCTTCGCCGCCATCGGGCGGGGTTTTCAAATTCGCAGCCATAGGCAAACTTTCCCATTTCGCCGCCTTAGGGCGGGCTTTTCCGTTTCGCTGCCTTTGGGCGGGCTTTTCTATTTCACCGCCTTAAGGCGGGCTTTTCCGACTTTTGTGCCTGCCGCTGTTCTGCCGACGTCGGCGGTTCTGCCGATGTCGGCTCATGTAGGGTGCCGACGACGGCAATATTGCCGACGTCGGCCGATGTCCACGGCCTCTTGTGTTGTGGGCGGCGAATTTGCCGCCCTTTGCATATTTTTTGTAGGTGGGCTCATTTTACCCGCCCTTGTAGTGGGCGGCGATTTTGCCGCCCTCTGCATTTTATCCACCCTCTTTTTGCCTAAGTGTCAAAACACTCCAGCTTTTTTCCTCTTTCTCTCCTGGACGTTTGAATGTCTGCAGACTCTGTCTCTTGCTACCTTTCATGATCAATGCTCTTGTAACGGTGCTGTCGAAATCTGAAGGTGGACCTTGCAACACGAAATGACTGGCCATGCGAAGCAGGTGTAGGAGGTGACCGAGATTTTGCCTGAGGGGCAAAATTGGGTCAACAAATTAGCGACTCACGGGGGAAGCGTGCCTGCTATGCTTAGAACCCAGTTGCCTTGCATATCCATTGGGTGCGGAGTCGGATGGTCACTTTGAAGATGGTTTACAACAGCTCAAAATATCCCAGAATTAAAAAATACAGAATTTACCCCCACTGCAAAGGGAAACACACAAGACTAAAAACAACTAACTGTGCAAACTGCACTTAGGGAAAACAGGAAAACAACTGAAAGCAAACTATTATGTACAGCTAACCAAGAATGTTCGCATCCCTCCTGGATCGAAAGGAAAATTTCTCAAGTCCCCTTCCTGGCGAAGAGACTTATCGTGATAGGCAAGTAGCTGAAAGAAAATGAGATTTGGTGACTTGCTTTTCTTGCCTGTCACCTGAGTTGGCTGGAAACCGAGGGAATCAAAATCGAACATGCCTCTAATATATTCATACTCTGATTGTCCTGGGAGGCCTGTTGGACGCTGGTCCTTCAAATCGGTGCTCTCCACCAAGAAATCAATGGCTGTCGATTTATCACCGAAAGCCTTCTGATCTGTACAATTCTTTTGCAATGTATCATGGTCCGATTTGTCTCCTTCTGCCTCGCTGAAAACTCTATCAGACTCGTCCTTTGTTTCCTCTTGGCCCTTTCGAAGAAAGTTGACTGTGGTGATGTCTAAAAGGGGCTCACAAAATGATTGCTCATCCCACAAGACTTCACTTTCTTGTTTAAAGCTTATTTCTTCAAGGCATCCCTCAAAAAAGACAGACTTCTCCTTTTCCTCTTCGCTGATCAGGTTCTCTAGATTTTCAAAAATATCTTCCTGATCTTCCTCTTTTTTAGGTTCTTTAATGTGGTCATCCTCATCAATATAGCAAAGAAGTTCATCAAACAAAGGAGAAGAGCGCTTACCATGCATTTGTTCCTCTTCGAATTGCTGAAACATCTGCATATACGCAAGCCCTGTATCTTCTCTATTGCTGACAAGGTCTTCACAAGGAGCATCAATGATGATTTCCTCTTCGTTGTCGCTCATGACAACCTCCTGAAGGACTGCAGATTGGATCTTTTGTTCCTCTCCTGCCTCTTGCAAAACAGGGTCTTCCTCAAGAAGGAATGAAGTGGAGAAAGCGTGTGGGAGAGGGGGCAGCCCTTGAGCTAGAATCAAATGATTCTCCTCTTTCCACTTGGTCAACACTTCATCAATGTCAGGAGCGGCCCGATAACTCTCTCGAAAATGTGTAAGTGGGGTGTGTTCAGGCGTGGAATGTGCTGTTTGGTCTGAACCGTCCACCATACATTGGCTGAGGAAATTCTCTTTAGACTCCAACTCTGCAATTCTCCTACTCATATTTTCTTGAAAAATATTTTCCTGGAGGCTGGCAGCATCATCATAGTCAGGCACAGCTTCAGCTTCTTCAAGGTTTTGAGAAAAATCTTGCTTTTCATCTTCCTCTTTGCTGCCCCATGATTCCACTGTCTTCCCCCAATTCAGGATCTCCGAATTTAGATTTTGCTCCTGTGAACAGGTAGCAACTTTGT
The DNA here is from genome assembly GCA_037957365.1 of Torreya grandis. Classification (NCBI taxonomy): domain Eukaryota; kingdom Viridiplantae; phylum Streptophyta; class Pinopsida; order Cupressales; family Taxaceae; genus Torreya; species Torreya grandis. The sequence goes on along the minus strand of JARHVA010004767.1, from coordinate 997,427 downwards.
TTTCCACAAGGCCCTGAGGCTCTTCTGCAAGATCTGAAAAAATTAACCCCCTTTCAAGGAGTAGCTTCATCCTGGCCTCTAAGTCTTCAATTTGTATGGCTAGGTTTTCCTGAAAGAGTCTTTCTTGGAGGTGGCTAGCATGATCCTCTTCAAAGCTCTGAGCTGGTCCTTGGCATTCCTTCCTCCTACTTGGAATTTGCACATCATGCTGAAAAACTTGGGGAGGCTGAGGAATGCAAGGAAAACACTGTTGGTCCGTTGAAGGAGCTTCTAGAAGAGGGACATGCTGGTTGGCAGTATTTTTTTCAATGGAAGATTCCTGATCTAAGGAGTTGAAAAGATTGATCTCCAAAGGAGGTTTTTCTGGTATCCTCTGGTGTTGGAAGGCTAGGCGCACAGGATTGAGAGGAGCAGTATTTGATGAACTGGAGTGAGCAAGTGCAATTTGGTAAAACGGATTTGGTGAAAAAGAGGGGGTTTTCTTCAGGGTAGGAGGGGGTACGCAAGGTTGGTTGTTTTGAATAGATAGATTTCTCCATTTTCTTACCTCCTCCTTCATGGACTGCAAGGCCTGTGCTTGTCTAAACAAGCACTCCTCTTTATACACCAGCTCTTGCTGATACTTGCACTGCTCTTCCAGCTTATCGATCTCCTTTGTCTGCCTCTCAAAATCCAACGCCATCTCCCTTATAGTTGCAGGGCAACTAGGAGAGCTACTTGAGGGGATTCCATAAATATTTTGAGTCTGATCGATATTATATGAAGGAGAACAAAATCCATTATTTTGTGCAAAAGAAGTATACATACAAGAAGTGGATGATTTTTGATGGCACCAGGGTGCTTAACCAGCAGATTTAACTCGGAGTCGCCAGATGCTGAAGAAACTTGATTTGTTGTAACAAGACCAGCATCAGTCCTGAAACCTTACTGCATTTAGAAAACTTGGGGTCCCACCGGGCGTGCCAAAACTGTTGACGCTGGAAAGTGCACCCAGCGGCAGGAAAGCAGATTCCTGCCCTCTCCCCACAACATGGAAACCCCTCTCTCGCCTGTGGGACGGCGAAGCAGGAGAGGGGAGTCTCTAGATATGGGCTAGTTCCCTCTGATGTATCTTGTTTGTTTCAGGTAACGCAAAATATGGGTATATAGGTATACTAGGGGGGATGAAAAGGGAAAGAAGAAAAAGCATGAAAACAAACAGCCTACTCTAAAAGAGGTGATACACCAAAAATGAAAGGTGACCCTCCCACATCCACACTCAAGACCAAACAAAACATACATACACTCAGATCTGGCAGAAAAGACCAGGTCTCTGGGATGACAGGAGGTTCTTATAGAAAGCATAAGAAACAGGGATTCACCAAGGTGTTGAGCAACACACACTGTAAGTGACCTCACCTGTTCTATACCTCCAAAAGAGAACTGTACTCCTGGCAGCAGCAGACAGTGGTGCTTTGTAGATCACAGGTTTGCTGGTGTTGAACCTGTGAGAGCATCAAGAGACAATGACTGGACACAGATTAACATTCAATGCATACACTGAAAGATCCATCCAAATAGAGGTAAAAAACTGTCTTTTATTGATTCAGGTGGAAAATTTGGAGAGCAATGCTCTTTACAAAAGTGTGAGAGAGATCTCTAGAAAATGACTAAATCCTTGTATTTATAGCAGAGCCAAGAGAAGTTTCATTGAAAAGCGTGAAAAACACTATTGATGACATCACAAGTCTGCCAAGTTTTGCGTGCTGGACTCCTCTGGCGGCTGGGCGGGCTTTTTCTTGTGCACTGCAAGTGAATTTTGCCACCCTTTGCATGTATTTCACGTAGGATTTCTGCCGACGTCGGCCGATAATCTGCCGACGGCGGCAGTCTTGCCGACGTCGGTTTGTGTACGCTGCCGACGTCGGCAGTCTTGTGCTGTGGGCGGCCCTTTCTCCTTCGCCGCCATCGGGCGGGGTTTTCAAATTCGCCGCCATAGGCAGACTTTCCCATTTCGCCGCCTTAGGGCGGGCTTTTCCGTTTCGCTGCCTTTGGGCGGGCTTTTCTATTTCACCGCCTTAGGGCGGGCTTTTCTGACTTTTGTGCCTGCCGCTGTTCTGCCGACGTCGGCGGTTCTGCCGATGTCGGCTCATGTAGGGTGCCGACGACGGCAATATTGCCGACGTCGGCCGATGTCCACGGCCTCTTGTGTTGTGGGCGGCGAATTTGCCGCCCTTTGCATATTTTTTGTAGGTGGGCTCATTTTACCCGCCCTTGTAGTGGGCGGCGATTTTGCCGCCCTCTGCATTTTTTCCACCCTCTTTTTGCCTAAGTGTCAAAACACTCCAGCTTTTTTCCTCTTTCTCTCCTGGACGTTTGAACGTCTGCAGACTCTGTCTCTTGCTACCTTTCATGATCAATGCTCTTGCAACGGCGCTATCGAAACCTGAAGGTTGACCTTGCAACACGAAATGACTGGCCATGCGAAGCAGGTGTAGGAGGTGACCGAGATTTTTCCTGAGGGGCAAAATTGGGTCAACAAAGCTTTCATGACATTAATTGCCCCAATTGAATATGCATCTCCACCCCCAGATGAAACTGCGTTGTTGGCAAAGATGGTTATCAGCACATGTTCTTTCATATTGAAGGGGCCTGGATTCAAACTATATTCCCGCCCAAAAAACTGCATTTTCCTGGTAGGAAGAGTTGCTGCCATGAATTTTCCAACTGGCAAGGCCAAAATCTAGGCTAAAATGGCAGATATGACCAATGACTGTGTTTTGTAGGTGAAGAAGGTGTTCAGAAACATAAGCACTACACATGACACGACACCAAGTAGCCATACTCGGAATGTGAATACAGGCAAATTTGGGTCGTCAGTAACAGGCACCACCAGAGCCACTTCTTCAATTGGAGATTGATCCTCCACCTCTTTCTTCTCTGGATTAGGGTCCATCACATGTCTGGCCATTGCGCCTTCCTAAACTGTACCCTGCTTCAAATCGAATACAGAATCTCAACAAACCAAAAAGCTGAATCGGATCATCAAATGGATGAAGCTAAATAGTGTTCCACAATCTGGTTTACATAATATTATCCAGCAAAAAATATATATACGATAATTATTACATGTGAGCCCTGAGCCTCACCAGCGCAAAATTAGCTGTTTGAAAACCAAATAAAAAAAGTCAGAGTTTCACTCAAATATATCACAAAAAAAGTAGTAAATCCCTATTGATGAAATGAATTGAACCAATAGAGCAGACCTGATGAGCCCAAGAATTTCATAAAACAGAGGAGAAGAGCATCAACCAAACAAATGAAAAACAAAAACAAAATCGGGACCCAATTCAGGAAATGGTTCAAAACAATAACCTATGTAAAATCTCAGTAAAATAAATGATATTCAAATTCAACTCAACTATGAGAGCAGAATAATGGCCATTATTGTAACCAGGTTGAAGCCTTGCTATAAGTATTAACATCTACTCTACTAATGCTCACAAAAAAGGCTTAGAGCTCCGGACAAGTTTGTACACAATACGCAAGCCATAAGCTTCTTCAAAACTAAACTACAATCCAAGTGGTAATCTAATCAATAATGTCCTAGAATCAAACCCTATTTAGCATTACAAGTTTGCAAATAAATTCTTACAAAAAAGGTACTAGGCCAGGTAAAGTCTGCGTAAATTATACTGAATGTGGTTTTGGAAGGTCAATCCACACTCCATTAAAATATAAAACCTATTTGGAACCGGTAGCTCAATAGTAAAGCACCCCAGAATACTGATGCGAGATCCTAGGTTCTGAGCCTTAGCTGGTCCATGATTTTCAACAATATATGAGCTATAAGATATTTCTAAAACAAAAGGATAATCTAACTTCAATGGTGCAGATATCACAGACAAATATTAGCAATTATCTAACAATGGACTAGGCCAATTAAGGTCAGTAAACTATATTGCATACAATATGGGAAGGACAATCCACACTCCAGAAAAAATGCACCCTATCAAGAGCTGGTAGCTTGGTAGAGCACCCCAGCATGCAGATGGGAGGTCTTAGGTTCTAAATCGTAGCTTGTCCATGCTTCTCTACACTATATAAGATAATAGCTGTTTATAAAACGCTGGTCTAGCTTCAATAGTGTAGATTATCAGTAGTAAACTAATAGTGGACTAAGCCAGGTAAAAGACTGGGTATAACGGATACATTTTAAGATAAGAATACTATACTGAGACGGATATACTACTTTGTCTGTATCTGTGTGTTGATTAAAAACTTGAAAATGATTTCAACCACAAGGGATAACCCTGAAACCACTGACCAACACTTCCTTAACAAAGAAAGTCAAAAATGAATGTTGTACTAACAAACAGTTGCTATTGCTAACAAAAATGTTGATACGTTTGGGTTTATTTTCAACAAAATAGAAGACAGGGAATGAATCAAACAAGAAACTCGCCTAGAGGCAATGAGATGTAGCCAAAACAGTACTGGATTTTGAGAAAAAGGGTATGTTTATGTGTGTGGGTGCATCGCATGTCTATTGATTTTGTTCCATGAGTGTGGTGATTGGGAGGTGCAAAGAAGTTTTCAATGGTGGAAGGGCGTGTGGAGAAGTGTGGCGGACATGAGTCTAACGTGTTATACTCTGCCCCGCCAATGCGTATATGGATTACCCTGTGTGTATGCCATATTCGTCCCAAGTTTCCATATATAGGGAAGAATTCTGAATATATAGTTGAAAAGTGTTCTCAATTGGGTTCATTTTTAGTTCTATAATTATGGATTTGGCGGCCTTTCAGGCGGCCAAATTTTCGTGACAAATGCCTATTCTGTGGGAATTTTTGCCTGCAAAATTAATTGTATACGTCGCTGTATCCAGCGGGACCCGATTTGATCGACATTTTAAGTTAAAAGATATGTTAAATTTTTAAATTAATATTTTCAAAAATTGGGATTGTTAAATTTGAATTGATAACCATTTTAAAAGAGGGTATACCCATTCATCATAGGGCAGAGGTTGAGATCTGAAATTCCAGTGTTATTTATATTTCTTTCACACGTGTATTTAGAAATCGTTCGTTCAACATTTAAAACAAGCGCTCTCTACTGACACTACTAATAAAATGGTGTCGTTCCTGACTATTTCAAGGGCTTCAAAGCTATCTTATAAATGTAATTTAAAAATTACAATTCCAAACCGAAAAAAAATAATATATATATTTTATATATATGTAAAATAGGATTAAAACTAAAATATTATTTTAAAGTGTTTATTATCCAACATTAATAATTTTCAAGAATTGACATCTGATTAATACTTTTACTCATAATAATATTATTTAGAACAATTAATAAATTTATTAATTAATATGGCATTTATAATAATTCAATCATTGTGATCAATGAAATGCGAGTGAGTTTGTAAAGTGGTTTAGTTATTCCCAGCACTACCAAGGGTCAAATCTTGCAGGGTTTGTGAGGTCAATGGTCACTGTATGCGGTGTATTTGAAGTCTATTGGTTGTAGATCTGGGAACTGTAAAGTTGGTTTAGTCGTATGTGGTTTATTCAAAGCCTATTAGTTGTTCATCTTGTTGGACCCCAAATTTTGGCAAAGTCTTTCGGTAGAGGCGCGAGGTGCAAAAGAAGCTTGACGTGGAAGAAGCACGATGCGAAAGATATATAGATGTAGAAGACCATGGCACAGGGGTTCATGGTGCAAGAAGCCATAGTTAGAGAATATGCATAATAAATGGAGAACCTAAGAATGGAGGGCTCGAAACACTAACAGAAGACTTGGGGAGTGCACGGGAAACGGAAGACGATTAAGGAGCGATTCTTAGGGAAGAAACAAACTAAGTCATGCACAAATCTAGCAGTAGCTTGCAAGAAGATGGGCACTTGGCAACAAGGATCGAGCACCGAATAGGAATATAGGGTCACAAAGGCCCGGGTCCTTAAGGAAACTATGTAGTTGGTTGCCATGACTCTTAGTTTATTAAAGATCATTGGCTAGTCATTAAGAGTGTCATTATTATTGTAACTACTTGGTTGGGGAGAACCAAGTATAATACCCATGTTTAGTGCTTTGTAATGTTGTTGATGTTAGGTTGTGGAGCTAAAAGCTTCACTGATGCAGACATGGAGGAGGTTGCAGGATGAGTTGCTGAGTGTCAGAAGTCTTTGGCATTGGTCTGGCCAACCGACGTCGGCAGGTAGGAGATAGGAAGCAACCGACGTCGGTCAGAGATCGGCCGGCGTCGGCGACCCCCAGGCAGACAGGGACCGACGTCGGTCGCCTGTGTGGTTCGACTGCGAGCTTATTACGCGCTGTTAGCTAACGAACCAAGTGTTTGCATGTTTAGATCTATTTTTAGACTGAGAGCTGCGGATCTAATTATTGTAACTAGATGTCTAATTATTGTTTGGATGAGATCTATATAATAGACTCATGGTTGTATTGTAAATTAGTGCTAGGGAGTAAGAGAGCATAATTATAAGCTCCTTCGGTGTGTGAGGTAGAGCAATGGTGCGTTCCTCCTAGTGCCACAGTACCAGTTGTGTTGGTGCTAGATTGGAGAGTCAGCTGGATTCTTCATGGATGTATGATCTTGGTCATCAGGTGAGCATGGCTTATAGGAGATCTACATGGTAAGCAAGATCGTTGATCTGCAGGTGTGTGTGTGTGTGCAAGGTCAAGGTTCACAGGTGTGCAGAACCATTATTGATCTGTAGGTTGGAGATCAGATAGGACAGCAACACAACAGGGAGCAGAATCAGGCAGGATCTACTTGGAGTACGATGTGTACTCATTGGTATGTACGTGGAGTACATGGAGAGCTAAGAGGAAGGCAAGGCAGTTCCTTCCATAAGTATGGTCTGTTGAATTGCAGGTTGTTGCAGGTTCATGGGAGATCTACTTGAAGTACTTTGAGTACTTGTGGAGTGCGTGGAGCACAGGTGTAAGGTGAACACCAACTCTGTGTTTGAGTTGGGTGTTGGGACCTAGTAGAGAGAGCTTTGAGGAGAGAATTACTGTTCACTTGAGGTGTGGGAAACTTCTGAAGAGGTGATGGAGAAGAAGTGGCATCTTCTTTATTGTATTCTTTTCTGTAAGAGTTATTAATACAAGTTGTGTATTGTCTCTCATATTCTGTGTTATTCTGAATTCTAGTTACTTGGTGAATCTGATTAATTTCCGCATATTAAGTTGCTTGGTTTGGTAATCAATTGTCTACTTCCGGGTTGGTCATATTCCCAACACGTGGTATCAGAGCTAAGGTTGCAGGAAGCAGGTTTTGTGTTTGGTTACAGGTCACTCTCAGGGGTCTCTGATCGAGTGGGAGTAGAGCAATGGCAGATGAAAGTAAGCTAAGAATGGAGGAGTTGAAAAGCACAGATGGTTACTTAAGGTCCCATGGAAAGAAAGAGCAGGTAAAAGAAGATTGTTGGTTGGTAGCAGATCAGCATGAAGAAACTGAAGATACAGATGTAGCAGGTGTTGTTGCACAGGATGTGTTTGCAAGTTTCTTGGATAAAGTTGAATCTTGGATAAAAGATTCGGTTGCCTCTTTCCATGCAGCGCCAGGTAGAGGAGCTGGTGAGCCTTGCCAAAGAATTGGCAAAGGGGAAGTGAAGCTGAAATTGCAGGCGGCCAACACACAGGTGTTGATGAAGGTCATGCAGGTCCCAGGTTTGAAGATATGGCTAATTTCTTCAGAAAGATTGGGTGATGAGAGATGCACAAGAACTCTCACAGCGGGTGCACTTGAATTAGCTGGTGGTAAGAAAATAGGTATTCTTTATCTACTTGTTTATATTACTGATTCTTCCTCTGTTGCAGAGACGTGGCTTCGTAGGCTTGGTCACATGAGCAGGAAGGAGATGCATGTTCTTAAGCGGAAGATAGATGTATTTGACAAGCTTAAGAACTGGAAAGCCTTGGTGTTCTTGGAGGAGATGGCAGACAGAAATCAGTAGATGGTGCTGGACACTTCTGAGCAGAGCAGTTTGGACATGGGTTTTGATTCAAAGGAGCTCGCGGGTAAAAAGTCATCACTCACAGGAAACACAGGTACCGGCGTCGGTAGGAAAACCGACGTCGGCAGTATGTAAGACCGATGTCGGTCACGAGGACCGACGTCGGCAACAGGAGGACACCGACATCGGCAGGTTGGTAGTCAGGGACAGACGCATGGAAACTGACGTCGATTGGATGCAGACTGTGGAGTGACCGAGGTCGGTCACTGTAACGGATTTTGGGTGGACAACGAGCTGTCAAGGAGTCTCAAACACCCATACGGAGGACTGAAGACGTAAGTAGGCCCTCAAATTCGTTGTTCCTCTTCTTTATACATGTTGCTGATTGTAGAGCAGGAAGGATCCAAGAAACAGGTGTGAGCTTGGCATGGATGAGGATGTGATTCCTTGGAGGTGAACCAAATAGGTGGTTTTTGGTAGGGTTGCTAGCTGGATGAAAGCACAGAGACGAATGGATACCTTAGTTGAAGAATAGAGAGAACGGATACGTGAGACGGAAGATCAGGTATATGGTCTTGAGGAGCTGCAGGATAGTGGTACAGGTTTTGACAGGTGGAGGACGAAGCATGGCTTCAGTCAATGTCAGGGTAACTACTGTGGTTTTGCCTTACCAGGTGGATGATGAGTCATGACATCATTCTGTTGCTGTATGTGGATGGTATGTTTTGCTAGCAGGATTGTACATACAGGGTTTTGCTGAGCTAAGGGTAAGATTAGTTCAGTGTCATGTCATGAGGAGTTTGGAGCAGTGAAATTCTTTGACATGGGAGACATGGAGATCACAGGTTGATTTTGTCTCGAGTGGGAGCTGATGTGAATCTGGTGTTGGCGAGGTTCAGGATGCAGAGCTGGAGCACACTAAGGGCTGGACAAGTACAGTGTCTGAAATCACATGAGGTATAGTATAGACCTGAGTATTCCCATGCAGTGGGAGCTGTCAGAGAGTTAGGAGCCAATTCGGGGAAGTGGGTTCTCAGGTATTTGAGAGGGACCAGCAGCAGGGATTTACGCTATGCAGGGTCAGGACTTCACTACATGTGTTTGTAGGTTCGGATGTGGCAGGGTACTCGGATGACAGGAGGTACATCACAGTACGTGTGGTGGGTTGTCTTCAGGATTGAGCTTGAAGAGGGATACAAACCAGGAAATAGATTAGATGGGGTACAGGTACAGGTACAGTGCAGCTGTTTATCTCCAAGTGGGAGATTGTTAGGTTGTGGAGCTAAAATCGTCACTGATGCAGACATAGAGGAGGTTGCAGGATGAGTTGCTGAGTGTCAGAAGTCTTTGGCGTTGGTCTGGCCAACTGACGTCGGCAGGTAGGAGACAGGAAGCAACCGACGTCGGTCAGAGATCGGCCGGCGTCGGCGACCCCCAGGCAGACAGGGACCGACGTCGGTCGCCTGTGTGGTTCGACTGCGAGCTTATTACGGGCTGTTAGCTAACGAACCAAGTGTTTGTATGTTTAGATCTATTTTTAGACTGAGAGCTGGGGATCTAATTATTGTAACTAGATGTCTAATTATTGTTTGGATGAGATCTATATAATAGACTCATGGTTGTATTGTAAATTAGTGCTAGGGAGTAAGAGAGCATAATTATAAGCTCCTTCGGTGTGTGAGGTAGAGCAATGGTGCATTCCTCCTAGTGCCACAGTACCAGTTGTGTTGGTGCTGGATTGGAGAGTCAGCTGGATTCTTCATGGATGTATGATCTTGGTCATCAGGTGAGCATGGCTTATAGGAGATCTACATGGTAAGTAAGATTGTTGATCTGCAGGTGTGTGTGTGCAAGGTCAAGGTTCACAGGTGTGCAGAACCATTATTGATCTGTAGGTTAGAGATCAGATAGGACAGCAACACAACAGGGAGCAGAATCAGGCAGGATCTACTTGGAGTACGGTGTGTACTCATTGGTATGTACGTGGAGTACATGGAGAGCTAAGAGGAAGGCAAGGCAGTTCCTTCCATAAGTATGGTCTGTTGAATTGCAGGTTGTTGCAGGTTCATGGGAGATCTACTTGAAGTACTTTGAGTACTTGTGGAGTGCGTGGAGCACAGGTGTAAGGTGAACACCAACTCTGTATTTGAGTTGGGTGTTGGGACCTAGTAGAGAGAGCTTTGAGGAGAGAATTACTGTTCACTTGAGGTGTGGGAAACCTCTGAAGAGGTGGTGGAGAAGAAGTGGCATCTTCTTTATTGTATTCTTTTCTGTAAGAGTTATTAATACAAGTTGTGTATTGTCTCTCATATTCTGTGTTATTCTGAAATATAGTTACTTGGTGAATCTGATTAATTTCCGCATATTAAGTTGCTTGGTTTGGTAATCAATTATCTGCTTCCGGGTTGGTCATATTCCCAACAGTTGATGATTGTTGTTGATTGTTATTTCATTGATGTAATCATGGATATCATTGTAATATTGTTGTTGTACTCGAGTTTATAGCTAAGTTGTATCACTGAGTTGCACCATGCATTTGTTATGTAACTTGTGAATCTATTATGAATATGATGAATATAATGTGCATTATCTGAATGTTATCTTGTGGATTTTAGAAACAATCATGTTGGTCATTTTAATTGTGTTTGTTCATTTAATTGAACTTAGGCCCATAACTGTGTATTTATTTTTCTAGTTAATCATTGAATAAGGTGAATGTTCGAGTGCTGTAATATATTAAGTACACCTTCGCAAGATAAAACCCCCCAGAATTGGTCCCTCATTGTGTGCTTTGGGTGAGCGTGCAAGAACCCTAAGTCTTGCATAAAATGTTAGCATGCCAGCGTTTTGGGTCTTAGTTACTTCAGCGTGTGCCAAGGGAAAGTTAGGCCTAGATAGTGAGTAAACCCAACATTTTGGTTCCATTGTCAGGTCCTGTAGTGCTTGTTTGCATGATGGTGGAAAATACTTCAGCGATTATCTCTTGAAAACATTGAACGATGGATTACTAGTGTCGAAGATAAATTTGCAATATCATTTCTTGAACCAGGAGTTTTTACGCGTGCATGGGTTGAACAAAATTTCTACAATTCCTTATATGAGACTTTCTTTGTGGAAGTCCCTGTTTATTTACATGCTTGGATCATAGCCTATGCTCAATACTACTCAAAAAATCATGGAAGGAAAATAGCTTGGATATTAGTGTGTTAAATGGCTTTAGCGCACTTGGAAGCATCGTGGATGTGAGCTATTGATGTATGGTGGGGAGGGGTGTTAAATAGTTACGTCTTAGAGTACACCATATCAACTTATCCGTATCTAGAAGAAGCCAAGTTCCAGTTTCTTTGAGAACCACGTGGTCAATGTCTCAAACATTTCCCTCTAGAGGTGAAGAAGTTGTTTATTGACTCTAGACTTGAGACTTTTCTCATGGAAGGCTAAACTCTTCCTTGCATGAGCAACATGGTTGGTGGGGGAATGCAGGGGTACTTGTAAGACTTGTAGGTTCGGTATGGTAGCCAGTCAACGAGAGTTACGAAAGTGTAAATATGATGAAGCTCGATGAATGATTATAGGTGGAAGCAAAATAAGAAGGGGATGGGAGGACTCAAGAAGTGCTTTCAGGATCCACGAGGAAGCAGAAGCGCACAAGGAGGACTCTCCAACTTTCGGACCACAACCAATGCCAACTCTAGTATATGTGGAAGAAACTAGCCAAGAAGTGGAGACTAAAGAACCCAAGTTAAACCAACTCGATTCCCCAGTTGTAGTACGAGCTTATGCTTTTGACCTAGACAAATTAATTATACACAATTATGATACAAATAACATAGAGTTAGAGATTAATCCTGTAAGTGAAACCTTAGTCAAGCAAATTTTAGACACTGGTGCATTAACTCTTTCTTTTCCTTTATAACATAATTTCATGGCCCAACTTGGTATTCCTGGTGGACCCAGCGTAAGTAGTAGGAAAAGTACTGCCCCAAATATAGTGACTCAACCTACCTCAATGCCCAATCTCTCAAGTGTTTATGTTGATGTTGGAGGTATAGGAGGTGGACTACGTGGTGGTTCGTTTGGTGGACTAGGAGGAGGTGCAGGGGGAAGTGATGGACTTCTCCTCTAGGGAACAAAACAACAACCTAACGCTAAGATAGCTTCCAACAGGGACATTTTAAGATAAAAATACTATAGTGAGATGGATATACTACTTTGTATGTATATGTGTGTTGATTAAAAACTTGAAAATGATTTCAACCATAAGGGATTCATGAAACCACTAACCAACACTTCTTTAACAAAGAAAGTAAAAAATGAATGTTGTACTAACAAAAATATTGATACGTTCAGGTTTATTTTCAACAAAATAGAAGACAGGTAATGAATCAAACAAAAAACTTACCTAGAGGCAATGAGATGTAGCCAAAATAGTACTGGATTTTGAGAAAAGGGTATGTTTATGTGTGTGGGTGCATCGCATGTATATTGATTTTGTTCCATGAGTGTGGTGATTGGTAGGTGTAGAGAAGTTTTCAATGGTGGAAGGGTGTGTGGAGAAGTGTGGCGGACATGAGTCTAACATTCTATACTCTGACCCCACAATGTGTATATGGATTCCCCTGTGTGTATGCCATATTCATCCCAAGTTTCCATATATAGGGAAGAATTCGGAATATATAGTTGAAAAGTGTTTTCAATTGGGTTAATTTTTAGTTCTAAAATTAAGGATGTGGCGGCCTTTTAGGCCGCCAAATTTTCGTGACAAATGCCTATTCTGCGGGCAAATATTTTTGCCTCTAAAATTAATTGTATACGTCGTTGTATCTAGCGGGACTCGGATTTGATCCATGATTTTGAGTTAAAAGATGTTTGGGTCATGATGCTATTTATATGTTAAAAACTTTTATTAATATTTTTTAAAATTAGAATTGTTAAATTTGAATCGACAACCATTTTAAGATAGGTAATACCCATTCAGTGTAGGGCAGAGGTTAAAATCTGAAATTTCAGTGTTATTTATGTTTCTTTCACACGTGTATCTAGTAATCGTTCATTCAACATTTTAAACAAGCGCTCCGTATTGGGACTAGTTAACAAAATGGAGCCATCCCTGACTATTTTAAGGGCTTCAAAATTGTTTTATAAATATAATTTATAACTTACAATTCGAAACAAAGCCCTGAATATATATAATAAAATTGTAAAATAGGATTAAAACTAAAATATTATTTTAAAGTCTATATTGATCGAAGATTAATAATTTTTAAGAGTTGATACTTCACTAATACTTCTATTTATAATAATATAATTTAGAACAAGATTTCATTAATTTTTAGTTCAAAAATTATGGACTTGTGGTTTGGACGTTGTTTCACTAAAATTTTATTTAATTTTTCAGAAGAAAGATGTAAAACTTGAAAGGAAGGGTGAGGTTAGTATAACTTGATGTGTTGTGTGCACGTGAATCCATACGAGTGATGATACTCCTTTTTGTTTGGGGAGGATGCCCTGCAAATAAAAAAGCACTAAAAGAGAATGGTTGATTAGTGAGATAGTAGGGTGGATTGCCTAGTGTGAGCTAGATCCAAGAAACACAAGCTTTTTTGGACGCTGTCAATCCACACTTTGAAAACACTTAAGTTCTAATATGCTAAAAATAGACTATTGCATTAAATAATAGAGGAACTGGAATCAAATACAAGAAATGCTTAGAAAGAAACATGTGATTTTGACTAAAAATAATAATAAACAATTGAATGTTAAAGCTAAATTATTCAAACTTGATTCAAAAAATAAGTTGCAGTTCTGTGATAATGTAGAAACTCAAAAAATGGAAGTTGGGTGTGGGTAGATGGGTCTAATTAGCTTGTTGTTGTGGATGACACACAGTGACCATTGGTGGTCTCGGTATAACCATTGGCAGTTAGGTGATCGTCCACAGTTAAGAAAGTCTGTTGGCAGCAAAATAAAATCGTCGACAATTACTATGAAATCTGGTCTAGGAAAAGTGATATATTGGGGAGAGATACAGAGAGGTTCTAGGTGTGGTATCTAAGTTGAATGTCAGCCACAAGACAATAAATAATACCCAAAGGTATCTAGCTCAGGGATTGGGTATTTGGGTGAGTGAGAGTAGTTTGAGGATGGGGGGTTAAGTGTTTGGAGTTGCAGAACTCCAACATAGAAAAGTGAAGTGAGAGAGAAATAAAGGATAAAGATACAAGCAATGAAGCAAACGGAGCTAATTAATGAATTTTTATGAAAGAAAACATAGAACTTAGCTTTTGGATTTTCTTGGGAGTCAAAACCTATTGCACCTACTTGATTGACCCTGATGATGATTGATGAAGATTGATGATGATTTCAACCTTCTTTGTTCCTCTCTTAATATAGGGGAAAGGGAGGTTCCAATCAAAAGGTTTAACCTGCAATCTAATTTATGCATTGATCATGCAAACAACTGGCTAAATTTAGATAGCTAGTGAATTATGGTTGAATTGCAATTAATTGTTTTGATCATGCAAGGGTTGAAGTAACCATCAACGATCAGGGTCAACCATCGATGGTTGAGGGTCGACCATTGGTGGTTAGGGATAAAGAAACAAAGTGACTAAACATAGTCATGTGTACTTATGGTTGGCAGTTGAGAAGTAAGTAAATGGTCTTAGGGGGTCAAGTAGTGATTCAAGGGTAAATATGACATCTATAACCATAGTGTATGATTTTATAGTTTCTACATCTTGCCCCTTTTTGTTATGCAATTTGTATCAACAAAATGAAAAATGAAAAATGGATGGCTGGTAGAAGGTTGGATGCCCCAAGTATGGGAGGAGGTGTTCCCCCTCAAATTGAGAATTGATGAGGTGAAGTAGAGTCGATTGTAGGTTTGATAAGTAAATAATTAGGTGATAAAAATGGAAAAAAGGTTGATTGATTTGTTAGGCATTTAAGCGTGAATATGTGCAAAGAATGCAACTAATTATGATATCATAGATCATGCATAGACTCAGTTTCTAGAGTTAAAGTAAGTTGTAAAATAGGTTGGTCTAGAAGGATAAGTGACAGGGTAACCAATTGTAGCAATAGTGTGTGCATGTTGGGTTAGCGCTTATAAACTCAAGCCTTCTAATGAAGGTTGATGTATTCATAGGTATCTGAGGTAGGATGTGATCTTGAGAAGACAAAATGGGTTATAGGTTTTGGGACTACAAAGGGTCATGCTTTGAGGCACCTAAATGGTCAGGCATGAAATGAGTGTGAGTCAATCAAATATGGCAAGGTAGTCGATGTGGTCAAAGGGACTAAGGCAGGTTGAGTCACAAAAAGTACAAAATATAGGCCAAAATGACCAAGTCTAGGTGATTGGGTTGGTTAGTTGAATGGGGAATGAGGTGATGGGGATGGAAAAATCCCTAAGGGGTCGATTGTCAATGGTCAGAGTCGACCATCGGTGGTTACCTAGTGACTATCAGTGGTCAAATGTTAGCCCTAAAAGGGAAACCATTAAAGGTTAAATGAGGTTTTATTTCTTCATTTGAAAATTATGGACCCATGGTGCTTCCATATAAGTTCTTATGTAAAAATGAAGACAGTTTATGTTGGTGAGCTAAGTGAGTGTTAATTGAGGTTGATTGTGTGGTTGACTAAGGATGGTGTGAGGTGGAGGCTTGATCGAGGTGGGCTAGAATGAATGAGATCCAATAAGGATGTAGTGAGGTGGAGGTAGGGTATGGGGTCGAGTGGAGGTAGTGGTTCCATGGGCTCCACCATGACGATAATCGTGGAATGAAGTAGGGGATGTTTTGAATTGTGTTTGTTTCTTTGTTGTTGCTTGTTGTCAGCTGGGTATGAGTTATGTAAATTGGGGGTTTGTGAGTTGTCAGTAGAAATTTATTAGAGAAGGGGCGAAGAATGGTGAGGGAGGGTATGGGGTAGGTTAGTATGTATTTGTTTGAGGATTATGAGAGTCTTGTAGGTTAGACCTAGGGTTAGGTCATTGACAGTCACCACATAGTGACCATTAGTGGTCACTATCGACTGTCACTGATTAATAGGCAACTATTGAATGGTCAAGATGTAGACTGTTAGTAGTTGAACACCTAACCATCAATGGTAAAGTATGCGATTGGTGATGGTTCCATAAGAAATCATTGCCGATCGATACTAGACCATCAGTGGTTTGAGGATAAAGTTAGAAGAGGGTAAAAAGAGGGGTATAAAGAGTGTGTTAAGCATTTGGGTTAAGAGAAAGGGTGAAGAGTTTGAATATGTTGAAGGTTGGGTAGGATGTTAGATGGGATATAATAAGATAAGGTTAAGGGATGATGTGTTTTAGGTAGAATTGGGTAAGTGTTATAAAAAATGAGTAAAATATGTTAAGGTAGGGGGTAGGGTGAATAGGTAAAGTAGGATATGATTAAGGGTAAGGTGTGGTTTAGGTAAAATTATGTGAGTGTTTATGTAGATGAGGTGAATAGGCTAAAGTAAAGTAAAGTAAGGTACGTGTCTAACCTTGCAGGTGAGGGAGCAACTATAGGTACAGGATCGAGTGCCTTATCTCTTAGATGAGGTCCATAGGGTGATGATAGACCACGAGTGGGAGTACATGACAACAATGGATCTGAGAGGCATTAGATACTATCGATGTGTGCACAGAGACACAACTATGTTAGTGGCCCTCATCAAGAGATGGGACCCAACCACCAACATGTTCTTGCTATCGACTAGGGAGATCACTATCCTACCAGAGGATATTCAATAGATACTAAGGCTATCGATACGAGGCAAGTTGATAGAGCACATTAATAGTGAGGAATGAGATGTGCTCATAGATGTGTTATATGGAGAGGATTTTGTGCATGCGAGGTGGCATGTGGGAGGCCTCCAACATGCACCCCTATATCATAAGGATAGGGGAGTGAGATGAGTTATCATGATGATGGCCATGACCTGTTATGTATTACCAAAATATAGTAGTGGTAGGTTTCCTTCCTTGTTGCTAGGCATTTTAGTAGGTATGATGATGGAATGGATAGTGTATGCTTGCCCCCCAATTCTACTAGTTTAAATCTACTAGGAGCTCTGGGGCTATAGGTCATACAAATGGTATGGAATCAGTGTTGGGTTTGTTATTCATTTTTGGGCATATGATCACATTAGGGTGCTTCGACTAGCTGGATTACCATGGTACGGATGAGCACATATGGACTTCAGAGTTGGATTCATATGTTGGAGGTATGATTATGATCTCACATCACCAGGGGGAGGACCATGAGACCTAGAGTGGTACAAGGATAGGCTATAGGCACTGGTTGAGGGATAGGCTATACACCCAATTTATTGCATCTATAGGGCATACAAGATAGATCTTGTCATTTCAGAGTTATAGGTGGATTTATGATGGACAAGATACTGAGGTAGAGTTGATTCCTTTTGATAGGGTGAAGAGACATTTTGGGTTAGTGCAGGGTATCCTAGGTGCTTTCCTGAGGTATAAGAGGGAGGATGCATAGTTTCCACTACCATCTCTAGAGCTAGAGGATATTGAGTTTGACCATGAGGAGCTACCAGTGAGGCCATCTATTGATGATGTAGGGGTTACATAGGGGTACCTTGTGTGGTTATAAACACACTATGATATGACAATATTTGGAGGAGATGATGGGCAGGCTAGGTAGCATGCTATAGATGTTGATATGGAGGAGGGGGCGAGGACCAAATGGATGTGGATGCCCCTGATAGGCAGGTACTCCTAGAAAAGAGACCAGGCCAAGGCAACACTAGCAGTAGCAGAGGCAACATTAGTAGCGATGACCTTGGAGAGAGACAAGACACAGGGCCAAGTTGGCACTCTTACGTAAGAGAGGGATTAGGCTAGAACACAACTAGCCTTGGCTATACAAGAGAGAGATGCTCTTAGACAGGCAAGAGAGAGGATACCAACACCTACAGGGCCATCGAGGACCATTGCTATGGAGAGGTATGTGGTGATGGTCAAGGAGATCAGATATTATGAGGCTTTGGTATTTAGATAGCTTCCAGATGAGCCTCAATATGATAAGTACAAGGCATTGGTTATTAGGGGAGTTAGTGGTGCAACACCAAGTCAGTGGGTAGCCTCCACAGGTACACAAATAGGTTTTGAAGAGAGGTAGGCTCTAGGGAGTAGTAGCATTTCTCCACCTTAGACTCTGATTTGGATGTAGTACTTGATTTTGATACTGCCCTTTGAGCTAATGTACCGAGATGTATATTCCTTTATGAGAGATATGGACATGATATTATATATATGATTCTGAGTGATTTATGAGTGCATGCTATGATTATGATTTTATGGATGTGGTTTATGGTTTGTGGTTATTGCTAGTGATGTTATACATGTTCATGATGTAATTATTGTTTTATGGATGTGATTTATTGTTATTATCATTGCTTGTGTTTATATTTAAAATGTGATGATGTTGCTTATGATATGATGTTGTGATCAACATTGAAGAGATATACGCTTTAAGTAGATGGTATAAATGTTTTCAAATGAATGAATCTATGTTCTCCTTTATCTAGATAGACATGCAATGGATTAACATATGTGATGACTCATTGTTTGATGGAGTATGATTAAATGGTGACGATGTGATAGATGGTTAATTTATTAAAATGTTTTATGAGTAAAAATAGTTAAATAAAGGTAAAAGAAAAATCACTAGACAAAACACATAATGATTTAGTAAATGTTTTTAATGATTTGCATTTTAATTAGATGAAGGGGAATGGTTCTTGAAACACATAGATTAAGTCTAGATAGCAAAATGAGATGTGAGAAAAGATTAAACAATCAAAAGACATGTCTAAATGAATGTATCAATAGGTTAGGTTTAGAAAGAAGAAGAGGGCATGATGCTCTTTCATTAGTGAGGACCAAAATAAAAGGAAGTTAGATCAGATTATGAACATAAGCCCTTCACATGCTTTGCATTAGCATTGGTTGGTTGGTTAAAAAGGTTCTTGTTCACATAGTGTCAAGTAAGCTCAAAATCCCTTGTTTCATAGAGGGTATAAAGGGGAGATGGATGAGAATGGAATCTTCGTGTGAGGTTAGCTTTGCCTCTTCTATATGTTGCCAAAGAGTTAGTATAAATAATTATATGTCATATATGGTGTAGACTGATAGATGTAGGAAGTTTACTCATGGAAGTCGACTGCAACTTCCAAATAATGGGTCTTTTAATATTTTGTTATTGCTCTAGGAAACTGATCGATGTGATAAGCTTCCAAGAAATTGGTTATTTTTGACAAATGCATTTACTTAGCCATACTTCAAGGGAATGGTCTAAGCCATTTGAGACTTGATTTAGGATTTGGGATATTTGTCCTTCAAGGGAGTAGTCTATCTTATATTAAGCAATTTTGATGTGTTTTAGTAGTTGTCCTTCAAGGGAGTAGTTTGCTAATGCTAGAGATGACCCATAGGATAGATGGTAGTTAATTTTTTTTTTGCTTGTGATGACATAGACTTGAAAATAGAGGCTAAAAGGCTTACTTTTATGAAGGCAAAAATAAAGTACAAGAAGGTTAAAATAGTGGGTGAGAGGAGTCTTTAAGGGAAAATGACCATGTGATTCCATCTTATAAGGGACAAAAAGTATCCATGAGAATCATGCTATGGGTAGAGCAGTGGTACCCATATTTAGGATTAAGGCTACAACTATGACATAAAAATCACATGATTATGTACTTTAATTGATAGTCCTAAAAGTGAGGGGGGTGAAAGGGAAAATCTTGTAAAAACTAGGGATGAGCTTAAGTTAGACAGAAGGTGAGTTTGATCCTTTTTAACAAAATAAAAGATGCAGATATAAAGTATTGAGAGGCTCAATTTTTGGTTGCCCTTCAAGAGAGGATAACTAATAAGCTCTCAATCTATACCTATGCGTTATGATATAAGGTCCAAGCTAATTAAAATCAAACTTGACCCACTTGCTTTTTTCCATATTGGTTACATGTCAATTTTCCTGCAAGACAAGATCTTCGATGTTGAATTCTCATTCTCTTAGGTGATTATTATAGTCACACTTGATTCATTCTTGGTAGACATGAAGATGGTTAAACACGACTGAATGATGCTCATCAAATAGCTCAAGTTGGGCTAAATGTTCTTGATGATAATCACCTTCAAAATGATATCATGTAGGGATATGTGAAGAGAGGGAAATTGGACTTTAAGAGGCAAGACCAACTCTACTCCAAAGACAATAGAGAAATTAGTAGCACTTGTAGGGGTTTAAATGTTAGTACGATATGCCCATAAGTTGAAAGGAATGTGTAAATACCAATCCTGACCAGATGCATTAGCCATTTTAGTCATAATTTTGTTAAGGGTTTTGTTAGAAGCTTATACCTATCCATTAGCTTGTGGATTATAGGGCAAGGAGAAACTTAACTTAATGCCAAATGTGTCACAAAGACCTTGGAATTTTTTATTCTTAAAATATTTACCATTATCGATGATTATCTTATGAGGAACACTTAATCGGTAGATAATGTGATGGTTGATAAAATTGATAATCTTTTTAGCTTTGGTTGAGATGAAAGGAATAAATTATACCAATTTTGTTAAATATTATGTTGAAGTGATTATAGAATGATGTCACTGTGAAGAGTGGGGATTAATTTCACCAATAAGGTCCAGTCCCCATTCTAAGAAGGGCCATAAATCCTTGGATACTTGGAGGATATGACTAGGTGCATGATGTAAATTAGTGTGTTGATGAAATTTAACACACCTCTTCACATAATCACAACAATATTGGTTGAGGGTGGGCCAATAGTAGCCAAGGTTAAGGATATGTTTAGCGATAGTTGGGCCACTAAAGTGCCCCCCACAAATTCTATCATGCATTTCCGTGATAGCATGAAAGATCTCATGACTATGGAGGTAGTGGAGAAGGATACCATCAAAGCCATGCTTGTAAAGAATTCCCCTCAGTATGGTATAATGAGAGGTACTCTGAATGAATGCTCTTCAAACATTCCTAGAAAGATCAGGAGGGATGATGGCAAGGTTGATATAGTCAAAGATTTTCTTATACCAAAGATTAGATGGGGCTTCTTCTATACTATAAATGGAAGGAGGGTTTGATTTGGTATAATAAAGTTTGGTAAGATGATGTATAGTGATAAATATCTTAGATTTGGAAGGTGTGGATGGGATATAGGAAGCAAGAGAATCCATTATGTTGGCAAACTTGTTCATAAATCATAGAGTGGTTTGGATACGGTAATGTTCAAATGATGTCAAGAGTACATCAACTAGTTGTTTTCACTATTACAAAACATAATTATTACATTGATAATAGCCATTGATTTGATTGACTACAAATTGGGAGTCGCCAAAAACACTAATCATCTTGACTCCCAATGCTAAATCAATTTGGAGACCTATCACTAGGGTTTCATACTCAACCATGTTATTGGTACAATCAAAATCAAGCTTGAAAGATAAAGGAAGAGGTTCAACATAAAGGGAAATAAGGATGATACCGGCTCCCCCACCATGTTGACATTTTGATCTATCAAAAAACATGGTCATTTTATAGGTGAAGTCCTCTTAAGAAAGGGTTGTGATGGACTCATCGAGAAACTCAAGAGGAGGAGGTTAGTTTTTCTCTAGAGGTTCTTTAGCTAGTTATTTGGTGATGACTTACCCTTTGATTGACTTTTGATGGAATAAATCAAGGTCAAACTCAGCTAAAAACATGAGCCACTTAGCCATACACTGGTTCTAGTATGGCTTGGAGTGCATAGACTTGAGTGGATCAGTGTTGGTTATGACATAGGTCTTATGGTTAAGAAGGTAGTGACAGAGTTTGGAGGCCATGAAGACCAATGTGAGGCAAAGTTTTTTGATATGGGTAAACTATGTATTGTATTCTATAAGCGTATAAATTATGTATTAGACAATTGCTCTTTATGTTGCTCATCACGATGTGCAAGTATTTCCCCTAAGGAGTGATCAATGGAAAAAATATAAAGGTAAAAAGGTTGATCCGCTTTGGGAGGAATAAGGATGGGTGGAGAAAGAAGGTACTCTTTAAGTGAGTTAAAGGCCTTTTTATAGTTCTTATCCCACTTAAAATATACATCCTTTTTCAGAAGGTGATGAAAATGTTAGCATCTATCAGATAGCTGAGAGATGAAGTGACAAATGGATTAGAGCTTCCCCTATAAACTGTGGAGTTGTTTAAGGTGGGTGGGTGGATGCATGTCAAAGATTTATTTGATTTTGGTAGGATCAACTTCAATTCCTCAAAGAGAGAGGATAAATATAAGGATATTTCCTAACAAGACCCCAAAAATACACTTCTTGGGGTTAAGGTGAACATGGTAATGGATGAGGCATTCAAAGATAATTTTAAGAATAACTAAATGATCTTTATGACATTTGGGTTTCCCAAGAAGGTCGTCAACATAGTCCTCTATGATTTTGTGAATAAGGTCATGAAATATGTAGGTCATAACACATTGGTAGGTTACACCAACGTTCTTCAGACTAAAAGACATGACCTTATAATAGAAGGTCCCCCATGGGGTGATAAAAACAATTTTGTGTTAATCTTTAGGGGCAATTAGGATTTGATTATAGCCCAAGAAACCATCCATAAGAGAGAACATCTCATGGATGGTTGTGAGATCAACAAGTTGGTCAATGCTTGGCAAAGAGAAGTCATCCTTTGGGCAAGCAAGGTTAAGATCATACAAATCCATGCAAATGCGAAGTTCCCCTGTTACTTTAGTGATAGGGATGGCATTTGAGACCCATTGGGGATAGTCAATGGGTTGGATGAAATTTATGGACAAGAGGCATTAAATCTCTTCTTTGATAAGAAAGGTTATACAAGGGTGCATCTAATAAAGCTTCTACTTGATAGGTTTGGAATCATAGATAGTAATGATATTATGAGTAGTACTAGAAGGGTTGATTCTTGGCATGTCACTGTAAGACCATAAAAATGCTATGCTACAGTCTCGTAGGAAGGAAGGGAAATCTTAAAGCTTCAAGGAATATAGTGATTCACAAATGCTGACAATGCATGGGTTATCTTGAGTACCCAAGTTGACATTAATGGTGGATTAGTTCAACATGGTTAAAGTCTCACGAGGGAGAGATTTATGGATAGAGGAATCTTTTGCAACTAGATAGGCGAGAAGGGAATTGTCATCATGACACTGAGCGATATTAATGATAGGAGAGTCATATTCTACCATCTCAGGGTAAGTTAGAGGAATGGTTATAGTCTCCCCATCCTTTTGGTAAGTTAGGGACCCAAGGCTGATCATGTTGATGAAAAAAAGTTAGGGGGCATGATATCAAAATCCTCAAGTTCAGATGGTGAAGGGGTTAGTGAGGATGGGACTTGTCAATGGTGGTAACAGGGGGTAAATTGGTTGAATCTTTAGGTGGAGAAAATATAAGACCAAATATCTCATGAGGATTTTGGGTTTTACATGGAAATAATTCATGTGGCTCATGTTCATAATGTCCTATGTTGAATCCTTTCCAACCACACCTATGGAGATATGTCATGACAAACTCTAGTTTATCTAGATAGGAGAAATTAGAAGTGAATGGTCAAGGAATATAGGAGGTAGAGGAAGTGGCAAGTAGTTGATCAAGTCTCCCATAAATAAGATCCATTTGGATATTGGGAGGCCTAAAAGGAATAATGGTTTTGATATTGGGATCGTAATCAGGGTTTTGGTCAAGGTTCCCATACTCATAGGGAGCAGGGAAGGTATCCAAGGTCAAGAGGTGATATTCCCAAAGAGAGAGACATTGAAATGTTGATTCCAAGGGGTCCTCTATGGGGATTTGGGTATAAGTTATGGATGAGCTGGTTGAGGCTTGGTTGGCGGAAGAGGTTGAGTCATCTTTGATTGGTGAAGGTTTATCTGATGGAAGGAGGAGAACATCATTAAATTGGTACATAATATTGTATGATGTGAAATGACTTGGGTCAACCTGTATGGTAACCACTTGACCTCTATGCTCAAATTTGATGCAATGATGTAGGGTAGATGGCATACAATTCATGGAATGGACCCAAGGGCATGGAAGCATAACATTGTACTAGAACTCACCTTATACTATGTAGAAGAGATTAAGAAGCATGTGAGGTCCTAAATGAATATGGAGGATGACAGTTCATATAGCTATTGAGAAAGATAGAGGGCTCCGATAAAGGGTACTAGAGGTTATATATCCTCTGATTGAACCTCTATAGATTGCAAAGTCTCTATCATCACCTAGTGGTGATGGGGTGAGGTATTTATTAGTTCATATATACTCATCTTCATCGGTGTTTGGTGAAGTTGCTTTAGAACTACTCTTTGGATTGACTTAGAAGGGTTGGATTAGGAGGCGCCCAAGATGGACACCTTGGTCTTGGGTGAAGGTGAGGATGTTTGGGTTTGTTTGGGTGATTGGGTAGTGGAGGAAGGATATGTATATGGAATGTACACCTTTTACTTCCTTTTATCCTTTTGTTGGGATTTTTATCATGTGACCACATGGATGGTATGGATTTAGGGAAATGTTGGCCTAGAGGATTACTTCAGGTCCTTATCACTCTTAGATGAGAGTGTGGGAGTAGATAGGTTTAGGGTGGTGGCTTGTGGTTCTTAGAGTGGTTATGGGCTTATGGGAGACTCATCTAATAATAAGTCATCCTTATCACATAGTTGGTGGACTAGGACTTGGAGAACTTTATGGTTCTTTGTATAGTGCCTCGATGTCCTACGATATGATTAAATTAGAGTGTCACTAAACCAAGATGGCTTAGGACTATCAGGGTCAAATGGTTTGATGGGAGGTAAAGTTAAACAACAAGAATACAATAATATTTGTAGGATTGTTGAGTAAGATTCATGTAATGATGGAAAGGATGTTGGAGTTTTGGATGTAACTTTTGGAGTGTAAGCCTTCTTAGGAGTAGGCTTGGTGATGGTAGGTTTGGGTGGTAGAAGGTTCTTGACAGGGGTTTTTGGAGTAGATTTATTGGGGGTTAATGGTTTGGATGCAAAAGATGTAGAGGTAAAAGACTTGGAAATATAAGACTTGGTAGTGGATGGTTTGAAGGTAGAAGGCGTAGAAATAGAAGGCTTGGTAATGGATTGTTTTGAGGTAGGAGGTGTAGAAAGGATAGGTAAAGGTATAGCTAAAAGAGGAGGTTAGGTTTGGGTTGTCTTTGGGAGACTTATTTTCCTAATGGAAGGATGAGGTCCTAGGATGGAAGAAGGATGTGGCCTTAGAATGGAAGGTAAGGTAGAAATGGGTGGTAAGGTTTTGGTTTTTGGGATCCTAGGTGGTTCCACTTTTTTGGTTGGCTTGAATTGGGGTTTCTTTGGTGGGATAGATGGTGATAAATATACATTTAACAGAGGGTGAGCAAGGCTCTAAGTAAGGATTTTTCCTAGGTTTTTTATGGGCTTTGTTGGGATGGTGGAAGGTACTTGGGCTGCTTTGGGTGGAGTTGGTTTGGTTGGTTTAGCTATGGTTTGAGAGGTAGAGGTTTTTAATGGTTTGGTTGGGATGGCAACAGGTTCACTAGTGGAAATGGAGGGTTTAGTCTTTAATGGTATGGTTGAGGGATCTTTCTTGGTTTGGTAAAGAAGCTCGAGATGGTACCAAAATGTGGCTTGATCTATATTGGGTTGAGATAGGTACTCCAAGTTTTTAACCAATTGAGAAAAAGGCTTATAGATGGGTTTGGTTCCTTCAGTATTGGTCTCAAAGAACAAACCCATAGGTTTAGAGAGGGGATCAGTTTCCTAGTCCTTTTCGTTTATCAAAGGCTCCAAGGTTTTGGAAGGTGATTCTCCCATGGGAGGAGTAGGTAGAGTGACCTCTTCCTTAGAAATGATTTCCAAAGGGAGAGTGGATTGTTATATGATGGAAGAGAAAGGTGTGGTGGTAATGGTTGTCTCCTCTAGTATGTCCTCTGAAGGAGAGGTTTGTAGCTCCACTACCTTAATAAATGAAGAAAGGGAAATAGAAGGTGACTCCCCCATCTCAATAAGTGGAGGAGGGGGAGTAGTTGCATCCTTTGTTTCAATGTCAAAAGGAGTAGAAGGTTACTCCAATACCTCAATAAGTAGAGGAGAAGAAGTGGTAGGGGTAATGGTTTCCTTAATAGTGAGCTCACTAAGGACTACACTGACAGTATGGACCTCTGAGTTGTGAGAGGATTTTGATTTATTGTTTTTGTTGCTTGTAAAAGGGGCATGGTTGAGAAATGGTTGCCTAACTATGTCAAGTGACTGATTTGGGGGTGCATTGGGATTATCCATCACAAGTTCTCCCTTGTCAATAAACCTTTGGACAATGATTTTGAAAGTGTTGCATCTACTAACATCATTTCCAATGATGTGTGAAAGGCACATAATTTATTTTTCTTATACCAATTAGGTGTAGGGTGAGAGGAATCAAATTGTTATGGGGGTTTGTGTTGTATAATTTTTTCTTTAAACAACTTTTCCAAAATAGAAGCATATGACTCCCCTAGTGGAGTATACTACTTTAGTTTGTTATGATTTTGGTTTCAGATATTTTGGTTGGAAGAATTAGAGGAGTTGGGTTGGTTAATAGTCAGAGGAGGGGTGGTTTTAAGGATAACTGCATTCACAATTCCATTGGTTTTGTTGTTGGTGTTGGGATGGCTAGTGTTTTTTGAAGAGGAAGTTTCATTTGATTTAAAACTAGAGTTCTTGTTTCTCAATTTTAGCTTCCCCTCATCAATGGATTTGATGTCCAATTTTTGTCCCATGGTGAAAGCATCATCAAATTTTTTGAAAGCATGAACCTGTAAGGTTGATGAAATGTGTTTGGCACAAGTTTGAGAGAAAATCTCAATCATCTCAAGTTGGGGCAAAGAGAAGGAGAGTTAATTTATTAAACCTCTCTAATGGGCCACAAAATCAACAAGTGACCCATCCTCAAATTATCAAATGGAGTAAAGGTTAGTAATCAAAACTTTCTTAGATATATTTATGAAAAAGTGATCTAAGAAGGTTTGAGATAATTGGGAAAAAGAAAAGAGGGAGTGTCTGGTAATAACACTATACCAATCTAATGTCAGACCAGCTAAGGACATGGGAACGGTATGAAGAAGAGCATCATCATAAACAATCAAACAGAAAGAGTGTCTGAATGTTCTAAGATGTTGAGGATATTCCTTGCTTTGAAATTTCAAAAATTTCAAAAGTTCCCATTGAGGAGGATAAGGTCAGATTGGGATGGATGAATGAATTGGTTCATTGTAAATTTGGTCATATGATAAGAAGTTATGGGCTCCAAAAGTAAATGACTCCAAATTGGTCATCTTATCTATTAACATCTTAAATAAATTAGTTTTTGGTTATACACCCCCATTATTATAAGGTCAATTTTTTTAGGGTTGGGTAGGCGTAACATAAGGGTAGCTAGTGGAAGGTTGGGAGGTTGCTATATATTGGTATGTGGACATGGGTGGTTGAGAGAATGCCATGTGTGGGTAAGTAGATACGGGAGGTTGGGTAGAAGATGGAGACATATATCCCTATGGATTTATAATATAGCTTAGGTTTGGGTGCAATAGGCATTAAGGAATTGACATGGGTTAGGTTGGAGGTATGGTCAGGTTGATAGGTTGAGAATGGGTGGTAACCTTGGTACTAATGGGTGGAAGGGTAGAGGGTATGGTAACCAACAAAATTTGGAATGAAATGGAGGTTGGTGGGTTGGAAATAAGAAGAAGGGTGAAAAAACTAGTAGAGGGTAATCTAATGGTAAGTGGGGTATGGGTGTCTAAAGGTTGGGTTATTTTTATGTTAGAAGAGTTGTTGGTTGGGGTGGATGACATTTGGGTGTTAGGTGGTTGGATGGGTTGGTTTTGGTCAGTGATATTAGAGAGACTAGTGGTAGAAGAATATTCTTGGGTGACTAAGGTTTGGGTGGAAATGGTGGTAGTAGAAGTGCTACCCATAAGGTGGGATGACATACCATAGGGCAGATCAGTAGGTGGAACTGAAGCAGGGGTAAGGTGGGATATGATGTTAAGATAATGTTACAGGGATATGTGGTTGTTATCCATAAAGATGGAAACAACCATATCACCTTGGGAAACCATCAGAGGGATACTAGGAATTTCAAAAGGATGGGGAAAAACCTCTACATCCAAGATGTACTCCATAGATGAAGAGGAAGAGGAAGATGGGTGGTTGGGAGGTGGATCTTGATTTACCTAGTTTCTTAAATATTATCTAGTGAGAATTATGAAAGGAAGGGAAAAAGGAAGATACAAGAAATATAAAAACTCAAAAGAGACACAATTAAAATAAAAATATATCAAGGAAAACAAAGCATACACTAAAATATGTTAAAAATCCTAGGATATCTTATTATCTCTCTTTAGGCTTATGCCTCAATTTTAAAGAAGTTATGAAGGACCAACTTGGGCTTGTAGAATGGGTACTAGAAGAAGATGTCTAAGGATGGTTTCAATTAGTTAAAGGCTCTCAATATCTATACTAGAACTTGGTACGTGGCTTGATATTGGGTCCTACCCCCTCACTTCACACACCGTAGTGATAAGGGTGTCAGGTGCTTAGCCAAAATATACTGATTTGCTAGAGATTATACTCAACCAATGTACTAATTTGGTTCTCCCCTTGGTGATGAAATGTAATTAGGATAGAAAAGGAAATGTGACCGCTAGGTGATGAAATCTAGTGGGGCCTTATGTCAAAGTTTTGATGTTTAATTGAATGTGTGGTTTGGCCTTGTGTGTGGGGAGAGAAGTGAGACTATGATTAATTCACTTGATTTAAATTAAGCTATGTGAGATAATAAATACAATAAAATAATGGATGCAAAGTTAATTTTAATCCAAAATAAATTTTTGGTGTCTTTTCAAATGAATACAAAATAACTAAGATGTACCTAGATGATGATGCAAAAGCCTAGGCCTAGGATGAGTACTTTTGATTTTCAAAAAGGATATAAGGAACATTTAATTTTTAGAAAAAAATGAAATGGATGACTCTTCTCTAATGCAACTAAATGTCCTATAACTACAAACCCTAGAAAAATATCAAGGGTCCCACTGTGGGTGCCAGAATGTTTCACTAATATTTTGCTTTATTTCTTAAAAGAAAGATGTAAAACTTGAAAGGAAGGGTGAGGTTAGTAGAACCTGATGTATTGTTTGTGCATGAATCCAAATGATTGATGATACTCCTATTTGTTTAGGGAGGATGACTTGAAATTAAGAAAGCACTAAAAGAGAATGGTTTATTAGTGAGATAGTAGGGTGGATTGCCTAGCATGAGCTAGATCCAAGAATCACAAGCTTACTTGGTGGATATCAATCCACACTTTTAACACACTTAAGTTATAATATGCTAAAAATAGATGATTTCATTAGATAAAAGAGGGTACTAAAATCAAATACAAGCAATTCTTGGAGAGAAATAGGTGATTTTGACTAAAAATAACAATAAACAATAGAATGCTAATGCTAAATTATTCAAACTTGATTAAAAAAATAAGTTGAAATTCTATGATAAATCAAAAACTCAAAAAATGTAATTTGGGTGTGGGTAGATGGGTCTAATTAGCTTATTATTTTGGATGACACACAATGATCATCGGTGGTCTGGGTATGACCATCGACAGTTAGGTGACTATTAGTGGTTGTTAACCATCGGTAGTTAAAGAAGTTCATCGGTGATTAAATAAAACAATCGATGGTTACTGTAAGATTTGGTATGGGAAAAGTGATCTATTTAGAAGAGCTATAAAGAGGTTCTATGTGTGGTATCTAGGTTTAATATCAACCATAAGATAATAAATAATAGCCAGAGGTATCTAGTTTAGGGATTGGGCGTTTAGGTGAGTGAGAGTGGCTTGTAGATGGGGAGGTTAAGTGTCTAGATTTGTATAAATCCAACATAATTGAAGTGAGAGAGAATTGAAGGAGAAGAATACAAATAATGAAGTAAACAGAGCTAATTACCCTATTTTGATGAAAGAAAACACAAAACTTAGCTTTTGGATTTTCTTGGAGTCAAAACCTCTTTCACCTACTTGATTGATCCTGATGATGATTGATGATGATCTCAACTTTCTGTCTTCCTCTCTTAATATAAGGGAAATGAAGGTTTCAATCAAAAGGTTTAACATGTAGTCTAATTTACACATTGATCATGTAAACAATTGGCTAAATTTAGATAGTTGGTGAATTACAATCGAACTATAGTTAACTATTTTGATCATGCAAGGGTTGAAGTAACCGTTGATGGTTAGGGTCAACCATTGATGATTGAGGGTTGACCATTGACAGTTAGGGAGAAAGAAACAAAGTGACTAAAAATAGTCATTAGTACTTATGGTTGGTAGTTGAGAAGTAAGTAAATGGTCCTAGGGATCAATGGGTGATTCAAGGGTTAATGCGATATCTAAAACCATAGTGTACATTTTTCTAATGTCTACAGAGGTGGCCAAATTTTAGAGACAAATGCCTATTCCGTGGGTAAATATTTTGGCCTCAAAAAATTAATTGTATATGTTGTTGTATCTAGCAGGACTTGGATTTGATCCATGGCTTTGAGTTAAAAGATGCTTGAGTTGTGATGTTATTTATATGTTAAATTTTTAAATTAATATTTTTTAAAATTAGAATTGATAAATTTAAATTGACAACCATTTTAAGATAGGTAATACCCATTCATTATAGGTCAGAGGTTGAGATCTAAAATCCCAATGTTATTTATGTTTCTTTCACATGTGTATCTAATAATCATTCGTTCAACATTTAAAACAAGCACTCTATACTGGCACTAGTTAACAAAATGGAGAAATTCCTAACGATTTCAAGGGCTTTAAAGTAGTCTTATAAATTTAATTTAAAAATTACAATTCAAAACAAAAACCCAATACACACACACACACACACACACACACACACACACACACACACACACACACACACACACACACATTATTTTTAAGTGTTTATTGATCGAAGATTAATAGTTTTCAAGAGTTAATAACCTATTAATACTTCTATTTATAAAAATATAATTTAGAACAAGAGTTGACACCCCATTAATTTTTAGTTCTAAAATTATGGATTTGGCAGCTTGAAGGTGACCAAATTTTAGAGACAAATGCCTATTTTGTGGGAAAATATTTTTTCCTTGAAAAATTAATTGTATACACCACTGTATTCAATGGGATCCAGATTTGATTGACGGTTTTGAGTTAAAAGATGCTCAAGCTGTGATGCTATTTATATGTTAAATTTTTAAATTTATATTTTTTAAAATTATAATTGCTAAATTTGAATCGACAACCATTTTAAGATAGGTAATACCAATTCATGGTAGATTAGAGGTTGAGATCTGAAATCCCAGTGTTATTTATGTTTCTTTCACACATGTATCTAGTAATCATTCATTCAACATTTAAAACAAGTGCTTCATACTAACAATAGTTAACAAAATGGAGCCATTTCCAGCTATTTCAAGGGATTCAAAGCTGTCTTATAAATGTAATTTAAAAATTAGAATTCGAAACAAAAACCCAAAAATTACATACATACATACATACATACATACATACATATATATACATATATATATATATATATATATATATATATATATATATATATATAAAATTGTAAAATAGAATTAAAACTAAAATATTATTTTAAAGTATTTATTAGTCAAAGATTAATAATATTCAAGAGTTGACACCTCATTAATACTTCTACTTATAATAATATAATTTAGAACAATTAATAAATTTATTAATTAATGTGTGCACTTGTAATAATTTAATCAATGTGGCTGATGAAATGTGAGTGACTTGGTAAAGTGGCCTAATTATTTCAAGAACTACCTAGGTTTAAATCTTGTTGGGCTTGTAAGGTTGGTTATCATTGTATGTGGTGTATTTGAATTCTATTGGTTGGTAGATATAGTAACAGTGACGTTAGTTGTAGTCATATATGGTTTATTCAAGACCTATTGGTTGTTGTTCTAGTAGTCATCTAGAGATCTGTGCCTTATATGTGTCTCAAACTGGTTCGTAGCACCAGTCAAAAAATTATGATCAATAAAAAAAGAAACAAAATAATTCATTCAATCTAAATGTAAATAATTAAAAATATAAATGATCCTCTTCCCCCAATCATTTCCCATGGTAAATTTTAGCAATTTTTTTTCTTTGGAGTCGAGCTAAATAATGGTAGGTTTGTCCATCTTATTTCCTTCTTCTTCTTCCTTTATATTTATGGTAAGAAACATATGTGTATTTGGTTGACTTTCTAGTTCATAGATTTTAATAGTACTCTGTAGCATTTAAGATCATAACTATTGTAACAATAACTTATAGATCATAGCTTTTATGGTTGGCATATACATTACTTGTCATAAAAAAAAACATTTGATGTGGATTTAATAATCATTGAAGTGCAATTAATGTTAATCCAAATGGAGGTAATTTGTAGGGTACGCTCAAAACTAGATTCTTATTATTTTGTTTTGTTGATCTAGAATTAAAATTATTTATTATGTTATGTTAAATATATGATTTTACATGGTAAAACAATATTTGTGTAAGGTTTTATTTATTTTTCCTAGTTGATGGTAGTAATTGAGAAGGACAAAACCTTTATGATGTGACTACAACTGAGAATGAGAATATATTGATGGTGTTTATGGATTAGATAGTAATATCCTTCATGAGTCAGACTCAAGGAGTTACTGGGTATTCAAAGAGTCTAATGTTATCTTCTATTTTTTTAATGTTTTAGCTATTTAATTATAATACCTAAAATATTTGATTTTTTGGATGGAAGGACATATCATGATAAGAATCCAAACTTATTTTGGATAGTGATAAATGTGCCCCCACATACATGTGGCACAAAATGTCTCATAAATAATGGAAAAAACTCATTTATTTCATATAACATATTACTTTCAAAATAATTAGTTTACCAAATTATAAACACTCAAATTTGGCACAAAACTCTTATTCTTATGTTTTATTTCTAAATTAACTTAATTGGAGAACTTGTACATTTTCCTCTATTTCCAAGATGGCCTCAACCCCATTTAAGTTTATATTTGGTTCATAGATCTTAAAAGTACTTCAACACGTATCCAAAATCTACATGTTAGTACATTTAGACTACATCTTATCTATTAGCCAACCTTGCCTTAGAAAAATAACTTGACTTATCTTCTAGACAAATTGGTGGTCATATGGGCCCACCTTAGACAAACCCATACTTGTATAGGTTTGTATCTTTTACCTTTTTAGGTATGTCTCTCTATTACCATTGGTAATGATCTTTAACATTTCCAAATTTTATTTTATGCAGTCGACCAATGCACACTAGTTATCATAGATCATCTAATAAATATGAGATCTTGCCAAGCCATTTAAAATAAGAAATTAGAAAAGAGAGGAAAAGAACATTTGTCACTTCATTATACCAAAGGTCAAGCCTAGACCCAAACATCGCCATTCAAGTGGTACTTCGTTGAATCAAATATTACACACATGTGACACTTATCTATCTTGATCTCTCTATAAATTCCCTTGTGCCAAATTAGGGTATTAGACTTTATTAGTTGCATTGATCACTTTTAAAGAAGAGGAGATTTGAACTCTTACTTGAGTTATTCCATCCACACAACATAAAACTCTATGGAGGTTTGATTCTTAGTATGTAGGATACGTATTTTGTAATATTTCTTTGATAGTTACTTGAATCAATCACATTTGTTTTATTTTAGATTGTGAAATTTAGGTCAAAGTGAAGATTCAACCATAAAATATATTCTACTCTACACATTTGTGAAGTAAAGGTACAATCATAATTAGGAATATACAATGCATAGGCACCAAAAAACCCAGCCTGTGAAATACTACAAGACACACCCAGTGACACTAAGATGCACCTGATATAATATGAACATAAACAAAGCAACTGAGTTTATTGTGGTTGATCTTGCATAAAATAGGCCTGTATAATTAAGGTTCATCTTCAAGAAGTTCACATGCCTAGAATCTAGCAGTAGGTCAAGTATAATCATAATAGTCATAGTGCAAACTCAGATTTACAGAACATACATAGTGTGATCATTTATTAACCTCTTTGTCAATTTATTGTAATGTTTTGGATTTCAATTGTGACACTTGGGATTGTTTCCATTCATATCCTCTTGGATAAATATTAATTATGTATTTCATTTTTATATGTTTAGATATATTTTGATTGTACCTTTTTTATACCTATTTTATGTAAAAACTAGAATTGAAGTAAACATAAATCATGAACACAACTCTTTCCAAATGTAGATGATATTTATGGATTATATAGTACCTATGTTTAGGGATTTTCCTATTTTTTGTGTTGAAGCATTGTTGTTGTGATTGATGTCAAAGTCAAGATACATGTCATTAATGTCAAGGTCAGAGTTGAGTCCATGCATGGTGAGATGATATATGTCAAAGAAGTCTCATGACAAGAGAAAATTTGAAGGAAACCTCTTGTATCTATATTAAGAGAGAATTTGAAGGCAACCTGGTAATCCTTTTGAGGTTGATGGCATGCCAAAGTAAAGATCATGGTACAAGGTAAGCTACTATTGTAACTAGGTATCTTGAGAAGCCTAGTCTAGCCCTGAGAGAAGGTGTATGCATGAAGAATAGTAAACATGGGTGAGTTGTATAAATATAAGAATTAAAGAGTATAAAAATATATGTAAACATGATCAAGAGGCAAATAATCCTTTATATGAGTTCCAAGGTCAAGTTTTGAGGCTTAGTCCTTACTTGAGAGACCTAGTAAGAAGGCATAGGCCTAGTAGCATAATGAGTTAATCAACATGAGAATTGTGTGAGGAAGTTTGGAAGTATTTTATAATGGTATGAGTTCATTTTCCATGTGGATGAGGTTTTGAGAATAGTACATGAAGTTTCAAGGGATGATCAAGGTCTAAGTATGACTAGAAATTCAACACCTAGTGTGCAAAGAAACCTAATGTGGCCTAACAAGGGGTCAAGATAATTTAAAAAGGTGATATATATTTTTAAAGAATTTATATAGGTGTGATATGTTGTTTTAAGTGTGTTTACCAAGTTTTATGTCATATCCTATAGGATAAAGCATGGAAATTTGTGTTAAGGTTTTATGTGTGCATAGAATGGGGTGTTGCAGACCTGAGAAGGAATTTATTATGCTCATTGGCATGTGAAACATTTGAATGAGATCCTAATTAGTTAATATAAGTTGGGTAGGGTTATTATATTGAATTTATTGTAATTATTTTTGGAATTGAGGTGAAATCCTTTATGAATGATTTCTAAGAAGGGAAACTAGTCAAAACCCTCCTAAAACCCTCATAATGACCCAATAAAAAAGATCTTGTTAGTTATGGATTAGAATTTTTTTGACCCATTTTTATGTTTTGAACATGTAAAGTAATCTTCCAACTTTCTCTAAGTGGTTTTTGTTTGTCATAAGAGTGATTAGAAGCTAAAGAAAACCCCTTATTTCTTTGAATTTTGATGTAGCAAATAGGGTTAACCAAGTTAAAACATGAAAATGGATGGAAGATGATGTGTGAGAGTTTTATTTTGTGACCATGTAATTTTTTTTTATCAAGTTTTAAACCTAAAATTTTATAAAATATTCATGGAAGTTGACCTATTACTAAAAGGTTCTAATGAGAAAGATAATGAGAAAACTAGGCAGTAGTAAGAAAGAGATTAGGGATTGGTTGTATAGGATTAGGGATGGATAAAAATGTATTGGGTAATTTTTAAATACATATTACTCATATCCCCTTTGTTTTTAATTTTTTTTATGCACAAAAACATGCTAAAAGTTGTTCTCAAAGTGATTTATCTAACACAGTGAAGTCTGTGTAGAGTGAAGATGTGAGATTGGTCTGTAAGACCAATATTGATATTAAATATTATAATATATATTTTAAAATATTATATAAGTATTATTAAATTTAATTTAAACATATTTTAATATCATAAATTTTTTCTCATATGTGTTCGAAGACTTGATCTTCTTGACTGTGTTTTTGGTGTTACAGGCAATTTTCTGTGTATGAGTGAGAATGCTGTTCTTGAGTCTTTTTGTTTAGATTTTATGAATACAATACACATGAATTTATTTTTTATGTATCATAGGTTAATTTTAAAACATTTTATTCATGATAAAATTCTATTAATGTGTGAAAATTCAAAGGCTTTTGACTTAGTTCTTAAGGCCCGCGTGCAGTTCTAAGTGAGTAATGAAGTTGATTAGTTAGAGGTCTTTTGCCCTATTTGATAAATTATAAGGAAAATTATTTTAAACCTGAGGTCATGGATATTATATAAATGTGATTTTTATAATGTTTATTTTTCAAATTTTATTGTGTGATTTATATTTTCAAGATAGACTTTCTGGCAATAAGAAGGCCTAATGGCGAGTAAACCTAATTGTGAGGTTTAAAGAGTGAAATGAGCTAAATAGTGTCAGGTACATAATGTGAGATTATCATGGGTATAATTTAAGTGTGTATGAAGTTATTAATTTATTTTTTGAGTCTCCAAGTGTTCTATTGAGGCTTAAGTAAAATGTGTGCTTAGAGAAAGGCCTAATTGCAGTAGGTCTTTATTAGGCCTAATGGTGGTTTTTACCCTTAATGGTAATGACTGACCTATGTAATGGTTATTACACTTATGAAACATGTTTTTTGATATATTAAAAATGTTATAAAATTATGGTGATATTTTTTTCTGACCAATATGGGTAAGAGCAAGAGTCAAGTATAAAGAAAAAGTCTAATAGGCCTAATTTGACTAGTTAGAATATTGAGCATATGAGTGAATGATATAAAGTTTTATAAACCAGATAAAGGGATTGATATAATTATTTAGGTGTTTTTAATAGTACATAAATATATAACCATGTTTATATATGTTATTATCAAGGTTATTTGACCTAATTCTGCCAAGGGCAGGGCTAGTCGAGTGAAAAGGCCTAATAGGCTATTTTAGAGAGATAAAAGAGTGAGAAGAGCAAAAGAAGGAGGTCATATTCAGTTGGGTGAGAAAAATGTGTTCAAATTTCATCATAGGTTCAAGTTATGTTATTTGGTTTTGAGTTACCTAGGGGGTTGGATCCTCCTTATAAGTTGGTGCTTGCTAAAGGACTAGTTGAGTTGGTGCTTGACAAGTGAGGGGTTGGTTCTCCTTGTGGGGTTGGTGCCTCAATAAAAGTTTCATCCATTACTTATAGGAATATATTACAGGATGTAAATCAATGTATTTTATCCCTCAATAGTTTTTTCCAAATATATCCTATGTTCTTATGATTGTTTGCTTTCATGGATGTTTATGTATGCATTGGTTAATGTATGTATGTATACAAATGCTTCATAGATGCTAAGTGAAATTGAAGGATTGTTTTAAGAAAAATTATTCACCTCCCATTTTATTATTTTTAATTAAAATATTTGGTATCATATTATGTCCTTTTAAGGATGTATAATAACCTAAAGGAGATTCTAAGCTAGCGAAGATGGCTAGTCAAGCACAAGGTGGTTTTTCTACAAGCAAAGCTCTACTATTTAATGGATCCAATTATGTTTTTTGGAATATTAGGAAGAGGAAATTTATAATTTATCAAGTTAATTATGTTTGGTAATTAGTAGTGGATGGATATGCTACACTCCATATTCCTCCTACAGATGCATCAAGTAAGAAGGCTAGTGACAATAATTTAAAAGCAATGAATGGTATTATGTGTAGCCTATCAGAGACATAACTTGTGAAGGTGATGTACTATATTCATGATAAATAAATATGGGAAAATTTGAATACTATTCATGAATTATTCTCTAAGGTCAAGTTGGCTAATTTACAAACCCATAAAAGACAATTTGAAAGCTTAAAAATGAATGAAGGTGAGACCATTACAGCCTACATATTGAGGGTTGATGAAGTGGTCAACATCATAAGAGGCTTAGGTGAAGAATTTAAAGAGTCTATTATTATTCAAAAAGTTTTGAGATCATTAAGTCTCAAATTTGATTTTAAGTTATCTACTGTTGAAGAGATGCAAGATCTATAAAAGCTAGAGATAGATGAATTTCATGGCACCCTAACAGCCTATGAGATGAGGATAAGTGAAAGAAAACTTGAAAAGAAGGAAGTTGCATTCAAGGTATAAAAGAAGCCAAAGGAGAAGAAGATACATTGTAAAAAATTCAATGATAATGATGAATATAATATTGATGATGATGAGTTGATAGATATGTTTACAATAAAGTTGAAGACAAGCTCATGCGAATACAAGGGCAAAGTACACTTCAAATGCTTTAATTGTGTAGAGATTAGAAACTTTGATAACAATTGACCTCATAAGCATAAGGAAAATGATGATGAAGAGCATGATTAAGGTCATTATGATGATAAAATTTCCTATAGGTTTGATAAGATCAAGAAAGGATTTAAAAGGTATGATGATAAGAAGAAGTTTTTTAAGAACAAAAGAAGTTTATACAACAAGGAATATTGCAACTCCTTTGATGAGAGTGAGAGAAGTGATTCTGAGAGTAACCATGAAGGTGATGGACTTGATTTAAATTAAGTTCTCTTCATGGTTTATAAAGTATGTTTTTCAAATTAAGAAGAGTCCATATGGATTGGAGGTGTTGTTGGTGATTCATATGAAGAAGATGATGAGGTAGACTTTGAGGCTGAGTTGATGAATACTATATAAGAATTAAAGATGGTAAAGAATAATAAAAGGGTTATGAGGTCTCTTATCAAAGAATATGAGGATAAAATAAACTTGTTTGAAGTTAAACTAAGTAACAA
Organism: Torreya grandis; assembly: GCA_037957365.1. Taxonomy (NCBI): domain Eukaryota; kingdom Viridiplantae; phylum Streptophyta; class Pinopsida; order Cupressales; family Taxaceae; genus Torreya; species Torreya grandis. The sequence continues at coordinate 958,523 of JARHVA010004767.1, read as the reverse complement.
CTCCAAGGAATAAGATGATATAGTCAAATAGGTGGAAAATCAACTTGAGATTGTGACTGCTAGTCTAAAGATAAAAGAAGAAGAAAGTGTAAGGTATGTAATTAAAGTGGACTCCTTGATAACTAATTTGGATTAAAAATCAAGTTTAAGTCCTTTGTGAGGTTTTAAAAGAGTACCAATGATCTAGACAACATTTTGGGTAGTTAAAAGACTGCTAATGACAAAATAGGCCTTGGTTTCAATAGAAACCAAAATAAGAACACTAATGTGATCAATAAGGTCAATGATAAATAAAATAATGAGGGTGATGGAAAAATGAAGGCTAATACTATTAGATAGCCTAATAATATAAGGTATGATAACCCTTTAAACGGCTATTATTATTCATGTAACCAATTCAAACATAGATCAAGGCAATGTAGAAGGCCCTCTAAGAATGAATATGCATGGAACTATGAGGAGAATCATTAGTTAAGAGGTATGGGTCATGGTGTGTTTCCATCAAAAGGAATAGTGTGTTTTAATTGTAAAAAAATTGGTCATATTACAAAATATTGTAAGCATGGTTTCTCAAGACAAAACAAGAAAGTTGAGGCTCCTAGAGCACAAGAAAGAAGACAAGATAGTGAGTGGAAACCCAAGTTAGCTAAGGTTGATGGCCAGTCTACAAGTGCAAGTGGACTATTTTCCATGGTGGAGCATAGTCAAGATGCAAATGAATGCCAAGAATTCTCTTTATCAACTCAATTCGTTGATAGAAGAGTTAATACCAACAAACCAAGTTAGAATATTGTTTAAGATAAAATTGAAGAGGTTAAGCCAAAAGGACTAATCAATCTTAAAAGGATCATGAAGGAAAGTCATTATAATAAGGACATAGAGATATAGGAATCTCCTAAATTTATGTTGTTATAGTTTCTTAGAGCAGAAATGACTCCATTAGGCTTCACGGAGGCACTCATATTATAAGCAAGAAACATGAAGGATTCTTGGTCATAGGTGGATTTTTGTGTTCTTTGATGACATTCATATTCAAGGTTTAGTTAAGAGTCTTCTATAGGTGTGATCACAAGATATAGGTCACAAAGATTTTGTATGATGACTTGATTAAACCAAGTTATAATATTGATAATGTCTAAAATTCTCATGGAGACAAGGGGAGCCAATCATGCTCCAAGAGTAGGTATGTAATACTGATCTATGTTAAGTTTATTTGAAGAGAAAAGGGGTTTTGTTTTAGGTCTAAGGATAAAATATTTCCAAGAATATGATCCTTTGTCATTAATTTCAAAGGGGGACAAAGTTCAAGTTTGGGAGAAAGATCAAGTATTACAGAAGATCTAACTTGGGGAGTTGTGACTATTGATTAGTTTTGTGTAAATGTTACCATCAATGAAAAAGGGTGATATTGTTGAGGTATTTTCATGTTGTTTGTGTTGAAGCATTGTTGTTGTCATTGATGCCAAAGTCAAGACATATGTCATTGATGTCATGGTCAAAGTTGAGGCCATACATGGTGAGATGATATATGTTAAAGAAGTCTCATGATAAGGGAAAATTTGAAGGTAACCTCTTGTCTCTCTATTGAGAGATAATTTGAAGGCAACCTAGTAATCCTTTTGAGGTTGATGGCATTTCAAAGTCAAGATCATGGTACAAGGTAAGCTACTTTTGTATACTAGGTGTCTTGAGAAGCCTAGTCTAACCCTAAGAGAAGGTGTATACATGAAACATAGTAAACATTGGTGAGTTGTGTTAGTACAACCATGAGAGTATGAAAACATATGTAAACATGATCAAGATGCAAATAAGCCTTCATATGAGTTCCAAGGTCAAGTTTTGAGGCTTAGTCCTTACTTAAGAGACCTAATAAGAAGGCATATGCCTAGTAACATAATGAGTTGAAAAATATGAGACTTGTGTGAGGAAGGTTGGAAGTATGTGAGCATGTTATAAGTTAATTTTACATATGGATGAGGTTTTTAAAATAGTATAAGAAGGATGTTCAAGGTCTAAGTATGACTAGTAGTTCAACACCTAGTGTGCAAAGAAACCTAATGTGGCCTAATGAGGGGTCAAGATCCTCTCCCAAGGTGAAAAATATCTTGAGAAAATTTATAGACGTGTGAGAGGTTGTATTAGGTTTTTTTACCAATTTTGAGGTCATAGCTTGAAGGAGAAAGCATGATAATTTGTGTTAAGGTTTTATGTGTGCACAAAATAGGGTGTTACAGATCTGACAAGGAATTTGTTATGCTCATTGGAATGTTAAACATTTTAATGAGATCATAATAATTTAATGGAATTTGGGTAAGGTTAATAAATTTAATTTACTTACATTTTGTAGATTTGAGGGGCAATCCTTTATGACTGATTGCTAAGAAGGGAAACCAGTCAAAACCCTCCTAAAATCCTCATAATGACCCGATAGGAAAGATATTATTGGTTATGGATTATAATTGTTTTTTTGAAATATTTTTATGTTTGGAATAGGTAAAATACTCTTCTGTGTTTCTCTAAGTGGTTTTGGTTTGTTATAAGAGTGATTAGAAGCTATAGGAAATCCCTTGTTTCTCAAAATTTTAATGTCAAAGATCAGGTTGACCAAGTCAAAGCATGAAAATAGATGGAAGATGATGTGTGATACTTTTATTTTATGAAAATTTAAGTTTATAAGAAAATTTTAAACCTAAAATGTGTTAAAATGGTCATGGAAGTTGGCCTATTGCTAAAAGGGTCTAATGGGCAAGATAGTGAGAAAACTAGGCAGTAGTGAGAAATAGATTAGGGATTGGTTGTAGAGGATTAGGGATGGATCCAAATGTATGGGGTGATTTTTTAATATCTATACTTCATATCCCATTTTTTTAAAAAGTTTTGGTGATGCACACAAACATACTAAAAGCTATTCTCAAAGTGATCTGTTTTACACAATGAAGTCTGTGTAGAGTGAAGATGTGAGATTGGTCTATAAGACCAATATTGGTATTAAACATTGTAATATATATTTTAAAATATTATATAAGGATTATTAATGTTAATTTAAAATAACTATAATATCATAAGAGTGTTCTCATAGGTGTTCTAAGACTTGATCTTCTTGATTGTGTTTTTGGTGCTACAGGTGCTAGAGGCAATTTTCTGTGTATGAGTGAGAATGTTGTTCCTAAGTAATTTTTATTAGGTTTGATGAATTAAATTCACATTAAGTTTTTTTTGATTTATAATAGTTTAATTATAACACATTTTTATTAATTATAAACTTCTATAAAGGTGTGAAAAATCAAAGGATTTTGATTGGGTTCTTAAGGCCTATGTGCAGTTCAAAGTGAGCATATGAAGTTGATCAGTTAGAGGTATTTTGACCTATTTGATAAATTATAATTAAAATGATATTGAACCTCAGTTCATTTAAATTATATAAATGTCATTTTTTATTATTTTGATAAATTATAATTAATATGATATTGAACCTGAGTTCATTTATATTATATAAATGTTATTTTTTATTATTTTTATGTGGTTAAGTTGAGTGTATGATTAATATTTTTAAGATAGACTTTCTAGAAGTAAGAAGGCCTAATGGCGAGTAGACCTAATTGTGTGGTTCAAAGAGTGGAATGAGCTAAATGGTGATATGAACATAAAGTGAGATTATTATAGGTATAAATAAAGCATGTATGAATTTTTTTCTATCTATTTATGGATTATCAAGGTGTTCTAAGGAGGCTTAAGTGAAATGTGTGCTTAGAGAAAGGCCTAATTACATTAGTTCTCTATTAGGCCTAATGGTGGTTTTGGCCCTTAAGGGTAATGACCAACATACGTAATGGTGTTTCCACTTATGAAATGTATTTTTTGATATATTAAAAATGTTTTCCAATAATGGTGAGGATATTGGCCAACCAAGATGGGTAAGATCAAGAGCCAAGTATAAAGAAAAGGTCTAATAGGTCTAATTTGATTAGTTAGAATATCGAGCATATGAGTGAATGATATAGAGTTTTGAAAAGTAGGTAAAGGGATTAAAGATAATCATAGACATGTGATGAGTATTACATGAATAAATAACTATGTTTATATATGTTATGATCAAGGTTATTTAACCTAATTCTTCCAAAAGAAGGGCTAGTTGATCAAGAAGGCCTAGTAGGCTATTTGAGAGAGATAAAAGAGTGAGAAGAGAAAAATAAAGAGGTTATCTTAAGTTGGGTGAGTAACAGGTGTTCAAATGTGATCAAAGGTTTAATTTATCTGAGTTGTTTATGAGTTAACTATGGTTTTGGATCCTCCTTTCTAGTTAATGCATGCTAAAGGACTAGTTAAGTTGGTACTTGACTAGTGAGGGGTTGGTGCCTCAATAAAATTTTGATTCATTGATTATAAGACTATAATCCAAGCTGTGCATAAGTGGTTTTTATCCAAAAATAGGGTTTAACACATATATACTATGTTCTTATGATTATTTTATTTCATATATGATTGTGTATGCATTGGTTAATATATGCATGTATATAAATTCTTCATGGATGTTAAGTGAAATTGAAGGATTATTTTAAGATAGATGATTCAACCTCCCTTTAAATAAATATAATTAAAAAAAATTCAATATTTTATGCTTTAAAAAATCAAAACTTGGATGTTTTTGAGCAATTTTTAGACCTAAAATGTTCTATACTGGTCATGAAAGTTGGCATATCGCTAAAAGGGTCTTATGAGCAAGACAGTGAGAAAACTAGGTAGTAGTGAGAAAGAGATTAGGGATTGGTTTCAAAGGATTAGGGATGAATAAAAATTCATGGGGAAATTTTTAAATACCTATATCTCATAACCCATTTTTATAAGTTTTGGTTATGCACACAAACATGCTAAATGTCCTTCTCAAAGTGATCTGTATAACATAGTGAAGTCTATGTAGAGTGAAGATGTGAGATTGGTCTGTAAGACCAATATTGATATTAAAACTTGTAATATATATTTTTGAAGATTATATAAGTATGTTTAATATTAATTTAAATCCATTGGAAGATAATAAATTTTTTCTCATAGGTGTTATAAAACTTGACCTTATTTACTATGTTTTTGGTGTTACAGGTAGTTTTCAAGGTATGAGTGAGAATGTTGTTCACGAGTCTTTTTTATTAGATTTGATGTATAAAATGAAATGTAAATTTGTTTCTAAGGTATCATAGGTTAATTTTAAACTTTTTTTTGCATGATAAACTTTTATGAAGGTGTGAAAATTTAAAGGCTTTTGACTGGGTTCTTATGGCCTTGTGTAGTTTTGAGTAAGTATATGAAGTTAATTAGTTAGAGGTATTTTGACCTATTTGATAAATTAAAATGAACATGATGTTGAAATTTAGGTCATGGATATTATATATATGTGATTTTTTTTAAATTTTTATGTGCCAAATTTGATTTTATGATTCATATTTACAAGATAGACTTTCTGGCAGTAAGAAGGCCTAATGGTGAGTAGACCTAATTGTGTGGTTCAAAGAGTGAAATGATATGAATGGTGTTGGTAACATAAGATGAGATTATAAAGAATATAATTTAATATTTTATGAAGTTTTTAATCCATTTTTGGGTACTCAAGGTGTTCCAAGGAGGCCTAAGTGAAACACGTGCTTAGAGAAAGGCCTAATTGTATTAGGTCTCTATTAGGCCCAATGGTGGTTTTGACCCTTAAGGGTAATGACTGACCTATGTGATGGTTTTTACACATATTAAACATGTTTTTTGATATATTAAAAATGTGATATAAGTATGATGAGGTTTTTTTCTAGGCAATATGGGTAATAACAAGAGTTAAGTATAAAAAAAGGTCTAATAGGCCTAATTTGACTAGTTAGAATATTGAGCATATGAGTGAATGATATAGAGTTTTAGAAAGTAGATAAAGGGATCAAAGATAATTAAATAGGTCTGATGAATATTTCATGAATATATAACTATGTTTTAATAGGTGATGAACAAGGTTATTTGACTTAATTATTTCAAAAGAAGGGCTAGTTAAGTGAAGGCCTAATAGGCTATTTAAAAGAGATAAAAGAGTGAGAAGAGAAAAACAAGGTCATATTACATTGGGTGAAAAATAGGTGTTAAAAGGTGATAAGAGGTTAAAGGTAGCTGAGTTGGTGCTAAGTTACCTAGGGGGTTGAAGTCTCCTTGCAAGTTAGTACTTACTAAAGGACTAGTTGAGTTGGTGCTTGATTAGTGAGGAATTGGTTCTCTTTGTGGGGTTAATGCCTCAATAAAAGTTTGATTAATTATTTATATGACTTTATTATAAGCTATTAATTAGTGGGTTTTGTCTCCCAAGAGGGTTTACCACATATATCATGTGTTCTTATGACTATTTTCTTTCATATATACTTATGTATACATTGGTTAATGTATGTATGTATATGAATGCTTCATGGATGTTAAGAGGAATTGAAGAATTATTTTAAGACAAATTATTCACCCCCTATTATTATCTATACTTCCAAAAAACATATGCTTGTACATTTTTCAAAATTATACCCTGGATAGTTTTCTCAGTTCCAGACCTTTCTCTCTCGTAAGTCTTGCATCTGCTCTATCTTGTGCCCCTTGGTCTCTATCTTAGTATAAAAACTCTTATATTTATGACCCAAGCCTAATATAATTCCAAAAATGTTTAAAATATACTTATATTCTACCTCTAAATGTTTAAAATATACTTATATTCTACCTACTTTTTTTCTTCCTACACACTAAACATTCATGGCAAAAACTAGCCTCGATGTTAGTGTCCTAAACTAATGTAAGTGTCAGTACCCTAAAAGTCATATATTTTGAAAATTAAATGTATCCTAATGGTTAGTGTAGGTTATTTAATGCAATTTACTTATCCAAATGGATTCATATAAATACAAGATCAACTCTTATTCATTCCTCACCTAGAAAAGACTAAAAAGAGACAAAGACAACTTATTAAAAGCATGCTATCAAACATTTAATAGAGTAAAGATTCCCTATTTTCTCTTATTTACATATAAATCATAAGGACAACTCATATATAGGTCTAAAGTGTTAATTGATAAGTCTAAGGGCTATATTTTATTAAGTTACAAGCTAGGTCACTGTTGTGCTTACTTATCAAATATTACATTATTCACACACAAGCTAACATGTAGAAGAGAACTAAATCAATTTGAGGCCCCCTTTAGAGTATTGTATATATAGGTTGTGCTCATTGATACATGGGTCTTTTGGGTCATCTCGACACTATGTGCCCACTAACTCATTTTTTTCCAAGGTCTCCATGAAGATGAAGAACTAGGGTTTTGACATTTCATGAGGAGTGATAGTCCATAACCCATATTTGAATGCACCATAAATAGGTGAAGACAACCCCAAAAACATCCAGGCGGTCACATATTTTTCCATCAACTATTTTGTATAGGGCACCAATGCTGAATCCAAATAGTGGCATCGATATAATTGTCCCAAGCTGACACAAGTATCCAAAACTCTAGAGTCACTTAATCCAAAATTATGTGACTATTCTAGAATCATCTTCTAGTCTAATTTATACCTATTCCAAATATAACACCATGTTATCATCAAAGATAGCTAAGTACATTGCTTATTTTTCATTTCCATACATATCTTAGTTGTACTTTATATATTTTAACCTATTCTTAGATTTATAAATTCAACATATGTTATATCTGAGTTTAGTACCCAATTATCCTATTATAGATCTAAATATCACCCTGATGCATTATCATTTCTATATACCCCTTTAAAGGTTATATAAGGCTAACACTAAATACTTAGACCAAACCAATTTTAGGATTAAACATTTGGTGAACTTGATATTTGAACTCTAAACCCTAAGTTAATTAGGGTTTTCTAATTTTTTCATTTTTTCCTAATTGTTGTACTTTGTTCCAAATTCTAAATTTTTCATTTGTAAAATAATGGAAAATGTTGATGCAAAAACTAATTTTGAAATGGAAGATAAAGATGAATTGATTATTCATCTCAATAATAAAAATGGTTTAATAGATGAATTTTTGTATGATACAAGAGATGAAATAAGTAAACATGATAAAACTAAGGTTACTTCACTTAGTGGCAGTGAGTCTTTGGAAGGTACTACAACTAATTTCATGCCAATAAATCAACCTACATATAGTAGAGGCACGGGTTATGTGTTTAAACCTTTATTTCTTGAAAACCAAAACATTATTTCTATATTTATCATGGAATTACCAATTGTTTTAACATAAATATTGGCTTCAATGTCTATTACTACTCAAACCATGTTTACATCCCCTTTGGTGGCTACTCAACTTGCTAATTTAAATCCTAGTGGGTCCATGATTCAAACACTCCTTCAATTTATAAAGACCTTGGAGGAAAAGGTTAAAAACATTGAACAAAATACTTTAAAATCTCCTGATGCTATTGATTCACAAGATGTGTTGCATAACCCTCTTACACTTGAGATATATTTGCATCCTTTTCCAACTAGTTTTGAGATAAATTTTTGGTACATTTTTCCATTAATATATCCAAAAAAAAATTTATTCTCAAATTTCCATAATCAAACAAGAAATAAATAAACCTATAAATGAATATGTCTTGAAATATAAGATAAGCTAGTTAAAATGACCAATCTCATGGAAAATAAGGATTTGAAAAACATACTTAAGCAAAGTTTGATTGCTCCTTTACATGATTCCATTATTTTTAATAATTTCAAATCTTTTGATGAATTATGCCATGTTGTATGGCACCGTGAAATGAAGATTATTTCATTGAATAAGCTCAAGTATGTATCAAACATAGCAGCTGCATCAACATCTAGTACCAAATTCACAATCAAAATAAGTTATAAGGTAAAGCCTCCTGAGCCTAAAAATGAAACAACCACTATAGTTAACATAATTTCACAATAGCTTAATTAGTTGGTCTTATTTAATGCACCAAGGAGACAATTTTCCTATTTACTTGATTCCCCAGCTTCATTACTCCCATAGTTAATAGAGTTTCAACTTATATATACCCCTCATCCTATATAAGTTGATATAAATAGAAATCTACCCAAAGGATATGATGTGAATGATTATTGTGATTATCATTAAGGACTATGGAATTATACAAACATATGCTTTACCTTGAAGAAAAACATCCAACATATTTTTCATGACCAAAATATTGCATTTAATGATCCTCTAAAAGAACCATGTTCACAACCTATTGATCACCAAAAATAAAAAATATTTAACAATCCCTTGCAAGACCATTATATGAAGGAATTACAAGTGCAAATGGCATATACTGCACATCCTCCTCCATCATATTATGGGCACCCATTAGATGATATCATTGGTACTTACATATGACATATAGCTCTTATGGTTTATAGACCTATTTCTTTTGATGATAGTGAGATTAAGGATGATGACTCTGATGTTCCTTCTTTATTCATCTGAGCATACCTTGATAAACACCATATGTATAGTGTTATGATTGATAATGGTACAAACAAGAACATTTGCACCATGACATTAATTATGTACTTGGGTTATACTCATCATGATTTACATCCTTGTACTAGATCAATTAGAGCATTAAGTGGGACCTCTCATAAGGTTCTTGGCAAGATTGACCCACCTTTACAGGTTAGTCTTGCGTAAGTGGTTACAACCTTTTTAGTTATACCTTCCACATGCATCTTTAATATGTTACTAGGAATACCTTGGATCCATAAACTTTGAGTAGTTTCTTCTATAGTACATGGGTATGTTAAATACATTCATTCCAATCCGAGAGATACAATTTCTATAATTCCATATGAACATCCTCTTCAATAAGATAAACTTATAACTAGATAGTTAATTACCAATCCTATTAAATATAATATCCCACAAAAGGGTAAATAATAGGAAATCCCATTTACTAGGTAGCCAATACTTGAGAGACCATTACATTAGAGACATATAATGGATTTCATAGAATCCCCATCTACTATACACCATATTTAGATACCTAAATCACCTACACATGTTCCTATTATGGTTATTCCAAATAATTCATAAAGCACACAATAATGGTTTTCATGAACCCCAACTCCTATTACTCCCACTACTATTCATGACCATATATTTCTATTTTACATATGTAGAATGCCACTTATATATAGTGATAAATATTGAGCCTATATGTGTTCCTTGGCAGTGTCAAAATATTATTACACTAGGTTTATAGTGGGGAGATATCTATGACCATACATTAGATGACATCATATCATGATATTTACTTTTCAAACATTACAAAATACCAAAAAAAATTCAAAAATTCAAAAATATTTTCAACACCTACATGTTCTATTGGATATTTGAAATCTATGTGTTCAATTAATATTGATGGATGACATATTTAGTTATTTATATATACACACATGTGTGTCACACTTTTATTTGAATTTGATACATGCGTACATAAATACATGATCTATTCATATTTCATATGTTGGGCCTTCCATTTACTCATTCCACGTAGACATTTGGGGAATTTGCTTATTTGATCTTGATACACACAGGTTATATGGTTCAATGATCGCATTTAATTATCATGTTTGAGCTTACATATATTATTACACATGCCTTTATTCATGATTATATCTTACATAAGGTACTTGATATGCTATACATTTGACATTTTTTCCTAACTTATTTGATTTATGGGCTATTATGACATGTTTATGCTGGTTTCTTATGCTTTCCTTTATTCACTTTATTAAGTGTCTTGCTTTGCTATTATATTCTTTGTTCGAGCATATGAATATGCTCCTTAACTTATGGCCCCCATGCCTATGTGTGATTTATTTGACATTTGAATATGTCATTTCTTGTTATATGGACATTTGAATATCTTACCAAAATAATTATTACAGTGTAATGCTCGGAGTTGAGGATCTAAACACATTATAGATGCTCCTTAAAATATGTAGTAAAAATACCTCCAGAATTTCCTTTTGCTTCAATGCATAAACAATTTTTTTTTCAAAATGGAACTCAAGATACTAGAAATAGTATGAGAATCTATTTCATATTATTTTTATAAAAGAATGGGATGATGTTATTTAATGAGAGACTTGAGAAATATTTTTTTGGGATAGCCTCCAAGTCCCCTACAATCCCATGAGAGAATAATCATTTTTTAATAAGGTTATTTGAATTGGGGAAGCTAAAGTGGCATGTGTCTTAGCAGTAACATTATTTGTAGTCTCTTCTAAACATGATTCTATGTTTTTTTTCATTCCAACCCTTGTTATTTTTAGCCATTGGCTGCTCTTCATTTCTACCTCCTTCAAATATGTGATTAACTCTACAATATCTTATGTATAATTAACTTAAGGATAATGACCAAATAATAGCCTAGATTTTAACCTCTTTTAATTTTTTGCATGCTACCACATTATCCAAGGCATCATCAATGAAAATTAAAGTATGATCTCACTGATCAAGAACTATAGCGGGGGGTTTCATCAAGAATGTCATTAATCTACCCTTATTCTAATAAGGGATATTTTGGCTACATAATTTATACATGCAAAGTAGAATTTGGGTTAGGATGGTGATCTAAACTATATTCAATATCTTCCCCTACATTCTCAATTTGAAGAATAGAGAAGGCATTAGTATTTTTTGTAGGAGTAATTTACTACATAAGTTTTTTTTATTTCTTAATTATTTTAATTTTTGGATCTTAAAAGCATCCATCAAGTTGTGATTATGATGGAAAATTCTTACAACTTTATCACATAAAATTGCACCTTTATCAACCTACAATTAGAAAATAAAGATAAAAAACCCTATCATAGATAAGAAACTCATACGAGTTTGAGAGCTTGTGATCCCAAAAATTATCAATCCAATTTTGTAATGAAACAAGGCTAGGATAAAGGCCAACAAAATTTCATATCAAGGTTATTTAAGAGGTCATTTTAATGGAATACACCACATTTTCAGGAGGTATTTCCATGGGTAACATAGAAACCATCTTCGATATGATATGAGACTACTTTGAGAAGAGTTGTGTGAGGGAGGAATCCAAGAGATGAATGGATTTGGAAATGATAAAGGAGTGGAGGCAAAAAATGTTTTAATGATCAAAGGTAATTATATTGGTGAAGAGAGAGAATGCCATGACAGTTAGGCTAAGGAACCTTAGTAGGGCCATAAAGAATAAAATTTACCCATAATAAGCATTGGTAAAAATGGCCATTCCATATTTCATGTTTGAAATAATAATATAGAGATTTGGTACACCATGTTGTAGGTCCATGTAGGTATGATAAATTAATATCCACCACATTCAATGGTGAGCACTAAAAAACCTCCTCTATAGTTCCCTAGTTAATTCCTTCATTTGTCCAAGTTTTGGCCGAAAGACAAATGCCTGTGCATAGTTTTGATGAATTATAATCTTCCTAGATTTATTCCTCTTGCTTCTTGATTGAATTATATTTTTAAGATTCATTTCCTTTCATTTTAAAGGTAAATTTTCAAATTATTTTCATCATTTTTTAATTTATTTGATTAATGGTAACTATGGGTTTGAAAGATTAAAAAACCTAGAAACAAATAGATATAAATATAAAGCATGACCACCACAAAGTGATACTAACACAAAAGATACAGACTCAATCCAAACACACCTGAGTCTACATATAACAAAATAACAAAAAATTAGTGGAACATTAACAAGTCAACAAAAGTCTAAAATTGGATGAAGAAAACTAAAACCCAAAAAGGTCACATAAATCCTCCACTTCTCTTTAATTAGATTTAAAATATTTAACATGGTCTTTAAGATAATCCTCTTCATCTTTTCCACCCTCCTCCTATTTAAGTTTCTTCCACCTTATCCTTGGTATGGAAATAACCTATAATTCCTACGCATTCTTCTTCAAATTGTCATGAATATTTTTTAGGCTCTATGTATAATTCTTGATAGTAGCCCTAATTATAGAAATAACTTGCTCCACTCTCACCTTCACATATCACACCTCTCCCTCCATCTTCTCTAATTTATTATTTCATTTCTTCACATCATCCCTAATTTAACATGTCTTTGAATAAATCCCTCTAATCAACTTCCTCAAGGGAATCCTTCTTGTTCACCTTATCAACATGTTATTTCAGATTTTTCTTCATTTTCTTATTTTCATTAAAAAACCATTTTAATATGCCCATTTATATTCTACAAACAATATTTAATTTCTTAATTCTGTCATTCTAATAAGCCTTCCACTCCTTATTCTTGGTTCCCATTGGTGTAGACTTGAATTTTTTAGCCGCTAAACTATTAGCCTCCAAATCCTCCATGTAAAAATTATGGGAATGAGGGATCCCTAGGGGATTATAAAAGTCTCCACACACACAGGGGTCTTAGTTTGGGACAACTCTTTACCCTTGGGAGTCTTCAAATTTAGGGTTGGGCTAAGCACTAGTTTTGAAGATTGGCCTAGTTCTGAATAAAACTTAATCATAGCTTATTCTTCAATGATTGAAACACCAGGGATCTTAATAAAAATGGATTTATGAGCCTTAATTGGGAAAAATCCTTTATTCCCCACCCCCTTGATAGTTAAACTCTTTGGACCCTTTCCCAAAACTACACTAATTGAAATAGAGGATTGATCATACTAAACTAATAAAAGGATCATAGATTGATGAAGTCCTAAAAAATGACACTACCACTCTAAAATTGAAGCATCAAATCATCCAAGGAGAATGTAAGGAAAAAATTAATAATAAACAACTTTCTATGCCTAAAATGGTTAATTAGGGAGAAATGATATGAAAAGAGTTTCTTGAATCTACCATCCAAAGTGATATACTTCATTATAGAAAGAGAAACCTCAATCCATGACTCTAGAAGTGATGTTATGAGAATACTATCCCCAAAGCCATGAGTTTTTTCATTATCCTTGCAATAATCATTAATTTATTCTTTCTTCCACTTGTAGTCTTCAAATATATTGAGGCCTTTGATGGCCATGGCTGTCACCTTGGAAATGTTAGGAAAATATATGTTAGTGCTCACATTAGTAGGTGAGCAATAACATTAAATAATTTAATTACAATTTTAATAGTACCACAAATGTGATGTGTTTTGTAGTTGGCTTCTCAAAGCCTATATATTTGTAAATATTCATTGAATAATATATGTTATGTTATGATTAATTAACTACAATTTTGATTTATACATTCAAACTTTGGTTCTCTTCCACAACACAAAAAATATTTGATATGAAATAATTTCTAAATTTGATATTATATAGGTTAGATCTTAATCTATTAACAATTTGACATTGATCGAGCTTGATTTGGCTTGGCATTACATTATTATATTAATTTTTTGGCTTCATGACTGCCTTAGATCGAGGGTTTGTCTACAAATCATTTGGATATGAATAAATTGAAGTAGACTCTATAAGCTCCTTGATTCAATGATGACATACTATGTTATGACTTTGAGTTCTCATTAAGCCCAAATCACCTTCCACTATGGCATCAAGGTCCACCTTGATCAATCTAAGCTCCTAAGTGGTGGCTTATATCATACAAGTTACATCAAAACAACTTTTCATAAATTTTAGGTATTATGTTTTATTCTATATAAAATCTTATGTCACAAGTTTGTTTATAATAGAGTTTTGAAATAGTTTTTATGTTAGTTATTATTTTCGTTATAGTTTTGTTATTTTTATTTTATTTGTTATAATTATGTTTAAAAATAATATTAATTACTTTTTAAAATGTTTTTTTTTGTTTTGTTTAGAAACAAAGTTAATAGGCAATAATAATATGTGTTTTATGGAAGTATTAGTGTTAAGTCATGTTTAGGTTAATATATAAATCATTTTTAATTTTGTTTTTAGGTTATAAGTGTTTTGAGTCTTATTTTTAATAGAGTTATAAGTTTTGTAATAAGTGGTTAGTAATACTCTAGTAAGTGTCAATTAGTAGTCATTTGTCTATCATTCATCACCGATAAAAATATTAAATAAGCCCACGTGGTTCATATTTACCCATGTGAGTTTTAAGGGGATAGGGAATATTAAGAAAATACAAGTTAGTTTTCACATTAGTAGGTGAAAAATAATATTAAATTAGTTAGTTAGACTTTTAATAATCCCACATTTATGATGTGTGTTTTAGTATGGATTCTCAAACCCTATACATTTTTAACACTTCATTGAATAATATATGTTGTGTTATGACTAATTGACTACAATTGTGCGTTGAAAATTTGAGTTTTGGCTCTCTTCAAAAATGGATAAATTATTAGATATGGAGTAATATATTTAGGAAACATTCTCCTTAAAAATATCCATACTAACCCCTCTCATTCAGACCTTCATGTTGTTACATGCCTTTGGAAAAATTCTCTGAAATCTTTGGATCATACGCCTTGGACTTCTCCATGAAACTAGCAAGGCCTCTTTTTAAAATAATGTTCCAAAGGGTCACATTTTGCTTAACACTATTGTAGGCAGAAGGTTCCACCATCATCATCATTATTATTATTATTATTATTATTATTATTATTATTATTATTATTTATTCTTGTTTTCTCTCATCTCTTATTTTATTTTAAAATTAAATAATTTAGTGAAAGAGCATATAAAATTTAATATGCATTAAATTCATTCAATAATAAACTTAGGACACTTGCATTACACATAATTACCCATTGAATTGAATTATACTTGAGTTTTTATGTATAAAACTTTAAATTCCTAGGGGTATAATAATAATGATAGGATAACATGAGCCCTCATTCATCCCTTTAGATTAGGGTTTCAATAAATGATATCAGTTTCCTAGAGATATATATGGAATTATGGAAAATTTAGAGAGTTTTTAAGAGTCCAAGAGTAAAAGAATAGGTCTATAGAATTATATATTCACAATATTATAGTTTATAGTAATTAATGGTATGGTTATAGAAGTTATAGTATAGGTATTCTATGTTTCTAGTCATCTGTGAAAAGTTCTCTTTTTGTCTCAAGTTTTTCGTGTTTTGTTTGCCTTGTTATTTGGACCTGTTTCCCATTATTTTAATATTATGAATGTCTCCATCTTTGAGATAATTTAATATTACTCTAATAACCTCATATTTAAAGTTTTTAATTATTATATAATATTCCTTTATGTAATTAAGTTTGATTTTAATATTTTATTAGAGTAAATTTTAGTAGATCTTAATTGCACATGTTTATGGGTAGATGTATTACATTTTTATATTAAACCACATTCATATACTACATTTTGGTGAATCCATGATATATGAAAACCCTTAGGTTTAGTATTTATTTCATTATGGTAGATCTAAATTTTATATGATTTTTTTCTATTAGTTTGTAATCTTTATCTTTAACCTTTGTGTGTTATCTTCAAACCCTAGTTTGTTGTGTTTACATAACATCTAAACCTTAAGATATATTCTTGAAGTGTTATTTTGTTGTGCTATCTATTTAGGGATATATATTTATTTTTATATAATGGTGCATTTTTTTAGGGTTATTCCATATCATGTTATCTTTCATTAGCCCTAATATCTCACTTGCTTATTCATTCCTAATATCAGAACTTATTAACCCTAGTTATTTATTTCATTTTACAACTTGTAAATCTCTATGTATCTTAACATGTACTATAGACAGGAGTATTCCTAAATAGGATTCAATTATTCCATGTTATTTAATATTGTTATCTACATGAAATATTCTTATATGTGTGTATTATTGTAAATATCATGATGTTTTTAGTGTACAAATGTGTAAAGATAATAAAAAAAATTGTTCCATGTATTATCATAGAATAAGAGAATATTTTCCAATACATGATAAGATTATATGTGATGATATAAAAATTATGTGTTTATATCCTTGTCAATGATAGACTTTCCTCAGTACCTTTTACATACATATCTTTCATTAATATAGACATTTCATAATGTATGATTACTTATTATTAGGTAGATTATGCTATGAAAATTAGGGCTACAAAAAATAAGGAAATAGTCCCTTCTAATCCTTCTCAACCTCAATGTGAGAATAACTAAACCATCCCTCTTCATATCCATTTATCTACAAATCTTACATTGAAAGCCACTAAAATAATGATATTTTAGATCAACTCAAGAATACTCAAGGAAATATATTAATTTTATGATTACTTGCAAGGTTCACTGTGTATAAAGTTATTATTTATAAGGGTTTTCAAGACACTACTCCTCCAAGTGATAATAAAATTGATCATTTCACTTTTATTTTTATATATTTAATGGATGATAATAATTTTATTACCTTTGAGCATGATGAGTTACCTTACAAATATGTTGTGGATCAATATTTACCCTTAAATATTCAATTTATTATAAACAATTATCAAAAGAGTATTGGTGGATAATGGTTTTTGGTTAGAATTTTTAGTGAGTCATTTATTATCTAATTTGGAATTAGAAGGAAATCTCTCATAAAATTAGATACAATCATTAATTTTTTTGACAAAAAACCAATAATGGCTCTTGGAAAAATAAATTTTAGATATATTACTTTGTCCTAAGATTATAGCCATCGAATGTTAATTCATAACTAATGAAATCAGCTATAAAATTTTAGTCAGGAGACAATGGATTCATGATATGGGAATTTTCCCATCCACATGACATAGATGATTAAAATCCATATATGAAGGAAATAAATACACATCTTGTGGATGATGTAAAATTTATGTTTTGTAAAATGATTGAGCTAAATGATATTATTATACCACATCTTAGTGAGACTCAACTAAAACTTATGAGACCTCAACAGGTTATCACAATAGATCTATTGAATATCTTTGAATGGGGTGAGAATAATAAAGCTTAAGAATATAGTGGTTAAAAAGTGTATAGCATAGATGATAAGTTATCCAAATGAACATTGCATTGATTGGAGATGGTAAATATATAAATTTTAGAGTGCATTTGACATTAAAAAAATATATTATCTATGGAAATTATAAAATATCAATTCAACCATTATTGGTTATTAAATGAAAAAACATAATGATAATGGTAAATGGCTTATGATATATTCTTATTAAAATAAAAATAAACCAATAAAATTTCCGAACTTTGTTGAAACCACTTTATAAAAATATGGGGTTGGGTCAAGGCTTATAGAATCATGAAAAATGTATAACCAAACCTATTCTTCCAAGTTACCATAAACATAAAAAAAGTATTTGATATAATGAGGATTATAAAATTAAATATATACCATTTGAAAATAATAACAAATAATTAAGAGCTTATAATCATGACAATGATATTATAAATGAATCTCTCCATAACCATTTTTCCAAACTAAAAAACAATCACTTAAATAAGTGGAAAACATTATGCATATATCAAATTAAACATTTATAGCTTAATAAGGAGAGTTACATGTTATACAACCTAATATAATTTATTATTCTAGATCATATGAGGTTCATTACCTTAATACATTTTCTAATGATGAAGCTAAACAAGAATATTTTAGAACTAATGTGGATTTACTGACATACCACCATAAAAACATATTCTATTTTAAATTGAGTTGTTAAGGGAAGTGATAATTTACATAATAATGATGAAAATAAATTGGATTTTGGGTACAATACCTATTACATCTTATGTGGAGGATAGATAAATATTATTAAATAAATACATGATTGATATTAACATTGAAAATAGTGACACACCAAATAATTAAAAGTTAAGTGCCTTATTAAATATTAAAGAGAAAAAGGTATATATTAAGTTATTAAAAATATATCAATATATTTTTACATGGTTCTATGTTGTTATGTTAGGTATTTCCACATCTATCATAGTGCATAGCTTAGTTATGAATCTTGATGTAAAACTTGTGAAAGATAAGATTGTAGAAATGAATCCTAAAGTTGTCTTATTAGTTAAGGAGGAAATCAAAAATTTAGTTGATTATAGTTTTATTAAACTCATTGATTTTTCTATTTGGATTTCCAAATTTTTTTTAATTGGCAAGCCAAATGAAAGCAAATTTATACTAATTTTAAATATTCTAACAAAGTATCTCCCAAGGATGATTTCTCATTGCCAAATATTGATATGATTATTAATTATATAACTGGGCATGAGATGATTTTTTTATGAATAGATTTTTTTGGTTAAAACCAAATCAAGATCAATCCTAGTGACCAACATAAACTATATTGACAAATCCTTGAGGTAAATATTATTAAGTGGTCATGACTTTTGGGTTGGAAAATGAAGATACTTATCAAAGAGTTTTGGCACATATATTCCATGAGTACATTAATGAAATACTATAAGAATATGTAGATGACATCTTGGGAAAATATATAAAATGATAAAAACATATGCATGATTTAAAAAACACATTTTAATCTTTGTGATAATATTTGGTAAGATTAAATCCTACAAAATGTGTCTTTGGGAAATTTGTCTATAGGTTATATAGTGAAATTTGTTAGGTTTCATAATTTTTTTGAGAGGTATCAAATTAGATCCAAATAAAATTCAAGTAACCATTAAAATTCCCCTTCTTAAGTGTCTTGCATAACTAATATGTTTATATGGAGAAAATACAACTATTAGGTGATTTGTTATTTAGTTAACAAATAAAACCCAATTATTTTGAAGATTAATATGATAATATAGTGAGTATGATTTAGATGAAAATTTTTAAATTTTTTTGTATGAAATAAAATAACATATAGATAATCTTCTATTATGATGCCAATCATTCCAAATACAACACTATCATTTTTTATTTTTACTATAGAACATACATTAGGATATTTGATTACAAAGTATGATGAAGCTAACAAAGGAATAACAATTTATTATATTAGATTATCTTTGGTAGATTATGAGAAAAAATTCAACCCATTGTAAAAGGTATGCTTGGCTATTGTGTTTGTAACATAAAAATGTAACACAAGTAAATGCAAAGATTGATCCTTAGAAGTATATGATGTCTAGTGATTATCTCTTAAAGAGAATAACCAAGTGGGTCATGATACATATTTTATGTTGCATTTATGTCAAAAAATTAGTTAAAGGGTAGGTTATTTCTAATTAGTTATATATATGGCTCCTTCATTAGACCATATTCCAATAGAATAAACCTTTCTAAAAGAGTTTATTATGTGTACTAGTGATACTAAAACATGGAAAATATACTTTATTGGGTCTAGTATTAATTTAATGTAGGGTTAATTATTGTATTAATCACCTTAAGGAAAAAATATTTCATTAGCATACTAGTTAAGTTTTTAATATGCTAAAAAAATATATTTTTTTTTTCATTTTTGGTAATTTATAACAGAAAATTTCATCATGGATTTTTCCTAATGTTAATAGCATCAAGAAATAACAATCACTAAAACTACTAAGAGAAAATGCTCCAAGTTTTATGATTTTGCCTTCAATGATGAACATTACATCATTGTTTCCTTTAGGAGGGTGTATTCACATTTTATACCCCATTTTTATTTTTTGGGACCTCTAAGAGTATATTTATAATTAATATATTGTAGTTTGTTAAATCAAATTATTTTTTACATTTAAAACCCAATGATAATTAAATTTATATTAAGGAATGAATTTTTACAATATGAATGCCCAAGTATAAGTCATACTTAAAAAAAAATTAATATTCGACATAATCATTTCAAATTTACCAATTAATATAGATTTTAATTGATCAATTTCTAGTTGGCAAGAGAAACATATCATCATATGGTTTATATTTTGGAGAGAAAGATAGTGTTACCAAGACAATACTGTTGATAGAAACACATTCCCATACCTTTTTCATTATGTATTATCTACAATATGTTTTGATTAGAAGAAAACTTCAAGTTGGAATGTTAGAATGTTGTGTTCTAAGAATAACAAATAAAAAATTACAAACATAACCAAATAGAGAAGAAAATTAAAAAAATTAAAAAATGAAAAAACAAAATCAAATGAAAAAACCATTAAAAAAACATAAAAAAAACATGGCCATATCAAATTAACTCAATCTTTCATTCCTAATGGTTTTATATATTGTATATTTTCAAAGGTAAAATTACTAACAATGGCATTGTTTTGCTTTATCTTGATGGGGAAATAATAACATTTATAACATTGATATTACACACACAATAAAAAATAGAAATACATTTTAAAAAATTATAGAACATCATAAAAATTATACTTTATATGAAGGTTGTCATTGAACATGTATGATTTTAATAATGTTAATTTTTTTTTTGAAAATGTTACAAAAAAAACATTTCTACACCACCATGTTAAACATAGATTATGTTTCCAAAATAAACTATGAAAATATTTATATATAAGTAATTACATGACATGGTGTCCTAAAATATATGTCAAAAATAAAATTTATACATTTAATTTTCATTTTACACTATGGCGAAATTTTGAATTCATATATATCATTGTATCAATTTAATATATGGTAATTAATCTTCTAATCATTATCAAAGTATAGCCATTAAGGGAGGTCATATGAGTTCTCTTGCATATATCATTAGTGATCAAAATAGGTCCATTGTTGTTTCAATGCATGCTCTATATGATAAAGGTTAGGCATTGGTGATGGAGTCTCTTTTGAAATTGTTGGAGGTAGAGTAGTTAATATAGGTAATAGGGTTCGTGAATTCAACATCATGGGTCCAAAAGGTTGAGTCAATAAATGTGTATGAGGTGGATGAGTTTATATAGTGCATATAGAGCCATTAAATGTTTCTTCATATGTTATTATTGATTTCATGCATATTATCAGGCATTAATTTTTATATATAATTATGCTTACTCAAGTGGTTTGAATTGGCTGGTAGAGGCTTGCCTATCCATATGGTTGTAATTAAATGGTGGTATTATACTCTGATGGCACATAAACATGTTTCCTTTCCTTATAGGCTACCCCACATGATCAATTTCATCTACACTATGATATTTATCATAATTATTTTCATTATTATCTTTAATCAATTATGCCATTAATAGAGTAATTCAAATAATTTTATTAAAAGAAGATCAAATCATATAAAATTGGGTTTAGAGTTTATAAAACACACATTTAGTTTATACAAACATTTATATGGTGTGTGCTACAAGAATATTAATTTTATTATCCATTGAATTACAACTAGATATGAAAGTGGCCACTAATTATACTTAATAGTTTGAAAGTTCACTTAAGTGGATTGTGATTAAAATCTATTGTTCATTCTAATAAATCTCTATGCATGAGTGAGAGCAATATAAATTGATTAACACATACCAAATGTTTGTATAGATTTGTTTTCAATTTGGGAAGAACTTTATTTATAAAAAATGCATGGTGCATGCTAAAATAGTATAATCTATATTATTAATTGAAGTACACCTAGTTATGAGAAGTGGTGTAATTATACTTAATAATTTTCATGTGCACTCAAGTGGACCAAGAATGAAATATATTGTCTATTCAAATTAGGCTTTATATAGGAGTTAGAGCATGATAAATGGATTAATGTGTAATGTTTGTCTATCTATTCATTTCCATTAGTATTGAAAGTACTATGTTTTCACCAAGTTCATGGTGTGGGTTGAAATAACCACAATTATATTATTGATTTAACTAAATATACATATGGGAAATGGTGTACTTATAGTTAATAATTTTCACATGCACTCAAGTGGATTAAGACTGAAGGATATTATCCATCCTGATTAGTCTTTATGTATGAGTAATAACATGATAAAATCATTAATGCATTCCATATGTCTATCTAGTCATTCCATCATTTTGGCTTAAGTATTGTGTTTGCACCAAACTCATATTGTGTGTTATCAAACTTTATATATAAGAGGGATACGATGGAATTATAAACCATTACCCTAATTAAACACACAAAAGTCATAAATGGAAATGTTCAAAATAATATCAGAGCATGACACATTCACCTTGTTCTATAGATAAGAGAAAGGCCTCATATTTTTCATGCATATCTTAAGATCAAGGGTGTAGGAAAGTTTTATACACTATTTTTTTATTAAATATCTATTGTGACATGAAAATATTGGTATGACTTGAAATGTTGGGTGGAGTTTTATTTCTTTGACTCCCCTATTTAATGCAATAATCCATATAATTTAAAGGGGAAACCTTATCCTCCTTTATTGTTACTATCCCAAGTTGTTTTATTTCATTCAATATTTAGGATCATCTAGATCGAGGCTCTAAAAATTATAAAAGGCCTAACCATAAGTGGAATCATAAACACTAATAGACATTGGACATCACACATAACTTTTTCAAAACATAATATTTTATCATGATTTATTGGAAAACTTTCCTTATGTTGTGGACCTAAAAGAAAAATATTTTTTTGTATTTTTGTATTTTTTATTTGATAGGTGAATAAATGGGTTGATGGATCCTATACCCATTCAAAATAAAAATGGAAGAAATGAAAGATATATCAGTAAAATAGAGTGAGATAACACTTAGTATCTGACCAAAAACTTTAGCCTAAAATACACCAAAAGTTAGCAAAAAACCAAAAGAGACCTAGACCATTAAACCTACTCGTCCATCTACTCAGATTCAAAGTAATAGACCAATTCCTTGGTCTCTATGTTTAATTATTTGTTGCTCCTACCTGTAGTCCTATTCCTAATTCCCTACTCATTCTCCTCATCTAGCCTCTTACATTTCATTCTAGTGGGCTTGAAGTCCTCCTTTCCTTGTTCACTATCCTTTGTATTTTCCTCATTAATGCCCCTATGAATGGTTCTAAAACCAGAGGGAATTAACTCATCCATGAAATCTTCCTCCTTGTCATTTCCCAAATTAGAGGTACCTTGAGCCGATAGACATTTCAATTTTTCAAACTCATTTGATATTTCCCTGCATAGTAGTTTTTGGATTGTCACTTTGGTGTGCAATTTTTTGAGGGATTACTGAATGTCATATTTCATCTTAGGGTTTAAGAAATCCCAACCCATGCTAGCTATCAAGGTCATAATTTTAAGAGCTCCCATATGATTACCTTATAGATTAGTCTCTTCTTACATAAAATCCTCACATGTATATTCATTTTGGTCCCCTATTTTCTCAAATTCAAACTTTGAGAAAAATTCATCTTCCCTACCCAAATCTTCATGTTCACCAGTGATGTTGATTACCTCCATCAATACCTTTGACAAAAGGGGTTATACTTTGGTGGATAATGTCCACTGAGGGATTACTCTTAAAATTTGTGATCGAGGCTTCTAAAAATTTAAGGAGAAAAAGGGTAAACTGATAGTATGACCCCTAAAATGGTTAAGTAGAAGAAAATGATGTGAGAAAATTAAAATGTGATTCCATTATAGCATGATATAGTTCATTATCTATGGACACACAACCAACCATTTTTTGGGAAAGTCTACCCTCATGAACCCTTTCTAGCTCAAAACTTTTAGCTTCTTTTTCTCCTTGTTTTAGAAGATGTTAAATAGCTCTTATTTACTTTTCTTGTCCTTGAAGGCCTAAAATCTTGAGCAATCCATACTAGTAATCTCCCTTATGACATCCTTAGTGATCAAAAGCCTTAACCCTTATATGTGAACTTCCCTATCAATCCACCCATAAATAAAATCTCTAGGTCACATTATGTTGTGACCAACCAACCTTTCCATATAGGTCTCTACCCCCCCTTTGATCATCTTCTTCCACATGTATTCATAATCCTTAAAATATACATAGGAGATAGTTTCAACATGATCTTAGTCACCTCCCATTGTGCCCTGTGTTTCTACTAATTTTCATGGCCAAAATCCTTAAGAATGATGATTTTGAAAATGGAGCCATAAATAATATTGTTGCTTGGTTCAAAATTAATCCATGCATGAAAATAATCAAGGCTTGAAAGGGGTATGATGCCCTTAAATGTGTGAATGTCCCTTCTCTTATGCTGACTATATTGAATCAATAATATGCTCATTATATCACTCTATGGAATGATGTTTATCAAGATTGATGAAGGGGATAACATCATTAGGGAAAGATTCATCACGTTGCCAACATGTAAAGGAGATACTATAGACCCATAATTTAGGCATTTTGTTGGCATATTTGTTACCCTCTCTATACACATAGGTAAAGGACACTCTTTTGAAGTGGGAAAGTAGGGTTTTTACATCATCAATGATCCTAGTTATATTCTAGGAAGCTTAAGTCAAACCTTTAAGTAGTTGATGATATTCATGGAATCTCCCTCCACTTATAAATACTACATGACGAGATTAACCATGAAATCAATGCCCCATAAAGTAACTTTGGCTTTCAAAACATGGTTCATTTGGATCCTAAGAGGTCTCATATATGTTACCTTGAGATTCCTATAGGAATCCTAGATAACACCTCCTACTCTCACTGAGCCTATATTTATTTTAGAAACCCTATTAAAATTCAACTTGAACCAATGGGGAGGAGCAAGAATCCACTTGATCTTTATCTATCAATGCACGGCTTGTGAGAGTTAGTAAGGATTTCAAGATTAAGTTGGTGAAGAATATAAGATACTTGAGGAAAAGGCCCATCAAAGGATGAATCATAAGAAATCCAATAGCCATGATTTTATTTAAAGTGGAAGAATGGCTAGGCCTAAGGTTATCAAATATCATCAAATTTTTTGAGATCCAAATTCCCTAAAAGATATGGCGAAGGGCCAAATTCCACCAAAATATTAGCAGTGGGTAATCCCAAGGGGGATTCAATTGATAGATCAGATATTTAATAGTGTCAAGGGTTACCCAAGAGTAGTTGGAAAGATCTGGTGTTTAGAGCTGCTAGGATTCCCTTAATTACCATGGAAGATCTAGCTATATCAATAATCCTACTCAAAGTTTTAGCCATAATGATAAAAAAGTAGGGTAATAGGGTATCTCCTTATCTGATACCTCTTACTATCAATAAAAAACCCTTGGGAACCCCATTGATGATTACTAAATACATGGGGGTAGATATCCAAGAGGCTATTAGGTTTCTGACAATCTGGTTAAACCCTAACTTAAGGAGGATTCTATCCAAAAACTACCATGAAACTCTATCATAAGCTTTATTCATATCCAATTTGAGGATCATTCCTTGTTAGGAGGAATTAGCCACTGAATGAATAGTTTCATGAGCAATGATGATGTCATTCAAAATTTGTTTGCTGAACACAAAAGCCCCTTATTTTTTTGCAACCAATTTTTCAAGTAACATTTGAATTCTTAGGGACAAACCTTTCATACAAATTTTGTAAAAAGTGGAGCAAAGACTTATGGGCCTAAAATCTTATATTTGGTTAGCCCCTTGATTCTTAGGAATGTGAACTAAAAAGGTGTTGTTGAAATCTTGTAGCATAGTTCTAGATTTGAATAATTTAGTTACAACCAAGAAAACTTCATTTTGGATGATATCTCAAAAAACATACAAAAAGAATGAAGGGAAACCATCAGGGCCAGTGGCTTTATCTCCTTGCAAAGAGAAGATGATAGATATAATTTATTATCTAAGGGAAGAGAAAGAATGGAGGCACTATCTTCTTGGGAAATGGCTCCTTGAATGATATTAACTACATGTTCTTCTAACTGAACATATTGAGAAGGGACATAGGCTAGAAGGTTTTTATAAAAGCTAGTTATTTATAGGTTAATATATTTTTATTCATTATACCAGTTACCATCTTCTCCCTTAATTTTTTTTTATGAAATTACACTGACAATTCCCAAACACTAAGGTATGAAAGTACTTAGTGTTCTTATCTCCTTCTTTAATCTAAGTCTTCCTCAATTTTTGGTGCTAGTAAGTTTCTTCTTTAGCTTCAAGGTTGTGGTAAATACTAAGAAGCTCCTTTTATTTTGAATGTAGGGAGGGGGTAGAACTAGACATATTGATTTCCTCCTCAATTCTTCTTAGCTCCTCAATATAGAATTTTTGGAATACAAAAAATTCTTTGTTCCAAATCTTGAGTTTGAACTTGAAGTGTCTAAGTTTCTTAGGAAGAATAAACATAGAAAAACCTTGAACCAAGAACTTCCACCATTCTTTTAGAGAATCCTCCAGGGTTAGGTTGGAGAGCCACATTTTCTCAAATCTAAAAGGGGTAATTTTTGCTTTGGTCATCTTTTCACTAGAGAACACCAGTGAGTTGTGATCTAACCTGATCTTAGGAAGAGTAGAGAGAGAACTGGTAGAATTAGAATGTAAATTCCATTACAAAGAGATCAAAAACCTATCGAGTCTAACTTGAATGAGATTATCACCTAGTCTCCTATTTGACTAGGTGAAAGGGTTACCTTTTAAGTTAACATCTATTAGTTCTATTTCTATAATAAATTCATTAATTTCCAACATACTATCATGAAAGGAATAGGTTCCCCCTTTATTTTCCCCTAGAGATAGAGGAGAGTTGAAATCCCCTACCACCATCTAGCTATGATCTTTAAATAATTTTATAATATCAATCAGATCCTACCATAACTTTCTCCTATTGTTCTTGGAATTAGGGCCATACACATTAGTAAGAACCTAGTTCCTTTTAGTGTGAATTTCTTTGGAAAAAACTATGATGTGAGAGGCAATTTCTAAGAGGGCATTTCCTATCATAAGGATCCCAAAAGACTACCAAACCTCTAGAGGCACCTCAAGAGCTTCTACTATTGCATAAATATTTATCCCATATATTAGCTTTATTCTTCAAAAGCTCTTCCATAGATAATTTGGTTTTTTAAATAATAAAAGTATGAGGTTTATGGTTAAAGACCAAGTTTCTATCCAACCTCTATTTCCTAGGGTTATTCATCCCCTTATGTTCTAAGAGATAATTTTCATTTATTATTGATGGAAAAAATCTAAGTGTCATGTATGTACCCTTTTCTACCAGCTTATCTATTTATACTTTTCTAGAGTTTTGATTAGATGGTCTACCTAAAGATTTTGGTTCTTCACCAACTTCAGCCTTTTACCTGCCTTTTTTTTGTTGGACTTTTGTCCACTGTTCCTTCACCATTTCCTTGGTTATTTCACACCTACCTATTTTATTTACAAAGGAGCATTGACCTTCATAAGGGGAAATGGGCTTAGGATCCTCATGACATTTAATTAGGGTTAGAAGAACCTGAGAAAGTGCTAGTTCTTAAAGAACTAGATCCTTGTCAAGTAATAAGGATTTAAAAAACATGGTGTAGGGTGAGTTTATTCAGGTATCTCCTTGTGATTCCTTGAGAAATGAAGGGGAAATAGGAGATGAAAACATTACTTCAGCTAAAATGTCCCCCAATAGAGTAATAGTTCTAGTTACCCTAGCCTCCTTTAGAGTAATGACTATGGTCTTGAGGTCTGAACCAACCCAAGGGGGGATAAGAATTATTAGGGTAGAAGAAGGTCTGAGAGGAGGTACATCTAAAAACTTTTTCCCCAATCTAATAGGAGCCAAATTGGGTTTAGGAGGGGGGAAGGAAGGTTATCTAAGAGGGGAGGGGGGTTTGTGAATAGTGGAGGGATAAGGAGAAGGGTTATAGGAAGAAGGTTTCTTAACCCATCAGGGAGTGGGGAGAGGGGAGGTTTCTTGCTTATAGGGAGATTTTTGGATGAGTGATTTAGAATGTCACAAGTTTTGAATTTTTTTGAATCCTTTAAAATTTTATACATTGGTTCCATACCCCATATTTGGATTTTATCTTGATAAAGTGAATCAAGGGTTTGTCAGCTGGTATGAAAATGTAGACACATGATTTCAATAGTCTATGTCTAGATTTGGTCATAGGGTTGATAGAGATTGGTTGGTTAATGGCCTTAGAAATTCCAAAAATAACCTTTAGGGTCCATAATTCTAGAGGTAACTCTGATAGTTTTACCCAGACATGAATCTTTTCCATGGTTGTTTTATCTAGGTTAAAACCTACCTTCCATTTTCAAAGGCTAACTATGGATTTACCCATAAACCAAGGACCTCTAGTGGGGGTCCTTATGTAATATTCATAATGAGAAAATTTAATCAAGATTTTTTTTGGGCATTGACTATATCAATCTAACCCGTGGGTCATCATTTGAAATTTTCCCACTTGCAAAAAGAGTCAATATTTAGGCTAAAGTCACTAAATTTGGCTAGAATAGAGTTTGATAGTGAAGAAACAATGTGATCTATGATAGAGTTTGGAACCTTAAGACATAATTCATTTTTGTCACCAGACAAAACCAAAAAGGAATCCTTTGAGGATTTTTTGGAAAGGCACTCATTGACTACCAAGTCAGCTTATGAGATAGGTCTTTTTCCTTTAATGGAGTCAAGTTCTGTGTCTGGTGGACCCTAATTTATTTTTGATGTGTGCTTAGAAGAAGCCTTAAAGATGACTGGTGGAATAGGAGTCTCTAGTGAAATATGAGCCTCTAATGAAGCTATCACATCTTACACAGGATCTTCAGGCTACAACTCACCTTCTTCTTACCCATCATTCATGTTTAAAATTCCTCCAATAGTCTTCCCACCTATCTCATTGTAGTTTTTTTATCAATATATAGATTTTAAATTTTATATGTATCTCTCTTAGTAATTTATAAATATGAGATCTCTTTCTCCATGTAGACACCTGATTTTGGTACAAGGATTACTATTATAATTTTTTTGTGTGGTTTTGCGTATGTGTAATATTGGTTCAAAATTAGGGTCTTAATGGCAATTTTTTATGTGTATTTGAAGTTTTATCTTTCTTCATTGTGTGATTATGTAGTGTTTCTTTATTTTAGTTTTTTTATTTCTACCTTCATATTTTCATTGATCTTATGTTATATTAGATTTGGCAATCCAAAAAATATACCCCCAATCTTTTTTTGGGCCCTTTTTACCTTATTCATGACCTTTTGATGTTTGAATCCATTTATGTTGGTTATTTATATTTTATTCATTCAGATTGTGAAAATAGGTTTCTAATTCAAACTTGAGACATCTATATATAGAAAACCTCCTAGAGGAATTACACGGATAAGTATCAAGAGGTTTCTTCATGCATTTTATTGAATTCAAGTCTAGGCACATTATACATTTCCATATTTATTCACTTAATGAATAAAAATAAGATTTAACATAATTCTTTACTAAAATGAAGATAGGATAATGTTCATGTAGTTGCACTTCATTTAGGGAAGAGGAGGAAAAGTCCTGGTGAAAAATTTCACTCACATACATAAGATAACCGCATTGACTTAGATTTTAATCTTGCAAGATATGTATCTGTAACTTCTTTATGACATTGGAAGAGTTAACTAATATTATACTTTTATTATTTATCTTGCAAAATTTTGAATAAAATTAGGTTAAGAAGACAATTAATAAAGTTTGGCACAATAATTTAGAAATGAAAATTGCACAAACTTGTATGACATCTGATTATAAACTTGCATAGAAAGCTCTAACGTAAAAATAAGTGTAAAGTATCGATTCAAAGGTTCAATAAAGTTTTCATGATAGGAGGTATGGATTCAAAGACTTCGTGAATTTTTCCAGGACACATTTGATGAATTGATGAATCACCCAACTTAGTTTATGATAGTCATATTTTACATAAGGCATCTTAGACACTTATAACACTTAGATCCAATTACATATTTTTGAAATAGAGCCCAAATGTGTTTTATTCCAACCTTCTTAGTAATTTCATTACTATTTCTTATCTTAGTCAATATTTTTTTTGTTCCTATTTTTAGTGTATTAGCTATATTTGATTAATGTTATATTCTAATTTATCATAAAACTACCTTTTACAATTATTTTATTTTTTTTACATTTTATATTTATCCCTAAAACAAAAATAATAAAACCATCTTGGTGAACCTCTCCATTATTTGAATGCTAACCTAGGGTTTCAAAACCCTCATCGCCATAGGGTTTGATTTTCTAAGTTTAAGCTGAATTTTGATTTATTTCATGCAATATTTTCCCAAATATCATTTTTATTTTATATTTATGTCCACTTCTCACATTTAGATACACCTAACCCTATAAATCATTCAAAAAATGGTTTCATGGCATATTTCACCCTAGGGTTTGTTACTTTTATTATTTCAGTTATATGTATTTACACATTCTTGGTTAGTGCTTGTCTTTGTGTATTGCATATTTTTTGTTCTTGCTTTGTTTGCTTCATGATTTATAATCAAATTATGGATTCATGTGATGAAAATGAAACAACTATGAATATGTAATATGATGAACTAGCATACATCCAATAGGGCTAAACTCTAATCTATAACAGCATTTTGTGGTTGCTAATGGTCCAGACCTCAAAACTCCAAGACATGGAATACATACGTCTTGCAAACATGACTAATATATATATATATATATATATATATATATATATATATATATCTGACTTCTCTATAAATAGAATTAAATCATATATGTATTTCAAACAAAAATAATGTCACCTAGATTTGTTTACACTCAGGACAGTATTCTTTGAAGTCTCTACAAACATCGACTCCTCACACTTTCCCCATCGCCCAATTTCATAGTCAGTAGTAGAGCAATTTTGATAGCATAGGACTCCTTGAAAGTCGCAAAAGCAACATGGGATTCCTCTCCAACATTGAAACAACCTCGCTTGACTCCATTACAGTCTGCATTGAAATGAACTGATGGCCCAACATAACATATATATTGAATTGACCTGAATTAAAATCAATACATTTAAAACGGCTCAACAATAGTATGATTACTTGCACAGCGTAATGTACTTTCTTGACTCCATTTCTTAGAAGTGGCCCAGTAATAAAACTATTGAAATGACCAAAATGGAAATCATTACGTTGAAATGGGCTAGTAGGCATACACGACCCAGCAGGAAAATTGAGACAGCCCAGCATAACATATGCGACCCAGCAGGAAACAACCAAACATTTGTTTGGTTTTATACTCAAGCTTTGCGTATCAACAACAAAAAAAAAATTGTTTTCCCTCAAAGAGAAGATGCATTTTGTTAATAAAAACAAGAAGATATACATATATGTTTGTCTGTGAATTGCAGATTCCCCTTTCCACTGTGCCGTTGTAAGTCTCCCTCCTACGCCTTGCTTTCTCTTCCACACATACATATCCCCTAATTTTGCATGAAAATCCTCCTACCAAACATATTTCTCAACTTAGACACTAACAACAACCTCCCTAAAATGAATAAAACAATTCTCCTTGCATAGGAAAACTCAAACTGCTTAACAATTTGCTCAATAGACTAGATTTTTTTAGGCTTAAGGAATATTTAGCCAAATGTACAAATTTTAAAACCCAAAAAATGGAGGGTACTCACTTAATACACGCAGACATACTAAACTCAACAAAACAAAATATGACAAATACATTCCTAGTGTGAGGATGCTCCTGCATCATTCTTCCAAGGAGCAGAAGAAGTATTCTTCACTTATTTTTCTTCAGCAGTTCTTCTACGCTTGTGCCCAGCTTGAGGATGTAATTTGCAGTCAACCATGTTGCATCTTCAACTGGTAGATTCTTCCACTTAGTTAGATACTAGAAATATTCTTTGCCCCTTGTATTTTTCACCATTTTTTTTGTCTAAAATGCTCTCAATCTCCTTTGGCACTTCCTTTGGTAGTTGCTGCTCCCATTGGATAACTTCATCTACCCCTGTTTCAATTTCTTTGGCTAGTTGTCATTCATCTTTGTATGGATATAGATCTACAACATTAAAGATTGGAGAAATTCCAATTCCTTTTGGCAATTCTATTTCATATGCATTATTTGAAAACTTTCTTATTACCTTGCATGGTCTTATTTTCTTTACCTTTAGCTTGTTGTATTCCCTTTTTGGGAACCTCTCTTTTCTGAGGTGAGCAAGAACAAAGTCTAAAACACTAAAATTGACCTCTCTTTTCTTTTGATCTGCCCTTAGCTTGTACTTGATGGTGTTTTCTTCAAGCTTCTTCTTTACCTGTTCATGCAAATTTTGCATGGCATTGGCGAATTCTTCTGCATCAGCACTCCTTGTCTCCATGCTACTTAGATTTATTAACTCATACACACCTCTTGGATGCATTACATACATGATTTGAAATGGACTCAATCCTGTACTTCTATTAAGAGAATTGTTATAGGCAAATTTAGCTTGTGCAAGTGCAAGATCCCATTGTTTTGGATGCATACTTACCAAGCTTCTCAAGATGTTGCCCAAGCTCCTATTGACAACCTCTATTTGGCCATCAGTTTGGGGATGATAGGCTAAACTAAAACTCAATTGTGTT
The DNA here is from genome assembly GCA_037957365.1 of Torreya grandis. Taxonomy (NCBI): domain Eukaryota; kingdom Viridiplantae; phylum Streptophyta; class Pinopsida; order Cupressales; family Taxaceae; genus Torreya; species Torreya grandis. Next base: position 925,141 of record JARHVA010004767.1, on the reverse strand, counting down.
CCCAATTTCTTCCATAAGGTTCTCCAAAAATGTCCAACAAATTTGGTATCCCTATTAGAAATAATGCTTCTAGGCAATCCATGTAATCTAACAACATCCTGAAAGAATAGATTTGCTATGTGAGTAGCATCACTTGTTTTTGAACACAGAATAAAATGAGCCATCTTTGAAAACCTATCTACCACAACAAATATGGAATCATGGCCTTTTTGAGTTCTTAGCAAACCAAGTACAAAATCCATGCTTATTGAATCCTAATGCCTATTTGGAATGGGTAGTGGTTGGTACAAACCTACATTTTGACTGCTTCCCTTGGCATATTGGCATGTTTTACATCTTTCAACAAATTTATTGACATCAGTACCCATACCTAGCCAATAGTAATGAGCACTCAATTGTGCTAATGTCTTATTCTACCCAAAATGCCCTGATAAGCTGCCACTATGCTTTTCCTTCAACAAATTCTCTCTCATGGAACTCTTGGCAATTCAAAGCTGGCTACCTATGAACAACAGACCCTCTTGGACCATGAAATCTATCCAAGGACTTATATCAACCCCTACTGGATTCATGCAAGCTTCATATGGTTCCTTGAAGTCTAGATCTTCCTTATATAGCTCCTTCAAATCTTCAAATCCCAAAATGCTTACTTGAGACTCCTGCATGATCAGATTTCTCCTGCTTAGAGCATCTGCAACCTTGTTAGATTGTCCTTTCTTGTGCTTAATAGTGAGTGTGAAGCTTTGTAAAAATTCAATCCATTTGACATGCTTTGGATTCAACTTATTCTGATTGCTAATGAACTATAAAGCATAATTGTTAGTGAACAAAACAAATTCTTTAGGCAAAAGAGAGTGCCTCCATTTCTTCAAAGCTTGTACAAGAGCGTAGAATTCTTGATCATAAGCTGAGTACTTCTTCTTAGCATCACTTAACTTCTCACTAAAGTATGCTATAGGCTTCCCATCTTGGCTTAAAATAACACCTATTGTAGTTCCACTAGCATCACATTCTACTTGAAAAAGCTTATTGAAATCAGGTAAGGTTAGGATTGGTTCTTCAGTTACCTTCTTTTTCAATAATCTAAAACTCTTATCAGCAGCCTCAGTCCAACAAAAACTTCTTTTATCACCTTTGATTGTCTCTATCATTAGAGCAACAATCCCACTAAAATTTCTTATGAATTTCCTATAGAAGCTAGCCAAATCCTGAAAGCTTCTTACCTCATATGTACTCCTAGGTGTAGGCCACTCAAGTATAGCCTTAATATTTTCCTTATCCATCTTCAATCCTTCTTTTGAAATCACAAACCCCAAATATATCAACTCTATTTTTAGAAAACTGCACTTTTTAACATTGATTAACAACTTCTCCTCATGTAACTTACTCAATACCATCCTCAAATGTTTCAAATGATCTTATTTAGTTTGATTAAACACCAAAATATCATCCAAATATACTATCACAAACTTACCAGTGAACTCCTTCAGCACTTCATTCATCATCCTCATCAAGGTGCTTGGTGCATTGGTTAGTCCAAATGGCATAACTAACCACTCATAGAGTCCATCATTGGTCTTGAAGGCTGTTTTCCATTCATCCCCTTCTCTTATCCTAATCTGATGGTAACCAATTTTCAAGTCTATCTTAGATAAATATGTAGCTCCACTTAAACAATCAAGTAAATCATCAATTTTAGGCAATGGAAATCTATACCTGATAGTAATCTTGTTGATTGCTCTGGAGTCTGTACACATTATCCAACTCCCATCCTTATAGGGACTCAACACTATGGGGATAGCACAAGGACTTAAACTCTCTCTTACCAATCCTTTGTCTAACAATTCTTGAACTTGGTGCTTGATCTCTTCATTTTCCTTTGGTGTCAACCTATAGGCAGCCTTGTTTGGAAGATTTGCTCCTGGGATCAAGTCTATGTGATGGCTAATGCTTCTCAATGGTGGTAACTCATTAGGTAAATCATCTACCACAATCTCAATGTACTCATTCAACATATCTTGAATCTCTAAAGGCAAATCAATCAACTTAGTACTAGTGACTACACTCAGCTTATCAATCACATCAAAGTTTACCTTTTCCTTCTTCATTTGATGTAGAAACTCTTTACCACTCACTATCAATAATTTAGAATTATATTCTACAACAGTAGTAACCTCTTCTTTCAATGGCGTGAGTGTATGGTTGATCCCATCCTTTTCAAACATATATGTATTCTGCCTTCCATCATGCATGGCCTTCCTGTCAAATTGCCAATGCCTTCCAAGCAAGATATGACATACATCCATGGGCATGACATCACATAAAATCTGATCCTTATATGTTCCTATCTAAATATCTACTTTACATTGTTCACTTACCAGGGGTTTGTGTCCTTTTTGTAGCCAAGAGACTTGATAAGGTGTAGGATGTACCTCCTTCTTCAAGCCTAGTTTCTCCACCAACTCAGTTGACACAAGATTGTCAGTACTCTCGTTGTCTATGATGACCTTGCAAAATTTCCCCTTACTTTTACATGTGGTTCTAAATAAATTTTTCCTTTGAGGTGGTTCTACAACTTCTTTATTTGGCTTTAACAAGATTCTTTTCATTAAAAGAGACTCACCTTCTTTTGGGGTATCTTCATAAGCTGCTGCAACTTCTTCATTTTTTTCTTCACCTTGAGTCACATGTACACCCCTCTCATGGCTGGTAGAAGGGTTCTCTAGACACTCATATGCCCTGTGTCCTGCATACTTGTTGCACTTAAAGTATTTGCCCATGAATCTTCCTCTTCCTCTTTGATATCCTTGGTATGGCCTTCTTCCTCTTGGTGTATAACTGCCTCTTAAACTTTGTGAGCTGCTGGCCTCTTCTTGAGATGTTTGCAGCTATCTTCTACCTCCTTGAAATCCTCTACCTCTGATGGATCTGCCCCTTCCTCTTGAGAAGGATGTTTGTTTCCTTGTAATCTTCTCTTTAGCTTTTAAGGCAAATTGATATGCCTCCTCAACTGTCTTAGGAATGAGAAGACTAATCTCATCTTGAATGGAAAATTTTAACCCATTAGTGTATCTAACTACCTTTTCTGTGTCATCCTCAATATGACCTGATCTTATAGTCAACCTATAAAATTCTTCAGTGTATTCTTTTATAGACATCTCTTTTTGCTTCAAATTTTGTAATTGCTTAAAAATATTTGCTTGATAATCTTTAGGCATAAACTTACCTTTCATTTTTGCTACCATTCTATCCCATCTTTTGATCTTTGGCTTCCCTTTCCTTCTTCTTTCTTCTTGCACTGCATCCCACCACAGGGATGCATGGCTCTTTAGCCTCGTCATGGCATACCTGACTTTCTTATCATCTTCTTTAATTCCTTCATGTTCAAAGTATTTATCTAATGCATTAATCCAATCAATTAATTCTTCCACATTCAAATTACCTTCATACATTAGAACCTCCATTTTTGGCTTTGTGTTCACCTTCATAATGGCTCTAATCAACCTATCTTCAGTTGTTTCTTCTTCCACCACCAATTTATCTTCTGGTGGCTCCTCTTCTCTATCACTGACTTCACCCATGTCAATGCCTCTTCTTTGAGCCATCTCTAGGTCTTGTAGCCTAGCTATCAGGTTCCTAATCTCTTTTGCCAGTGCAACCTGTCCTCTAGGTCTCCTTCCTCCAGCTCTACCTCTGTTCCTAATTCTCATGGCCATCTTGCTTCTTCTTCACAAATCATGTTCTTCTTCTCTTGGATCTTTAGATTGTACACAATCCCTTGAGCTTCGATACCAAATGATGAACCAACATACATCTAATAGGGCTAAACTCTAATCTATAACAACATTTTATGGTTGCTAATGGTCTAGACCTCAAAACTCCAAGACATGGAATACAGACGTCTTGCAAACAGTACTAATATATATATATATATATATATATATATATATATATATATATATATATCTGACTTCTCTATAAATAGAATTAAATCATATATGTATTTCAAACAAAAATAATGTCACCTAGATTTGTTTACACTCAGGACAGTATTCTTCGAAGTCTCTACAAACGTCAACTCCTCACACTTTCCCCATCGCCCAATTTCACAGTCAACAACAAAGCAATTTTGACAGCATAAGACTCTTTGAACTTCACAAAAGCAATGTGGGCTTCCTCTCCAGCATTGAAATGGCCTCGCTTGACTCCATTACAGTCTGCATTGAAATGAACTAATGGCCCAGCATAACATATATATTGAATTGACCCAAATTAAAATCAATACATTTAAAATGGCCCAACAGTAGTATGATTACTTGCACAGCGTAATGTCCTTGCTTGACTCTAGTTCTTAGAAGTGGCCTAGTATTGAAATTATTGAAATGACCAAAATGGAAATCATTTCATTGAAATGGCCCAGCAGGCATACGCGACCCAGCAAGAAAATTGAGACGACAGCATAACATATGCGACCCAACAGGAAATGACCAAACATTTGTTTGGTTTTATACTCAAGCTTTGCGTATCAACAACAAAACAAATTTTTGTTTTCCCTCAAAGAGAAGATGCATTTTATTAATAAAAACAAGAAGATATACATTTATGTTTGTCTACGAATTGCAGATTCCCCTTTCCACTGTACCACTACAAGTCTCCCTCTTATGCCTTGCTTTCTCTTCCACACATACATATCCCCTATTTTTGCATGAAAATCCTCTTACCAAACAAATTTCTCAACTTAGACAATGACAAAAACCTCCCTAAAATGAATAAAATAGTTCTCCTTGCATAGGAAAACTCAAACTGCTTAACAATTCACCTAATAGACTAGATTTTTTTAGGCTTAAGGAATATTTAACCAAATTTACAAATTTTAAAACCCAGAAAATGGAGGGAACTCACTTAATACACCTAGACATACTAAACTCAAAAAAATAAAATATGACAAATACATTCCTAGTGTGAGGATACTCCTGCATCATAATATGTGATAATAGGACTAGTAAGACTAAGCATATTATTGATATAAATAAACAATATATTATATAAGTTCCTTATTTTGTTCCTAAAATTGTACTAACACTAATTGAAGTAGCTATGGTAAATTATTATTTTTATATGTATAATGATGCATATGTGATTTTTAATTATTTTTCACCTTTTACTCATATATATTTTAGTGTTCCCATTCTTGACATGAATAATCAATTATCCCATTTGAACAATCATCTTGAGTGTTCTACTATTTATACTATTGATATAATGACTGTGATGCATTCAATAGGTGATCTACAAATAAAAGTATGTTATTTATCCCTTCATTTTTAATCTTCAAATGTTAATATTTATTACAATGCCATCCCTTCTAATTAGATTCCTAAATATGTACTTTTAATGCCTCTTGTAAATGGTTTGGTAATAACATCATGGAGATATTCATACACACCTTAATACATTGTTTTGATCTATTAAAAACTATTGCATTTTAATATTACTTAATTTATTTCCTAAAATCTTGATTGGTGATTCACTAGCATGGTTTAATGATTTAAACTTGTGGGTATTTACATTCCTTCAAATTTTTATAATAAGCTTTCTTATATCAATTTATCACTAATAATGAACCCCATACCACATTTCAGATTATTCCATCTATTCAAAAATGTCCCTAAGAGGATGTTTGGGGTTATGTATTTAAATTTTGATGTATATTTACTCATTAGTGTATGAACCATATAATCTTGAAATGTAATACACATTTATCAATAACCTTTTAACACCTCTAAAATATAAGATGCCTTATATGTGAGCTTGAATGAATGATTTATTTAGTTAACGAATGAATTATTGCATGGGATATTAAATAGCCAAAACATAAGCATGAACAACTTCCTAAAAAATAGAAGGTATAGACATAAAGTACCCAAAATAGTTTGTCATAGGTAGAACAACCTAAAACAATAATACTAATTAGCTATGGTGAATTAATCATCATATAATAATATCTAACATTCTCACCCTTAATTCAACATATCTTGAAGTGAACAAGAGATAAATTCTCTAAATGTCTTAAATTTATCACGTGCAAGTGATTTGGTGAAGACATATGCATATTGTTAATCTATCAAGAAATATTGGAGTTGGATGTTGTGTTACTGAACATGTTCAGATATGAAATTAACTTAAACCTCAATGTGTTTTGTGTTCATGAAGTACTAGTTTGTGAATAAGTTTGAGAACGCCCTCATTATCATAGTACACAATTTTAGATTTATTATGTGGTACTCTCAATCCTTATAGTATGTGACGTAACCATACATAGATAGATCCTCCTGCAATATGATATTCTACTTTAATGGAAGATTGAAAAATAAAGTTATATTTATTGATCCCCTAGGATATATGAGCATAGCCCAAAAAGAACACAAATCCATAAGTGGATTTTCTATTATCAATATTTCCTGCATGATCTAAATATAAATATATTATCAAGAAAAAATTATCATTCTTCTTATACTCTAGGTAGAAGGCCATTATTACCTTGATATATCTTAGTATTCACTTTTCTACTTTTTAGTGAGACATATTTGTCTCCTACATGCATTGCGAAAGATAACTAACTTTATAGCTAATGTCTGACCTAATATATGTTATGTAAATAAGACTCCCAATCAATTATTGATAGATATTTATATTTACTTAGGGTAATAGATTTGTACAAGATAATTTAAGCCTTGTATCCATATGTGTAATATTTAGATTAATATCCATCATCCTAAATTTCTCAAGCATTATCTTGGCATATTTCATCTGGGACACAAATATGCGGTGTTCCTTTTGCCATAATTCTAATCCTAGATAATAGTGTAGAAACCCAAGATTTATCATGTTAAATGATTGATTAATATATTTATTGGTTGAATTTTTCATCTTCACTAAATTTCTAGTGATTAATATATCATCAACATACACTACATGATCTGGGCAACAATTCAGGTGATGGTTCCACCCACATTGATGATGGAAGTTCTAGGAGCCATAACTTTTGCACTGTAACTCCAATTGACTTTTCGTTTGAACCATTGAAAAGATAATAATGAGGAGAACATGGTGATATGTCATGGAGCTTTGATTGATGAATTTTGACCCTATAAAACCTAATGGAAGTACCTAAAATTTCAATTTTAGTAGTGCAATCTAAAAATAGTAAGTTTCTAAAAATAGTAATTCCTCAAATTTTGTATTTTTTTAAATCATGGAAGTTAAAATAATTCATCTCCCTCAAGATTGGTGACCTTCCAAATCCTCTCCCTAATTTCCAAATGTGTATAAATGAAGATGTAACCCAAAATGGAGATCAAACATCTCTTCTTAGAGATAAGCATATAGCTGTATTTCGATCTTGAGTAATAAAACATCTCTTCTTAGAGATTTCATTATTAATATTTTATTTTTGTGTTCTTGAAATATTTATCAACCAAAATTTTTGATTTTTGGATTAGTGGTATCAGATCAGTGTGTCTTGAGAGTGTATGATCTCGAGGATGAGGTCAGGATACAAGAAGCTTGGGTGGAAAACAACAGAGCTTCCAAACTATCCACGTATTCACTCTAAATGACTTCAAATGGTAGATGATACTGAGACATCTTATCCTTTAAAATAAATAGTAAATTAATCCCTCTAATGGCAATAAGCATAGATGATACAACAATTTTCCCAAATTCTCCAACAACTTTTGATGGAAATTTTTGGCTCCTCATCTACACTTTTTGGCTCCTCATCCATGGACCATCCTTTTAGTGCCCCAACACCCTTCAAGGTTTAGGTAAATTTTTATATTCCTAAATTTGAAGGAAAAATCTCTGTTGATGTAGTAGAAAATTGGTTGGATCAATTATCTTCCTACTTCTTTGTAAATAAGTTCACTGATGGAGAAAAGATCACTTTTGCTCTTTTGAAAGCATCATTTCCCATGAAAAATTGGTGGGAAGTGTACAAAAAGAGGTTCAATATAGATGACATTGGCCTTGAGGTGGAACCTACCTAGGATGATTTCATGGAAGCGGTAAAAGAAGAATACTATCCCATTGGAGCATATGATGATCTATACATATAGTAGTAATAACTTCACCAAGGTAAGGACCAATTTGTTCAAGATTACACAAAAAATTTCATTCATTGTCTGCAAGATTGGGCATCCAAGAAAGTGAGAAACATAAGACTCTCAAATATCATGGTGGACTACAATGGTACATATGGGAGGAAATGAAACTCTTTAATTTAAAAAACCTCAGTGAGGCATAAAATTTTACAGTGAAGATTGAGCAGAACCATGATAGAAATAATACAAAGAGTCAACCCTCAAAATGGAAAAATGACAAGGAAGGTCAAACATGAGGCCAAAATTGGAAGCAAAAGGAGTTTCAATATAATAAACCCCAAAAGGGGAAGGCTAGAAAATGGTGTGATTACCACAAAACTAAAACTCACTCTGAAGAAGAATGTTGAGCCATCAAGTCACTACTTTTTGAGTCACAATACTTGACATCTACTACTCTATCTCATACACAACGTATAGTCAAAGAGGATGAAGAAGAGATTGTAGATGCTGAGTCTGACACCATCATCACTTCATCACATACCCATGAGGAAAGGCTAGATGCTAAGGAAAAAAAATTTCCACTCCAAATTATGGGTAAAAGGTAAGTCTCTACATTTCATTCTTGATAGTGGGAGTCAAAAGAATTTAATCTCTGCTAAAGTTGTGAAAAGTATGAATCTATCCATGAAGCCTCACCCAAATCCATATAGTATTGGATGGTTGAGCCTAGGGAGAGACCTTCATGTCACCCATTGGTGTCTTATTTCATATGTAATAAAACCTTTCCAAGAAGAAGTCTTGTGTGATGTGGTCAATCTAGATGTTTGTGATGTACTCCTTGGTCAACTATTTATGTATAATCAACATGTCATCTATGAATCACAAAATTGAAGAATCACCCTCACTTTTGGAACATAGCACTATAGGGTACCAGAGGTACCACCTCCCACATCTGTTTCCCTGATTAGTGTTAAACAATGTAAGAGATTGGTAGAAAAGACAAAGTAATTTATTCTCATGGTGGTCAAACCACATAAATCCAAGAAGGCCAATGTTGCGATCTTGAAAACACAATCAACACAACAACAAAATTAGATGGGAAAAATCATAGGAGAATATGATGACTTATTCAAGTCACCCATAGGAGTTCCACTACATTGTCAAGTAAAACATTCTATCAATTTGATCCTAAGGTCACCTTTGCCTAATAGATAGATCAGTTTTAGAGAATGATGAGATAAAAAGATAGATTCAAGAATTGATCCAAAAGGGTTACATCAAGCCAAGCTCTTCACCTTGTGGTAGCCCAATTATCCTAGCACCAAAGAAAGATGAAACATGGAGGCTTTGCATTGACTATCGAGCCATGAATAAAATCACTATGAAGAATCACTACCCTCTCCCCAAGATTGATGACCTGCTAGACCAACTCCATGATGCAAAGTTATTCACCAAAATTGATCTCAAATATAACTATCACCAAATTCCCATCGATCCCACTGATGTTTGGAAGACTACATTCAAATCTAAGGAGGGGCTCTTTGAATGGTTGGTTATGCCTTTTGGCTTAACTAACACACCTACAACCTTCATGAGGATGATGGATGACATCTTGTGACCCTTCACCAAATCATTCATGGTTGTCTACCTAGATGACATACTCATCTATATTATAACATGGGAGGAACATTTACAACATGTTCACAAGGTGCTTCAAACTCTTTGGGAGCACAAGTTGTACGCAAATCTTGACAAATGCACATTTGGGATGACAACAATTTAGTACTTTAGGTATGTTATGAATGAAGAATGGGTCTATGTTGATCTAGAAAAGATTTGGGTTATTCAAGAATGGCCTACACTAAGGACCCTCACAAAACTTCACAGATTCTTGGGTCTTACAAATTTCTATCATAGGTTTGTTCTTGTATTTTCACATGTTGCTTGGTCACTAACCCAAGTGACTAAAGGAGGAGCTAAAGCTACATTTAGTGGGGTGAAATAAAAAAAAGGGAATTTGAGAATTTGAAGAACAAACTTTGCTCAGTCCTTGTTATTGCCTTGCTAAATTTGCATCAACCTTTTGATTTGATGATAGATGCATCTGAATATGTTATGGGAGCTATCATCATGCAACATGGCCATCTTGTTGCATATCACAGTGAAACTTTCACTGATATTGTCAAAAAATATCTGACATATGATAAGGAGCTCTATGCCATTGTGTAAGCCTAAAAATAATGGAAACACTACATCTTAGGAAAAGAGATGGTCATCTACACTGACCATAGACCATTGGAATACATCCAGACATAGAGAAAATTGTGAAATGAGAGGCACTAAAAGTGGGCCACATATCTTCAACATTTCCATCTAATAATCAAACACAAAAGGGGAGCTCAAATATAGCTATAGATTATCTGAGCCACCCACCAATTACTATACTCACAATAGTTCTTAACCTGTGTGGACATGATACTGCCACTTGGGGTGCTATATATGAAGTAGATCTTGCCTTTCTTGATACATATTAGGTGATTCAAAAAGGTAAACATGTTTCTAATTTATATTTGCAAGATAATTTCCTCTATCATATGGGGCACACATGTGGTCCAGCTATAGAGTAATAGAAGATTATATGGGAAGCACATTTTAGTAGCATAGCTAAACACTTTGGTGTAGAAAAGACATTGGCAGTTCTTCAAAAACACTACTACTAGCCCTATATGTGAAAGGATGTGGAAAGGTATCTCAAATATTTCACCCCATGTACAATATCCAAGCAAAAAAATAAGAATCAAGGATTATACATGCCATTTCTAGAACCAACTAGGCCTTGGGAATCTGTCTCAATGGATTTTCTCTTAGGTTTGTCCACTTCAAAACATGGTAAGGACTAAATTTTTGTTGTAGTTGATTTTAAAAAAAAAATGGATATCATGATTTCTTGTAATAAAAATATATCTATTGAAGAAATTGCTCAACTATATTTTAGTCATATATGGCTCCATTTTGGTCTCCCCAAGTTCCATTGTCTCAAATTGAGATAACAGTTTCTTGAGCATCTTTTAGTCCACTCTATGGAAGATGATGGATACCAAGCTGATGAAGACCACAACCTTCTATCTATAAACTAATGGTCAGAGAGAGGTGGTGAACCAATTTTATTGTTCACATGATTTGGATGTGTCACTCAAAACATCCATGCACATGGGATGAGGGGTTTCTTTTCATACAACATGGATATAATCAGGTCCTGCACAACTCAACCAAACACAGTCCATTCCAAGTATGCTTCAAGTTCTAACCCATAAGACCAATTGATATAGATGTTCCATTATACACCATGGAATACACACCTCATGGAAGATCTGAGGCAATGAAAGCAACAAAGTTCATTGAAAAAATGCAACACATCTAGCAACAAGATCATGACATCTTGGAGAAGATGAATCAAAAGTATAAGCAATGCCATGACAAACATAAGATTACATACCATTTTAATTTGGGTGATAAGGTTTGTTTGTGGATTCAAAAGGAATGACTTGCAGGCCCACACAAAATTTTTTTGCCTCTGTGATATGGTCCCTACACCATCACCAAAAATGTTAGAGAAAATGGTTTGAGTTAAACCTACCTTCCTACATTGGTCTGCATCCAATATTCAATGTGGATCTCCTCAAATTATATCATCCACCTCTATTAGACACTTAAGTCTTAAAAAAACAACTAGACATTAATGAGCTTGATCCATAGAGTTTTGCTCTAGTGGAGGAGAATTAGATTGTGGACACCTGGATGAAGACAATAAGAGGACGCTCTATTTCAATTTATCAGGTGGTTAAAAGGGGTCAACTTAACTACCAAGGTGAGTGGCTCATAGAGAATTAAATCAAGACACAAATAACACACCTGATGAGGAACATTGATGTAATGGGGACCATTGATTCTCAAGGAGGGAGGAATGATCTAGGCAATAATTCAAGCGATAATTCAGGTGATGGTTCCACCCTAATTGATGATAAAACTTTTGGGAGCTATAAATTTTGCACCATAGCTACAATTGACATGTCATTTAAATCATTGGAAAGATAACAAGGAAAACATGGTGAGATTGCATGGAGCTTTGCTCAATGATGTTTGACCCCTAAAAACCTAATGGAAGTGCCTTAAATTTCAATTTTAGTAGTGTAGTCTAAAAATAGTAAATTTTTAAAAATAGTAATTACTTAAATTCTATATTGTTTTAAATCATGGAAGTTAAACCAATTCATCTCCCTCAATATTTTTGACATTCCACATTCTCCCCCTATGTTTAAAATGTGTATAAATGAAGATGTAACCTAAAATGGAGATCAAACATCTCTTCCCAGAGATAAGCATATAGGTTATATTATGATCTTGAGTAATAAAACATCTCTTCTCAGAGAATTCATTATTACTATGTTATTTTTGTGTTCTTGAAATATTTGTCAACCAAAACTTCTAAGTTTTTGATCAGTGGTATCAGAGAAGTTTGTCTTGAGAATGTATGATCCCAAGGATGAGGTCAGGCTACAAGAAGCTTGGGTGGAAAATAACAGAGCTTCCAAACTATCCACCTATTCACTCCAAATGACTTCAAATGGTGGATGCCACTGAGACATCTGATCCTTTCAAGGAAATGGTGAATGAATCCCTCCAATGGAAACAAGCATAGATGCTACAACAATTTATCCAAATTTTCCAACAAATTTTGATGGGAAATTCTAGCTTCTCATCTGCACTTCCTAGCTCCTCATCCATGGATTATCCTTTTAGTGCCCCAATACCCTTAAAGGTTCAGGTAAAATTTGATATTCCTAAATTTGAAGACTAAATCAATGCTGATGTAGTAGAAGATTGGTTGGATCAATTGTCTTCCCACTTCTCTATAAATATGTTCATCGAGGGAGAAAAGATCACTTTTGCTCTTTTGAAAGCATCATTGCCCATGAAAAATTTGTAGAAAGTGTACAAAAAGAGGGTTAGTACATATGACATTGGCCTTGAGGTGGAACCTACCTGGGATGATGTCATGGAAGGGGTAAAGGAAGAATACTATCCCATTGGAGCATAGGATGATCTATACATATAGTGGCAACAACTTCACCAAGGTAAGGACCAATCTATTCAAGATTTCATAGAGATTTTTCATTCTTTGTCTACAAGATTGGGTATCCAAGAAAGTGAGAAACATAAGACTCAAATATCATGGAGGACTATGATGGTACATAAGGGGGGAAATGGAACTCTTCAATTTGGAAACCCTTGATGAGGCATACAAGTTTGTAGTGAAGATTAAGTAGAAGCATGGTAGAAAGAATATGAAGAGTCAACCCTCAAAATGGAAAAATGATAAGGTCAAACATGAGGCCAAAATTGGAAGTAAAAGGAGTTTGAAGATAAGAAACCCTAGAACAGAAAGGTTAGAAAATGGTGTGATTACCACAAAACTGAAACTCACTCCAAAGAAGAATGTCGAGCAACCAAGTCACTACTTTCTAAGTTATAATACTTGACATCTACTACTCTATCTCATACACAACCTACAGTCGAAGAGGATAAATAAGAGATTATAGATGTTGAGCCTAACACCATCATCACTTCATCTTAGACCCATGAGGAAAGGCCAGATGAAAAGGAAAGATTGTTCTACTCCAAATTATGGGTAAAAGGTAAGCCTCTACATTTCATTCTTGATAGTGGGAGTCAAAAGAATTTAATTTCTACTAAAGTTATGAAAAGTCTAAATCTATCCATGAAGCCTCACCCAAAGCCATACAATATTGGATGGTTGAGCCCAGGGAGATACCTCTGTGTCACCCATCAGTGTCTTCTTTCATATGCAATAAAACTTTTCCAAGATGATGTCTTGTGTGATGTGGTTATTCTATATGTGTGTGATGTACTCCTTAGTTAGCTATTCATGTATGATCGACATGGAATTTATGAATCACAAACCTAAAGAATCACCTTCACTCTTGAAACATGGTGCTATAGGGTAGTAGAGGTACCACCTCCCACATCTATCTCCTTGATTAGTGCTAAGTAATGTATGAGATTGGTAGAAAAGACAAAGAAATTTGTTTTCATGGTGGTCAAACCATAAAAATCCAAGAAGGTTGATATTAAAATACTAACTACATAATCAACACAACAATAAAAGTAGATGGGACAAATCATAGGAGAATATGATGACTTATTCAAGTCACCCATAAGAGTTCCACTGCATTGTCAGGTAAAACATTCTATCGATTTGATCCTAGGGTCACCTTTGCCTAACAATCCTGTGTATCATAGATCAGTTTTGGAGAATGATGAGATAAAAAGATAGATTCAAGAATTGATCCAAAAGGGTCACATCAGGCCAAGCTCTTCACCCTATGGCAACCCAATTGTCCTAGAACCAAATAAATATGGAACATGGAAGCTTTGCATTGACTATCGAGCCCTAAATAAAATCACTACCGTCTCCCCAAGTATGATGACCTACAAGACCAACTCCATGGTGTGAAGTTATTCACCAAAATTGATCTCAAATTTGGCTATCACCAAATTCCCATGTATCCCACTGATGTCTAGAAGATTGCATTCAAATATAAGGAGGGGTTCTTTGAATGGTTGGTTATGCCTTCTGGCTTAACTAACATACCTACAACCTTCATGAGGATGATGGATGACATCATGTGACCATTCACCAACTCATTCATGGTTTTTTACTTGGATGACATACTCATATATAGTAGAACATGGGAGGAACATCTGCAGCATGTTCATAAGGTGCTTCAAACTCCTTAGGAACACAAGTTGTATGCAAATATTGACAAATACATATTTAGGATGACAACAATTTAGTACCTTAGGTATGTTGTGAATGAAGAAGGGGTCCATGTTGAACCAAAAAATATTTAGGTTATTTAAGAATGGCCTACACTAGGGACCCTCACAGAACTTCATAGCTTTATGGGTCTTTCAAATTTCTATCACAAGTTTTTTCTTGGATTTTCACATGTTGCTTGGTCACTAACCCAAGTGACTAAAGTAGGAGCTAAAGCTACATTTTAGTGGAATGAAATACAATAAAGGGAATTTGAGAATTTGAAGAACAAAATTTGCTCAGCGCCTGTTCTTGCCTTACCAAATTTACATCAACCTTTTGAGTTGATGATAGATGCATCTGAATATGATACGGGAGCTGTCATCATGCAACATGGTCATCCTATTGCATATCATAGTGAAAATTTCACTAATACAGTCATGAATTTTTTGACATATGATAAGGAACTCTATGTCATTATGAAAGCCTACAAATAATGGAAACACTACATCTTGAGGAAAGAGATGATCATCCACATTGACCACAGACTATTGGAATTCATTTAGACATAGAGAATACTATGAAATGAGAGGCACTAAAAGTGGGCCACATATCTTTAGTAATTCCATATAATAATCAAACACAAAAAGGGGAGATCAAATACAACTATAGATTGTCTGAGCCACTCACCAATTACTACACTCACAACAGTTCTTGACCTATGCAGACATTGGACTACCCCTTGGGGTGCTCTGTATGAAGCATATCCTACCTTTGTTGATACATATTAGGTGCTTTAAAAATGTAAAAATGTTTTTGATTTCTATTTGTAAGATAATGTCCTCTGTCATATGGGGCACATCTGTGTTCTAGCTATAGAGCAACAAAAGATGATATGGGAAGCACATTTTAGTAGGATAGCTAGACACTTTAGTGTATAAAAGACATTGGGAGTTCTTTAGAAACACTTTTACTAGCCCCATATGCAAAAGGATGTGGAAAGGTATCTCAAATCTTGCACCCCATATGCAATAACCAACCCAACAAATAAGAAGCAAGGATTGTACATGCCATTGCTAGAACCAACCAGGCATTGGGAATCTATCTCAATGGATTTTCTCTCAAGTTTTCCCACTTCAAAACATGGTAAGGACTATATTTTTGTTGTAGTTGATCATTTTTAAAAAATGGCTATCATTATTACTTGTAAAAAAAAAATATTTGCTAAAGAAACTACTCAACAATATTTTAGTCATGTATGGCTCCATTTTGGTCTCCCCAAGTCCATTGTCTCAGATTGAGATAATAGGTTCTTGAGCATCTTTTGGTCCACTCTATAGAAGATGATGGATACCAAGATGATGAAGTCCAAAGCCTTCCATACACAAACTAATGGTTAGATAGAGGTGGTGAACCACTTGACTGTTCACATGATTCTTATGTATCACTCCAAACATCTATGCACATGGGTGAAGGGCTTCTTTTTATACAACATGGATACAATCGGGCCCTGCATAACTCGACCAAGCACAATCCATTCCAAGTATGCTTTAGGTTCCAACCCATGGCACTAATTGATATATCTATTCCATTATCCACCATGGAATACATACCTCATGGAAGATCTGAGGCAACAAAAGTGAAAAATCTCATTGAATAAATGCAACACATCTAGCAACAAGTTCATGACATCTTGGAGAAGATGAATCAAAAGTATAAGCAATGCCATGACAAACATAGGATTGTACTAGTTGTGGCTCTAGAAGGAATGACTTGCAGGCCCACATAGAAAAATTTGGCCTTTGTGATATGGTCTATACACCATCACCAGAAAAGTTAGAGAAAATGCTTTTGAGTTGAACCTACCAGCCTACCTTGGTCTGCATCCAATATTCAATGTGGAGCTCCTCAAACCATATCATCCACCTCTATTGGACACTTCAGTCATAGAAAAATAATTAGACATTGATGAGCTTGATCCATAGAGTTTTTATCCAGTGGAGGAGGATCAAATTATGGACACCTAGATGATGACAATAAGAGGATGCTCTATTCCACTTTATCGAGATGTCAAAAGGGGCCAGCTTAGCCACCAAGGTAAGTGGCTCACAGAGAAACAAATCAAGACAAAACTACCACACCTAATTAGGAACATTGATGTAATGGGTACCATTGATTATCAGGGAGGGAGGAATGATCTGGGTGACAATTTAGGTGATAATTTGGGTGATTGTTCCACCCCAATTGATGACAGAACTTCTGGGAGCCATAACTTTTGCACCGTAGCTTCAATTGACTCACCATTTAAATCGTTGGAAAGATAAGAATGAGGATGATGTGGTTGTATGGCTTGGATATTTACTATATGAAGTTTAACCCATGAAAACCCCATGTAAGTGCCCTATATGTCAATTTTAGTAGTGTAATCTAAAAATAGTAAGTTTCTAAAAATAGTAATTCCTCAAATTCTATATTATTTTAAATCATGGAAGTTGAAACAATTCATATCCCTAAATATTGGTGACCTTACACATCCTCCCCCTACTTTAAAAATGAGTATAAATGAATATATAACCTGAAGTAGAGATCAGACATCTTTTCCCAGAGATAAGCATATAGTTGTATTGTGATCTTGAGTAATAAAACATCTCTTCTCAGAGAATTAATTATTACTATGTTATTTTTGTGTTCTTGAAATATTTTTCAACCAAAAATTTCAATTTTTGGATCACTAAAAAAATCACACTCTTCCCCCTTGCTATTTGAGTTAGAGATTTAGATCATAGGTACTCCTATGGAATCCATGCTAAATGAGATGCTCATTGATTTTTATGTACCATGATTTGGGAGCCTATTTAAGATCATATAAAGATTTGATGAGTTTACATACTTTTACTTCATTACGAGGAGTGGTAAAATCTTCTAGTTATGTCATGTAAATTTATTTTTGTATATCTCCTTTGAGAAAGGCACTTTTTACATATATTTAGTGGATATTCCATCCAAATTGTACAGCCAGATCAAATATCATTCTATTTTTCTTGATCTGGTTGTAGGTACAAATCTCTCCTCATAATATATGCATTCCTTTTATGTATATCCCTTTGATATGAATCAATCATTATGATTGTCAATACTACCATCTTCTTTGTATTTAGTTTTGAATCCCCATTTACAGCTGAATGGATTCTTCCCTAGTGAAAGATATTTAATCTACCAAGTTTTAGGTTTCATCAATTATTGAAATTATACATCCATGGAATCCTTCCAAGGTTTAGACTCTAGAGATTCCTAAAATGTAGAGGGATAATTTTATTCTACAACTATGCTCATTAGGGCCAAATTGACCTCATCTCGAATCATGTTGCAAGTCCTTAGTCTAGTACTTGATGTATCTATAATTATATCTAGTTTAGCATCCCTTAATATATAAGCTATAAAATTTAGGCATATGTTAAATGGCACATTTAGGTGATGGTGCTACACAATTGTTCTCATTATCATCACTATCTTCATCTGGTGGATTTCCATCTTTTGCATTCCTTATGGGATTGATTGGTGTACCAAGTGAGCCTATACAAAGAGATTGAAATTTTTTGTTCACAAAAAAATAAACATCCCTACTTGTGTATATTTTCTTGGTTTTTGGATCCATTAATATATAGTTAAGTACTTCTTCAATGTACCCTAATAAGACATACTTTTAGCTTTCATGTCAAGTTTATCCCTCTCCACTTTGGGACTATGAATATTTTCTTTACATTTAAAGATTCAAATACGTGATATATATGGATTGTGTCCCGACCATGATTTCTCTGGTGTTACCCAATCAAGAGCTATAGTGGGAACTCTATGGAGTTGATAGACAACATTTTTGACTGCTTCTACCCAAAATGTCTTTGTAAAACTTGAATCATGTAACAAACATTGCACCATTTCCATGATAGTATGATTCCTCCATTCAACCATAACATTTTTTTGGGGTGTATGTGGAGGTGAAGTTTGATAATGAAAGCCTTTTTATTTCAAAAATTCTTTGAATTCACTACTGGTGAATTCCCCCCTAAATTGAGTGAAGGCTTTTGATTTTCCAACCAGTCTCTATTTCAACAACTTTGATTTTTTTAAAAGTTTCAAAGGCTTGAATCTTTCTATTCAGATAGTAAACCCACATTTTTAAAATAAAAATAATAAACAAATATCAATAAGTAATCAAACCTATAATGTCTTGGTGACATCAGTTTGTATAGATCGATATACACCAGATCAAGTTTTCCATGGGCCTGATATTTGCTTTTCTAAAATGGAGCTCTATATTATTTGAATTATTAGTAATGTTTTTTGGAATAAAAATTATTAAGAGGTGGGGTGGTGAATTATTATTTAAAAAAAATATTATCAATTCCATTTAAGCATTCATGAACATTTATTCAAGCATGTAGATCAAACTATAACTAAGTAACCATTCACATATGCTTGAAACATAAGAACACAACATAACACAACATATATGTGGGAAAATGTAAATAGGATTAAAACCCATTAATATATTAAAATGGAATACAATTCTATAATAAAAACACCAAATTTAGTGAATCACCAATTTCACATGGAACGCCAACCCCAACTAGCTAAGTACTAACTCAACTAGGCTTTAGTAGGTGCCCACTTGTAAGGAGGCACCAACCCCCTAAATGACTCCATAAAAAATTATAAACCTAAAAACATTAATAAAATTTATATCTCATACAATAGATGATTATCTCATTCTTCATCTCTTCTCTCTCTTCTATCCTTCTCAAACTGCCTTCTAGGCTTCTTCACTCAACTAGTCCTCTTCTTGACTTGATTAGGTCATATGACCTTGATTTTCATGAATATTACCTATGTAAAACATTAATAATAGATCATATAAACTATTTTTATGGTCTAAAATATCTTATTCTACTTTAAAATATGTTATTCTATTTGTTTACTCTTTACACACTCTAATAGGCATAAAATTGGCTAGTATTTATACAAATCTCTTGTTCATATCCTTATTAATTAGACAAATACCCTTAACATCTTAGATTGGCCATGAAATTAATCTTAGGAAATATCATAGACATGGTTCCTTTATATTTTAACTACCTTAATTAGGCCTTATCTCACCTTTAGTTCTATGGAGACCTAATCCTATTGGGTATATTTAGAACATGTTACACTTTGATTTTCTTGAAGCACTTTAAAATAATTAATATGCTAAAAACATATAATATGTAACTAAAATATAAAAATAAAAATTTAATATTATGTCCATGAAACATTTTATATCCAACCAACATTTTAAGTATGCAATTAACATTGTTCACAATTAGGCCTGTGTATACCTAGAAAGTCTATCTTGAATCTAGTGAAGATGAAACACAATTTTTTCAAAAAACCATGGAAAAAAATCATTCATACATAATATAAATGAAATTATTTTTATAAAAATGTGATTTATACTTCACAACTTAGGGCAAAATGACTCAAATCCTTCTTTGCAAATAGCCCACTTAGAACTGCCAACTAGCCTCAAAACACAATCATGGATAACTTGATATTCAAAACCTAAAATAACACTTACCATGACCAATAAAACCATAAAAATATTATTTTAAATCTATAGGTAATTATAAAATACAAATATAACAAGGTATAATGTCAAATATTGCTCTTGCAGACCAATTTTTTGTCTTCAGTACACAGTCAAACCTGAACCAGTCAACCCATTTTGGCTTCAACATTTCAATCAATTTTATTGACTTAAAGGATTATAAAATGAATGGATAGGTAATTCAAGTCCAATAAATTAATATTATATGAGTTAGATACATTAACTCAGGGAACATAGACTCCAACTCATTACTACAACTTGCTTACCCAGATCTGCTAGTTTCCCTTAATACATAATCATGGTGAAAATGACTTCTAACACCTGTAAGATCACTTTAAAAAAAATAAAATTAATTTATATGATATTATGATATCATTATGTAACTCTCAGATAGAAATATATTAGTCATATGGTAATATTGGTCTTGTATACCAATCTCATAACCTTACACCTTCACTATTTTATCTCTACTGGACAAGTCAACTTATGAGCAAAATTTTCATCATATCCACTAACCACCAAAAATTATATCCAATATGATTATGTATTAAATTATTTAAAAATGTATTCATGTAATTTGATTCATACTAATCCATGATATCACATCCCTAATCATCTTCTCACTTCTACCTATGTTTCTCACTATTTTCACCATTAGGCTTTCTAGCAACTGGTCAACTTGTATGATCAGTTTAGAAAACTTGAAGGATAGAAACTACTTAAAATACACCATGGAAATCAAATACAAGTCTCAATATTTTTTATCTATTCATTTAACAACTTTTACTTGGTGAAATATGACCACTACATAAAATATTTAATTAATGAGGCCTTTCCTATAGGGTCCACTCACTCATCTGACAAACCAATCACACTTGGAGGCAACTGGGAGAGTTGAATATAACATAGAATCACTTAAATAGCCATTAAAATCAATTTTAAGCACTTTAGAATAAGATCTTTCATATCATGTTACTTTTAGGGTTCTTTGAGGGTTTAATCCATCTTTTAGTCTCAATGATCATTCATAATGCTTAGTCCCTCATTCCTAAAACCAATGATTAGAAATTTGATCTAGGTATCTTAAAAATCTACTATAAATAGATAAATTTCCCATGTAGAGGTTACAAATTCCAATAAACACTTGAAAGTCCTTCTCGGGTTGAGAACCCTTCATTCTATGCACTTAAGAAACCTCAAAACCACTTTTTATGCCTTTTCTTGTAAAATTTGACCTCAAACTTGGTAAAAATACCTA
The DNA here is from genome assembly GCA_037957365.1 of Torreya grandis. NCBI lineage: Eukaryota > Viridiplantae > Streptophyta > Pinopsida > Cupressales > Taxaceae > Torreya > Torreya grandis. The sequence goes on along the minus strand of JARHVA010004767.1, from coordinate 903,302 downwards.
GGAAAACCTATTAAACCACTAATAATTATGACATGCTCATTCTTATCTTGAAATCTAAAACTCATACCTAATTTGGCCATGTTTTCTCTCTTTGCTCTCTAGGCCTTAACCTATAAGTTACATTAAGTCTTAAAACTGACCTTCTAACCACTATTTAAGCTCTCAAAACCTAATAAAAAACTAAAGAAACCTATATTATGATCAAAAAATACTATACATCCTTCATATGCCTTGAAAACACCTCATGACATCTCATTTGGTCAGGCAAGGTCTAGAACTAGTCTAGTTGTAGATTTGGACTTAAGGTCCTACCCATGTAGGCTCACTTTGAAACTCTCTGGAGTGACCTAATGCCTCATATTCATGCTCAAAAAACCTTATATAGCCTCTTATTCCTATTTGCATCCAAATCACTAGGACATCATACTCAAGACTTCTCACTAGTCTCTTCATGCTGTGAATAGTGTCGTAACTAGGCTTCTCAAGCACTTGAAGCTTAACAACTAACCTTGAAATATTCATTGATGCTTATACATGTTTCTCACATGAATTTCATGATCCTTATAAAATATCATGCCTTTTGACATACCTCTTCATGCTCATCATGCACATACTCAAGATATGACTATGCTTGTTATGACTACGCCTCTCAAGACACCTTATACTTAAGGACTAGTACTCAAAACATGCTTACCTTAAACTAAATATTGACATAAACCTCATATGAACCATTAAGTTGCCTTCAAATTATCTCTCAATAGAGAGACAATAGGTTTCCTTCAAAGTCTCTCTTGTCGCATGGCTTATATCTCATAGACCACTTGCCATGCATCATCACATGATGTACCTTGACATCAATGACATCAGCCTTGACATCAATGACAACACTTCTCAACAAAATCCCCCTTTGTCATTGATGTGAAAAAATTCTTTTATCTAATCATTCTCATCTCCCCTAGTCTGGTTAATTTATCTTCTTAGACTTTTCTCTCCCTTTGACATTAATGACAAAGTTTCTTCCATAAATTTCCATTTGAAACCATACCTTCTTGCAACACTAGTTATGAAACACTTAATGCAACATGCTCCCCCTTATTCCATGCATACTATTTTCAAATGATCTCAGATTACAAGACCACTTCTCAACACATATGAAGATCAATCAACAACCTAGATAACTCCCCATCAAACCAAGCATCTACCATGCTTTTGATAACTAAATAGTGTCTCCATGAAGCCTAATGGAGTCACTTATTTCCATTGGGAACTAAGACAATACAAGTTTAGGAGATTCCCAAATTTTTATGCTCTTAAAAGATTGAATATACTTTAGTATCCTTTTAGGCTTGATTTGTAATGTAGGCTTAACCTCTTCATCAACCATTTGATCATCAATGTGCAATGCCAATAGGCATTTATAAATTGATTTCACATATGAACTATGTTTTATCATAAAAAATAATATGCTTGAGCTTATAGACTGATCATGGCTCATATTCACTATCTTTAGTTCCATTCATTCATTTAACTTCTTTATTACACTCTAGGGGCTTCAAACCCCCTATTTTTACTTGATGACCTTATAACTATATTAGGACAAAATATTGATATGTGTCCTACATTTGTTAAGCACGGGATATACTGAGAGGGGGGGGTGAATCAATATAACATATATCTTATAAATATTTTTCTTAACCAAATTCCACTTAATCAAACATTCAAGATATGTAATAAAACTCAAACAATAAACACCACACAAGATAGAGAGAGACACCAAATATAACATGGAAACTCAATGTGGGAAAAACCATGGAGAAGAATCTCAAGTATATGAATGAGCTCCAACCCAAACAATATTCACAAGCCAAGCTTGTAGGAGCACCAACCCCTTTGTTGAGCACCAATGCAACAACTATTCATGAGCACCAACCCACAAGAGCACCACACCCCTTTTTTGAGCACCAACCTAGCTACTATTCATGAGCACCAACCCACAGGAGCACCAACCCCTTTGCCAAGAACCAACCCAGCAATAATTCATGAGCACCAACCCACAGGAGCACCAACCCCTTTGTTGAGCACCAACCCACAACATCACCAACCCCTTTGTCAAGCACAAACCCAACAACAATTCATGAGCACTAACCCACAGGAGCACCAACCCCTTTGTGTATACCACACACCTATGTCTCAATGTTGCTATCTCAACAAATGATAGATCAATACATCTCTTTCCTCTCTTTGACCTTTGCTCTTCTAAGCTAGATATAACAAAGACAAATCATATTCATATCTCACAATTGCTCTTCTAAGCTAGATATTACAATATCAAATCAACCTCTATCTCTCATATATTACAAATGGATTTTCAAGCCTTTATTTATAGCTTTCCAAATGACCTTTGGCCTTCCCCCTTTGTGACCCTTCAATCCTCATGGAAAATGGCACCAAACTTGTATGACCCTTCATATTCAAGCCTTTGAAAAGTCATGTGGTGACCTTCATGACCATAAACATCCTTCCCACTTTTGTCCTCATCTTGGTGATTTTTCGTATTCCTCAAAGTGTCCCTTCAAGAGAAATTGTGCCCTTACTCTTTTGTCTTCACTTGGTGACTCTTGGAATTCTAAAAGATGACTATTCATGGGAAAATGCATCCCATCCTTCTTAGTCTTTACCCCATGGCTCTTTGACTTCTCCATGGGCCCTTCTTTTGTCTCATATGCAACCAAAAATATATTCGTTAATATTAAATAAATATTAACTCATATTAGCCAAGATATATTTATTAAAAACAACATTAAATGCAATGGGGCCTTTATCACCAATAATGCTAGACCTTTGACATTAATGACAATATTTCCAACAATCTCCCCCTTTGTCATTGATGGCAACCTCAATCCTAAAACTACCACATCCTGTCACCTGTACATACTATCATCTGAAAACATATAGTAACTCCCCCTTACTATAGCAACCTGTACCTATTCCCTGTAACTATTTTTTGCAATTATACCTGTACCTATTATTCTCCCCCTTTGACATCAATGGCAAAGGGCCTACCTGGAGCTAACACTTAGCTCCCCCTCAATTGATGCTGAAAATCAATGGAAGGAAGTAATAGAAATTACTCCCAACTCCTCTCGCCGATATTTGAATGTATCTTTTGATCATGCCTTTGAGAAGATATCTAATAAAACATATACATTGTTCCCTATCCTTTGAACATCTACAATCAACTCATTTGAATATTTTCTTCTAATCTCACAACCTTCAGCATGAAACCTTAATGTGTATCCTTGATCACATATTTGACTAACACTCAACAGATTATGATTAAGATCTTTTACATATAAAACATTCTTAGTCTTAGTTCTACCATAATCCAAACTTAGAGTACCTTTTCCAGCTATCCTGGTAGTGGTTTTATCTCTGAATCTCATTGTACCACCATTGATCTTCTTTAGAGTTGTGAACTTACTTTTATCACCTATCATATGCCTCAAACATCTGCTATAAATTAACCATGGCTAATCTTTACCTCTTACATGCAGAGCTATCTGAACCATCATAGAATCTTCAGGTTGTTTCTTCTACCATGAACATGTCTGACCCTTCTTCTTGATGAATGGAGCTTTGAAACTTTGATCCTTCTTGACTAAATTGAACACGATTCTACAATATCGAGCTATGTATCTAAAGTCGTTTCACTTGTAGCATACTATGGTCTCTTCATCAAAGTTTGATAGAGGAGCAAAAGAGTCGTGGCTTCTACTTGACTCTTTTTGACTTTCCTTCTCCTTATTCCTGAAATTGTTAGCTCTTTTTCTACATTCTAATTTCTTGTGAACATATCCATTACAATAAAAATAAGAGCCATAAAAATAAGACCTATCTGTATATCTCTGACCTGATTGTCTTTTGTAGCTTTGTTTTCTCCAGCCTTCTCTGTTTGAAATGTCCTCTGCATTTTTCACTTCTCCCCTTTTCGTTTCCTCTTTTGAAAGAGCTTTAGCATAGTTTTTTTTCTTTTCAAATCTGATCCTTTTCTTATCTAAATTTGATTTTTGACTTTCCAATATCTTATTTAGCATGTTAGTGCTATCCTCAAATTTTGAATCACTGACTACTTTATCACTGACTGCTTTCTTAATATCTTCTTTTAAAGAGGAAATTTAAAATATCCTCAACCATCATATATTATTCATAATGAAAATTCACATATATGTCATTCATGTTTCTTCATTGTTAGTTTATAAAAATGATATCCTCTTTTTAATATTTTTTTATATGACTATTTCAAGGTCCTAACCTTAAAAAATTTATGCAGGTGTATCTAAGTAAGGTTAATAATCTTACATTATAAAAAACAAGTTTGAGTTTGTTAATGAAAAGGTAATCAATTCCAGAGTATGGACTTTGTTTTTGAACTTAAAGGAAATCACCATGTGGGGAATGTGTAGATGTTAAATCTTGATTTTACATAATAAATTAGTCTTATAAACTTGGAAAATATTACTCATCTCTCAACCCTTCAATTTAGGACCTTTCTACTACCAAAAGGATCATTTTCACCATCTCATTATGCCTAGATTCATATCTTATAGTTTGAACCTAATATTCTTGCTTATTAGATCACATGTAGCCCACAATATGCTTAAAAACTAATATATAACCTATACTATTAGTTACATATATTCATTAATTTTGTATCCTCTAAGACACTGTGTCTAGACCAGGACAATAGCATCAATGTTGTTGTCCTAAGTTTAATACTAGTTTTTGAACCCTAAAAATGATCAAATTTTCAAATATTTTGACATTTATGGGTTGGAATATTTGGCTGAATTAACCCTCCCATGATATAATTTCAAAATGTGTGGTATAAATACAAGTCAAATACAATTTATTATCATCAAGTAAGATCAATTACAAATCAATCACACCTCTATATTATACCAAGAAAAAGCCCCACTCAAGCTTGAAAAAATGTCTTATTATTCCCTACTTATAAATAAATCATAGGATAAATATTATTATAGGTATAAATTATTCAAATATTAACCCATGAGAAGTATTTATCAAGTCACAAGATAGATCACTACATGTACTCACATATAGCATTTTTCATAATTATTCACACATAAGCCCATATAACTACATCCGTATGAGACTCTATTTAAATTAATGTATATTTAGGTAGTGATCACTAATAGAAGGGTATTTTAGTTTTTTTTTAATTAAATTTATCCCACTATCCCATGTTTTTTAAGGTGATATGTCCTAATTTAAGGACCTAGGGTTTTGAGCTACACATTAATATCCAAATCTTGTGTGCATAATCCTAACAAATAATATGTAAGGCAAAAATGAACCCTAATAGGTTTAGGTGTAATTTTATAAAGTAACTTGTATTTTGTACATGAAATAAGCATAATTTTTAGATATAATCATTGATGCTAGTGTCCCTATTTTTATGGTAATGTTTAGGCTAACAGAGAACTAATTTCCAAAATCTAAATAATTATAGTTGATCATCATCTTGATTATTTTTTCACCTAGACTTCCCAAATATGTTTGTGCATAATTATTTAAGCTCATTATTATTAATTTTTTATTTATAAAAATAAATTAATGTTTATAATTATAATTTATATATTTAGCATTATATTAGAATATATTGTGAATCTAAATTATTTAATTGGCATGTTTTTAGAATAACTTATTCCATAGTTGATTAGGATATTCCCCATACCCTAAGTTATAAAAAGTATTAAAAAAATGAGTTATGATCCCAGTGATTATTTTCATTTTTTTTAAATTTCTATAATAATTATTTTTAGTTACAGAAGTCAAGCTCTCAAGTGTCATAGAGTCTTCAAGTAGATCATGTCACTATGGTTATCACTCCTTGATGTTAGACTAGTAAAAATAATTTTAGAAAGGTGTCATATGCTAGTTTATCTTAATTTGTCTCATAGTGGTTAAGTCAAGGGTATTAATATCCTAATCTTTCTAGCAAAAATTTAGCATACCTTTATGACTTATTTTTGTTCTGAAAGGTGTACACATCATTATCATTTAAAATTAAATAATGTTTTCTTTTAATTTTAGACTATATTTTTCTCCATAAATCTTGAATTAAAAGATATATGAATATAATGGAAGGATAACTAACCTTGGTAGTAATTTATGTTGATTTCTCTAATAATATTATTGGTATAAAGTTTCTACAAGAAGAAAAACATGTGTTCATTCAAGGCAACCTTTTTTTAGTCATTTTTTCCATTTATAGACTTTTTAAAGGATTTATTGCATGAAATATGTAGAAAACAATGGAGAGGTTTTATTAAAATAGTATATCGTAGTTACAATATCTAACACATGGAAAAATGTTTTAAAATATAGGAAAAACATTGTACAAGCATAAATACAACATGCATCACTATAGAACATCCTTTATGATATGTTAATGAAGTTGATAGAGTATCAAGGCATATAATATGCCTTTAAACATGTATACACATATGATATAATTGAGAGAGCTAAGGCAATAACATCTCTGGAGAAGGCAAGTCAATTTTTGATAATATTGTGAGATTGTGTGCATACTTAATATAGGAAGTTTTATCGTAACTAAGTGGTGGTCTATTTTAACATATTAAAGTTTTCTTTCTTGAATAAGTTTAATATTTGTGAATTTAAGAAACAAATTTTCTATACACTAAAGTGTATAAATTATTATATGTCAAAGAGTGTGTGTGCATAATATTCATAGTTTAAAACATTATTTTGAAAGATACCCTATGGTATCCCCCTGCCATTGAAAAATGTATAATGTTTTTTTTGGAATAATTTTATCACCATTTATAAGGAATTTGGAAATGAATACATTTTTGGATGTGTATAAGGCCTTGGAAGACACATTGATAATGATAAGTGGTAGGAAGTTTTAGCACAAGTATTACTTCATTTTTAGAATATTAAATTTTAAACATGGCTACTCAATTACCAAATCTAACCAAAACATTGTGAATGATACACAAAAAAAAATTGTTATATAGTTTTTTATATTTATAGTAATATAAATAATAATTGTACAAGGAGTGGCAATGAAACTCAAGCATGAAAAATTCACAACTAAAAATAGAGAAATTAGTGAGCATGTTAGAGGTTATGGTTGTCAATTAGCCTGATGTACCACTAAAAAATTTGATCTCATTTCAAGCAAAAAAATAATTGATAATCTCCAAGGAAAGGTAAGAAATTTTTGTGAGATAGAGGCCAATATAAAAGGAAGGCAAAGGAAAGGTCCTAGTGTTAAGGATATGGAAGAACAATCTGAGATCATTTCCTTATTGAGGAATGAAGGTGTGTCACCTTTGTTGAATACTTGGCTCAAGAAAAGTATGGGAAATTTACCTAAGCAAATATTATAACACACTAAAGATATTAAAAGTTCAAATAATCTCATATGTGACCAATAAATTACCATTGATGCAAAGATCAATAAGTGGGCTTTAATAAATATCCTAGTAGATATTATCCCATAGCTAAACATATTGATAAAGGATTCATGCAAGAATATTGGAAGCTCAATGTTGCATCTTTTATCAAACATATTGTTTATGGCCAACAAGACTCATTCAAATCCTATTTGAGTCTTGAAGGCAACGTATCCATATATAATGGCAATGAATTTAACAATAGACTTTGAAGTGATAGAGATATAAAAGGTTGAAAAATGATCCAATTTTGTTTAGAATACCATGGTTTTATGTGAACCAAGAAAATATGCACTTTAAACAACATATAGGGAAAAAATATTTATCATCCCCATTGATGGTTAACATATTATCGCCTATGTTGAAATTGTAAATATAGATGAAGAATTGAACATCATTTATAACATCACTACATATAGGAAAGAATACTTGAATCCATAAGATGGTGTAGACTGAGTTGGGAGAGAAGAGTGTCAGTGTTCAACATCACCTTAATTACATATTAATAATGGGTTCAATAGACATATGAAGGTACTAGCCTAAAATGTGCAAGAGTTAGGAGAAATCATAAAAAAAATTAATTTGAAGTGGATATATCAAGTGTAACATGTATAAGGTTAGAACTAGGTCAATAAAAAGTATAATAATGTAATGATTTACATGTGTATCATAAGTGGTAAAAATAGTGTTTCATTTAAATATAAGGTGACTAGAAAATATATTGAAGTATTATGGATACACATGCATCAAATTATATGTATAAGACTTGAAACCTTATTTTCCAAAGGAGTGGATCATTTTCAACCCCTTGCTAACACATTTTACAACACAACCTCATGATGGTGTGAGACTCATGGACCACACCTAGATAATTGGGTGAAGGTAAAATAATATATTTATATAAGGTTTTAAATATATAATGTAAATAAATTATTACCATTCAATATAGGATATACAAATTCATATGATCATTTGAAGGCATGTGAGGAGATATGGACCCTAAGTGTATCTATGCATCTCATTAGATAATTATGGGTTTATGTGTTATATATAACTTTGAAAACATGGGTATGAACATGGTACATACATATTGAAACTTGAAAAGAAACAACATATTGGGAAGCTATAAAGGATTATTTAATGTGGGATTTTAGTTTCTATGTAAGAAAACCATAAGTGAATAAACCATTAAGGGTAATGGAAGAGGCTATTTTTTGTAATGATGAGTGAATTGAAGATAAATTTAATGAAATTAATAATGAGTGGGATTAAGCAAATAGTTCATTATTTTTCAATGGGATAGAGGTGTCTTTATGGTTGAATAAAAGGTATACTTAAGAATTGAAAAATGTTTAAATTAAAAAGATTGAAAAAATAAAAATGATTAAGGAAATGAGGAAAACAAAGGGTTAAAATAAGACACATATAACCATTTTAATATAAATACATCTACTAGGGAGAGATGGATATGACTATGCACTAATAAAACTAAGTAAGACCAAGGGATTTAATTTAAGTATAGACTAGAAACACATGGTATTGGAATAATTAATTGATAAGTTCTAAATTTAAGATATGGATGAAGAGGGTGATATAAGTGAGTTATATAAATAACATATGAATAAAGTTCAATAGAAAGCCAAGAAAGAAAATATGAATCCATATGACATAGGTTGTTTGGATAGCCCAGTAGGAATAATATTGGAGATGGATAAAGGCGTAGATCCACCTACATAATTGTTTAAATCTTTTGACAAATAACTTCAATAACATATCCTAGATTTTTTGACTATTCAAGAGGGAGAAATAGAAGGAAGCATTAGTAGTTCAAACTTGTCAAAATATAGACAAGTGTTTCTATTAATTTATGTATATTTCTTAGGAAAGAAGTATGTAAGAAACTAGTAATAAGGGTGTGGTAGAATAACCTAGTTTTTTATGCATGCATGATCCAGAAGAGTGTGGAGATATCCTCTTTATCTTGGGAAGGATGACCTATAGATAAGAAATCACTAACAAAAGGGGTTGTTATAAAGATGGTAAGGTGGACTACCTAGCGTGAGCTTGTTAAGAGGTTGTCAATCCACTCTTTAATAATAGTTAAGTTGTAAGAGTTAAAATGAAATAATTGCATCAAATAATGAAAAGAACTAAAATGAAATACAAGAATAAAATGATGTTTGGTAAAGAAAATAAACTAAATATGGCAACATCAGGTCAATACTAGTGTTAAAGTAGGTCAGGTTATGTTCATAAAATTAGATAGGGGTATGTGAATAGGTAGGGACATAGAAAGATAGATTTTGTTGTGGGTAAGGGGTTGGAAATAACTTTTTATTTTTTCCTATCATAGTGACCATCAGTGGTTAGGATGAATTTCAATAGTTAAGTTAGTTATCAATGGTTGGGTAACTATCAACAGTTGTAGGTGATCATCGATAGTTAAGGTGACCATCAATGGTTCTTGTGGATTTTCAAGATATCCAAAAAAAGAGTTAAAAAATGGGTTAATGAGTGATCTTTGATTTGGTTAAGGGTTAAAGAGTTAGAAATCAAGATTTATAAATATTTGATTAGGGTAGGGAGGTCAAAAACTAAAAATACAAAGTGTACCTATTTTATTATTTAATCACTGATGGTTGATGGCTAGAGAAATTTTGGTAGAGTAATGATACTTTGCCTTAATATAAATTTTGGTATAGGTTTGGGTATATATTTTAGTTATTGAATTATTAGAAGGAAGACCTGATGGCTGAAAGATTGATCACCTATATGCTAGAATGCTTGATTATGGATGTAAAGGATCCATATTCACCTCCTACTCCCCTTTTTTATAAGCAAAAAGAGATGGAGGTAGAAGGTTCCATATGAGGTTAGGGATGTTTATTTTGATGCATCATGATGTGTTAGCAATGGGTAAGGTAAACATATTAAATTATGTCATATTAGCCTATGCATAATTGGTGTTGATGAGGTGGTGGAGATGGGACCTGACTGTCGATGGTCAAGGTGATTGTTGGCAATCAAACTGACCATCGATGATCGAGTGCCAAAGGTTAGGTGGGTTAAAAATGGGTAAGTTAGTGAGTTGGTTAGATAATTAGCTAACATAACTTAGGGTCATAGTCAAAGGTTGGGTAATGGCCTAAACTAGGGGTTTTTTGACATTAGAACTATAGTGTGTAGAATTTTGGTGTCTACATTTCACCCCTTTTTGTTATGCAATTTGTGTCAACAAGCTATAAAAAAATGGATTTTAGATCAAAGGTTTGGTTGTCATGAACATGAAAGGAGGTGTTTCCTCTCGAACTAGGAGTCGATGAGGTTAAATAAAATTGGGTACAAATTGATAAGCAGTTTATGGTGAGTCATAAAGTTGGTGACAAGAGGTTGGACATTTAAATCATAAACATGCTCAAAAAATGTGACTAATTATGATATCCAGGATCATGAAAAGAATAAGTTGTCATAGTTAATAAAAATAAAGGTTGATTCTAGAAGGATAAGTGATAAGGTAACCAGTTCCTAGCATTAGTCATAGTTGATCAGGTTAGTCATAACAAGTCTCCTAGATAGGGTCAATGTTTTCATGGGTATCTGAGGTAGGAAGTACTCCTATGAAAAAACACAAATAGTTTGGTGTGTACTAGGTGGTGTAAATTTAAATGTTTAACATGTTAAGGTTGGTCAGTTTGGTCAAAAAGGACCAAGGTAAGCTCATCATAAAATATGTGATAGTTCGGGCCAAAATGGTCAACATCGAGGTGGACATTGTTGGATGGTTGGTTGGAGAGGGTGTTTTCCAATGGTTCATGGTTGGTTTTTGGAGAAGGTGGTCTCCAAATGTGTCACAAAGGGGTTGGTGCCAAAAAAAATTTAAAAGTGGATTTCCTAACTATCGACAATTAGGGGTCTAAAAATTGATTGTCATTGATCACCCTGATCATCAATTATCAGGGAAAAACCCTAAAATTTTGAAGGTTAAAAACTAAAAATAGAATTCATTTTCACTATTGACCTTTTGAATCTCTAACTCTTGTGCACTTGGAAATTTTAGTGTTATGCATAAGAGGGATGATGAGGTAGTGGGTGATTAGTTGATTAGTGGTTTGATTATTGAGGTGGACTAGACTATTAGACTGAGGATATAGGGTAGATAGGGATACAGTCAAGGAATAGGAGCTAGGCTTCCTCCTTGATGATGGTTGATGAATGAGGTAGGGGCTTCCCTTAAATTATTAGTTAAATTGATTTGGTCAGTTGATAGTTGAATTGGGTTAGTTTATTGTTGGTTTTTAGGGTGTTTTGGAAGTTTTTCCTAGGTATTAGGTTAGGTCTATTATTTTTAGTTAAATTAGTAGATGAAAAGTCAAATTAGGGGGTGTGTAGGTTGGGGATAGGGTAGAGAGAAATACTAGGGTAAGAATTTTTTTAGGTATAGGTAGTTCAATGGTTTATGGGGTGGGGAACAGTTAGGTTTTCACCATTGGTGTTCACACATAGTGATCGTCAATGGTCATACCTGACTGTTAATGGTTGAAGATCAAGATTAAAAGGTCATTTTATCATTGGTAGTTATAGTGATTTTTAGTGGTTGATTAAATGGTCAAAGGGGTTTGATAAAAGGTGAAGGCAAATGGAAAATCAATATGTTTAGGGGTAAGATTGTGTTTGATGAAAGGTTAAATAAAATGGGTTTAAGGGAAACATGTTGTTGATGAAGGTTAGTGTTTTTAGCATTTCAAATGTGGGTAATGTGGTTTTAGGGTAGGCTTAGAGATATGGTAATGTATTTAATATAGAAAATAAAAAAAGTAGGTGTGTATGAGGTAGGTGAAATGAGGTAAAAAATGGGTGAATGTTCATGTGTAAAGTAGTTAAATAGAAAGCTAAGTATGTTTTCTAATGATTTTTGTAGGCATGAGATTTGAACCATATGTGAGCCTGGGTCCCTTAGATCTTTGTGGAGATCCATCAAGGGATGATGAATGATGATTGGATACATATAGAGGAGGTCAATCTTGGTGTGATGAGGCACTTTTTACATGTGCTACGAGATGTGGTGATGATCATGGCCCTCATTAAGAGATGGGATTTAGCCACAAACACTTTTTTCCTACTGATGGGTGAGATGAAAATATTACTAGAGGATTTACATAGGATTACATGACTACCCATTCAAGGGGAGTTGATATATCATATTGAGAGTGAGGAGAGATAGGATCATAAGGAGATTTTCTATGGTGATGATCATTCTTTCATGAGATGTCATGCTAGAGGGTTTAGTTATAGACCTCTATATCAGCAATCCAAGGATGATAGGTAGTTGATGATGATGATGGTAGTGTCATGTTTTACATTACTAGATTTGAGTAGTGGATGGTTTCCTCATCTATTACTAGGAGTTTTGGTGGAGATGTTTCTTGGTTGGATAGTTTTTAGGTAGGCACTTATTTTTCTAGTTTATATATAGAGAGAATTATGGGGGTTTAAAATGCATAGGTGGTATGACATCAGTGTGGGGTTTATTTTGCATTATTGGGCCTATGAACATATCAGGGTTCTAAGGTTGATGGGTCTACCATGGGAAGGATATGCCTAGATGGACTTTAGGGTTGGTTTCATGTGGTAGAGGGGTGATTATGCACTCACAAGAGCTATAGGAGGTGTATGAGACATAGATTGGTTAAGGGGGGTGTTGGAGGCCTCAATAGTTGGAGATGTGGTTTGGAGGTCATATGTTATCTTTCCAAGGTGGGCCCATTATAATAAGAATATTTTATTGATGTAGACCTTAAGGTGGATTTATGGGAAGAGAGAGGGTAAAACTAAGCTCATGTTAGTTCATAGAGCTCAGAGGTAGTTTGCCCTAGTATAGGGGATCCTAAGTCCATTTCTGAGGTACAAGAGGGAGGATGCTAAGTTTTTGCTTCTTGAGGCACAACTAGAGGAGGTTTTTCTAGATTACAAGGAGCTTCCTATTAGAGTAGAGATCAAACACATCAGTTATGTAGATGGGTACCTGATGTGGTATTTGGCCTTATATGTAGTAGCTAATTTTGGATGGGATGTTAGGGGAAGATAACCCATAGATGTAGACCTAACTGGTGGGGGTCAACAATTATAAGTATAGGTAGGTGTCCCTAATGGATAGGTAAGAGTAGCACTATATATTGTGTAGGCATAGCTAACTACTTTACAAGGATAGGTGGTCACATTATAGGGATAAATTATGACATTACAAGGTCAGGTGATGATTTTGATAGGTGAGAGAGACTAGGTTAGGACCACACTAGCCTTGGTGAGCCAAGAGAGGGACTATTTGAGATAAGTAGGAGGGAAAGTTGTAGAAATAACAAGACCACTAGGTAGTATCCTTATGACGTGGTATTTGGCCACCATTAAGGAGTTACAATATTATGAGGCCATAGCTTTGACATAGTGTTGAGCCACAACCAGAGGAGGTTGTTATAGATTGTAAGGAGCTTCTTATTAGAGTAGAGATCAAAGACATCAGTTATGTAGATGGGTACCTGATGTGGTATTAGGCATTATATGTAGTATCTAATTTTGGATGGGATGTTAAGGGAAGACAATCCATAGATGTGGACCTAACTGGTGGGGGTCCACAATTATAAGTATAGGTAGGTGTCCCTAATGGATAGGTAAGAGTAGCACTAGATATTGTGTAGGCATAGATTACTGATTTACAAGGATAGGTGGTCACATTATAGGGCTAAATTATGACATTACAAGGTTAGGTGATGATTGTGATAGGTGAGAGAGACTAGGCAAGGACCACACTAGCCTTGGTGAGCCAAGAGAGGGACTATTTGAGATAGGTGGGAGGGGAAGTTATAGAAATAACAAGACCACTAGGTAGTATCCTTATGAAATGGTATTTGGCCACCATTAAGGAGTTACAATATTATGAGGCCATAGCTTTGACATAGTGTCCATAGGAGCCCTGATGGGGTGAGTATAGAGATAACTTGGTAGGTGGTGTAGGTTTAGTGACTCTAGATTAGTGTGATGCTTTGATGGGTGGATAAGTAGGCACGTTAGGGGGTAGACACCAGGTGGTAGCATTGCCCTATGGGCATGAGATATGATATGACATGTTATGTATAGATATAGATGTACATGATTTTAATACCAGTTTGTGTGCCAATGCAATAAGATGTACATGTTTTGAGAGAGAGCTATACACATTATTATATATACTATTTATTTTGATGACATGATGTATATGATGTTTATGATGGTATATGTATGTAATTTATGGTTCATGGTTTAAGTGTTTTGATGCTTTATGCTTTATGATATGTGGACTCGCTAGCTTAGGCATGTGATGATGTTTATGGTTATGATGAATGGTAAAACATGATTATGGATATGTGATGCTTTATTTTATATATGATTATGATGATTTTTTTCTATGAGTATAGATATTATGTTTTATATTTTGGATGTGATTATGGATATGTGGTAATGTTATGATGATGATTAGTATGTTCCATCCATGGTTATGATGTTTTGTTTATAGATGTTAAAAAATGGCTATATATGATTATGATGATGTGATGGTTTAATGATGTTTATGATAATGTGATGGTTTAATAATGGTCATGGGTATGTGATGTTTTTTATGATGTATGGTTGTGATTTTTATGGTAAAGGGTTATTATTCTTATGATTATGATGTTTCAATCATTTTTATGATGTTCTTGATAAATGGTTATGATCATGGATATGTGATGATGTGGTTGTGGTTTATGATTGTATAAGTGATGTGGTTTAATATGTTTATTATTATATATGGTTTGATTATTGTTATTGATGTGCTTACACATAAATTAAGTTAGATAACAAAACTAGATGTGGCAAAAAGAGATGAGAATCATAAGATAGATGTCTTAATGAATATATGAACCAATTAAGAGAGAATGATGAACAAGGCATGATGCTTCTTCATTGTTAAAGATAAAAAAAAACCCAAATTTAGATTGGATTAAGGAATATAATCCTTTCATATGATTTGTATTAGCATGCTTTGGTTGATAAAAAGGTATCTTGATCACATTGTGTCAAGTAAGCTAATAATCCCTTGATTTGAATATCATAAAAAGGGGAGATAAGTGATAGGCAATGTGTACGTAAAGGGTTAATAGGTAAGGTAACCTTATGTGGTTTAGTTTTCCCCTTCTATAGGTTACCTAAGAACCATAATAGACAAGTTCATGTTTTAATACAAGGTGTAGACTGATTGATGTGGGAAGTCTATTGATGTTATATGAAAGTTGATTACAAATTTCTTGGGATAACTTGTTTTGATTTTGATATAGGGTCTTTTGTTTCTTTGTTTTGATAGATTTATGAAGTTGATTAATGTAGGAAGCTTAAAATGATTTATTTTGATAAGTTTGACTTAGTCATCCTTCAAGGGAATGGTCTAAGTCTGGATTTGTTTATTATGGTAGTTGTCCTTCAAGGGAGCAATCTATTTTTTAAGAAATTTAGATTTTGGGAAATTGTCCTTCAAGGGAGAAATTTTAATGCTAGAGATAATTGACCCAAATGATATTTTGGTATTTCAAATTATTTTTATGTTAGGTTAGACACGGACAAGTCTATATAGGCTTAGAGGTTTGCCTTTATGAGGGTATAACCTAGGTCACAAGAAGGTTAATGATAGGTGAAAGAGGTGGTTTTGAGAGACAATGACCATGAGATTTCATCTAATTAGGGACAAAAATTATCCATGAGAACCATGCCATGGTTAGAGCCATGGTACCCATATTTAGTATTAGGCTTTGACTATGATGGTTAATCACATGGTTCTATGTTATAATCAGTTGTCCTAAAAAAAATGGGATGAAGGTGTGATGAAGGTAAAAATATCATAAATTAAGGGATGAGCTTAGGTTAGGCAATAGGTGAGTTTGATCCCCATTTAACAAAAGAAAGGATGTAGATGTGAAGCATTAAGAGGCTCAAGTTTTGGTTTGCCTTCAAGAGAGGACAAATAATAAGCTCTTAATCCATGCTTGTGGGTTATGATGTATGGTCCAATATAATTGAAATCAAACTAGCCTCACTTGATTTTCTCCATGGTGGTCACATGTTGATTTTCATTTAGGATAAGGCCTTTGATATTTATTTCTTGTACTTTTAGGTGTTTATTGTAGGCATGCTTGATTTTCTCTTGATAGACATGAAGATGGTTAAGTGTAAATAGGTGGCATTCATCAAGTAGCTAAAGTCATGATAGATGATCTTGATGATAGTCACTCTCAAAAATAATGTCTTATAAGGATATGTAAAAAGAGGGAATCTAGACTTTGAGAGGAAAAATTACCTCTACTTTGAAGACCAGAGAGAAAGGGGTAGCACCTATAAAGGTTTGAATTCTAGTTTAATAGGCCCACAAAGTGAAAGGGATGTACAAATGCTAATCCCAACCTAAAGAATTGACTACTTTGGTTAACATTTTATTGAGGATTTTTTTAGAGGATTTCACCAATCCATTTGCTTGTGGATGATAAGGTGAGGAAAAGATCAATTTTATTTCAAATGCATCACAAAGACCTTGAACTTTCTTATTTTTGAAATATATACCATTATCAGTGATGATTTCATGTAGGACATCAAAATGATAGATGATATGATGGTTGATGAAGTTGATAATATTTTTAGCTTTGGTCAAAATGAGAGGAATAGCCTCCATCCACTTGGTGAAATACTCAATGGTAGTAATGATGGAGTGGTGCCACTATGAAGAATGAGGATTGATTTCCCCAATGAGGTCTAGTTCCCATTATGATAAGGGCCAAAATTCCTTAGACACTTGAAGGCCATGGGTCAATGCATGATGTAAATTAGTGTGTTGCTGACATTTGACACACTTCTTTATATAATCATAGTAGTCTTGGTTAGTGGTAGGATAATAGTAGCCGAAGAAAAGGATACATTTAGTGATAGCTAAACCACTAAATTTTCCCCATACATTCCACCATGAATTTCCTTGATGGCATGGGAAGCTTCATGGCTGCAAGGGCAATGGAGAAGAAGACCGTTGAAACCACATTTGTAAAGGATTCCCCCTAATATGGTATAATGATAAGTAGTCTGAACAAAGGATCTTTGAGTGTTCCAAGAAGGGTTGGGAGGAATGATGTTGAGGTTGAGGTAGTCAAAGGTTTATTGATACCAATTTTTTTTGGAGATTCCTCCACATTACATATGGTAGGGAGGTCAGATTGGATATAAAAGAGTGTGATAAAATGATGAATGGTGACAAAGAGTTTGGAATTGAAAGGATGAGATGGGATCTGGGAAGTAAGGGAAGTCATTATTAATATGAATTTATTGGTAGACCATGGAATAGATTAGATAAGGTAATAATCAAATTATGCTAAGAGTAAATCAAATAGTTGTTTTTACCTTTTCAAGATATCATTCTTACATTGGCAAGATCCATTGACCTAGTTGATCACAAGTTGGGAGTCACTAAATACATTGATCATCTTAACTCCCAAGGCTAGAGAAGTTTGGAGACCTATGACTAGGGCTTCATACTCAGCCATATTATTGGTGCACTCAAAATCAAGTTTGAAAGAGAGGAGAAGATTTTCACCATCGAGAGGAATGAGAATAACTCTAGCACCCCCAAATACACTCTCACTTCAAGCCATCAAAGAACATGGTCTTGATGTCCTCTTGATAAAGGGTTTTAATGGACTCATCTAGAAATATAAGAGGAAGTGGTTAGTTTTCTGGAAAAGGAGCTTAAACCAATTTATTATAAAATGACTTGACCTTTAATTGACTTATATTAGAGGAACTCAAGGTCAAACTTAGCTAGGAGCATGAGCCACTTAGCCATACATTGGTTTTGGTATGGTTTAGAGTGCATGTACTTGAGTCAGTCGGTGTGGGTGATGACAAAGGTTTTGTGATTAAGGAGATAATGATGAAGTTTGGTAGCCACAAAGACTAAGGTGAGGCAAAGCTTCTTAGTATGTGTTTACTAAGTCTCATATGCTATAAGTGTTTAACTTATATATTAGATAGCTTTCTTTTTATTTTATTTATCATGGTGAGTGAGCATTGCCCCTATGTAATGGTTAGTGGTGGAGATATAAAGATATAAGGGTTGGTCCTCTTTAAGAGGGGTGAGAATGGGAGGAGAAAGAAGGTACTCTTTTAGTGAATCAAACACTTTGTGGTAGTCCTTAGTCCACTTAAAATATGTATCTTTCTTGAGAATATGATGAAAATGTTGACATCTATTTGATAACTAAGAGATGAAGTGATAGATGGATTGGATATTCCCTTACAAGTTATAGAGATTCTCAAGGTGGGTTAGAGGTGGCATGTCTAGGATCACTCTAACTTTGGTAGGGTCTACTTTGATTCCTCACAAAGAGATAATAAATCTAAGAAGCTTTCTATATATGACCCCAAAAACATATTTCTTGGATTTGAGTCAGACATGGAAATGGATTAGGTATTCAAATATGATTTTGAGAACTTCTATATGATCTTTATGATATTTGGATTTCTTAAAGATATCATCTACATAGTCATTTATAAGTTTGTGAATGAGATCATGAAAGATGTAGGTCATCACATGCTAGTAGGTTTCTCCAATGTTCTTAAAACCAAATGGCATGACCTGATAATAGAAGTTTCCCCATGGGTTGATGAAAGAAGTCTTATGCTGATATTTAAGGGAAATCAAGATCTAATTATATCCTAAGAAACCATCCATGAGAGTTAACATCTCATGGCTAGCTATGAGATCAATAAGTTGGTTGATGCTAGGTAAAGGCAAGTCATCCTTTGAGTAAGCAAGGTTGAGGTCATGAAAGTCAATACAAAAGTAAATTCCCCTCATGGGTTTGGTAATGGGAAATATTTTAGAAACCCATTGGGGATAATCAATGGGTTGGATGAAATTGATAGATAAAAGGCATTGGATCTCTTCTTTGACTAGAAAGGTGATGCAAGGGTGTATCCTGCAAAGCTTTTCCCAACTAGCTTAGCATTAGGATGGATGATGATGTTATGGAGAGTGATGGAGGGGTAAATCCTAGGCATATAATAATAGGACCAAGCAAATTCTATGTTACAGTCATGAAGGAAATAAGGGTAATCATGTTGCTTCAAGAAATCTAAGGATTGACCAATCTTAACAAGGCAAGGGTTATCTTGAGTACCCAAGTTGACATCAATAGTGGATTCATTTAACATGGTTTGGTTTTCAATAGGAAGGAATTTATCAATAGAACAATCCCTTTCACCAAGATAGGTGAGAATAGAATCATTGTCCTAATGTTGGATGGTGTGGGTGGTAGGAGAATCATTTTCTACCATTTTAGGATGAATTAGAGGAAAGGTTTTAGTTTGACCATCATTTTTTAGGTTAGGGGGCCTAAACTAATATTATTGACTAAAAAAAAGTTAGGAGAAATGATTTTAAAGTCCAGATGTGGTTTGTGAGGATGGGATGTCCTCCTTAATGGTGGTAATGGGTTTGGGTAAATTAGTGGGTTCTTCTGGTGGTATAAACCTAAGACAAAATAGTTCATGAGGTTTCTAGGTTTTGATCAAAGGTAACTCATGATGCCCATGTTGATAATAACTAAATCCCAATGCTAAATCCCTTCCAAGCACACTTATGGAGGTATAATTTGTTAAATTCTAGTTTTTCAAAATAGGAGAAATTAAAATTAAATGGTTGGATAGAAGAAGTGGTGGAGGAAATGAGAAGCTATTGATCAAGTCCCCCATAGATAAAATTGGTTTGGTGGTTGGGAAGCCTGAAGGGATTGATGGTTTTTATATTGGGATCATAATTAGGATCATAGTCAAATTTCCCATACTCTTGAGAAGTAGGGAAAGCATCCAAGGCCAAAATATGATACTCTCCCCAAGAAATATGTTGGAACATAGGTTCTAAGGGGTCCTCTATGGGGATATGAGAAGAAGGGATAGATGAGCTAGTTAATGCTTCATGGATGGTAGAGGTGGGGTTATTTTTGGTTGGTGGTGAGGTTGATGAGCAAGGAATTAGAACATAATTAGCCTGATATGTCATGTTGTAAGATGCAAAAGGACTTGGGTCAGGTTGTATGGTAATGAGCTAACCTTCATGTTCAAACTTGACACATCAATGCATAGTGGATGGGACACAACTCATGGATCAGATCCAAGGGTATCCAAGTAATACATTGTATTGTATCTTGCCTTTTATGACATAAAAGAGATTTAAAAGCATGTGAGGTCCCAGGTGGATGTGGAGGATGATTATTCCCAAGCTTATGGCCATAGTGTTATTAAAGGAATGGAGGACCACCGAGGTTTCTAAAATGATATTCTTTGGTAGTTAGAGTTGGTCATAAACATGAGAGGAGATAATGTTAATACTAGCTCCTCCATCAATCATCACCTTTTGATGTAGGTTTGATTGATATATGCAATGATGAAGAGGGGAGGATCAGGATCTTTAATATGAATAGAAGGTATTTCTAAATCTTTGAATGTGACAAGCAATGAGAGATAAAGGGTTTTGATAAAGCCTATAAGAGGTTGAGGGTCTTCAAGTTAAACCTCTATATATTATGGAGCATATATTAATGATAAGTGGTGAATAAGTGAGGTGTTGATTAATTTTTATAATCTCATCTTCATTGGTGTCTAGTGAAGTTGTTTAATAACCACTCAATGGATAGATTCAAAGGGATTGAAGGAAGGGGCACTCAAAATGGATATTTAAGATTTTGGTGATGATGAAGGTGAAGGTGGAGGTGGAGGTTCTTGAGTTTGGTTGAAAGGTTGAGGGTTGGAAGGATATGTCCATAGAATGGACACTTTATCCTTTCTCTTATGCTTTTATAGGGTTCAAGTTTGGGTGACCATATGGATAGTGTGGATGAGGGGAGGTGTTGGGATAGAAGGTTGGTTTGGTTCCTTCTCACTCTTGGGTGATAATGGGGAAGTGGGTAAATGTTGGATAGTTTTATTTGGTAGTTGGGTTGGTAATGGGATTAAGATAGGTTCATCTGACAATAGATCATGTTCATCCCATTAGCTATGGATAGGTGTTTGGAGAGCTTTATAGTTATCTATGTCATGTCTAGGTGTCTTATGGTATAAGCAAATTAAACTATCATTTAACTAAGATGATTTAGGTTTTGAAGGGTCAAAATGTCTAATAGGTGGTAGGTTTAAATAATAAGTTTATAACAACCTTTGTATAATGGTTGAATAAGATTTGAGCAAAGGTGTTATGGGTGATGGGTTTTGAGTTTTTAGTGTGGGAGCCTTCTTATAAGTAGGCTTCATTACCAAATTTGTGTGTGGTAGGGTTTTAGTAAAAGGGTTTGATTGGGTTTGTTTGGTGTTGTATGGTTTTGAGGTGGAACCTTTAAAAGTAAAATATTTTTATGTTGGTGATTAAGATGATTAAGGTTTGGATTTAGGTGGGAAGATGGAGGTAGATAGTGTGGATAAAAATGATGGGGATGTTGATGATTTGGAGGGGGTAGGTAAAGGTAGAATAAAGGGAGGAAGTTTTTTTTAGGTGGTTTTCAAAGGGTTCACCTTCTTGATATAAGGATGAGATCCTCGGATAGAAGAGGTATGGGATCCCATGATATAAATCAAGAGGTAAGGAAGTGGAGTGGTTCTAGTTTTTGGTGGGAGTTTGGGTGGATCCACCTTCTTGGTTATTTTGATTAAGGTTTTTTTTGGTGGACTAGATGGGTTTAATTCCAATTTCAAATATGGATGGAGAGGGATAGGGGTAGTAAGCACCCATATATTTTATATAGGTCTGGTTAGAGAGGTGTAAGGTGATTTGATGATTTTGGATGATGGTGGTTTTGATGGTTCTTCCATGGTTTGGGAGGGAGAGTTGATTGATGAAGGGATTTAGGTGATGATATGTTTAATGGTGGATTAAAGTGAGGTTAATGGTTCATGTTTGTTTTTATAGGGGAGCCCAAGGTGGTGCCAAAAGGTGGCTTAGTCTAAATTTGGTTGAGAAGAGAATTCAAGGTTTTGGACCAATCTAGAGAAGGGTTTATAGATGTGTTTGATTCCTTGGGCATCAGATTAAAATATTAGGCCCATAATTTTAGGTAAGGGAGTGGTTTATTCACATTTATCCTTGATGTAAGGTTTCATTATTTGAGAAGATGTTGCCTCCATGGAAGTAATAGATAAGGTGATCTCTTCTTTTGGAATGGTTTCAAAAGAAAGAATGGGTGATTCTATGATAGGGGAAGAAGGTGTGATGGCATCAAGAGAAGGAAAGGGGGTGGTTACTTCTTTTGTTTGGGTGTCTAAAGTAAAAGATTATAATTCCACCACTTTAATGGGTGGAGTGGAGGAAGAGTTAGTTGAATCAATGGTTTCCTCCTTTGGTATTTCTATCAAAGGAGAGGTGGGTGAGTCCATTATCTTATAAATTGAAAGAGAGGAGATGGTTGCTTCCTCTATTTGGGTGTCCAAAGGAATAGAGGGTGACTCCACCACTTCAATAGGTTGGTTGGAGGAAGAGGTGGTTGATACAATGGTTTCCTCAATGATAGGTTCAATAACATTGACCGTGTGGACCTCACGAGCATGAGATGATTTTGATTTTTTTTATCATGGTTGGTGGAAGGGGCATGATTAGGAAAAGGTTGTTGAAAGATATCTAATAAATAATTTAGGGGTACATTAGTATTATCTAATACAATTTTTCCATTATCAATTAAGTTTTGGTTAATGTTTTTAAAGGTGTTGCATCTACTAATGGCATAACTAAAAATGCGGTGGAAAGCACATAAATAATTTTCATTGTACCAACCTGGTATAGGGTGAAAAGCATCAAATTATTAGGGAGGTTTTATGGTGATAAGTTTTATGAGGTTGGATTTGAGTAACTTATCAAAAATGGAAGCATATGACTCCCCTAGCAGAGTATATTGTTTTGGGGTATCTCAATTTTGATTTTGAGTTTGTTGATTATAGGAGTTAGAAGAATTTGTTTGGTTGGGTTGGTTTACAATTGGAGGTGGAGTGGGTTTGAGGACAACCATGTTTTTAGTTGGATTTAGTTTTGTGTTAAGGTGGTTAGAT
This sequence comes from Torreya grandis, assembly GCA_037957365.1. Classification (NCBI taxonomy): domain Eukaryota; kingdom Viridiplantae; phylum Streptophyta; class Pinopsida; order Cupressales; family Taxaceae; genus Torreya; species Torreya grandis. The sequence goes on along the minus strand of JARHVA010004767.1, from coordinate 879,666 downwards.
GGTTTGGTGGTTTTTTATGAGGAAGGGTCATTGGATTTGAAGCTAGAATTTTTATTTCTCAATTTCAATTTCCATTCATCAATGGCTCTAATTTTTAATTTGCATGCCATGGTGAAATCCTTATCAAAGGTTCTAAAAGTTTGAGCCTATAGAGTAGGATCAATGTGTTTGGCATAATCCCAAGAGAAAATTTCAATTAACTGAGGTTGGGGTAATGATAAAGAGATTTGGTTGATAATACCTCTCCATCATGATACAAAATTGGTAATCGATTCATCATCAAATTGCCTAATGGAGTAGAGGTTGGTAATGGAGACCTTCTTAGATATATTGATGGAAAAGTGATCTAGAAAGGTTTGGGTAAGTTGGGAAAAGGAAAATATGGGTTTATTGGTAAAATAACTATACAAATCCAAGGTTGGTCTAGATAAAGACATGGGTAAGGTATGAAGGATAAGAGCATCATCATATGCAATCAAATAACAAGAATGGCAAAATGCTCTTAAGTGTTGTTAGGGGTCCTCCTTGCTTTGGAACTTTGAAAATGTGGATAGTTCTCATTAAGGAGGATAAGGTTGGATATGAATGGATGGATGAATAGGTTAATTGAATATTTAATCATAAGACAAGAGGTTATGAGCCCTAGAGATAGATGACTCTAGGTTGGTCATTTTATCCATTAACATTTTAACCAAATCTATTTGGGTTTGGGAAACTCCATAATTATGTGGTAAGTTTTGTTGAGGTTGGATGGATGCAATATATGGATAAGTAGTATAAGTTTGATAATATGTCACATATTATTATGTGGTCATTGAAGGTTGGGATGATGAAACATAAGGGTTAATAAGAACAAAAGGTTGGGTAAAAGGTGCCACATATGGGTTAATGGGCACAAGATGTTGAGTGGAAGATCCTATGTCTCCTTATATATTAGGAACATATTGGTAGGATGTCATGGGTATTTGTTAAGGGATTATTATGGGTTGAGTTATAGGTATTATTGAAGTATTAAGTTGGTAAATTAATATGGATTGGGTTAGAGGTGTGGATTGGGGGTGACTAGTAACTCTAGTATTGATAGGTGGAAGGGTATAAGGTATAGAAATCACCACATTTTGAATTAGGGTGGAGATTGGTGGTTTATTAGTGATAAGGGTAATATTATAATATATCCCCAATGTGGGTGGAGTATGGGTAGAAAAATATTAGGTTATCCTTGTGTTAAAGGTGTTGGTTGGTGTACGGGGTGTTTGGTTATTGGTTGGGATGTTTGATTGAGTTTGGGTGGAGGTAGTGGATGGGATATTGTTTATATAAGATGCTTGGGTGATCATAGGTTAGGTAAAGGTAATTCCAACCATAAGATGAGAAGGCATCCCATAAGGTGGATCACTAGGAGGAACCCAAGTATGGGTGTGGTAAGATAAGGTATTAAGGTAATGTTGGAGGGCTACATGGTTGTTATCAAGGAATATAGAAAAATAAGCATCACCTTTGACAAATATCAAAGGCATGGTAAGAGGGGGAGAATGATGGGGAGAAACCTCAACATCCAAAGTATACTCCATAGAGGAAGGTGGTTCTTGGTTGGTTTTATTCCTCAATTGTTATCTAGTAAAGACCATGTGAGGAATATAAAGGAAATGATGACAAGATCACAACTCAAACACAAAGCAAGAAATAAAAAGATCTCAAGGCAATCAGAACATACACTAAAGTGAATTTAAAAACTTAGGATTTATTTTTATATCACTTTTGGCTTATAACTTAGAAATTGTGAAGAAGAACTTTAGTTTGTAGATCAGGTACTACAAAGGATGTCTAAAGTTCATTCCAAATGTTAAAGGCTCTCAAAAAGAATCTATATTGGAAATAAATACATGGCTTGGTATTAGGGCATAACCTCTCACTTCACACACTTCAATGATAAGGGTGTCAGGTACTTAGCCAATATATACTAATTTTTAGAGTTTACACTCAACTAGAGAGCTGAATTGGTTCTCCCCTTGGTAATGACTTTCAAGTAGGATTGCCAAGAAAGGGTAAGGTTACTGCTAGGTAATGAAATCCTAGTCAAGCCTTGTCCCAATTTTCTTTTATGTTTAATTACTTTCAGTGGTTTGGTATAGTGTCTGATAACAAGAGTGAAACTACAATTGATTGCTTTGCTTTTACGTTAACTAGATGAAATCAAAACAAGAAAGCAATCAATGTATGCAAGGTTTATTTTTACCCAAAATAAATTTTGAATTTCATTGTATGAGCATAAAATAAAGGAAGAAAAGGGCACCTAGATGCTACTAGGTCCCATTGGGTGTGCCAAAACGTTTCTCTTAATTTTCGTATATTTCTTAGGAAAGAAGTAAGTTAAAAACAAGTAATAAGGGTGTGGTAGAAGAACATGGTTATTTATGTGCACATGATCCAGATGAGTTTGGAGAGATTATGTTTATTTTGGGAAGGATGACATGTCGATCATAAAGCACTAAAAAATGGGTTGTTAGAAAGATGGTAAGGTGGATTAGTTAGTGTGAGCTAGATCCAAGAAGTGTGAGATTTCTAGGAGGTTGTCAATCCACTCTTTGATAATAGTTAAGTTGAAAGACATAAAATTAAATACTTTCATTAAATTTTATAAAGAACTAAAATAAAATACAAGAATAAATAGATGCTTGGTAAATAAAATAAACTAAATATAGTAATAGTGGGTTAATACTAGTGCTAAAGTAGGTCAGGTCAAGTTCAAAAAATTAGATAGGGGTCTATGAATAGGTAGGGACACAAAAATTTAGATTCAGTTGGGTTAAGGGGTTTTAAATAACTTGCTATTATTTCATGCCACAATGACCATTGGTGGTTTGGATGACCATTGGTAGTTAAGCTAATCATTGAAATTTGTGTAACCATTAACGGTTGTAAGTGATCATTAGTGATCAAGGTGACCATCGATGGAGATGGAGGTAGAAGGTCAATAGGAGGTTAGGGATAGTGATTTCAATGCATCATGATATGTTATCAATGGGTAAGGTGAACATATTAAATTGCATTGTATTAGCCTATGCATAGTTGGTGTTGATGAGGTGCTAGATAACGGACTTAACCACTAATGGTCTAAATTGTATTGTATTAGCCTATGCATAGCTGGTGTTGATGAGGTGCTGGATAAAGGACTTGACTGTTGATGGTTAGAGTGACCATCAGTGGTTAAGATGACCATCGATGATCGAGTGTCAAAGGTTAGGTGGGGTAAAAATGGGTAAGTTAGTGAGTTGGTTAGCTAATTAGCTAACCTAACTTAGGGTCATGGTCAAGGATTGGGTAATGGTCCAAACTAGGGGTCTTTTAACATTTAGAACTATAGTGTGTATAATTTTGGTGTCTACAAGAAGGTAAATAGTATGGGGGTATATTGACCCCAAAGTTTCAAATATTAGGCTAAGGACCATATTTTATCTAAGTATAATTATATGTAGAGGTATATTACACATAGAATTAGATAAGGGTATTTAGGCAAAGGAAATACTATTGCACATGTGTATTATAGGAGTGACTTGTGTGTTGAATGATAGGTGGATATTTCCTAATAAATCATGATGTTTGGTTGAATCAAGAAAAGGTATTTTGGTAAGCACATGGGACAATCCAAGGAATATTTTAGGTCCATCTATAAAATTTCCATCTATATTCTATTATCATGAGTATCTCAATGGATGAAAATATAAACATATCCCTTGACCTCTCATTAGACACAAAATGTTGATAGACAAATTGGAAATACATGCTTAGAGAACACCTAGGTTTTATGCAAGGTTATGAAATTCATTGTAATGTGAAGAAAAATTCAAAACTATTTAATGATGATACATTATGTTGTAAATTTAATGGATATGATATATATTTTAATATATTTTATATGATATATGAGTAATGATGATGGTTTAAGTGTTATAATTGTCTTCATTGTGTTATTTTCTTGTTTTATTATGGATTTTTGTCTGGTGTTTATTAGTTATCTTTATACTTTATGTTACTTTTCATTTATATTTTAAAGGTTAGGTTCTCAATGATATTCTTATATCTTAGGTGAGTGTTTGAACTCCTTTTTCAAGTACATGTTGTTGTAAGATTTTTTTTAAAAAAAAAAAAAAAAACTAGCTTAAGTAGCACAAGACTCGATCTAGTAAAAACTAACACAATAGTGTTTTTAAAATGCCAAATCATCATACTTTTCATATAGTCTTGTGTTATGGCTTATAGCAATTTTTTGTAGATTATTTTGATGGTTTTAAACCTAGATAATGTCAATAAATTAGTTTAGAACTTTTTAAACAAGTTATTGATTAGTTTTAAGCCTCTTTATATGGATTAGAATGGGTTAAATAATCCTAATTTTCCATTGAAGACAAATTTATTTAAATTGAAGTTCCTAGTAGTTGAACATGATTTATCATGAGAGATTAATAGTCTATGATTTATTAGACATTGGGTTTTTTTATGGGTAGAGATAGTTTTAGTGTGAAGATGGAGTAGTCATACTCATCTTTGTAATTGTTATTATATTGATTAATGAAATAGTTAATTACTCATTTATATGTGTGTTTTTTTAAGCTTCTATTGATGTTGCGTACTTTGATTTTTTTTGTGAGCATTAGGCAATTTCTCATTTGACCCTTGTCCATGACTACATTTGGTATCAGGGATAGTTTTAAGAATGGACCCCTAAAATTTTTCTATAGTATCCTAGTGAATCATAGAAAATTTATATAATTTCATTGGATAATCCTTTTAAAAATCACCACACAAGTGTAAATTGATTAGCTATTATATTATCTCTTTCCAAAAAAAATTATCTAATGAATTAAATGTACTATTCAAAATAAGATATAATGACATCCCTTGTCCCTTCTCAATTGTTTCTTCTCAAAATAACATATTTGCTAACTTCATCTTTAGCTCATAAAATCAAATGTTTTGATACCAAATATAAATTTCATGAGTTGGTTTATGTAATTTTTTAATCCTATCCATAAAAAATGGCTTAAACATAATAAAATCAAAATAGCCTTTTATTTTTTAGATAATATTGAATTTTTTAATTATCATACAATATATTTATACTAGATTTCTATATCTTAGGCATAAATTATCTTTTTTTTCATCTCCCTTGTAACTCGAAAATGGTGAAATGTTTTTCCATGCCTTTATATTTTGAGTGTTATATCATATTTTATTCTCATCATGTACAAATTATTATAATATGAACAATATGTTACAAAAATTCTCAAATTACAAAACTTACCTATAATGTTTATCATATTCCATTTCCAAAATATTTAAAAAAAGATAAAGATGTATGTAGTTATTAAATCAATAATTCAATGAAATCTATATGAAGGCATAGAAAAATAATTTATAATTGCTTCAAGACATCCATTGATCCTATTTAAAGGTTTAAAGCACCATAAATCTTCGTAATTAATATCATTTGAGTAAAAATAAAACAATCCATTTTCACAAGAAAAAGACTCATGAAAATTTACAATATGTATTATAATTGATTTAAATCCACTCTCTCAGAAAAAATGGGTTAGTTAATTTTTGATAACAATCAAGATGACATCATGATGTGGTCAAAGAACTAAATTGTTTGATTGTAAAAATATCTTACCTATGCATTTGGATCTTCATTAAGCTCAACAAGACTAACAAATAGTTTGTTCCATTACTTGCAAAGGTAAGTCATGATGAAGTCAACTATTTTCCTCTTATAAAACATCCTCAAAGACCATGAAATTCATCCATCACAATTTTAGAGGTAACCAATACCACCTCATTTCCACCTAATTCTCAAAATTTATACAATAATATCATTATTCTAGATGTCAAACACTTAGAACATTTCAAAGGATTAATTCAATTTCAAAGCAATTAGAATTCAAGACAAACAAGTGTTGTGTTATGAATTAATTACCTACATAATTACATGAGGTAAAAATAATTATTTATGGATATGCAAGTCATTATTTTTTATTAAAAAATATATAAATCATTTTAATCAACAAAAATATCCGATTTGATGGCATTGATGTTAAATAAAATAAAATAAAGTTTCATAAAATATATAATTTGAATTTTTTGTATTAAAATTTTGAAAACATATGTTTAATATGTTAGAAGAAAAATGTCAACATATACATAAATAGAGAAGTAATTAGTAAAAATTTCCCTTTATATGCTAATATAGCTCATATTGAAGAAAAAAACATAAAATATGTATATTATATATGTGTTATAATCCTTTACATCATTTTCATAATCTATCCAAAATTTTACCTTAAATTAATTTAATTTATTTAATAATGTCCACCAAATGTCATGATTGGTCTTTAGGGTTGCAAAAAATACAATATAATTAAAGTAGAGAGAGCACAGTAGTAAACCTAAATAAATATAAAAGAACACTTAATTTAAAAATGATTAAATGGAATGCAATTGTTTAATAAAATAAGATACCATGAAGAAAATAAAAAAAAGGAGGATCTTGCATAGTGATTTTAGATTCATAAAAGTACTAATATTATTCATAGTAATTTTAGATTCATAAAATTACTAAGTATGGTTGTAGCTTGAATAGTATGTCTCAAGCTAAGAGAATGTGGAATTCACATCCTACTATATGTTATAATTTTTTCATGCTAAAATACATCCTAGTGTTTTTTATAGTTTTCTATTAATATTGTTTTAACCCACTCATTCTATCATAAAAGGAAAAATAAGAAATATATTTTGCATTTCCCACACATTGAGGGCAGGCAAGAAACATAAAGAATAATCCTAAGACATTAATTGATTAATTAATTATTTGAAAGATGTGAATCAAATAATGTAATCATGCAAAATGTACCAAAATCTAATGTCTTTCCCTTAAATTTATTTCACATATCTCAATCCCTTCTATGGACTGAAATTGATGACCCTGTGACTATATTTTAATTCTGCTATAATATACAATCAGAATTTTAAGTCAAACCATCAAAAAAATTAAAGGGTTATATAAGATTTATATGAATTATATTTAATGCTTCCTTCTTTGAATATGAACTATATTATCATTTTGAGGGGCAATGTTTAATAAATAATTGTCATTAGAATTATACATGAGGTGAGGGTCAACCACCAAATTCTGTCACTACAAGTGAGGATTAATTTTCATGGCTTTGTTAAAATATATTTTTTATGATTAAATTTTGTATTAAGGAAATTTTGATGGATTTGTCAAAATGATAAAGAATTATATACAAAATAATATATATATATATATATTTACTCTATAAGGATTATATTTCATCTTTATTTTTTCAAAAATGAATTCTATAACCTATATATGATGTTTTAAAACATTCTCTATCTAATTTTTAAAATGATGAAAAGAAGAAACTAAAGTCCAATTCAGTCTCCTACAATGTGATGATATTGCCCATAATTTTCCTCAAATAATTTATAGCTAACGCAATGTAAATGAAATGCCATTAAATTTTATTAATCAAACCCCATATAGTAAACTAAACTAATTACTTTTTAAGTGGACATGCAAAAATGTTAGGTCAAAATTGATAATAAAAAAAACACACTTTTCATTTTATCTTGAATACATTTCATATTCAATTTAGAGTGTGAGAGCTTAAATAATTTATAGTGAACTAAAAACCTAACATTATTTTTATATATTATAATCATCCACTTCAAAAACAATACATATTTTTTGGTTTTTAGTTCAAGGATGAAATATTATGGCTATAGGACTTATTTATATTTATAATCCATAAAATATAGTCAATTTGTTTATAGACCGCATTAGATACAAGGTAAAATTTAGTATAGACCATCAAAAAATCTAAATAATTATAATAGCTACATATATTATGTTTAATGTTTATATCTTATTATAATTATTATACTAACAATTGAATGGAAATGTTGAATAAATACCTATCATTAAAATTTACTCATGCCAAAAAGGGTAGACCATAACATTTAGTGCCTATCCCAAGGTAATATTTTTAAATCTAAAATTATCATGATATCATTTCCTCTTTAAAACTAACTAATGAAAAATAATAGGCCAAATCCTTATTTTCAACTATTGAAAAACCAAATATTAATAACCAAAAACATGTCTAACTAGCCACAGTAGCTGAGTTATAAAGGTTTTAAAAAATGAAAATTAAACAAATTCAAGATTTTTAAATAATGGAGAGAAAATAGGGATATGATTTTGTTAAATTGTGACTAATATATCACCTCAAAATATATTTATCATAAAAAATATCAAATGAAATACCCTTACATTTATAAAATATATGGATTTTTCTCTAGACTAAACACAAATTGCTTTACTCTTAGGATAATTAATTGTATCTTAAAGTAATCTAAAATGTTAAACAATAAAGGAGAGAAATGGGACTTCAACCATATTTTATAACAAGATACCTAAAACAAAACTCATTTATGCTTCAGATAATTAATGAATCAATTGACCTTTGTTATATCTTTCAAAAAATATATTAGAAATACAAATAAAATCACAAATTTTTAAGATGAAACCTTACCATCATTTTAAAATAATTAGAGAAATACTATTCCAATCTTATGCAATAATACCTTGTGCATACTCTAATTCTACAACAATAACACCATGATAAATTTCAAAGATATATTTTTCAAGTACTTTCTTAGTTCACATGCTTAAACATATATCCTTTTACTTTAAACACATCTTCAAAATCAAAATAAGATTACCAAAACAAATTATAAATAACCATATAAAATAGTAGGTTTGACTATTAAATATTAGGTCACAATCAACCTACTTTGACATTTGCATGGCTAAATTTTTGAAAGAATACATTACCTGAAACCCCATTTATATTTATTCAAACTTGAGATAAATTAAACATTTAAAAATATCCAAAATCATAAAAACAATATGCCATAACTTTGCCATCTATGGGGGATTACAGTGCCCAATGGCCAAATGATAGAGGTAATAAAAAACACCCCTATAGCTTCTTTGAGAATCTTTGATCTTTTCAAAGAGTGAGTACTTTAAATGTGTTTCTATGTTTTTCCCAAAGCGGTGGGTGAGGGGAAGGTTTAGGGTGTGGTGTAATAATTTATTAGTGGTTTATAAAAAAATTAATTAATACTGTATACTTCAATTTATATTTCAATTATCCTACTAAACTTATATCATGGTTGATATTTTGAGACAATTGTTCTTCTAACAACACGATCACCATAATATTTATTATGTTCCTTTGTAATGAAAAATTTATAATATCATATTTAAAAGGTAAGGTTAACATTAAAAAAATTATATAGGTGAGAGGAGCCTGTACCTCACCCTAATTTAGGACCTAAATGAAACTTAAATGATGCCACCACTTGAAATTTACCTCATCATTGATTCTATGTGTTTAATATATTTTTTTGTTTTGTGTGTTGAAGTGGATGGGAAGCCACATTTTTAATTGATTGAAAAGGAAAAAATGAAATACACTACATATAACATTGGACCTATATATCCACATTGGGTACCTGATAGTTATAAAAATTATTTTACATGATGTGATTGGATACTTTACACCATTACTAAGTATAAATTATATAATTATATGTAAATTGTATAACTAATTTTCATTTAAAGTTTTTTAAATATTGGATATTATTTTCCCATGTTCCCTCCTAAGTATAGGAATCCACCCATCTATTGGTCCCTCTTCCCTAAAACATTTGAAAAGAACAATTTGTAGGTTACACCCATCCATAATATGGATTGAAGTTGATGAGGATCTACAATCCCAACCATTTTTTGTTTCTAAGTCCTTGAATAAAAACGATCAAATCCTTTCAAGTAGTATCATTTTTTCCATTGTAAGTACCATAGTGAAGTTCAATAAAATAATGGAAAGGTTCTTGTCACATTAAGTGCCATTAAACTATAACACCCTATGAATTGGTTATAAATATGTTTATATCATAGTCATATCAGCATTTGAGATTAATCTTATTCAACAAATGGCATCATCTTTTAACTCTACATCCCTATGTTGTCAACTCGTCAAAATTTGAACTCATGAAAAAATAATCAATTAAGTTTCATGTATATTTTTGTAATTAATAAATACAAACCTAAAATCACATTTAAAACTCTATGAATCTAGCCAAATAAAATAATATAAGTTAGTTCCCACTAAGGCATGTAAGATGTTATTACTCGATTTATGAAGAGCAAGGACTCTTCAATTTTTTAAAAATTTTGGTCATAACAACAACATTATTTTTAGTGGACCCTTTTGGCTTAGGGGCCTTCATCCCTTATTCCCTCAATTTCTACTTCTTTACCATTATAGGTTAGTTTGGGCCCAAATTGGGTTCTAATTTTAATTTAATTTGTCTATAAAAACATAGGTATTCTAGTTCATTTTAGGCATGTATAGACTATCATAGATTTAAGGCATTCAAGAAGAATTAATTGAAAGCTACATAATTAATTTATTTTTCACATGAATCTAATGAGAATTTTTAATAATTTTAGAGAAATAAATAAATCACTAGAGCATTCATTGAATCACTAAATTCATGGTAAAGATACATTACACAACACTAGGTCTCCTAGCTGATGAATTACTAAAAGTATTGGTAATTTATTTTTTCTATTGTATATTGTTGAGGGGCTTAAAAAATATAAAGATAGTTCAAATATTCAATGGTATAATATAAATCCAGAAATATATGTCTCGCTATGTTTAAAAGTGGTGATATTGCACATATGATCTCGTCAAGGTCCACCAAAAAATGGCATGAGGTTGATGACCTATCCAAGGGAGAGGTAAGTGACAAGATGACATAATAAGGAATTATTAATGTTGAGGGAGTCCACATGGTAAGTTTGTGTTGATAGTGAGTGTTTACATAAGAGGGTATTGGTAGGGTTGATCCCCATCATAGTTTTAAAGTTAGTGAAGGGTCAATAAGTCGGTTCGGTTATACCCAAATGAGTCGACATTTACTTTATAATTTATTTATTTTATTATATTTTATTTAAGTGGGTCATGTGTGTGTGGATTTCACTTAAGTTTTATCCCTATTAAAGTAATTTCATAACTTAAAAACATACCATTTAAGTTTTATATATATAAAAATCTTAAAGGGGGTGTTTTTAAGTTATGGAATTACTTTAATAGGTATGTATATCAATTGGGGTATTTTTAAATTATGGTAAATTACTGTATTATATATATACAAATAAAGGAACTTGTGTCCCAAAATAGGTTATAATATATTTTTTAAGGAAATTAGAAGTATGAATAAAGGAAATTACATAAAATTTGGACTAACTAACCAATAAATATTTTTACCCAATTAACCATTTTTTAAAAGATAAGAAAATCACTTTTATCCAAATGGAAAATAGTATCCACTAAAATTATCACTATTTGGTATTTGATTGGGTTAGATATTCTGTGTGTGTGAATATAGGCCTAATAGAAAGGCTATAAATTAACTTGAGGGTTTTCAAATCAACCTATAAGTTTTTAAGAGAATTTGAAGTGTGTAGGATTGTAACTAGGGAGAGTTACAAAATTCGGTCCAAGTTGAGTAAGTGAGTGTTGAAAGAGTTCATAATAAAATTAAAAGGATTAGATTAGGAAGTATAGAGTATAAGAGAGACATGGCTAAAAACATATTCAAGATGGAGAGGAGATGTGGTCAAGAGGAACCATTGATTATATGTTTAGATGAGTTGGAGCATGTGCTCCATGGGATTTAATCAAAGTTAATGCCATAGAGGAAAGAAAGACAATGAGTATTCCAATGAGTTGGTGGTGAAGAAAAAAGAATATTATATGAAAAAATTAAAAAATAATAATGATGTTCATGGAGGTGGTGGAATATGAGCCAAAATTGGAAGCCCCTTGTTTTCAAGAAGAGAAATCTTAGAAGAGTTATTAAGATGGGTTATGGAATTGGAATTTTTTTTTAAGGAAGGATTATTGAATGCTCCAAGAAGTTAAATGTTGAAATCATAAGTTTATGTGGATATGTTTTTATATGTGGGGAATATCTCCAAAAAATGAGACAAAAGAAAACTAAAATTAAAGTGAAGAGTTGGGATATGATGACGAGCAATCAAGATGGTTGAGTAGGCTACATGAAATGAAGATAAAAAGGAAGCTAAATATTTTTATGGTGGAGTTTCCATGTGGGTGACCAGAATCTCTTCAAGGAAGCAAAATAAATGAGATGAAAGGTTATGAGTACACAATAGTAGAATAAAAAAACCTCATGGAGAAAGATATGGACATTATAGTTACTAAACTTGAATAAGGGGAGGCTCTAGAATACTTTTTTCTTAGGATGGGTTCCATAGAGGGAAAATTATGTAGAGGTGTGTTGGTGTGTGTGGATGAAGATAAATAATATCTAAAGTAAGGAAAGAGTGTTGAATAAGGATCAACAAAGATATTTACTTTGGAGGACATGGAATTAAAGGTGGAGTAAGTATACATGAATACAAATAATGAGGCTTTTGAGAGAGTTTAGAAGGAAAATACTCTTTTGAGTCTTAAGATGAAGAAGAGTGAGAACACATGCAGTGAAATATTATTTTCACATGGAATGTATATAATGTTGAGGATTAAAATAATATGAATTGGCAATCAACTTGAAGCTAATGAAATAAAAATGAGATAAAAAGGGAAGGAAACCTAAGAAGAGATAATTAATGGAAGTGATGCAAATATCAGTATGGCATTGTTAGATAGAGAAGTTTGGAGCCTTAGAGGCTCAATATAAGTTAAATGAATAGAAGGATATGGATAATGGAAAATTTTATATGCATCAAAGAAATTTTGAGAGCATAGAAAACTAAAAAAATGAAAATGTGTTGATATTTAGCAGAGGTGGTTGGTTCACAACCAATGAAGGTTATAAGAGAATGAAAAAAAATAGATGATGATGAGATGTAAGTGAATATTTGTTGGTTTTGGTTAGTCTATAATTACAAAAACAAACTATCTAGGGATAGATGAAAGAAGTATGGTGAAAAATAAATAAAAGGTAGAAACTAGGTGTAGGGGGGTGGCCTATGGTCAAGTAATTGGATAAAAAAGACAAAAAAGTTTGAATCAGAAATTGATAAGGTATATAACATGGTGGTAGGGTGAATTTTGGACTTAATCATTGGTTCATAAGGGAGGTTATACCACTCGATATTTTTTGTGATCACTAAGATCCCAAACCAATTACCCTAGGTAATCTCATGCAAGGGTACCCACACAAAATTGGCAATCTTGCATCATTAAAGACAAGTTTTTATTTGTCAATAAAATGATGATCAATTCTAATAAATGTAATTTTTATTTAAACTTATAAATTATTTCCATATGGGGAATGAGGTATGATTCCATTGGTTGTTTTTCTCATTTTTCTTTGTTTTCATAATAATTATTTATAGTTGTGGAATTTAAGTTGTTAAGCACCATAGAGTCTTTAAGGACATCATGTTACTATGGTTATTTCTCCTTAAGTTTGGGTAAGTTGAAATATTTAGATAAAGACATTGAATGCATGGTTTTCCTTACATTGCTCATAGTGGCCTAGTCAAGGATACAAAGATCTAGAGCTAAATAGTGGAAATTGAGCATACCTTCTTAATAGTTTTTATCCCTGAAGTTGTACACATCATCATAGTTTTAAATAAAATAATTTTGTCTCTAAATTTTAGAGTGTTTTTACCTCCATGAAGCTAAAAACAAGGGTCAATTTAAAAAAATGGAAGGAGAAAAAGTGCATGGTAACATCTAAGGTTGATTTATTTGATGATACTTTTGGTATAAATGTGATCTATGAAGAAAACCTATACTCATTAAATACAAACCATTTTTTCTCATTTATAGCCATTTTTTAAGGATTTTTTAAATGGAACATGGATAAAATAATCCAAATAAGTTATGAAATCATAGATATCTCAATTGAAAGGTGTGACTCTTGGAAAAATGCTCAAAAAGAATAAAAACATGGTTGCATTAAGAAATATGGTTTTGATATGTTTGAGAGATGTTTTTTAAATAAAAGACAATGAAAATTGTGGAAAAATGTGGGAGGTCAAGATATGTATGTAAAACATCCCTTACGGACCCATGGAGACACATCAAATCTAATCCATGTTGTATATACCATTCTAAAAATAAATAAAAAGGGGGGGAGATGTTTTCTTTTGGTTTGAAGGCAAGGGTGTGAAAGTTGGGGAATTTGGAAAATTATGAGAGAGAAAGAAAGATACTAAAAATAAAGGTCTCAACATGGAAACTAAGATGAATTAATGAAAAAATAAGTTTGGGTCATCCTCTTATGTGTGCAAGATTGTTTTAGCAAAACACAAGTGTTTTGGGTAAATGATGGATATAAAATTTGGAGGGGTTTCTAAAGAAACATATAGCATATTCCATTAGTGTTTCTCATTTCATAGAAGAGTTAACCATCAAAAAATTATTTTTTATTGAATTTTAATTGTTCAATTTAAGGTTAAATGTTTATATAATGTCAAATTCATGCTTCTTGTTGTCTAGTCTTTTGTGAGAGCTATAAGGAATCGTTGGTAAATTGATGTGATGGTTGTAAGTATAGATAATCTTGAATAGTAACTATAGATCATACTTAATATGTTTTTTATTAATTTTTAGCATCTTTGTATGCATTATAATGGTTAAAATTATCCTAATTTTCCATTAAAGACAAATTTATTTCAAGTGAAGATTGTAGCACCTGAAAATGATAGTTCGTGAGTCATTGACAGTCTATGATTGATAATGTTGGGTATTCTCATGGGAATAAACAATTTTAGTGTGAAGATAGTGAAATATCATTCATACTCATTATTTTATTTATTATATTATTGATCAACAAAATAGGAAATTTTGCAATCAATTATGTATATGTTGTTAAGCTTCCATTATTCCTTAGTTACATCAAGAACCAAAATAACAATGTATGCCATCAAGATAATAGAGATTCCTAAAATTATGCCAAGGGATTAGTATATATTTTATTTACACTTGTTTTTTTTTGTAAGGTACAAGAAAATATCCATAATTTTTTGTCCAATAAAATGCTCATTTTTAAAATTGAGCAAACATAGGAATTGATCCACTATGTTTGTTATGATACATAGTCAAACTAGATAAAATTTATATAGCCAATAAATATAAGTATTATACCATTTAATGACTTAATTATCAAATTTAGGTCTTTAAATACCTTAAAAATATGTCTGAAATAAATGATAGGTTATATATCATTGTTGGTAAATTTCAAAACCTCTAAAGTAGTATATCACATATGATAATGCAAGTTCTAGAATGGAATCACTCAAATAATTCTCAAGAAAAGGATCCATAAGCTACCCACAAATTTTGTGATCAATTTGAATCCCAATTAAATCTTTTATAAATGGGAGTGTCTTGGTATCTCCTTGAAAATATTGTAAAATACTAAAGTTGGATTTCAACTAGTCAGATTCTGGGATTCCATTAGCATAGTCTTGGAGAAACCTGTGCTTATGCTATATTTCCCATTCACAAGAGGGTTTGAATAATTATATTATCCAAATAAAATTTTATCATTCACCCTCCCAAATATAGACTGGTTTATCCCAAGTAATACATTTGCTCCTAGGAGAACATGCAAAATAGTGGGAGAAACCCCATGTACCTGGTATTTTTTATAAACCAAAATTAATAAAAACTAAGGTTCTCGAATCTCAATTATCAAGAATATCCTTATATCCTCATAAAGAACCATTAATGCTCCCATTTTATTAGTTTAAACTTTAGATGGATTCACCATAAGCATATGGTTGAATTACACGCCATGAAAGTATATGGAGTTAGAATAATATGTTATATGAGATAGTTATAATAATAATTATTTTTCAAAGAAGTAAAAAAAATTGTATTAAAAAGTGTTGAAAATATTATAATATCAAAATACAAACATCAAAAGCAATGACATCCAGATATTAGTCTGATAGGTGCTATAAAATTTCAACTTTCACAGTTTCAGAAAATCCACAAAAATCTACCAAAATCAAAAAATCTATGTGTTAAGGAAAATTAGCACCTAATGTGTAACTATTGAAAACCTCAAGAGATCTTAAAATAAGAAAATTATTTTTAAAAACACTTTCTCTATGTATTTTACTTTTATCTCACTATTTTTGCCCTCTATTTTGTATTATATTGCTCCTGATTTCTCATTCTATTAATACTTATCAACTTTATACCAATGTTCTGTTATGATAAATTTTATTCACATTTAGAGTGATGTCTTTTTCTATTCTTTACTTACATAGGTTATTTTTTCTCTTTCTATTATGACTGTTATTTCTATTGTGATGTTGTGTATTCATTATCTCTTTCTATTTCTTTTTCTCCCTTTTGTCATATTATATATTGTAATTGCTTTGTTCCCCACCTACCATCAATTTTCTATCTCAACTAAAATGGATACCAAAATTCAAATTTTAATAACTTTACATTAAATTATTTTAGATGATTTTTTTTCATACATGCAAAAATTCAACTTATGCATTCTTAGTATGTTGTTATTAGAGGTAGGTGAGGGAAGTCCATAATATAATATTTTAATATCCCCCTTAATTGTGACCTTATTTCCATGTTTTGTTGAACATTTTAAAACTTATAAGCTACCTATGAATTTT
This sequence comes from Torreya grandis, assembly GCA_037957365.1. NCBI lineage: Eukaryota > Viridiplantae > Streptophyta > Pinopsida > Cupressales > Taxaceae > Torreya > Torreya grandis. Next base: position 862,880 of record JARHVA010004767.1, on the reverse strand, counting down.
TTGTATGCCTCCATGGTTTTTTTATACATTGTTGGAGGTAACATGTGCATCTTCAGAGCCAACCTATGGAAGTCTAGAGAAAGACTGTGGACTCTTTAGAGCTAGATTTTGAATATATAGATCTATACTATGGAATTTTGAATCCACCATATGGAACTCTAGATCTAGATTATATACTTATAGAGCCAACTTGTGGACCTCCAAAAATAGAATTTTGACCTTTGTAGCCAACTTGTGCACCTCTAGAGCCATTTAAACCTTTGGAGCTGGTGATACTACATCTATGACCCCTAATCTTAGTAAATAATTAGTGAGTTACTACTCTGACTTACAAAATTTAAGTTTTGTCTCACCTTTTTCAACTATTTCTTTAATAAAATGATACCTTTTCATTATATGATTGTTTCTTCCATGAAAAATATGATTCTTTGATAGAGCTATGGAAGATAAATTGTCACAAAATATTACAGTTGCTCATTTTTTATACTCATGTAAATTTGATAAGATCCTCTTGATTCATGTAGCTTGAAATATTGTTGAATTTGTTGATATTTACTTGTATTCAACCATAGAGAGATAAAAAATTGGTTGTTTCTTTGAATCCCATGAAATGGTTCATGGCCCAATATTGAACACATACCCAAATGTGTTCTTTTTGTCATCAAGACTACCTACCTAATCACTATCTGTATATCCAACCACCTCAAAATATTTTTTTGTTGCATATAATATTCCATGGATTCTTGTGCCATTGACATACCTCAATATAATTTTACATGTTTATCAATGTGTCTATTTTGGAGTCTCCATGAATCTATAAATCAAGTTGACTGCATACATGGTATTTGGTCTAGTTGCAATTAAAAACTCTTGTACTATGTGGGATCCACATTATTGTTACAATATTACTTGTACAATTTAAAACTCTTTTTAGTTAGTCTTGATGTTGTTTTATTATTCAAAATTCTAAATCTCTCCAAATCTCCTTTGCATACATGGATCGTGACATAAAAATTCCATCTTCCATTTGTTTATCCTCAATTGCAAGAAATTACTTCAAAAAACCTAAATCAATCATATTAAATTCCTTCATGGCTTATTTGAACTTTTTAATGGACTAATTTACATTTCCAATAAATATTAAATCATCTACATACAAGAAGGCAATCAAAATATCACCTTTTTTGCTTGCATTAATGTAGAGTTTGGGTTCACTATCATTTTTGCTAAATCCATTTCTCAATAAATAAGAATCTATTTAGCTATAACACCTTTGGTCTTCTTTGAGCCCATACAATGATTTTTTAATCCTATACACCTTGTTTTCATGCCCTATAATCTCATGAGTAAGTGTTTATTCTCCCACATAAACCTCTTCTTATAATGCTCTATTCAAGAACGTTGACTTGACATCCATTTTATGCACCTTTCACTTGTGTTGAGTATATATTACAATGATTATTATCATGGTTTATAGCCTTACTAGGAAATTAAATGTTTCAATATCTTCACATCCAGGTTATTTCTTATATCCTTTTACAACTATCCTTTCCTTGTGTATTTCAATCTTTGGGAGTGGTTTTGGTTTTGTAAACCCACCTGACACTATTGACCTATTTTCCTGTTAGAAGGTAAATTAACTCCCATTTCTAATTTTTCTCTATTTCATGCATCTATTCATCTATTTATTCACACCACTTAGTCATCCTTTATTGCTTCTTCAAAATAGATTGGATTGGCTACTAAAAATAAGGTAAAATTCATAGTTTCATTTTCATTTTCTTCATACCTTGACTTCTCATATATTTATTACAAGTTTCTTGTCCTTGTTAAGTGTTGATTTGAGTTGGAGGATGATGAAATTATCTCATGAGCTACTCTTTGAGCTCTTTTTTATATATAACCATATGAATAATCAATCATTTGTGAAATATAACTCTAACTTAGTGCATTAGTAGTTGTACCACTTGTTGGTTTAGTTTCAAGAAAGGGTCTAGTAGCCCTTGTTTGCACTTATTAATATTCTTGTCTATCTTCCCATCTTGCATCCTCAATGAATTGAACATCTCAGCTTATAAACTCCTTTATGACTAGAATATACATCCTATAATATTTGGATTACTCACTATACTTGATGAATATGAATTTTTCTCCTTTGTCATCTCACTTTGATATTATTTTCTTAGGCACATGTATATGCCACACATCTAAAAACTCTTAAGTGTTCAAAAAAAAAATTTGGCTCCATACCTCTTGATGTATTATGTCCCGAACACTCTTAGTAGGACATATATTCAATAAATAGATTATTGTTGTAACTTCTTCAGTCTAAAACTCATTGGAAAATCCTTTGGATTTTAACATACTTCTTTCCATGTCATGAATGGTTTATTTTTTCCTCCCAGCTATGCCATTTTATTATGATGTATACCTCACTGTAAATTTTTTCTTGATCCCACTATCCTTACAAAAGTTCATAAACTAATTTAAAATATATTATCACCCTTTGACAGTTTTAAAAATAATATGTAATGACCACTATGATTTTCAACCAAGGCCTTAAATTTCTTGAATATTTTAGATACATCTAATTTGTGCTTTAAAAAGTATACTCATGTCCTTCTAAAAAACTCATGTATGAAAGTAATGAAATACTCATTCATAAATAAGGAGGGGCTATTCATGGGACCACATATGTATGAATGAATCAGCTCAAGAGGAACTCTTATTCTCCATGATTTCCCTGAAGGAAAAGCATTTCTATGTTACTTCCCTAATATGCATCCCTCACAAAATTTATTTGTTTGTTTAATTAGAGGAAACCTCTTAGCATCTACTTATTGTAAATAAGACTTAGCCCACTAAAACTCAAATGACCATACTTGAGGTGCCAAAGAGTGGATTGATAAATTTAAATTGTTTTAAATACTATTGATAACTCATTTTACATTCTAAATGGAAAATTTTTATTTTATGTTATATTCACTATTGTAAGATACCTATATATTCCACTTATATCATAAATTATGCACTCTCAATCTTAAAATCTCACCTTATACCCTTTTTGGACAAGCTACCCAATGTCAATTATGTTGTGCTTCAAACCTGGCACATAGTAAACATCCTAAATTTGCCTCTTGTCACCTTTATTGGTGTAGATATAAATACTCCATTTTCCCATGATAGGGACATTGTTATTGTTTCTCATATTCACTTCTTACTTGATTATGTCACATCTTGATTTCTCTTTAAGCTGAATAACATGTTTAATATATGGATTATTATGGTTGATTAGTTGATTAACTAATACTTGATTAATCCTAATGACATATGTTGATTATGGAACTATTTTTGTTGCTTAATTTACATGATTGGATGTTATAAGTTAGTAGTAATTTTATATTTCTTACTTTGTGATCATATTTAATTAGTTATACAACATTATTTGATGGATATAATGATGTTTGAAGATAAATACCTTCATTATTGTGAGGTGGATGTAGGAAAGATTCTTCCCTCAGATTATGATAGAGGGAGAGCATCATCAAAGAGAGTGGTTAGATGAAATGTTAGGGGATGACAGAGAGTGAATCTAGAAACCTTTCTACACATCACTTAGTAAATCATGTTTCTTAATTGTTTGATATGGATAACATAACATATTTTGTATACTTTTCCTTTAGATGATTTTTAGTATGCTATCTGGTAATTTTTGTTAGAGTATGTATTTATTATGAGTTTACTCATTTTTTCTAGTCTCTTAACTAATTATTTTGTATTGTAGTGGGATTTGATTTATCTCACATTAGTTACGATAGCTAGATTATTATTTTGCCTTGCCTATATAAGCAAGTGCTTACTTTGTACTATCATATCATTCTCATATTTTGAATATACATTTGATTTTAATTTGTGTTGCATTCTATTTGTCTGCAACTATTGTGATGTTATTATTGATAACTCTTTTGATCTTGGCCTCATGAAATGTTTTTACCGTTCTTAACATGGTATTAGAGTCTTGAAGAAAGTTCCAATCATCTTTTAGCTTATAATTCAGAGACAATATCTTGATTTGATCCTTTGTTATTGCTTTTGGAGGAGAAGAAGTTGAGAGAAAAGGCTATGTATATCTATTTGGCATGGAAGATAGCAAGTTTGGCACCTTTTTGGTCTTATTTAATTTCTAATTCAGATCTACAAATATAAGGAAAGAAAGAAGAGGTGTCCTTTATAGATAGGTAGTGGAAAGGGAAAACCAAGACATGGAGATCCTTTTTTATTATATATTTTTGTATAAAGGACTTCTTGGAGAGACCTATCAAAGTGAAAAAAGAGACTATCACTCACATAACTCCTAATTAATCCCATATATTCTTTAAACTTACATTGGTGCTAAAAAATTTCAAATTCTCTTGTGAATTATGGTTGTGTTTCATTTATTAGGGACCATAATCCTTTGCACTTAATGATTGCCTCTATTTTAGGTCTCCATGTATGATAATTGTGTGTAGTCAAAGGCTCACAATGATCAACGCCATATGTATATGCCATGCCAACCAATCACCAAGAGTATAAAGAATGCTAAAGGATGCAAAAAAATTGGCACCGAGACAACTCCATAAAAAATTTGTATTATAGGATGCCCCCTAATTTGTCACTTTATAAAAGTAGTATTTTTTTACAATTTGATGACATAAATGGATAGAGAATAAAAAACACATACTTTTAAAAAAAATATAACTCAAATCTAAGTTACGGTTCAAAATTTATAAGTGTTTTGATTTCCCATAAAAATAGATCAAAAATTAAAAAGCACTACGATTTGATTTTTAGTGACCAAACTGAAAAATATAATACACTAAAAGCAAATTGGTGGTGATGTCTAAAACATATAATGCATATAAGCATCTATTAGTTGGAACATATAGAAACATAAATTGGTGGTGATGTCTGGAACATATAAAGGACTATTTGGCATTGAGACCCATCAAAGTGAAATAAGAGACTATCATTCACATAACTCCTAATTAAGCCCATACATTATCCAAAATTACATCGGTGCTGAAAATTTTCTAATTATCTTATGAATTGTGGTTGTGTTTCATTCATTAGGGACTATAATCCATTGTGTTTAATGATTGTCTTTATTCTAGGTCTCTATGTGTGATAATTATATGTAGTCAAAGGCTTAAAATGATCAATGCCAGATGTAGATATCATGCCAACCAATCACCAAGAGAAAAAATAATGCAGAGGGTGCACAAAAATTAGCATCAAGATAACTCCATGAAAAAATTATATTATAGGACCCCTCCCAATTTGGCAATTTATAAAAGTAGTGTTATTTTACAATTTGATGACACCAATAATAGAGAATAAAAAACTACATACTTTTGAAAAAATGGAACTCAAATCCGAATTATGGTTCAAAAGTTATAAGCATTTTGATTTTCTATAAAAATGGGTCAAAACAATTTAAAAACATTATGATTTGATTTTTAGTGACTAGAATGACAAATCTAATACACTAAAATCAAATTGGTGATGATGTCTATAACATATAATGCATCATTGATGTGGCCACCATCTATTTGTATGTCACCCTTCCCCTTAACAAAAATGAAGGAGGAATTTCCAACCTCAATGTTGGAAGTGGAACTCAAACCAAGAGATATAAAGGACTCCTTGGAAGAAGTCATATGGTGTGAAGAAATAGAATATAGAACCAAACTTTTTGAAATAGGTGAATATAATCTCTTGACAATATTAAGTGCTTGGAGAGAAGTTTTGGACTGTATAAAGAATTGGTACATAGAAGCCTCTGCTAGTTGGTTGTGTTAGACTGAGTCCAATATACTATCTTGGAATTTTGTGTCATTTTCCAAGGCTACATTATATTATTTTTTTGTAACTATTTGTTGGTGTATAAAACCTTGTCTTTTCTAGCACCTTACCAAGATTGAAACACATGTTTAGAATTTACAACAGTAATTCATAATTTTTCCTCTCAGACATAGCTAGAAAATAATCATTATTATTTATTAATTTGTATTTTTTTAAATAGAGGAAATCAAACTCATTTGTACACACATTGAGGTAACTAGAAATATTTTTTTTCACTTCCAATAGATTTTCTAATTTTGTGGTGAAATTTTGGTTTCAACAAATGGTTGCACACCTATTTTCTTTTTCATTTTGGTCACTAAAAGTCAAATTAGAGATTCTTCCTTCATTTTTGTTAAGGATAAGGGTGACATACAACTAGATGGTGGATGCATCAATGATGCATTATATGTTCCGGACATTATCACCAATTTACTTTCAGTGTATCAGATTTGTTTTTCTAATCATTAAAAATGAAATTGTAGGATTTTTTAATTGTTTTGACCCATTTTTATGGGAAATTTAAATGCTAATAACTTTTGAACCATAACTCATATTTGAGTTCCATTTTTTTTCAAAAGTACATGTTTTTATATTCTCTATCTATTGGTGTCATCAAATTTTAAAAATTCACTACTTTTATAAAGAGGCAAATTGGAGGGGAGGGGGGGGAAGGGGTCTTATAATACAAATTTTTCATGGAGTTGTATCAATGTTGATTTTTGTGTACCCTTTACCATCTTTTTGCTCTTAGTTATTAGTTATCATGGCATCTACATCTAGCATTAACCATTGTGAGCCTTTGACTACACATAATTACCACATATGGAAACCTATAATAGAGAAAATCATTAAGTACAAAGGATTATGGTCCTTAATGAACAAAACACAACCATAATTCATAAGATATTTTGAAAAAAAATTGCACCAATGTAAGTTGAAAGAATTATGGGCTTAATTATGAGTTATGTAAGTGATAATCTCTTATTTCAATTTGATGGGTGTGATACTCCATTCAAAATATGGACTAAGTTAAAAGGGTTATTTGGGAAGGTAGACCACTTGAGAGCAATGCATCTTGAAGTGGAACTTACTTCCCTTAATCTAGATGATTTTTCTTCTATTGTAGACTAATTCAATAAATTCAAGCATTTGTTAACATAGTTGAAGGGGAGTGGTTTAAATAAAAAGGATGAAGATTATGTCTACTTAATCTTGTTTAAGTTGAATGGCCAATTCCAAATTTTTGTATCTACCTTTTTCTCTAGTATGGATGCCTTAGGTACTGCATTCAAACTATTAGATTTAGAGTTATTTTGTGAGAGACTTACTAGGGAGGAATCTAAATTGTCTCACCTTGAGTCTTCCACTTCTCAAAAAGAATTAGTGGCCTCACATCCTAAGAGTAAGGTAAAATCTAAAGATAAAAATAAGAACACTCCTCCTCCACCTCAAAATGAACCTAAGCCCACCAAAATTCCTACATCTAAACCCAAACCATCTTCCAAATCCAAGAATAAGTCTAACCTAACTTGCTCCTATTGTGGGGGGACTGACCATGACAAGTCTAGGTGTTTCAAAAGAATACAATCCTTAGAGGATGCCATTAGGAAACACAAGATTTATATATCCTCTCTTTCTCCATCTCATGAGCATGGGAAAGAACTTAATGTTATCAAGAGATTATAGTCACCTATTTCAAATAGTTGGGTTCTAGATTTTGGTGCTTCACACCATATGACTTCTTCCAAGGAGTCCTTTATATCTCTTGGCTTAAGTTACACTTCCAACATTGAGGTTAGATATTCTTCCTTCATTTCTATTAATGGGAATGGTGACATATAACTAGATGGTTATTTCATCAATGATGCATTATATGTTCTAGACATCATTGCTAATTTGATTTTAGTGTATCAAATTTATCATTTTGGTCAGGGTAAGACAATGACTTTCACACTAAATGGTGCTGAAGTGTAACCTTTGTTAGAGCCACACACACTGATTGCATAGGGTTTTATTGATCATATTTATCAACTATACTATTTTGAGGATTTTTATGATACTCCTCTAGGGACATGTTTAGTTTTTCATATAGATTTTGAGAGTCAGATTTGGCATGAGATTTAAACACCTAAACTATAGATATTTGAAGGAGTTGAGCATTCATAGTATGGTAGAGGGTCTTCCTATAATTTCATGTCTTGATATAGTCTACCTCAATTATGCATTAGAGAAACAACACCAGGATCTACTTCTTAAGAGTATGTCTATGATATCTTCTTTACCACTTGTGCTTATACACAGTGATTTGATGCTACTTCTTATTCCTTCTTTCAATGGAGATAATTATGTACTTACCTTCAGTGATAATTTATTGAGGCATACTTGGGTTTATTTCCTCAAGCACAAAAGTGATGTCTTTGCTCACTTCAAAGTCTTTAAGGCTCTGGTCAAGAAATGATCATCAAGTTACATCAAGAAGCTTCATATAGATAATGGAGGGGAGTAATTCAGTTGAGAGTTCACTAATTTTTTAGTATCCCATGGTATTATTCACCAGCATTCTATTGTACATAATACACAATAGAATATCTTAGCAAAGAGGTTGAACCAAACTTTGAAGGAGATGGCTAAATGCATGACACATTTACAGGATTTACCTCCTATCTATTGGGTAGAGTTAGTAAATTATGTGAATTACATTCAAAACCACACACCACATTGAGCACTTGTGCATATGACTCTGGATGAGGCTTAGTCTGAAACCAAGCATGATGTCTCATTTTTCCAAGTCTTTGGGATCCTTACTTGGGAATTTTTACCAAATAAGAAAAATAAAGCATTAGACTAGAAAATTAAATATTTGGTTTTTGTAAGGAATTACAAGGACATGAGAGCTTATCATATCTTATACCCTGATACTCATGATATTTATTTTTGAACACATGTACAGTTTGATGAGTGTTTCACATCTCATAATTCTTCATCTTCTTCCATGCCTACATCTTCTTCTTTCCATGATTCACCTCCTCTCACCAGTTCAAGAGATTTATGAGGAGGTTTTATAGGCTGAGGATCTTATTCACACTAATGTTACCACTATGCCTAGGTGGGTTCACACTATAGTTGATGAGGTAGCATCATTCATACAAGATCTTCCACTTACTCAACATCATCATGCACATTCTATGTGTACTAAACTTTTATGTCAACCATTCTCTAAGGATCCACAATCTTTTTCATAGGATTATAGAATATAGGAGTGGGATGATGTGATGATAGATAAGTATTCTTCATTGATGAAGAATCATACTTGGGATTTGGTCACTCTTACTAAAGGAAGAACTTTGGTTAGGTGAAAATTGATTTCCTACACCAAGTATGCAGCTAATAGGTCCATTGATAAATATAAGGCACATCTTGTTGCAAAGGGATTCTCACAAGTTGAAATTATTGACTATTCTAAGACTTTGGTCCCCATTACCAAGATAGATTATGTTCACCTTGTAATTTCTCTTGATGTATCATAGGGTTGTCTAGTATATCAGATGGACATTAAGAATGCTTTTTTGCATGGAGACTTACTTGAGGAAATCTATATGGAGCATATTGTTAGGTTTGTTCATGATTCCTCTATTATTTTTCAATTTAGGATGTTTCTTTATGATCTCAAACATGTCCCTTGAGCTTGGTATGAGAAGATGGATTCATTTCTTATCTCTACTAGATTTGTTTACTACCACTCTGATCCCAAAATGTATATTCAACATATTAAAGAGGACATTATTATTTTAGTTTTGTATGTTGATGATATTATTCTCATAGATAACTCATCATATTAGATTTAGACTATTCAAAATGCACTTTCAACATAGTTTAACATGATATATCTTGGTCTTTTGTACTTCTTCCTTGGTCTATAGATTTCACAATCAGAAAAAGGAATTTATTTGAGTGAGCAAAAATACACCTTAGTTCTTCTTTAGCATTTTGGCATGGTTGATTTCAAGCTAAGTCCAACTCCTTTTTAGTCTATAGTGACTTTAACTAACTCTTGTACTAGTCCACTTTGTGATCCTATATTATATAAGCATATGGTATGGAGTCTTATGTATATGAGTCCTACTCAACCCAACATTTTATTTGCAATTGGGATTGTATCTAGGTTTGCACATATCCCTCATGATTAGATATAGTGATTCAGATTGGGTAGGTTCTCTTGATGATAAGCATTCCACTTTTAGATACATATTTTTTCTTGGTTCTTCACCCATTACTTGGTTGTGCAACAATCAATAGGTTATTACACTATTATCTACAGAGGTTGAGTATAAGGTAGTAATTATAGCAAGTCAATATGTTATCTTGCTTTATAAATTATTGATAGAGTTTAGCTTCACGTAGGATTCACCCATTGTATTTTGGTGTGATAATCAGAGTGTAGTTCACATATCTCACAACCCAATTAAGTATTAGTAGACCAAGAACATTAAGGTACATATGCACTTCATTTGTCAACATATTTAGGATGGCATCCTTAGATTGGAGTATATTCTAATTTAATAGTAGGTTGTAGACATATTCATAAAGCCTTTTGCATCACCTCATTTTCTTGAGTTGTGTGGCATTCTTGGGGTTTCAAAATTTATCCTTAGTTAGTTCTCATGAGGACATATTCCATCTTCATTTCATGGATACATATTTTACATGATTACCTTATCAGGCCCAGTTGTCAGGACTCATCCTATGGATATGCCACTATTTATTTTTTGGATTTTGTCAGCGCCTAGTTTCACTTGATGGGGGGTGTTAGAATATGTATTTTCTATGATTTTACTCATGTTTTCTAGTGTCTTAACTAGATATTTCATCTTGTAGTGGTTTTTATTTTATACCACATTGGTTAGGATATCTATATTAGTATTTCACCTTGCCTATATAAGTAAGTGCTTCCTTTATACTAGCATATCATTCTCATATTCTAAATACACATTTGGTTTTACTTTGTGTTGCATTCCATTTATCTATAGCTATGTTTATGTTCTTATTGAGAACTCTTCTGATCTTGGCCTCATAGAATGCTTTTACCAATCCTAACAAAATCTTGATTGTTGATTATAATCATGTTGATTGTTTGAGTGATTTCACTATTTTTGTGATCTTACATAGCTCATCTTGTTTGGTTAAATGAGTGAATTTGTTTATGTTTATTTATATCACTACTTTATTATGTATAATTGTATAGTAAAAAAATATGATGTTGTGATGAATTCTATAATCATTACTTGAGCTATAAGAGTTAGATAATAATAATTAAAGATTATTATTATGATATTACATTATAATGTCAAAAGATAAAAGCATTATTTTTAAAGATGTTATATTTGATTAACTATTTGATTAAAGGACTTATATTCATAATATATAAATGAATATATTAATTTTAATTATTTAATGATTCTAGGAAATCATTTTAATTGTTATGTGTGTTGGAGGATAGCAATTTAATCTAAACTATAGTCTTTTTATACTTAGTTGCATTTCCAAAGTTATATTATTATATTATGTTTAATCATTTCTTGGGGAATACATTAGTAAATGACTAGTTGATAGTCTTGCATGGAATATAACATAGATATTATGTGATGTATGTCATTAAGATGGTTGAAGATGGTTTCTTTAAATCATTATCATACAGATTTTACAAAGAATATAATATGATTAATTATGGATTGGAGAGAAGCATCGAGATGATTAGGTTACTAATCATCTATTGACTTTAGTTAAGCAATGTTCAGGAAAAAATTATGGGGTTTACTATGTTTTGAATGGAGGCAGACTGTGAGTTGGTTAAGCTATCTGGGCATGCATATTCTTTAGGGAGTTTTGATCAGTCAAAGAGTATGGAGAAGTGGAAGGAAATAGGTGATGGAAAAATAATAAAAGGAGGATAATGGGGGATGTGAACAAAACTATACATGGTTTGGATGATAGCTCAAGACATTTTGAGAGGAAAAGATCGAAGGTGGAGAAGAGGTGAACAAGTGTGAATAAATAATTTTGATCAGTTTTATTTGACATTCATATGTCAACTAGGTTGGTTTTTTAATTCAATTTGTGAGTGATATATTGAATGGGTTTCTTTGATTGTGTATGGTTACTAGTTTGTTTTTTTCAATCATTAGAAATATTGGGTTGTATGTGGAGCCCTATAGAAGGCTCAGCCTCTATATAACCCCACATTCAAACCAGGGTAACCTAGGAGATGGGGTAGAGTTGTATAGATGGCCATGGTTATTATTGGGTTTTTAAATAACTCTATCTTACCCATCTCTATCTATTTATAAATTTGTGTTCAATATTTGAGGATTATTATAATGGGTATATAAGTAATACATCTTGTAATAGATGATTCAAACTAGATTGATATATCAGCATTTGGGTACATGAAAACTTAAAATTGAAATAGTTAGTCTATATGAACACTCGACTGATAAACCAAATCAGACTTTTGGGTTAAAAATATGGTTTTATGTAAGATTATGGATATATATACATAAATATATACCTAAGTAAATATTTATTTAAAACTAATTAAATATATATATGTAAATTCATATGTGTGTGTGTGTGTGTGTGTGTGTGTGTGTGTGTGTGTGTGTGTGTGTGATGAATTGACAAACTTTAAATGTAACTGTATACATACATATATATTTATATATATACACATGTATTTAACTTTCAAACTATATATATGTGATAGTATATGTGTGTGTGTGTGTGTGTACTTGTAAATAATAGTCAAACTTTAATATGGTTGTATGTATTTCATTTTAAAAGATGAAGATTTTTTGTTTGGACAATTGAAGGATATGGCTTTGATAGGTTTTATTTGAATTAGATCCAAATGAAATTAGATGGACTAGTCATAAATTATAGTTTAAACACTAAGATGGATTTTGAAATATTGTATTATTCATAATAATCTTTTTTTAGATTTGGGAACTTTTTTCATAGTCTTTTTGTGTAATTGGGTACAATTAGATGAATAATACGACTATAAGTTTTTGAATTTAGCCTTACACAAGTGTATATACCAATAAATAGATACAAAAATTATGGTATAAGTTTAGTTATTTATTTAAAACATGGCTTATACTTGGAAATGATTATGTATGTTATTTTTGGATGAACTATGTATGTGTTACTTAGTCCATACGGGAACTGGATATATAGGTTCCTTTGCATAATTATATTATTTATTTGGATTTGTGTTGTAATTGTATTATATGGCCAAAACTGAGATGATACAAGTGATACTGAGTAGGTAATTGATTATGTGTTATGTGTTGTTTTGTTAATACACGATATGGGTAAAGCTGACTGTATTCTTCTATTTACTCATTTGAACTTTATTTAATTGGAAAAATTGAATGATTGTTTGGATTTGAAATGGTTCATTAGTTTTGATGAATAATGGAGTAACTGAATTTTTTATTGAATTATGTGTGTTTATTTATCATGGGCATCTGAATTTCTTAGTTTAATGAAAAAGGTTATGGGGCCTTTGTGTAAGAACTAGTTGTATACTTCATGTATACAGTATACTCTAAGGTGAATGACAATGGATGTCATCTTAGTAAGTATACCATATAAATGGTGTATGTATAATGTATTTGTATGTATGAACTAATATATAAATATATATTATTACATAAATCTGTGTTATAATTATTATGATTATAACAGTGAATAATTGATGTTTTTTAATACTTGGTTAATATAAAATAGAATGTTTAAATATAAAGCATTAAATGTATTTATGAGTTTAAATACAAAAAATAATTGTATTTTATGGACTAGTTGTTGTTATATGTGGAATATCAACAATTTATTATCTAGGGTTATAATATTATTTCATGGAGAAATAATTTTATAAGTTAGTGGATAAAGCAACTGGTGGTCTAGATACTCATTACCTGGATGGTATGTTATATTGAGAACTATTTTTGTATTCTATTTATTATTTGTAATATACTAGATGATTGGATTCCATTCACTTCATTTAACAAAATAATGAATGTTTGTGTTATTTATATATTTAGCATAATTTTGATTAGCTAAAGTTAAATATGATGAATAAATCTATTGGTTTTGGTATTATTATTTAATTTATTAAATCTCACATTCATGACCCTAATTAATCAATGAATGGATTCTAATGGCTTAATTAGTGTCATCAATAAAAGATAAGGTGTAATCCAATCAAGTGGTGTGTATAAATTTGACTAATCATAGAGATCTTTTATTATTGAAAACTTTAGCCAAAGTAATGTTTGATAAACATTTTCATTTCATATGTTGATATATTTTTTATATTTATGTGATATCATATTAGAACAGATTTATTTATGGCACACATTATGTATTAGATATCTTCAACACATGAGTTTTAATTTGTTACTTTGGAGTCCTCCACCATCATTATCTACCCATGCATAAAAGGAGGGTCATCCCCTTATTTGGGAGATAGTGCAAGGGATTTATGGTCCATGATTGGTGTAAAAAAGTGCTTAGATAATGTTTTCTCTCCTAACTGGAGTACTATACTTGAGATTACACTTGAGATTGCATATTGATACTTGAGTTGTGGAGATTCTTGAGTCACGGAGACAATATTTAGAGGAGCTTTGTACATGTTTTATCATTTGAGATATTTTATGTATTTCTAAAAACTATAACATTTATTCATTGTAATTCTACATTAATGACTATACTATTATATCAGTTATGGCTAAATTTGTACTATTTCATTTATGTTGAGAAATAGTAATAGTGGTTATTTAGTATTTTTTAGGATTTCTATATCTTTTCATAGTGATCTTTAACTAAATGGATTAGTTATAACCTTGATGGTTAAATAAATTAATTAAATTAGTTAAAGATCACTAGTTAGATTTCTCATGGTGAAATATATTTATTGAATATATGTATTTAATTTTAAAAACAATTGTAATATTATGGTAAAACCTAATAGGGTTATTACATTTTGGTATCAAAGTTGAGGCTCAAAATTTAGGACTTAAATTATCCATTAATACAAACTTATTCTCTTGATAACCAATAAGAATAATGATAATTACTAGACCAAGTGATGAGGGTACTTTGAATACCGAACCCTCTATTGATCCAAATCAGTTTGCCACTAAGTAAGCTGTGAAGTTGGATCAAATCCTCGTAACCATGTAAGAGACTAGGAATCAAATCATGGCACTAGAATAGGAAGTGCATGTCCATGAAGAGGAGAATGATTAAGAAGAACCTGAAGAGCATCCTAATGACTTGAAACATCTTCAAGATCAAAGGCATGAGGAGGTGTCATAATATGCAAGAACGTGAGTAACTATAGAATTAATACATGACATGAAAAAGGTGAATCCACCCAAGTTCAATATAACTGTATTAGTTGATAGAGCTGAAACATGGCTAATATAAATTGAGAAGTATTTCAAGATTTAGAATTATTTTGAAGTCATGAAATCATTCTAGGAAGCTTATCATCTTGTTTTTGAATCAGTGACTTGGTCAGAAAACAAGAAGCTCAAGATGAACCTTGACTCAACCACCACCACTTGGGAATAGTTTGTAACACTATTTAGGTCATGATGGCTTCCATAATTATACTTTGACCAAAAGTTTATGGATTTATAGAATCTTAATCAAGAGGATTTGTTAATGAATTAGTATTAGGATAAATTCACCAAGAGTCTTAATTATGTACCTCAATACTAGGAAGATGAGAGATTTAGAATCAGGAAATTCATCATGGGATTGAAACCTGAAATAGCTTATGAAGTAGATGTGCATGGTCCATCTACCATGGATCAGGTGTTTAAGAAGGTGGTCAAGTAAGAAAAACAACTAAAATCTCTTGCCTAAGTCAAAGATAAGTTTAAAAATAAATTTGAAAGTTATAAACCAACATTCAATAAGAAGAACTAGAAGCAAAGGAGAGAAGATTCCAAAGTTTAGTTCAAGAATCAGAATGCCAATTTCAACAGTGGTTTAGGGAATAGGAAATATGGTAATGGTTTCAAGGGTGGTTTCAATGGAAACCAATAGACTGAGAAGAAAATACCAATTGGAGGTTGCTTCATATGTGAAGGTAACCAATTTTATAGATAATTTTTTCAAGACAAATCAAACAATAAGGGTTTAGCTTCTTAGCAAGGTACATTTTAGTAGTAGATTCATGCAGTTGTCAATAATCAATAGGTTGAGTATCAAGCTTCACATATAAAACTATCAGGTATTTTATTTGATTATCTCATTTCTATTTTAATTGATATGGGAGCTATAGAATGTTTCATTTCTCCTATAATGCTTAGTAAATTATATATAAAGTTTGGATTAATGGCAGATGTATGGTCAATACAATATGGGAATGAGTTAAAGGTCAAATTGGCAATTATCTAGTCAAAGCAAATATTAGGTTTCTTGAGTTTACTATAGTAATAGATCTTTATAGAACATAATTGGGATAATATGATGTGATCCTAAGAGTCAATTGGCTTGAAAATCATAAAGCTAAGGTTGACTATTTTTTGAAAAAGGTTGAGTGTCAAGATGATTTCAAAAATTAGACACAACTTAAGGGTGAGAAAAGGATTTGAAGCTAAGGCATATTTATGAAATTCAAATAAAAAAATCTAAAAAGAAAGGATGTTAGGAATTTATCATTAAGATAAATGATATGGAATAATCTAAAGAACCATCTATCAAAGATTATCCTTTTCTAAGAAACTTCCATGACCTGTTTCCAAAATAAATACCAAGAGTGCCACGTAAGCATGAGTTTGATTTCTTGATTGATATCATACCTATATCAAAATTGTAATCTAAGGCACCATAAAAAATGACAACCACTAAATTGGTTGAGTTAAAGGCAAAACTTCAATATTTGCTTATGAAAGATATGATTTAATTGAGTGTGTCACCATGGAGTGTTCCAATTTTCTTCATCAAGAAGAAATATGGCACTCTTTACCTTTGTATAGATTATAGGATGTTGAACAAAGCAATGATCAAGAATAGATATCCATTACCATGCATTCATGATCTCTTTTATCATATTTTAGGGGCCATAGTATTTTATAAGATTGATCTTAGAGTAGGGTATCATTAGTGAAGGATCTTTGAAGAGGATTTTATGAAGATAACATTGAGACTCTCAATATGGGCACTATGAATTCATAGTGTTACCATTTAGATTGATGAATGCTCTAATATAATTTATGAATATTATAAATAGTATGTTCAAAGATTACTTGTATTATTTTGTGTTAGTTTTTATTTATGACATCCACATTTACTCTAAGGTAAGGAAAAGCACTTACAACATCTAGAATTGGTTTTATAATTATAGACACTAGAAAACTATACACTACAGTTATAGATGTTGCATTGACCTTTAGACCACCCCTTAACCCCCTAGGGACCACTTCTTAACCATTACCCCACCATTAATTAGAATAAATGGCTAAACTTAACCATTTTTATTGTAACCTTGACCATCAATGGTTGACCCCTAACTATCGACAGTTAGCCTTGACTGCCAATAGTTGACCTTTAACCACCTCAAGGATTAACTGCCACTCAACTACAACTTGTTTTTTTTATTTTTAGCTATTTGATACATGTGCATAATCAATGCATGTTAATTCTAAAATTAGATATCTTGTTGAACCTATTGTTTAACCTCTTATTTCACCACTCCCTTTTCCCTATATAAAGAAAAAAGGAGGAGGTGAAAAGGGAAAGATAAATCAGTGATCATCAAAGTCTTTTGCATCAAAAGCTTCTTGTGCAGGTGTTCTTATCACTCTTAATGAATTCAAGAAGGCTTATAGCAAACAAAAAACCTTGATAGAGATCAAAAGTGTTGCTACTCATCAATCAATATCCAAGGCATCGTCACTCTACCAGAACTACTCTAAGGCCCACAAACAAGTTTTCATCCACTCACCACAACATTTTTCAAACTAAAAAAAAGCTAAGTATCTATTTTTAGTAATTAGTTCCTTTTTTATCTCCCAACCCACCCTCTAAAACTTTCCTACAACCTTCCTATCTAAAATTATCTTCCTAATCTAGATCCTATAGTAACGGTTGACGATTTCCTAACTATTGACAGTTTGACCCTAATTATCGATGGTCATTAATCATTGATAGTTACCCAACTACCAATGATTTGACCTTAACCACTGATGGCCACTATCTTTCAATTTTAAATATAAAGAATAAACCACCTCTTAACCTTAATCAAAACCCCATTTTCTTGACCCATGTCACTACACAGAACCAAAAATAATAAATAGACCATACTTGAACCATATCTTAATAGTTTAACATTTTCCTTTAATGTTATTTTGTTAAAATAAAAATTTATTTTTGAAAGTATTTATTCCCTTTGCTTAATTACTTTCATTATTTTATACATCCTCTCTTATCAATAACTTATCAACATTAACTTGTTTTAAAAGGTGGGTTGAAAACCTCTAAGGAAGTCTTATATTTCTTGGATCTAGTTTAATAGGGAATCCACCCTACCACCCAATTAATCAACCATTATTTTAGTGTTTTCTTATCTTTAGGTCATTCTTCCCTATAAAAAGAGGATTATCTACAACTATCTATATCAATGTGCGCACAACATATCAAGTTCTACTAACCTCACCCTTCTTTTAAGTTTTACGACTTTTTTCTAAGAAATAAACAAAATTTTAGTGAAACATTCTAGCACGTCTGATGGGACATAGTTGCATCTAGGTGATTTTTATTCTTGTTTTATGCTTATTTAAATGAAATCAAAATTTATTTTGGGCTTAAAATTAACCTTTCATACATTATTTACTTGCATAATTAGCTCACATAGCTTGATTAATCAAGTAAATCAATCATAGACTCACTTCTTTGCATACACAAACCAAACCACTTACACCAAATCAAACATCATAACACTTGACATAATGCCTGACTAGGCTTTCATCTCCTATTGGTAACCTTCACCCATTGGCTATCCCACTTGGATGTCATTACCAAGAGGAAAAACCAAAACTCAGCTCTATGGTTGAGTATAATCTTTGACAATTGGTATATCTTGGCTAAGCACCTGACACCCTTATCGTTGTGGTGTGTGAAGTGAGGGGGTAGGTCCCAATATCAATCCATGTACTAATTTCTAATATAGACCCATTTGAGAGCTTAAACACAACCTGAAATCAACCATATATTTATTATCTAGTACCTATTTCAAAACCAAGTTGAGTCATAGCATAAGCCACAAGAGAGACAAAAGGAACCTTAGGATTTAACATGTTTTAGTGTGTATTTTATCTTCTTTAACTTTTTATTGTCTTCTCTTTGTTTGATTTGTGAGGAATCTAATTCCCTTGGAAAAAATTTATCACCATCTTGCTTTCACCCACCTCATCTCCTTTACCTTATTCAATGGGTATCACTCCTATATTTTATCTAAGAGATCCTAACTTTGTTAAACTCTTAGAAGACAACCCTCCTATCTTAAAGCATTACCTTGCATCAAGAGCCATTTATACTCCCAACCCTACCTAAAATAAACCCAACCTTACCTGAAATAAACCTAACCTCACCTACAATCAACCCAACCTCACCTATGATCAACCCAACCTTACCTATGATCAACCCAACCTTGCCTATAACCAAACCAACCTCATCTATGATCAATCCAACTTCATCTACAACCAACCAATGACCTCTCAATATCCATTTGATCATCATCGTAACCAAACAACAACCTTTCAACACCTATTTAACCATTGTCATAACCCACCTCAACCTCAACTATTTCAACCTCACCAATATTTGGGTTACCTATCTCAACCATCATATCAACCACCTCAACCTTATCAAACTTTTGATTATCTACCACAACCATCATATCAATTATATTAACCCCCTTTGTGTTAACCCTCTTTATCTTAAAACCATGACTTGGTCTATCCTCTCAAGCATCAACCAAACTTTTAAGACTAACCTACCTTACCAACCTTATCAAATCTAACCAAAAACTATCAACCCACCCTATCAACCTTACCCAAATTCTCAAACTGACCTATCATATCAACCTTAACTAAATTATCAACCTTATCCAACCTCTCAAACTAATCTACCTTATCAACCTTGCCCACCTTATCAACCTTATAAACCTCTCTAAATCAAACCGATAACCACCAACCAAACCTTTTAAACCCACCAATTTTATCAAACCTACCCAACCTATCAAATTCATCAACCATATCAAACCAACCAATTATCTCACAAACTCAAGAGCTATTGGTATACCCTCTTCTTAGGTAGTATACCCCACTGGGGGAATCATATGCCTCAATCCTTGACAAAATCTTAAAGGCTTATTCCATTAGACTTCCTCCAATAAAACCCATCAATCATTCTCTTTCAAAGCCCATTTGGTTTATAGAGAATGAGTTTTGTGCTTATCATTACACAAATAGACATGTGGTATATAGATGTGGGTATTTTAAGATGTTTTTTTAGAACCTTATAAATCAAAAGGAGGTTTTAAAGGATTTTCTCTATACTCCCCCAAACTAGCCTTAAAAATCATCAGGTAATCTATCATTGAACCTCTTCCTTCACCCATTGTTGAGGAAACTCGTAACCAAAGCCCTCAACACAATGAAGTCCCTTCATTAGATTTGGTCCTTTGTGAACCTATGACTAAAGAAACCATAATCAAAACTCCAACTGATCCACTTGTTGACTAAGTAAAACCTTTTCAATTTCTTTTTAAAATCATCACTAAGGAAGAATCAACCTTAACCCAACCACTTGTTGACCAAGATGAACCTTCTCAACTTTCCTTTAAAACCAAAACTAAGGAAACCAACTAACCTTTTCCACTTCACCTTTTAGTGGATCAACCTCTGATCAACCTACCTCTCTAACTTCACCTTTTAGTGGATCAAACTTCAACCAACCTACCTCTTCCACTTCCTCAAAAGGTGGATCACCCTAAATAACTACATTTTTTCCACTCCTTTTGGTGGAACCAATCAACACTACCCCACCCATTCCATCTCTTATCTTAGTGGGGCAAACCCAAACTAAAAACACTTCAACTAAATCCCACCTAACCTCAACCACAACTAATTTAATCCCATTATTCTATAATCTAACTATTTTCATATGCCTAATGACATTATCTTTGGTTCAATTCCCTTTAGAACAAGGTCAAATGTTTTTCATCTTAGCCAACCAAGATATACAAATAAATGATCAAACCCAACCAACAAATCAAATCAACCATTTATCCTACCTCTCTCAAGTAATCAAACCAATCTATAAACCAAATCAATTGACCAAAATTAACCCAACCACAACCAATTCATCTATCAACCTAAACCAAGATCAACCCATCATTCAAGATTTCCTGAGTCTCAATCACCATTTCCTCCTAGCTTCCCATACCTCACCTAAGCTCCCTCATTCGAACAATTAGACATTCTTGTCCAACCCACATTTATTCTAGGATGATTTTGCCAACATCATTTCTAGACCCCAAACATACCCAAATCTAATCTAACAATGTTTTCCTCACCCTAGCATCATAAGGGAGATCCCACATGAACTACCACCTACAACTTTAACTCCAAATAACAAATAACCACCCTTGGGAGGTAAATGAAGTCATCTTCATCCTTCTTACACCCTCTTTACTAACCAACATCTTTATCGAGGAGTCTTTTCTTGCCTAAACATTCATAGAAAGAACATCTAGGAGAATTCTCCCTCCAAAAATCTTGACCAACCAAGAACCAAACTAAACCTTAACCTTTTATCTCCCAACATTTACCAAACCAACCCTTGATCCTTATTCCTCAACTTACACCTAGCCTAACACCAAAACATCCTTAAACTTAACCAAACGTTGACCTTGACTAACTTTTTATCAATAACCCAAACCAACCTAAACCATAACCAACCACCATCAAACCATAACCAATGTTATCAAACCTATCAAGTCAACATTATCCTTAACCCAACCTTCAACCTCAAACCTATGTAAGCCTTGAATGTCAAAACTTTCTAGGCCTATTTTACTTAAACCTCAATTGTCAATGGTCATTATTGAACCATCACTGATCTTCTCTTTAACCTCTTTTACCTTTTAAATCTCAACCATCACCAATTTTTGATGAACTATCACCAGTAGACTACTAATCGTTGATGATCACTATCATAACTAGAACCTTGCTTGAAACCTTGCCTACACCAACCTAGCCAACCAACCCAAACCAACACCTAAATCTACCTTACCAAATCAAGAAAACAAACCAACATTGCAATCCAACCAAAGTCTAACCAACCTAAAACCGTCAAACCAACCAACTAATGCCTAGAGACTATTACCTAACCAACCTTACCTTTAACAATTAATAATCCAACAGTATGTTTTCCATGTCTAATCAAGAATTAAAAATTAATTGGGGACATCTTCACTCCTTATTGGCTTAAACCATTTACATGTAATTGTCGATATAGGGCATATCATAACCTAATCCCCTTAATGTTTTGCATTCACATCATGTTCTTCTATTAAACCAAGTTCTTAGTCATCTTACATCTAGCTTAAGCTCATCTTTTAATTTCAACCACCCTTCATCTCCTTATTTTAAGGACAACCAATTAAAATAGGATCATGTGATTATCTGTCACTACCTTAGCCTAATCCTATGTATGGGTACCGTGGCTCTACCTAAGACATGATTTTCATGGTACTTTCTAACCTTTATAGGATAGATCCCCATGTTCATTATCACTTAAACTTCTTTTACCCATCATAAAATTTCTTGTGTTATGGTTTTGCCTCCATAAAGGAAAGGCTTCAAGCCTATATAGACTTGTCTATGTCTAAACCAGCATAAAATTAATTTGGGATACCAAATATCACTTGGGTCAAATCTCTAGCATGGAGACTACTCCCCTAAAGAAAATTTGTTCAAATCTATCAAAATTTGCTTAAAATGTAGACTACTCCCTTGAAGGATAGCTATCAAGATAAATAAATCCAAAACTTAGACCACTCCCTTGAAGGATAGCTAAGTCAACTTTGTCAAACAATTAAATAGCTGGAAGCTTCCTACATCTATTATCTTCCCAAAACCATGAACTTAAAGAAATCAAAAGAGCTCAAGATAAATATCAAGAACAAATCAATCCCAAGAAAGCTATAATTAACTTTCAAAATAATATTAGTAGACTTCCTACATCAATCAATCTATACCTAGCATAAGGGTATAGACTTGTCTATCAGGGTTCCTAGGTTATCTACAGAGGGGAAAGCCATCCCCACAAGAAGGTCACACTTCCAGCCATCCACCTTTTTCACCCATCTCCTTCTTTTCCCTTTATCAAATCAAGGGATTTTGAGCTTAATTAACACTACGTGATCAAGCTACTTCTTTTAATCAACAAACTAATACCAATATAATGCATGATAGGGGGCTTATATTCTTAAGACCACTTATATTTCCATTTTAGTCTTTTTCAACTAGAGAATTTCAACCTCCTACTTTCATGACCACTTGTAAAGGTATATGTCTCCCCCTCTTGGAGTCATTGAAACCCTAACCAAACTTCTTCAAAAAAAAAATCATAACCATAACCATGCACCTATCAAAGAGAACCTTATTTTCCACCAAATATACACCCATTAGACAATGCCTTCTCCACCAACCAACCAAACTACCAACTATACACCCATTGAAGAGTTCCTTCTCTACCACCAACCAACCAACCAACCATGCACCCATTGGAGAGTACCTTATTCTCCACCAACCAACCAAACTAATTAACCTCAACTTGGTCATTTTGGCATAAATTTTTACACTTTTTGTGATGACCTTACCTTGGTCATTTTGACTACACCAACTACCTTTCCATGTTGAACAAACTTGAACTTACACTACTTTAATGCACCAACTACTTGTGTCTTTTTGGGATCACTTCCTACCCTAGATACTTATGAATACGTGGACCTCACCTAGGAGACTTGAATTTATGAGTGTAACCATAACTCTCACACCTAAATACAATCACTTGGTCCACTTGTCACTTGTCCTTTTGGTACCAACCATGTTTTACCAATTACCTCAACTATGGAAACTTAATCTATCCATGATCTATGCTATCGCATTTTGTCACATTTTGTGGCATATCTATGCTTCAATGCCCAATGTATCACCAAATTTATCACCCACTTAACTACTTGTCAAACCCACCACCAACTCTATTTCACTTCATCAATTCCTAGTTTGAGGGGGAATACCTCCTACCATACTGAGGTCATCTAACCTCATACTGCTTCCATTTTTTATTTTGTAGCTTGTCAATACAAACTACATAAAAAAGGGCAAAATGTAGACACTAGAAAACTATACACTATAGTTCTAGATGTTGTACTGACCTTTAGACCACCCCTTGATCCCATAGGGACCACTTCCTAACCATGACCCTACCATTCATTAGAATAAATGTCTAAGCTTAGCCATATTTTATTGTAACCTTGACCACTGAAGATCGACCCCTAAATATCGATGGCTAGCCTCAATCATTGATGGTTAACCTTTAACCACCTCAAGGGTTAACACCCACTCAACTACAACTTTATTTTTTATTTTTAGTTATTTGATATATGTGCATAATCAATGCATATTAATGTTAAAATTAGATAGCTTATTGAATCTATTTTATAACCTTTTATTTCACCACTCCCTTTTCCCTATATAAAGATAAGAGGAGCAAGTGAAAAGGGGAAGAGAAATCAGTGATCATCAGAGTCTTATGCATTAGAAGCTTCTTATGCAGGTGTTCTTCTCACTCATAATGAATCCAAAAAGGCTTCCAATAAAACAGTAACCATAATAGAAATCAAAAGTGTTACTACTCATTAATCAATAACCAAGGCATTATCACTCTACCAAAATTGCTCTATGGCTCACAGACAGGTTTTCAACCACTCACCTCAATGTTCTTCAAACTAATAGCAAAGATAAGTATCTATTTTTAGTAATTCATTCCTTTGTTTCTCTCCCAACCCACCCTCTATAACTTTCCTATAACCTTCCCAACTAAACCTATCTTCCTAATCCAAATCCCATAGTAACCACTGATGATTTCCTAACCATTGATGGTTTGACCATAACCACCAATGATCATTAACCACTAATGGTTACATAACCATTAATGTTTTAACCTTAACCATTGATGGTCACTATCTATCAATTTTCAATAACAATCAAAACCACCTCTTAAACTCAACTAGAACCCTATTTTCTTGAACCCTATCACTATACAAAACAAGAAATAATAACCTGACCATACCTGAACCACATCTTAACAGTTTAGTGTTTACCTTTAATGTTATTTTGTTGAAATAAGCATTTATTTTGAAAATTATTTATTCCCTTTGCTTAAGTACTTTCATTATTCTATACAACCTCTCTTATCAACAATTTTATCAACATTAACTTATTTTAAAAGGTGGATTAAAGCCTCCAAGTAAGTCTTATACTTCTTAGATATAACTTGCTAGGAAATCCACTCTAATACCCAACTAATAAACCATTTTTTAAGTACTTTTTTTTATGTTGGTCATTCCTCCCCAAAAAAAATGGAGTATCTACAACTGTCTCGATCAACATGCGCACAACATATCAGGTTCTACTAACCTCACCCTTCTACTTTTTTCTAAAAAATCAGCAAAATTTTAGTGAAATAGAAATGTTTATGGAAGCATATATTGTATGGTAAGTTGTTTAAGTGTGATTTTTTCTAAAAGAAAGTGTAGTATCTAGGACATATTATCTCTATGGATGGTATTTCAATAGATTTATCAAATATAAGAGCCATAATGGGGTGGTCAGCACCAAATAATGTACATGAGGTAAGAATTTTCATGAGATTAGTAGGCTATTATAGGAAATTTGTTCCAAATTTCTCTAAGATAGATAATCCAATTACCTATATTCAATAGAAGAATAAAAGTTTTATTTTATTAGATAAGTGTGAGGTAGACTTTTAAGATATAAAAAAGAGGATTGTTTCATCTAGTGCTAATACTTTTTGACCCTAATGGTCAATTCTCAGTGATCACTGATGCATCTAAGGATAGACTTGGAGGAGTTATTATGTATGATGGTTCAGTGGTAGCCTATGAGTCTAGGAAACTAAAGCCATATGAAGTGAATTATGCCCCTCATGACCTAGAACTTGAGGTAATTATGTATGATTTGAAATTTTAGAGGCATTATCTCTTGGAAAAACTATTTGATCTCAAGACTAATAACTTGGTACTCAAGTACATCTTCACCCAATTGAATATGAATACTCATCAAAGATGATGGTTAGAGTTCTTATTTGACTATGATTTTGATATCAACTATATCAAATATAAGGATAATAGAGTAACTAATGCTCTAAGTCATAGAAGGTACATAGAAACCATGGCTACTATCAAGAGTACTTTTAGATATCAAGTGATTAAATTATCTATAGAAGATGAATTATATAATAAAGTCAGGAAAGTGTTTTCTGAGAATTCTCAAAATCCTAAGTTTAAGGGATTTAGAATAGAGAATGATGGTCTTTTATAGTACAATGTTAGCATGTATGTACTTGATAGAGATAATTAGAGGAACATAGTGTTAAAATAATTATATAAAATTCCCCATATTTAGGACATCGAAGCTTATGGTTGAGCTTGGACCACTATATTACCAAAAAGGAATCAAGAGAGATGCAATAGATTTTGTGTCTCATTATATAGAATGTTAGGGTGTGAAATTTGAGCATGTGTATTCAAATGGATTATTGTATCCACATGACATATAAGAGTGTAAATGGTAGGTGATCAGTATGGACTTTGTCCAATGGTTATCATTATCATAGAATAGACATGACATGATCTTGGTTGTAGTTGACAAATAACCAAAGGTAGCTCACATCATACTAGTTAATTTGATAGATGATGCACCTACACTTATGAAGATATTCATGAAAGAAGTGTACTGATTGCATGTTTTTCTAGAGAAGATCATTTTAGACCATGCTCTAAGAATGACTTTTAGATTTTAGTTGATACTAAATCTAGCTCTGGGTACTCAATTAAACTTCAGCACTACATATCACCCATAAACTGATGGATAGATAGAGTGAGTTAATCAGATTTTAGAATATTTCCTTTTTACTTACTACATAGATCAACAATACAAGTTAGAAGAGTATCTTCCATTGGTTAAGTTTGCTTATAATAACTCATAACAATAAATATTGAAGATGGATATATTTGAGGCATTGTAAGAAAAGAGATGTAGAGCACTAATTAGTTGGTGCAAGTTAGAAGATAAGGTAGTATTTGTACCTGAGATACTTTTAGAAATGGAAAATCAATTCATTAAAATCAAGCAGAGGTTGGCCAAGGCTAACAATAGACAAAAAAGTTATGTTGATTTAAAAAGAACATCTAGGCAACTTTCTATTGGTGATAAAGTGTTTCTATGGGTTAAGCCTCAAAAAAGATTGATTAAGTTTAGGAAGTTCGTGAAAATTTCATAAAGATACATGGGACCCTTCAAGGTTTTATGATTGGTCAACCTTGTAGAGTATAGGCTTGTATTACCACCAACTCTAGATTTTTTGCATAATGTCTTCAATGTGTCTTATCTTAAAAAGTATATAACTAATCCTTCACATGTGTTGGATTAGAATGCTTTGTAGGTTCTATAGCCCAAGATGTTCATGGTAGAACCAATGAGAGTAATTAACATATGTAGTTTTTATTTTCATAATAAATAAGTGTCATAGTGCAAGGTCCTGTGGGACCAATACTCTAAGGATAGTGCCACTTGGGAGGACTATGATGAGTTTTATAGGATATTTTCACATTTTTTTCTTGATTTATTATTGCATATTATATTATTTTATGTTGAAGAATGTTTTAAATGCATAACTTGTGTTTGAATAAATGTCATCAAGATGATGACCAACTTTAGGGGAGGGGAGGATATCACATCCTGATTTCTCAGTAAGTTGAATAACATGTTTAATTCATGGATTATTATGGTTGATTAGTTGATTAACTAATATTTGATTAAGTTTGATGACATATGTTGATTATGAGATAGTTTGTGTTATTTAATTAACATGACTAGATGTTATGAGTTAGCAATACTTTTATATTATATACTTTGTGATCATGTTTAATTAGTTGTATAGCATTATTTGATGGATATAATCATGTTTTTCGATAACTACCTTCATTATCTTGATGTGGATGTAGGATAAATTATTCCCTTGGATCGTGATGGAGGGAACGCATCATTAGAGAGGGTGGTTAGATGGAGACATTAGGGGATGATAGAGAGTGAATCCAAAAACCCTTGAGCATACCTCTTAGTATATCATGTTTCATAATTGCTTGATATGGATAGCATAGCATGTTTTGTGTACTTTTCCTTTAGATTGATAGTATGTTTTCTAGTAAAATCTTGATTGTTGATTATAAATGTGTTGATTGTTTGAGTGATTTCATTGATTTTGTGACCTTACATAGATCATCTTATTTATATAAATGAGTAAATTTGTTTATGTTTATTTATATCATTACCTTATTATGTATAGTTGTATATTAAAACATTATGATGTTGTGATAGATTCCATAATCATTACTTGAGCTATAAGAGTTACATAATAATAATAATTATAAATTATTATTGTGATATTACATTATAATGTCAAACTATAAAAGCATTATTTTAAAAGTAATTATATTCATAATATATACATGAATATATTAATGTTAATTATTTTATGAAATCATTGTAATTGTTATGTATGTTAAAGGATAGCATTTCAACGTAAACTCTAGTATTGTTATACTTAGTTGCATTGCCAAATTTATATTATTCTATTATGTTTAGTTGTTTCTTGGGGAATACATAAAAAATGACTAGTTGATAGTCTTACATGGAATATAACATGTGGATTATGTAACATATGTGATTGATATAGTTGAAGATGGTTTGTTTAAAACATTTCATTCAAATTTTACAAAGAATATAATATGATTAATTAGGGATTTGAGACAATCATATAAATGATTAGGATACTAATCATCCATTAACTTAAATTAACCAAACTTCAAGATAAAATTATGGGGTTTATTATTATTTTCATACAGATAGGCTGCAAGTTAGTTAAGCTATCTAGGCATGCATATTCTTTAAGGAGTTTTGATCAATTAAATATTATGGAGAAGTGGAAGGAAATAGGTTATGAAAAAAGAATAAAAAGACAATAATGGGGGTTGTGAACAATATTGTACATGACATAGAGGATGGATCATGGAATTTTGAGAGGAGAAGATATAAGGTGGAGAAGAGGTGAACAACTGAGAAAAAGGAATTTTGCTTGGATTTCTTTAACATTAATACATCAACTAGGTTGGTTTTGTAATTCAATTTTTGAGTGATATATTGAATGGGTTTATCTAAATGTGTATGGTTACTAGTTTCTTTGTTTGAATCATTAGAAATATTGGGTTGTATGTGGAGCCCTGTGGAAGGCTTGACCTCCATAGAACCCCACATTAAAACCAGGGTAACCTAGGAGATGGGGTAGAGCCATAGAGTTGTCCATGGTTATTGTTGGGTTTTTAAATAGCTATGTCATACACATCTCTAGCTATTCAAAAATCTTTATTCAATATTTGAAGATTATTTTGATGGCTATTTAAGTAATATGGCTCATAATAGTTGGTTCAAAATAGATTGATATATATGAATTTGGGTATATGAAGACATAAACATGAAATATTTAATTTGTATGAACACCCGACTAATAAACCAAATATGGATTTTGGGTTAAAAATATGGGTTTATCTAGGATTATGGAAATATACACACAAATATATACATGAGTATAGATTCATTTAAAACTAATTGGATATATATAGGTATACTCATATATATTTATGTGTGTGTACACCTATATTTAACTGTCAAACTATATAGATGTGATATGTGTGTGTGTGTGTGTGTGTGTGTGTGTGTGTGTGTGTGTGTGTGTGTGTGTGTGTGTGTGTGTGTGTGTGTGTGTACTTGTAAATGATAGTCTAACTTTGATGTGATTGTATGTATTTCATTTTAAAAGATGAAGACTGTTTGTTTGGATTATTGGAGGATATGGATTCGATGGGTTTTATTTGAATTAGATTCAAATGAAATTATATGGACTAGGCATAAATTATAGTTTAGACACTAAGCTAGGTTTTTAAATATTGTATTATTCATAATAATCATTATGCAAATTTGGGAACTTTCTACGTAATCTTTTTGTGTAACCTGGGTATGGGTAGATGAATAATACAACTGTAAGTTTTTTCATTTAACTTTATGCAAGTGTATATAACAATAAATGGGTAAGGAAAAAGTTTAGTTATTTATTTTGAATATGGCTTATACTTGGAAATGACTCTATATATTATTTTTAGATGAACTTGTGTGTTTCTTAGTCCATAGGGGCACAAGCTATACAAGTTCCTTCGAATAATTGTATTATTTATTTGGCTTTGTGTTGTAGTTGTATTATGTATCCAAAATTGAGATGATAAAAATTATACCAAGTAGTTAATCAATTGTGTTATTTTTTTTGTTAATACCTGATATGGGTAAAGTTGACTGTGTTCTTCTATTTGCTCATTTGAACTATATTTAATTGGCAAAGTTGAATGATTATTTGGATTTTAGATGGTTCAATAGTTTTAATGAATAATGGAGTAACTAAGTTTGAATTATTAAATTTTGTGTGTTTATTTATCATGGGCATATGAATTTATCAGTTTAATGAAAAAGGTTATGGGGCCTTTGTTTATGAACTGATAGTATAGTATAATAGTATTTATCATTTGCCTTAGACTATACTATATTATTATGTATATAGTATGCCGTATAAATGAAGTATGTATAATGTATTTATATGTATGAATTAACATACAAATATATATTATTACATATAGTTGTGTTATTATTATTATTATTATATTAGTGAATAATTAATACTTGTTTATATTTGGTCAGTATAGAAGCATTAGAATGTTTAAATATAAAGCATTCAATATATTTATGAGTTTAAAAATAGAAGATAATTGTATGTTATGGACTGGCTATTGTTATATGTGGAATATGAATAATTTATTAGCCAACGTTATAATATTGTTTCATGGAGAAATAATGTTATAAGTTAGTGGATAAAGCAACTAGTAGTCTAGATACTCATTACTTGGATGGTTTTTTATATTAAGGACTATTTTTGTACTATATTTATTATTTATAATAAATAAGATGTTTGGATTCCATTCACCTCATTTAACAGACTAAATGAATGTTTGTTTGTTTTATGTATTTATCATAATATTGATTAGATAAAGTGAAATATGATGAATGAATCTATTAGTTTTTATAATATTATTTATTTTACTAAATCTTGCATTCATGAGTCTAATTAAGTATTAGATAGATTCCACTAGATTAATTAGAGCCATCAATACAAGATAAGGTGTAATCTGATCAAGTGGTGTATATGAATTTGACTAATCCTAGAGATCTTTTATTATTTAAGTCTTTTGCCAAAGTAATGTTTGATAAATATTATCATGTCATATGTTGATGTAGTTTCATATTTGTGCGATATCATATTAAAATGGATTTATTTATGATACACATTATGTATTAGATATCTTCAATACACAAGTTCTAGTTTGTTACTCTAGATTCCTATACCATCATTATCTACCCATCTGTAAAGGGAGGGCCATCTCCTTGTTTGGGAGACAATGTGGGGGATCTATGATCTATGGTTAGTGTGGAAAAGTACTTATATGATGCTCTCCCTCCCATATGGGTACTATACTTGAAACTACACTTGATACTTGAGTCATGGAGACTCTTGAGTTAGGGAAACTCTACTCAGAGGAGCTTTGTATCACATTTTATCATATGATATATTTTATGTATTGCTGAAAACTATAATATTTTTTTATTGTACTTCTACAGTAGTGACTGTAATATTGTATCATTCATGGTTGAATTTTTACTTCTTCATTTATGTTGAGATACAATTATTATGGTTATTCAATATTATTTGGGGTTTCTATATCTTTTCATGGTGATCTTTATCTAATTCAATTAGTTATAACCTTGAAGTTTAACTAAATTAATACAGTTAGTTAAAGACCACTAATTAGGTTTCTCTTCATGAAATATATAAGTTGAATATATGTATTTAATTTCAAAAAATATATATATTTTGGTAAAACCTAGTGGGGTTGTTACATATTGATTCATCTCTATTATTCAACATTTATTTATTCCCACTCATGTGGTTGTTATAGCCATTATCAAGATACCATATTTTTATACTACTTTACTTGGTAATGTTATAATTTATGGGAAAAAAATCCTCCCTTTTCACTCATATCACTTTTAACCTCCTTTACTTTAGATAAAATTGCATTTTGTATTTGAATCATACTCTTTATTTGTACATTCACTTGCATGGTGTCCATACTTCTTTCAATAATAACATTGGATGTTAGACTTATCATACATTTGTGTAGAACCCACCTCTTGAAGTGTTGTTGTTCCTTCCTCTTCCTCTTCCATAGGATTATTTATGGTTATGCCTTTCTCCTTCTTAGTTTTTGTAACCTCTTCCTCTACCTATGTTGGTTTGTCCTCTCCCACTACCTCTCACACTTACATTTGACTTGAAGGTTTGTTCATGGAAAGAGGTGACTGATCTATTCAACTATTGTTCATGGGTTTGTAAGGAACCCATTATCTCATCAATTTTCATTTATCTCAAGTCCTTATAATCTTCAATTGTAACTAAAATAAAATAAAATTATTTAACCCTAAATTTTATGGGTCAATATAGTATAGGGTTAATAATATATAAATGAATAAACACACGCATGCTAAATAGATCTATAGTAGACCAATTAATTTTATAAACTTAGATAAACCATATTATGAATTTAAATATTGATACATGCTAAAAATAATAATTAAATTTGGTGATTGATATTGTAATGAAATGAAAACAAGAGTACTTAACTGGTTAATTATGTACATTCAGATCTAATATGGAACATGTTAAAAATAGAGTACATCTAGATTATAAAATAGTTGTCAAATTATATAAATTTAACCTATATAGCCTTGAACACTTGCATCAACCTTGGAAGGTTACATCAATACTTCTATCTGACTTGGATGTATGTGTCTAGTTTCGAATACTTATTGGATTTAGATGCAACTACTTATGATATTTTGGATTATGTGTCACCTTCACTCTAGTGTGCTTAGATTGATATCATGGGTTATTACTTCTTGTCAAATAACAAAACCCTAATTTTTCATATTTATAATAAATATGGGAAAAATGGGTTAGTAGGATCATAGTATCAATC
The DNA here is from genome assembly GCA_037957365.1 of Torreya grandis. Lineage (NCBI taxonomy): Eukaryota > Viridiplantae > Streptophyta > Pinopsida > Cupressales > Taxaceae > Torreya > Torreya grandis. Next base: position 829,408 of record JARHVA010004767.1, on the reverse strand, counting down.
CAACCCCAAACACCCCTATATTAATGGGTGCTACCTACATAGCCATTACTTCAAAGAGGGCCTCAGACTAATGTAGTTCTACTCTAATGTGTTAGCTTGTGTGTGCACAAAGGTTCAATATATGGAAAGAAAGTGTAATAGTGACCTAACTTGTAACTTGGAAAATATGATCCATGGGATAGTCCTTTAGTAATTCATACCTATATATGTGTTATCCCTATGACTGATAAGAAAATAAGATTAAATGGGGAAGCTTTATTCACTTAAATTCTTGATTGAGTGCATTTGGTAAGTTTCCTTATGATTTTTAAGGTTGTATTACATTTGGAATGTATAAGGATTGATTTTGTATATATATCAATCCATTTTATATATATCTCACATTAAATCACTTAGGGAGACCATAGGGATACATTTTATTTGAAAATTTGATGACTTTAGGTCACTGGACACTTGTGTTAGAATAGGACACTTGGATTGATGTATGCATCTGATTAGGATGAATTTTTTTGAGAAGTTGGAAAATATGCATAGGTACAAAACTTTTAGAAATAGAAGATAAATAAATTTAATAGCACTCTAAGCATTTTATAATATCTAGGTCATTATAATAACACTTATCAGACTAAGAGATAAGTAATTTGGCATAAATTGATAGTGTATGTGACCCTTTCAAATCAAGAAGGTATAGAATTTGAATATAAACCCATGATATGTATTTTATTAGTGTACAAAATTGAGGTGATATATAATTTAAATTTGATGTCTACATTTCACTATCTAGTAATGAAATTGTTGATAAAGGAAAATAAATGCATATTTAGGTGTGTGTAACACACCTTACCTTTATTTGAGTCCTATTTGAGTGATTTTTTAGTGACTAATGTGTGACCTCTATAATGTTATAGTATATAATTAGTGCATATAATCTAAAATTAAAAACATTGAAATGGTTAAAATATAAAGAGAAAGGTTTAGAGTACACTTGTGTATTGATGCAACCACCTTACCTTTTGGAAACTTAATTTTAAAATATGGATCATTATGAACCATTTAAACTGATATTATGACAACTTCAAATCTATAATTGTGTATTTATAGGTGTTAAAGGACAAACTTACCCCCAACCTTAGTTGAGATTAGCTCAAACATGCAACCCAATCATACTTATAACTTGGTGAGTGTGAGTTGATCTAAGTTAACCCACACTATAAATACGGTGAGATTGAATGATATAATCAAGTCCAACATGTTGTGTCAAACACATTCCATATTCAAATTCTCAAACATGGGGACCCTCTCACTTTATCATATCTATATTATTTTCATATTATTACATATTGATAAGACTTAATTTATGAATGCTATTCAAAGTACAAAGATTTGGTTCTATTTATAATCTCCAACTCATGAGCCCAACCATTTATCACATTCTAGTTTATTTAGTTATATTTGGCATGTAATTTCAAATTTCAAGTGAAATTTAGATTCTTACATGATCATTTGATTGTCTATTAGCAAGGCTTAGAAATATTTGTCTGGTATTTCATAGTTTGAGATGTTCTTTTGGTTGTTAAACTAATTTATTTCACTCAAACTAGTGTTTGTTTGGTCAAGTTGATATTGAAATATGGATTTATTTGCCTTCATGGGTTTTATTTTTGGCAAATCTCATGTTTAATTAAGTTTGTTTTACATTTTCACCCAATTTGGATTAATTTATTTCATACTTTCTTGTGTTTATTTATTCATACTTGATAGATTTTACTTTTTTACTAACTTACTGATTATTTCTTGAGTATAGTTTTACTTCTTTTTTTACATATATCTATTAGAACCATCGATCTTTGTCCACATGTTGAAATCTCTCTACCTTAGAGAGCTCCACAATTAAATTTATTAAAAAGTGACAATCATGTAAAGCCCTGAGGCCCTGATATTGTGACATGTTGCATAACCTTAGAACCTCAAGCTTGGTACTTTGAATCCTTGAAACCTCAAGAGCATTAAGGTATTAGTTTGGTAGCCTGGGAGTGAACCAATGATGTAAATCCCCATGCCCTTGAGGCCCAAATATTGTGACATTTGGCACCATCTTGGAAGCCTAAAACCCTAGAAGATTGACAACATTAACCTTGAAACTCAGAGCATTATCATTATTAACCTATCAAATCATGAATATATTGAGAACACAAGAATAATCCATGTAGCCATGGTGATGATAGAGACTGAAAATGAGGTATTGTTAGGGAATGTTGACAAGCTATCAAGTGGCAAAGTGGGACATGGTGGGTAAATTGATGAATTTTAATGAAGGAGAAGTAGTGGAGAGCCAAAATGATGACAAATACTAGTGAATAAAACATGTAATAATTCTCCTAACCAAACAAAGAGTCAAATTTTGATGGCTAGGTCAAAGACCAAGTGACAGATAAGTGTTGACATATTTTTATTGAAATAAAAAACAATAGGCAAAGGAGAGTGGGTGACTATGGTACATAAACCTAAGCATTATGAACCTATATTTAATTTAAAATAACCTAAATCAAAGATATATCAAGTTGATTTTAATTATAAGATGGAGAAATAGTAATAGTATCATATGCAAAGAAATCAAAATGTAGAATAAATGAAATTTGACATAGATTGAGGAGAAAATGAGATCAAATAAAATGTGAATAACATGAGTTTTCATAATTGGATAAAGGAAACAAATAATTTCATCAAGAGGATTTAATGCATATATTTATAGATTGGAACAATTTGTTATTCAAATGTTGCCTAGTCATCAACATTTAATAGGAAATTTTGTATATGGAAAGTGATATGTTGTTATCTTGAAGATAAACATAAGAAATGGGGAATCAACAAAGCTAATGTCAGGACCAATACCTTAATCATTATTATTAATCTAAATTGAAGTGGTTGCTTATCCTTGGGTTACTTGAAGATTAGTCAGTAGAATAAATTTAATATGAGAGAGTCCATATTGATCATTAGAGATTAGAGTGCATTATAGATTAAATCCACTTCCATCTTGGAAGTTGTAGCTAAAATTTTGCCATGACTAGATTGATCTTATATTCTTCCTTCTTGATGTGTTATCATAGAAAACTACATTTTAATCATTTATCTCATTTAATGTTTATATCAAGACCATGGGGTTTATGCTTTTGCATCTAGCTATGATGTATTAGCATTGTTTATATAAGTAGTATTGTTTATTATTGTAAAGGGTCAAAAAAATTGGATCCCAAAACATTGTTAAAATCATGCCTTGATTACATTTATTATTCCCTCATGCCTTTTGAACTTTTATTGTCTACCAAGATTGACACATTTGAGTACCAAAACTCTATGGAGATTGGATTAGGATTTCACCTACCCTTCCTACTAGTTTTGTCTTTATAGTTTGCCAAAGATCTTGATTTGAGATGTAATCTATGTAATAAAAAATTCTAATGTTATTATTGTGCAAGTGAATATAAAATTAGATTATGAAGTGGCTAGTTTAATTATATTTGAGAGTTTGTTCCAGTCATCTTGATGCTTACATTATTCATAGTGTGTAAATATTTGTAGGATTATGTATTAGCTTTCTTTTGAATAAAGTTCTAGGTTTCATGTTCACATAATTTTCCTTTGAGCCTTGTTCATTTTTATATTTAGATTGTGTAGTAACTAGACCAGATGCCCAATATTTTTTTTGTAGCCAACATTGTTATAATTTATGATTATTGGAAGACATGGTTCTTATGAGAAACAATCCTACTTATTACATTGTAAATATTCCATTTATAAAGGAAACCATTGGTGATATCATAAATATCCTAAGGAAATCACTCAAACCTTTGCTAGAAACAATCATAGTCTACCCATGTTATATCATTTGGAGTTTCTTGGCCCTTGGATTAGTAGTAGATCCTAAAAACAACCTGGGACTCTTTGTCCCATGAGTTGTTAACCAATTTTATTCTCTTAGATTAGTTATTTTTTAACTGTGTTTGAGTGAATCACAATTTCAAACTAGCATAAACTATAAAATTTGAAATATTGAATGATTTAATCCCCTCAACCATTCCAAAATTAAACCAATTATCAAAGTAGATTGGCTCAATAATAGTCAACCTAGTGAGCTAAAGTCTATAGAAGTATTTTAAAATATAAAACTAATTTTTATTTTGAAATTTAGGTGTTATTTACATAGAATATACACCTTATATATTTCTCATCCTAAAATTTGGGTATAACAATGGTACCAATGTATATAATTTTTCAACAAATGATTAATTAAAACATATAATTATGTAATCTCACCAATTTACAATTGTGTAAGTGTGGAGAACATGTTTCCAAAACATGGCCTCACTAAAATATAAAATTGAGAGTTGATATAAGTTTATATAACATGTTTCCATATCATGCGCCTACTATATATCTTAATTTGTGAATTATGACAAATGTGGAGAACATGTTTGCATAACATGCCCCCACTATATATCTGAATTTGTGACTGTGAAAAATATGGAATCTATGTCTCTATGACATTACCCCACTAATATTATCCCCATTATGAGGTGAGGGGATGTTTAAATTAGTATCTAATTTACCTATAAAAGATAAGATAACCATATAATATGCATATGAACCATATAGCATATAGGAGAAACCTATCTAGGTATATATATATCATTGAAGCACACAGAATGTGATCACATCAAGCCCAAAAATACAAGATATGAATCATGGAAATGTATAAATAGTAATATTAAAATATCAACAAATAATAAATCACACACACAAGATCACTTAAAATCAAATCAAAAAATAATGGTTTAAGGATACCTTAAACAATGTGTATGTTTAAATGCCACAAAATTGAAGGGATATGACCTATTCAAATGTCCATAAAACATGTAATGACATATTAAAATTTCCATATAACAATTAATGACATTTTTAGATATCAAATTAAGTAAACAAAGTCATTGGGGGCACAAATAATAGAGTATATTCAAATGCTCAACAAGTAAGACAAGACACTCAAGGAAGTGTAGAAAGAGAAAGTGTAAGTAGCCATCATAAACATATCATACTAGCCCCTGGATATATGTGTTATCAAAAAATATCAAGTGCATATCATATCAAGTACAATTTGAAATATATAAACATGGATAAAGGCATGTGTAAGTTTATAAGCTCAAACATGATATGGAAAGTGATCATATAACTATATAACCTATGTATATACCAAGATTAAAGAATCAGATGGCCCCAATGTCTATATGACATAAGTATAAGGAAGGCACAACATTTGTATATAAATATATCATCTATCTATATGCCTATATCATACTTAAATTATGTTTGAAACACATGTGTATATATAAAGTATTGATATTCCATATACCAATATAGAACCAACAACATAGATGCCAAAGATCCAATAGAACATGTAAAGAATGAAAATAATTTTGGATTTTCAAATCTTTTTTTATTTTTTTAGTATTTTATGAATATTTTCAAAGAAATAACTATCATATTATCTCATCTTATGGATGATCATAGGTATCTTTCTACTATAAACTTGGTGTAGTAAACTAGTAATATTTCCAAGGAGCATTTATAAGTGGAATATCTAGGACTATAGTATCTGTAATGCTCTACATATGTAAAGTAGTGTTATGTGGTCATGATGTGATAATAAAAGTAGTAAGGGTTTGTGGAACCCATATCTAAGTATTCTATGGTTTATTTGAAGTAGAAATAGTAGGAACATGTTTAGGTGATCTAGATATCTAAATATGGTACACAGTAGATAAGGATTATATATAATTCACTATGTGTCTCTAATGCAATGGTCTCTCAAGTACCAATTGCCTAGGAAAGGGAATTGTTCTTTACTTACCCTTTCACATATATTTAACCGTAGTAGGTTTTATAATTAATTATTTGGATATAAACTTCTCTTATTCAAGTGTATGCTCTTATGGAATATTGGAAACTATAAATACCTTATTGGAATGAAAGTATTGAACACACCCATGCACTATATAAGGTATTAAATAGAGAGTATGTATCCAAGGTCATCCTAATAACATATCAAAGACTCTTGTGTATGGTATAAGTGAAAATTTAGTAACCACATGTGTTGGACCCATAGGTAAATGTAATTTTATCTCACCAGGAACATGTTATGATGTCCCATCAAATGCTCTAATTGATTTGGTTGAAGGATGTAAATCATTATGTCTATAACCCAAATGTGTAAGTAAATTCATGGTGCAAACATTATCTCTATCACCATTATCAATCATAACAATGTGTATAGGATGGTGATCAAGGTATGATCAAACATATCAGGAATGAAGATTAGAATCATAATCCGTAATCTCACTTTCATCGAAAGTAATAGAGGGTATCTAAACAATAGGAGGTGTATGTTTCATATAGGTACTAATAATCCCATCCCATATGTCGTAATGTGATGGATGAGAATGTGCATTATATATCATTTTGAATTCTAGGCCCTTCTTAGAATGATCTTTCAAAGTTTTTTTAAATATTTTTTTATTATGATGATCACCAAGTTTTGAACTTGATTCTTTAGAGGATCGTCAAATGTAATCTTTTGGTCATTAATGAGGTCTTGGAGATTATGATTTAAGGTAAAAAAATTATTCATATAATTCCTAGGGTCTTGATGAGAGTCATAATAAACATTAGTATCATATATTTTGGGTAGAGGTCAACTCATATCAACCTATATAGGAAGAGGGAGACATATGAGGTGATACTCTATAAGCATTAGAAGTAATCAAGTTAGAGACTCAGGTAACCATGTAAATTGTCTCTTTGGTGTATTATATAACGTAATCCAATTAGGTTTTTGTGACATCACATTAACCATGATAGTTGTTTAATTTTTAATCTTTGTTGGTTTTACCTCATAACTTGGTTTGATAGTAAATTTGTCATTTGATGCAGTCAGTGTGTTTGCTACATAATTAATCTTGCTCAATGAGATAAGTTTCATTTCATGATCATGAAAAATATGGCATAAGTCATGAAAATATTTGAATTTTTTGAAAATAATGGACTCATGTAATGGGGAAAGTAATATTTGTTTAAAGATGTATTGAAGATCTTTATTTACCATTGGATTGGTCATTTTAGCTAACATTATCTTGTACCTCAAGATAGATTCATTGATAGGTTCATTGGTTCTTTGTTTGATTTTTACAATTTAGGTATAAGAAACCTTTTTGGTGATATTGATAGAGAAGTGTGTCAAAAATTGATCTACAAGAGGTTTGAATGTGTTTACTAATTATATTGGTAAATCATAGAACTACCTTAGAACATAGTATTTTAAGCTCCTTGTAAATAATTTAATCAAAAATTTATCAATGGAGGCATAATCAAGGCATGCCACATATAAAGATCAAATATGTTATTCAAGATCACTCTTACCATCATAAAATGTGAACTTAGGTGCAACAAAAATAGGTGAAAAAGAGTGAAAATATATCTTTGGTGCAAGAGAGTTATGTAACACCTCTTTTGAATCAATAACATACGATGACTTCATAGAAATTTGTTTAATATTTGTAACCTTAGTTTGCATAAGTTTTATATTTTAGAAAAGAGAATGCACCTCTTGGTCTTTAAGGTTATAATGATAGGTCCTTTGGTATCTTCCCAAATTTATAAAGTTAGAAAAGAGAGTGCACTATCGATGCTTTTATATGACTTTGATGTACGTGTCTAATATGCAGTACCTATTAGATATGGATATAACCACCTAGAATATTATGGGTTATGTGTCACCTTCACTTTGGCATGCTTAAATTTAGGTAATGATTAATCACTCCTTGTCAAACAATAAAACCCTAGTTATTCATCTTCATAGTGAATGTGGGAAAAATGGGTTAGTGGACTCACAATGTCAAGGTAACCCCATAGACCCCTCTATCATTGGGTGTTATCTACATAGCCACTACTTTAAAAATGACCTTAAAATGGTGTAGTTATCACCTAATGTGTTGGTTTATGTGTGCATAAGAGTGAAATATGTGGAAAGCAAGTACAATAGTGACCTGGCTTGTAACTTAGAAAATGGGACTTACAGGTTGTTCCTTCAATACTTTAAACATGTAGATGTTATGTCTTTATGACTAATATGAAAATAAGAGAAAATAGGGAAGTTTTACTCACTTGAATGCTTGATTGCATGCTTTTGGTAAGTTAACTTATGAGTTGTTAGGTATTTTTTAAGTTTGGAATGAATGAGGGTTGATCTTATATATATATATCAATACCTTTTAGAAATAACTTGCATTAAATCACTTAAGTCAACCATAGGGATATATTTTATTTGAAAAAATTGATGAATTTAGGACATTGAACACTTGCATTAGAATAGGATACTTGAGTCTACATAGGCATTTGACTAGGATGAAAGTGTTTAGGAAGTTGGAAAACAAGCATAGGTCCCAAACTTGCAAAGACAAAAGTTAAATAGGTTTACAACACTCTGAGAATTGATAGAAGGCCTAGGTCATCACAAAAACACTATTCAGACTAAGAGATAAGCAATTTGTCATGGAGATATAGTGTATCTAAGCTTTCAGTAATGGGAAGGTATATAAGTTAAAGGTACATCCATGATATGTATTTTCCAAATATAAAACATTGAGGTGCTCTATAATTTAGATTGTGTCTACACAAACCAGATTATGATGCTTCTTAGTACCTTTTCTATGATTATATGGTCTTCAAGATAATCTCCATTTATCTTTATTTTATTGACAATGTTCATATTCCTTGTAAATAAGTCATTAATGGATTATAATTCTTTCATTAAAAATGTCTCAAAATCTTTTCTTAGTAGTTGTATCTTGACCAACTTCACCTTGTCAGTACCTTGGTATGCATTTTTCAAAGTGTCTAATGCTTGCTTGAAATGAGTATCTATTATTATTTTTGTCTCCAAGAATCCAAAAAAACCACTAAGGTTTGGAATAAGGGGGTACTAAGCAAATACTTAATGGGATGAATGATGCAAGAAGCCACTAGAGGTTTATAGTAGCTATATAATTTATCAACTTACACTAGGATAAAGATAAACTTACATAACCATGTTAGGGATGACATGATCAAGCACACAAAGGAGTATCTTTAACTAGTCTAACCACATTAATGTAAATATATAAAGGAAATAAAAAATGTGTTCTAAATAGTAAGCACTACTGAGCAAGTAAAATGATTCAAAAACATGTAGCTCTAGGAAATGAAACATAATTTTGAATGAAAAACATTTTCAAAGAGGAGTGCATAAACTTTTAAAATCTATGTTAAATGCTTGTTTAAATTAAGCTAAACCTTGCATATAATATTTAAACCTATCAATAACATTACACTAAGCTAAGATAATGATTTCACCTTGCAAGCAAGGTGCCCCCAGATCATGCTCAAATAATAATGCAATAAATCTACCAATCAAGAGTCCAAGTTTGATCTTGATTTGATGAATACCAAGATACAATGTATAGCTTTATGTAATTCAATTCCAAAAATCTAAGAGAGAAGTTAAAAAAAAAAAAGTAGGAGGTGTGAGGGCCAATCCACGTGCATAAATAAGGTGTAAGGCTAACTAATACAACATATGATCAAATACATTAGGAACAAGAAGAACTAAGCATCAAGTGAGTTAATCCAAGTTGAATCAGTTATTAAATCTATGAATATACAAAGAGGGAAAGTTAAATATAGTTGAAGAACCATGTAACATGTAGTGGAGGAGCTCAAGAGAGGTGAAGAGTTTCCAAGAGATCAAAAACAACTCAAGAGAGCTGAAGATATGTCAAGATGTCAAGAGGATCAAGGAGTGAAGCTCAAAAGATATGAAAAGTTATCAAACCAAGATAAATACAAGAAGGATAAATTTGATTAAGAGGCATGTTTGAACCTGATATAGGGTTTTAAAAGGGTGAACCTTTCCAAAACTAGTTGTTTTTTGTCATTTTAAAATGGACAAGAGTGAAAAAAAGTAGTTATAGATAAGTGGCAGCCTAAGCCACCGGCCAATAGGAAAAGGGGTGGCCTAACTCAATGATAGACAATTGGTTCTACTAGGAACTAGTGGCCCAAGCTAAAAATATGCCAAAAATATCTAAACAGGCCCTGGAAAGGCCCACACAAGGTATGGGAAGGCTCAATAGGGATTGGGAAAGTGAGGGAAGGCCTAGTAGAATACAGGGAGGACCAGAATGGTGCATAAATATAGGATCTATTTAAATTACTTAGTAAGATCAAAATGTCTCTCAATGAATATGAAAAAAGAGAATCTTAGAGCTCTATAATGAAGAGATAAAGAGTCATCCTCCATTAATGGTGTTTCAAGCTTTCTCTTTGCGGCTCACCTTGGTCACCTTTACCTCCTTGGTTCTTATTGCTTCTATTTTTCTATGTGCTAGAGGTGGTCTTTAATTTTTATTTTATTATTTTTTTTATGTTTTGTTTTTGGTTTGCTTTGTGTTTTTTTTGTCTTCGGGGTTGTCTCTATTGTCTAAGCTAGAATACATAGCTTCCATGCACATCCTTCCCTAGACATTACTCCTACAGATTTTGGATTTGAAAAGGGGCATGTATTAATTGAATATTTATGGAAACCCTAATATTTGATGGGTTTGATCATGTAGATAAGGGGAAGCATGGTGATTTTAATGAATCATCTGATGCTACACAGGGTGATAAGGGTTAAAATAATAAGAGCAGTGGCTCTATCTTGGCTTAGGTAGAAGTTGAAGTGACTGAACCTATAAAATGACTATTCAACAAAATCTTATGGTAGGAGGAAGTGGCTAGGCACTTGGAAGGATTAGAATTTGTGGTGGTGAATAGGGAGGACTATGGCAAGAATTAGTATAGGTAAAACCAAATCGATAAGCTCCCTAGCCCTCTTAAAACCCTAACCATCACTCTGATTGTATCGATGGAATATGACTTGCAGAAAGAGGAAACTAGGATTAAAAATGTAAGGATTTTCATTATTTTCTTAAAAAATGCACTCCCTTATAGGAATTTATTTGATAATTGGCTAAACTTTGTTTGGGTCAAAAGACTAGATTTGTATATTAGTTTTTGTGGCATGTTATGCTAATGGCTATCTCTTCAGAGAAAAAGGATTTTGGTCCTCCCATGAGTGAGATGGAGATATTTTGTCAAACAAGAAATCTATAGGGGTGCATAATTGGATGTCCAAAGTGGGAGGTAAAAGACTTAAAATAAACACCATCCCAGTTTAGGTTGAATGCAACATGCCCAAGGAGAAAAAAAGCTGGCTAAAGAGATGCATCACAATGTGCAGGAACCCCCATCTAAAAAGAAGGGCAAGGAAAATAAAGTTCCAAAGTGTTTTAACAAGCTGGATAACTATGGGTCTAAGCCCCATGGTCAATCTAAATGACCACTAATCACTCCCCCTATTTATTTATTTGTATTTTTAGATGGAATGTGAGAGGGCTAGAATCCCTAGATAGAAAACTCATGGTAAGGCAATTCAGAATCTTGAGAAACAATCTTGATTTTCTCTTCTTGCAAGAAGTGAAGGATATCAGTACTCAATTATCCCTGATCTTAAACTTTATTTGGGTTAATGATACTTGATTTTATACTAATAATAATAGAGGTAAATGGGGGGCCTCTATCCTAATTAGTCTTATATGGAAAGATTACATTGTTGACCATGGTGTTTCTCCATATAACAGAGCGGTCTGGGTTTTGATAGAATCTCAAAACTAGACCTTTGGCCCATGTAACATATAGGCCCCTAATGAATATAGGGAGAGATATAACTTGTTAAATTGGTTATCCATAAATCTTAAAAATGTCCCTTGGATATTTGGAAGATATTTCAACATGGAGGATAAATAGGACAAAATAGGAGGTGATCACCTTACATGGAAAGGTAATGAGCTATTTTTCTAGTCTAAGTACAAAAGAATTCGTATAATTTAACATCCTCTCTTGAAGGGAAAGTGCCTTAATATATTTATTTCATATACTTGGTGCAATAATCATAGTATTAATAGAATATAGTATTCAAGGTTGGATAGATTTTATTTGAGCACAGAGTCATTGATAGTTGATATGGTCATGAATGGTAATATGTCGACTATGTTACCCTTTACTATGTCTGACTACCACTCTATTAAAATGACATTCTCACTAGTCAAAGAGGAGTATAAATATTCATCAAAGTTCAAAGGGTTGTATAAATTCAATGTCTCACATCTGGCTAATAGGGTATGTTTTGAGGTTCTACAAGCTTCCTAGAATATTGGTAAATCTATTTACAACTCTAGCTCCCAAGTTGACCATTAGAATTTCAATATGAATCTTACCAAAAACTTTACAAGGACCTATGTATAGATAGAATCTATTGTTTTCACTTGGATTTTCACCCTTTGAGGAGATGTCTCAACTCTCCTCATCTAAGTAGCACAATTGAAACACCTCTAGGCTTGTGGGTAGCTTAAGGATGAGATGAATCTCTAGATAGGGATATCTCCCTTGATGTAACACTTTAGATCACTACTAAACCTAAAATTTATGAGGGAAAAGGGAGATATAATATTAAAATAAAACTATCCTAAGGGAGGTGATACACCAAATTAATTGATGACTACCAACCAGATGCATGTTACACATGAAACCAAGAGACTAATAAAACATATACTTCTCTAATCTACATCTTCTCACATCAATATTACATTATGAGGTTATAGATGAATGTTTAGGCTAAGAGGAATATACAAGAGGCCTTAAATGGCACTAGTGAATATATTAACTCACTTAACCTTGACACTTCCTAGAACACTTCACATGCCCTACAAGAAGCTTTCTAATTACAAATAGGTGAGGGAATGAAACAACATGCTAAGGAAATAAGAGTTATCACTAGGAAAAATAAATAATCCAAGTAGAAACACTATGAATAATTATGTAAGAGGTAAAATTTATTAGTTTTTATTGATCAAATGGTATAAAAATAAGTAGGGATTCACCATAATCAGGTGGAGCATAAGTTACAAAGGCCAAAATGGCTAGTTCTTATAGAAATTGAGAGAGAGTGGAGAAAAGAGAAGTCTAAGGGTCACAAGGACACTTGTAAATATGATAAAAGGAGTTATGTGTGTAGGATAATAATATGTGAAATTAACCATGCAATTTTAGTAAGCACAAGTGTCTATACAAGGCATGAAACTCTTGTAAATTGGCATAAAATTCCTTGTGTTGGCTCAAAAAACTACCATCATGATTTATCCCTATTTGAACATCCCAAAAATTAATAGATATAGGTTTTATTATTGAAATTATATGGAAGGAATTATACATGCCTCTTCATGCATTGGTTGTAGTCCTTGTCATCTAAAATCTTCCCAAAATGAGCTATCACCATCTACAATCCAAATAACTCTTCTTTCATGCACCCTGCACACTTGGCCTCCAAAAAGGCACAATTTTTCCTTTAAAATACATGGGAGGGAGTTAATTACATGTTTAAATACCCTCCATGTCCTTAGATTCATCATTAACACCTTAAATTAGCTCACTTTAAGTTTTCCACCCTTCTCACTAGTTTGGTCACTATGCCAGTTTGACTGGTTGAGATGAAGCAACTAGTTGAGGTACTTAGGAGTTATATTATGGAATTAAATTGACATGGGGAGTTAGATTAAGTCCCATAATTTATTTCAATATGATGTTAATCTCTTTTAACCTCCCAGAACCTACAAAACACATAAAATAGTTAAGAAAACCCTATTTTATACCCCATATGTATAATTTCATACAACTCATTTCCTCAAACTAGTCACTAGCAAGGGTTTATAAGGTGTTAGGATTATTTTACCCTTTTAATCTTTGTTCATAAAGGTCTCACATTCAAACTTCAATAAAATGACATAAAATGATTTCCTAGGACCCCATATAACTCCTCATATCTTCTTTGACATCCATGGAAAACCTTCAAGGAGATATGAACTTCTAAAGTTAATCTATCAAGCTTGATTCTCCACTTTGCATAGGCCTAATGTTATCCTTGAGTCAAAAATGGCCTTCCTTGTGTTTTGTCTATATAAAAAGAGCTTATACATGTATTAAATTACCCATTAAACATTATCCAATCCATTTTATAGATCATCTAAGGCTATAAGTGTTAATGACTCCCTATTTAGACACTAGGCCTAAACCTTGCCTAACAGGCCTGAGTTGTCCTAAAGCCCAAAATGACCTTTGAATAGTCTTCCCTACAAGGTGAAATACTAAAAATATCTTAAATGACCTAAAAACATGACCCAATATTTTTTAATTATCATCTCATTCAAAAAGTGTTAATGACCTCTGATTTAGGCTTTAAGTCTAGACCTTGCTTCTTAGGCCTGCCTACAAACTCAGCAACCCAGACCATCCTATTGGTTTCCCTCCTTATATGAGGTGTTAATTATGTTTTTTAATATGTATTCCCACTTAAAACACATACTATAAATTTTTTCCCAACTCTTGGCTTACCTTATCACTTCCCTTCAAATCTGCTAGCCTATGCATAAAGGGAAGTACCCTCTATCTGAGACAAAAGAGAGGGTACTCCCTTTGTTTTATCAGACCAACTAAAAGTTTTATGGGATTATTAAAGTTACATAGGTTTTATATATAAAATTTTATCACTTTACCAGGTAATTTGACCTCCAAACTCTTTCCAATTCTAAGACAGATCTCCTAGAAAAGAGGTTGTGTATGTAGGATTTGGGATATAGGTTATATGTTTCAACATTAGAGCTCCCTTTCTATTATATATCCATCATGGTGATTCCATTATAATATTATTAATATTATTTAAATGTTAAAATATTCATTTATCTCTCTAACCTCTTAGGTACCCTCCATGCACCTTGCTTAGTCAAGGTTGAGTGCTCTCTCCTGACTGTGTTCACTTTAAATCATTATACTTGTAGATGTACTACAAGATTTATCTTGAATTAAATGATTTAAAACCTTTATATAAGCCTCCCTGATCATTTCACAATGATTTGGACCCATATATTCACCTTGGGTTATGTTCTCATCAAGAAGTTTAGCTCTTTTTGCTTTCTACCTTTCCTCAATCAAACATAGTCAACTATGTTGGGAAGGCTAAAACCATGTAAGTGAATATTTCTTGTTTTATAGGTCACACATCCCCTTTGAATCTCATGAATCATCTTAATTCATATAAAATCATCCAAAATTTATGGTTCCAAGTCTAACCCCTTGCTATATATGATTTAGAAGTTAAGGTCTGATGTAGGTACATATTTGTGATGGGAAAGGACACATGTAGGTGTCAATTAGACCCACAAACAATTCATATCCACCTCTACTAATGATCCTTTTTATCATTATTACCATTTTCACTATTTATAAATATTTAAATTTAATAACATGGTCTATGTTTATGATTATTTGATGGAGAGGTCCCTTCTTAACTCAAAATGATAGGTAACACTACCTGATTTAGTGCATAAAAGCACAATTTTGGGCCTCCAAAAAGCTAATCTCTATTGCTCTTCTAACCTTAAAAATTTATGGAGTTATTTTTTTTTGATAGAAGCTAAAAATATTAGTAAATTATATGCCTTAATACTTTTTGACACTTCCTAATATGACATCAACAAAACCATCAAGTGCTCTATTTTGCATTTTTAGGGACAAGGGGCCTGAACTCAGTCATTTTATGCTTAAAGGTAGTTACACCTTCACTTGACCATTTAATGATTTAAGTAGTTATATCTTAAGCTTTTCCACATGTTAGGATTTGAAATAGGAACCTACCATGTTCCAATATTTTAGAGAAGTACCTTCAAGGCTCTACCAATGCCACATGTAGGTGCATATTTTCATGTGAAGGGACACTAAAGCAAGATTGTGTAGTATTGAGGTGAAAGGTTTATGATAAACTCAAAAACCTTATAAAGTGTTCAATTTTACCCATATAAATCAAAATTACTAAAACACCTATCAAATCTCCCCTATTTTCTTCATGACATCCTCTAGAGGGCACCTGTAGGTGGCCATTTTCATGGTACAGGTAGTAAGGATGAAATGGTATGAGCAGTGGTATCATCAACTTGACTTCATGACCAGCTCCATGATATTTCATAGGTATCAAAAAATATATGAAGATATAAATCTTGAGTAAATTTCTCACATAACATTTCAATGTTTGAAAACTCTTGTAGGCACCTGTAGGTGAGTTTCTTCATGGTATGTTGTATTAAAGTGTTCTATATGATTGTTACAGCCCTATCCTACCATTTGAATATTCAATTTAATGATTCATCTTCATAAAATATACACCAATATTTATAACCTTCATCAAACCTATGTATACATTACATACATGTTTCATACACATGATTTACCATGATTGACTATGTATGATAGTCATAAGGTAAATTAGTTGCATGCTCTTTGTGATTTCACCCTCATGGAGTATGATTTATAATATGATATTTTAAGGTAAATTTAATCATTAGAGAATTTAAAACATGTAAATTAATATAACACAACCCCCTAAAGTTACCATCAAAGCATGAAGGTCTTGAAAATGGTGTAAACCTACCTGTTACACAAAAAAGTGTCGTCACCTACAATCTGAGATACTTAGCCCATTAAAACACTTTGAAATGATAAAAAAAACATGGATATAATGATATGTGGAATTAAACATTATTTTAAACCAATATTAGCAACTAGATTGTACATAATCATCCAAACAAGAGTAAAACCTATAGGGTACACAAAATAGCAAGTATAAAAATATAGTCAACTTCATGAAGATGGTTCATAAATCACAAGCCAAAATTACTCAAAATATTTTTATGTAAATTAAGATATATAAGTTTAGTTTCACATCCCAAAGTCATTTGACCTAGAAGTTATCCAACTCACCATACCAAGCATGAACATGATGATCACTTCTACATGTCTAAGGGCAAGAAAGGAGAAGAATGGTTTTGGGACATTTTTATAAATTAAAATAATTTCAAGCACTAATATTTTGAATAAGAAGAGACATTTCATGACCTTCTCCCATGTGTCACCTTCCCCTATGGGTCGTACAAGTGCTAAACTCTTCTCTTTTCCCAAAAAAATTACTCTTTCTTCTGAAGCACCTACCAATTTTAGTTATAAATAGTTACCTAAGACATAATAGGACACATGGAATATTAAATAACCCTTTTTACACCTTCACACCTCCCAAATTGGCCATACAACTCATTTAGTACTCTATTTATGAC
Organism: Torreya grandis; assembly: GCA_037957365.1. Lineage (NCBI taxonomy): Eukaryota > Viridiplantae > Streptophyta > Pinopsida > Cupressales > Taxaceae > Torreya > Torreya grandis. Next base: position 812,063 of record JARHVA010004767.1, on the reverse strand, counting down.
CCCTAAATGATTCAAAAGGATATATTGGCTAATAAGACTAATGACCAAGGATAACAAGACCTAAAATGACATAAAATGACCTATAATACACCCTATGACATAATATTATACTATTTATAAACCTCTAAAGTTAATTTTTTACCTATAGGGGTCCCAATTTGACCTACAAGGTCAAATTTGGTTAACAAATTGGTGACTCATAGGGGTAACATGCTTGTTATGCTAACTAGACCAATAGCCTTCTCAGTCCATTGGGTTTAGGGAGTCATCTAAAATCTAAAACATATCAATAATACCTTTGGCCATTGACAACAAGCTTTGATCAAGATAAGACCACTTGACTACCTCAACCACACAAAATAAAGGATACACATAAAATAATGTAAACAGGCCAACAAGACACACATGTGCTCAAATAACTTAGGGAAAATAAGAATAAAATAGCTATATACAACTTAAAAATAAAGCATACATCCCTTTACAGGATCAAAAGGAAATTTTCTTGCATATCCTTATTCATGAGATGAATCATGGTGCCAATCATGTTGTTATTTGGATTGAACACTTGATAGATCAAACCTACTTCTTAGCACCTCACTTTCTATGATCTCAAGTAGACCATATTAAAATAGGTCTCAAATTTAGGTATATTCCTCTTAGCCTTGTACACATACCTCATATTTTTACCCATTCTTCATCTCATGATCAACTTGCATCTTCTTTGTAGTCATGATCTCAAGAGGAGTAGTTTCTTATTCCTTTGAAGATTAAGGGTAGTAGAAACTTATCTTGACCTCCAAAGGTTAAGGTGAACTTTGATCTTTCTCATCCATGAAATTTTTAAAAATGTCATCTTGCTCACCATCACTTGAAATCAACTCTAAATAATTTGTAAACCCCTTGAGAGACTCAAATTCATTGCAAATGTTTTCAAATTACTGCCACAATTCCTCATCTTCTTTTTTATTAGCATCATGAAAGGGAACATCAAAAGAATATCCTTCATCCTCTTCTTTATATTCCAAAAGGACTTCATCCAAGATTTCTTTCTTTCCCCATGATTCCACTATCTTACTCTAGCTTAGGATGTTAGGATTATAATTCTTCTCTTGAGGTGGTGATGCAATTTGAGGAGTGGGTGAAGTGTTCAAGAAACTTGGAATATCGTTAGGTTTGGATTCTCCACCTTGTCTCCAACTTTGAATCTCATATCTATAGGTCACTTATTGGGATGGGGATGTAATGGCTAATGGAAATTAAGGCTTATATTCCACTTCCCTTGTTAATGATATGGATCGCTACATCTACTTATTATCCAACTCAATCTTCCTATCAAGATTTGCTTCAAAAATATGGTTTCTCATTCCATATCTCTCTTTTAGTTGATTGGGAAAAGGATGACTTTGATAAGCTTGATTAGGCTCATGAGTAGGAATCATGTCATAATAATAGCAATCTTGAGGAGGTGGATATGAGGGCTGATATACTTGGTAAGGTTACTCCTCATTAACTCTTATCCTATCTTCTAAATATGAAATCAAGCCACTCACATCAAGCATCTCACTTGTGAGCCTTTGCCATTTGGCTCTCTTAATAGGTACACACTCTCTTTTGTCTAGCTTTAATGTATCTCTCACCTTATGAATTAAATGACTATAAATCTGTAGACCATGTCCCCTTTGTGTGTCAAGATCTAACATATACTTCTCATATCCCAAAAGAGTTTGCCTGAAAGTTGAATTGGACTGACTTGAGAAGAGACTAGGTTGACGAGGATCAAGATATGGACAAAGCTGATTGTAGGGTTAATAAAACCCTTAACTAGGATGATAAAGACCATTTTGGGGTTGATAGAGACCATGAAAATATTGGTAATTTTCACATAAAGGCTGATAAGCAATGTCATAAGTTTAAATGTCTCATTAACTTGTGTAAAATAGTAATCAACACCAAGGTCAGCCATGAAACTTCATTAGGAAATAAGAACACAAAGAATGGTTATCAACAATCTTTCAAATGAATACTGGATTGCTTGACCAGCTAATGTAACTTTAGAGTTGCCATTGATGCTTAGATAGATGCCTCCAAACACTAATTTTTGAAACATAACACCAAAAATCTTTCAACCTCTTGGACTAAGAATCCCACTGAGAATGCCAAAAATTGTTGTCACTTGGATTTGAACCCTTTTGAGGAGATGTATTATCTCTCCTCATCCAAGTGGCACAATTGAAACACCTCTAGGCTTGTGGGTAGCCTAAGGATGAGCTGAATCTCTAAATAGGGTTAGTTCCCTTGATGTGCCACTTTGGATCACTACTACACCTAAACTTTGTGAGGGAAAAGGGAGAGAGAAAAATAAAGGAAAAATATTTTGTAGGAGGTGATGTAACAAATTTATTGATGATTACCAACTATATGCATGTTACACATGAAACTGTGAGACTAACCAAACATACACTTGTCCAATCTACATCTTCTCAAATCAATATTACATTATGAGGTTATGGATGGACGTTTAGGCTAAGAGGACTAGACAAGAGGCCTTGAATGGTACTAGAGAATAGACTAAGTTATTCAACCTTGACACTTCCTAGAACACTTCACATGCCCTACAAGAAGAAGATTTCCAACTACAAATATGTGAGGGAATGAAACAACATGCTAAATAAACAAGAGTTATCACTAAGCAAAATCAATCATCCAAGTAAACAAACTTGAAAAATTATGTAAGAGGTAAAAATTAGTAGTATTGTTGATCAAATGGTATGAAAATGAGTAGGGCTTTACCATACTCAGGTGAAGTATAAGTTACAAAGGCCAAAATGGATAGTTCTTATAGAAATTGAGAGAGAGACAGGAGAAGAGAGAAGTTCAAGGGTGACAAGGATAGTTATAAAGATGATAAAATGAGATACATATAAATTAGAATAATATCTAAAATAAACCATGTAATTTTAAGAAGCACAAGTGTCCATACAAGGTATTTAACTCTTTCAAAGTGGCATTAAATTCCTTGTGTTGGCTCAAAAAACTAATTTCATGATTTAGACATGTTTGAAAATCCCAAATATAACTAGGGATAGGTATGATGATTGTAATTATAGGTAAGTATTTGATAAATGCCTCTCCATGCATTGGTTGTAGTCTTAGTCATCTACAATCTTTTCAAAATGAGCTATCACCATCTACAATCCAAATAACTCTTCTTTCAAGCACCCTACACACTTGGCCTCCAAAAAGGAAATATTTTTATATGAAAATAAATGGTATGCAGTGAATTTCATGTTTTAATACACTCTATGTCCTTAGAGGCATCAGGCACACCTTAAAATTAGCTCATTTGAAGTTTTCCACCATTCTCACCAGCTTGGTCACTATGTCAATTTTGATTGGCTGAGATGAAGCATCTAGTTGAGACACTTAGGATTTATCCCAAGTCATTAAATTTACATTTGGAGTTATCTTAAGTTCTAATCTTCCTTTCCATGTGATTTGTATCTCTTAGAACCTCCTGGAACCTGCACAACATACAAAATAATCAAGAAAACCCTATTTTATACCCCATACATATAATTTCATATAACTAATCTGATGGTAGGGATCCTAACTTAGTCCTCTATATCATATAATCATTTTTTTGGGAAAAATATGCCATTTTGGTGCATTATCTCTCTCATTTCCTAAAACTAGTTACTAGCAAGGGTTTGCAAGGGTTTAGGCTTATTTTACCCTCTTAATATTTGTTCATAAAGGTCTCACATTCAAACTTAAATAAAATGAAACAAAATTACTACCTAATACCCTATCTAAATCCTCCTATATTCCTTGACCTCCATGCAAAACCTTCAAGGAGATGTGGACTTCTAAAGTTACTTTATCAAGCTTGATTCTCCACTTTGCATAGGTCTAACGTTATCCTTGAGTCAAAAATGGCCTTCCTTGTGTATTGTATGGATACCAAGAGATTGGTAATGTATTAAATTACCTTTTAAACATTATCCAATCCATTTTAGTGATCATCTAAGGCTATAAGTGTGAATGATTCCCCATTTGGACACTGGGCCTAAACCTTGCCTAACAGGCCTGAGTTGTCCTAAAGCCAAAAATGACCTTATGATAGTTTTTCCTACAAGTTGAAAGCTTTAAGATGTCTAAAATTACCTAAAAAACATGACTTAATAGTTTTTAATTATCATCTCATGTAAAAAGTGTCAATGACCTCTGATTTGGGCTTTAGGTCTACACCTTGCTTCTTAGGCCTGCTTGCAAACTCAACAAGCTAGACCATCATGTTGGTTTCCCTCCTTTTTTGAGGCTTTAATCATGTTTTTTTATATTTATTCCCACTTCACACACATCTTATAAATTTTATCCCAAATATTATTTCACCTTATCACTTCCCTTCTTCAAATATGTCAGCCTATGTATAAGGGGAAGTACCCTCTGTCTAAGACAAAATAGAGTACACTCCCTTTGTTCTTTTAGACCAAAATTTTTTTTGGGGAGATTATTAAAGTTTAATAGGTTATCTATATCAAATTTTATCACTTTACCAGGTAATTTGACCTCCAAACTCTTTCTAATTCTAAGACAAACCTCTTAGAAAAGAGACTATGTATGCAGGATTTGGGATATAGGTTGTATGTTGCAACATTAGATATCCCTCTCTACTATATATCCATCATGGTTATTTCATTATACTATTAGGACTATTATTTATATGTTACAATCTTCATTCATCTCTCTAACCTCTTAGGTAACTTGCCATGCACCTTGCTTAGTCAAGGTTGAGTGTTCTTTGTTGACTATGTTCACTTTAAATTAATGTACCTTTAGATGTATTATATGATTTAGCTTGAATTAAATGCTTAAAAACCTTTATTTAATCCTCGATGATCATTTCACAATTATTTTGACCCATTTTTTCACCTTGGGTTATGTTCTCATCAAGAATTTTAACTTTTTTTGCTTTTTGCCTTTTCTTAGTCAAACACAGTCAACTATGTTGGGAAGGCTAAAACCCTATAGGTGAAGGTTTATTATTTGATAGGTCACACATCCCCTTTGAATATCATGAATAATTTTAATTCATCTCCCATCAGCTAAAATTTATGGTTCCAAGTCTAAACCCTTGCTATAGATGAGGTAGAAGTTAAGGTCTGATGTAGGTACACATTTATGAGAGGAAAGGACACTTGTAGGTGTAGATTAACCCCCAAATAGTTCATATCCACCTCTATAAATGATAATTTTGATCATGAATGCCATTTTCACTATTTATAACTAATTCACTTTGATGGCATGTTCTAGGTTTGAAATTATTGGATGGAGAGGCATCTTCTTGACTCAAAACTATAGGTAACACTGCCTAGATTTAGTACATAAAAGCATAATTTTTGGCCTCCAAAAAAAAAATATACATTGCTCATCTACCATTAATTTGGGGAGATATTTTATTTTATAGAGTCTATAAATTTTAGGTAATTATATGCCTCAATACTTTGTGACACTTCCTCATATGACATCAACAAAACCATCAAGTGCTCTATTTTGCATTTTTACGAACAAGGGGCCTAAACTCAGTCATTTTGTGCATAAATATAGTTACAAATTAAATTTATAATTTAATGCTTCAATTAGGTCTACCTTTATCTTTTCCATATTATAGGATTTGAAAAATGACCCTACCATGCTCTAATATTCTATAGAATTACCTTCAAGACTTTACCAGTGCCACCAGTAGGTGCATATTTTCCTCTAAAGGGACAGTAAATCAAGCTTGGGTAGTATGTGAGGTGAAAAGGTTTATTATTAACTAAAAAACCTTACCAATTTTTCAATTGGACCCCTATCATTCAAAATTATTGAAACACCTATCAAAACTCCCTTATTTTCTTCATGACATCCTCTAGAGGGCACTTGTAGGTGGCCATTTTCAAGGTAATGCAGTAAGGATGAAATGGTATGAGCAGGGGTATCATGAACTTGAATTTATGAACAAATCCATGCTCTTTAAAATGCCTCAAAAAATGTATGATGATATAAATCTTGAGAAATTTTTCAAACAACATTTTAATGTTCGAAAACTCTTATAGGCACCTGTAGGTGAGTTTCTTCATGGTAGATTATATTAAAGTGTTATATATGACTATTACAACCCTATCTTACCATTTGAATGCTAAATTTATTGATTCATGTTGATAAAATATATAGTAATATTTTTAACCTTCATCAAACCTCTATAAACATTCCATACATGTTCCATACACATGATTTACCATGACTAACTATTTAGACAGTCATAGGGTAAACTAACTGCATGATCTTTATGACTGCACCCTCATGGAATATTATTTATAAGATGATATTGGAAGGTAAATGGAATCATGATAGAAATTAAAACATATAAATTAACCTAACACAACCCCCTGAAGTTACCATCAAATCATGAAGGTCTTGAAAATGGGGGAAATCTGCTTGTTACATAGAAAAGTGTCTTCAATTGAAATCTGAGATACTTATCCCATAAAAACACTTTTAAATGTTAAACCAAACATGTAAATAATTATAGGTATAATTCAAATATTATGGATCCAATATAATCAATTGGATTGTAAAAATCATCCAAAAAAGAGCAAAATTGGTAGGGTGCACTGATTAGCAAGTAGAAAAACATAGTCAACTTCATGAGGATGGTTCATAAATCACATACCATCATTATTAAAAATATTTTTATGTAAAATAATATCTCTAATTTTAATTTCACCTCCCAAATGCATTTGACCTGCATGTTCTCCAACTGACCATACCAAGCATGAACCTATTGATCACTTATGAATGTCTAAAAGGGCAAGAAAGAAATAGAATAGTTCTGGGCCTTTTTTAGCACTTTAAAAGAGTTTCAAGCACTGATATGAGTTTTAGGAAGATGAAGAGACATTCCATGACCCTCTCCCATAGGCCACTTTCCCCCATAGGCTGTACAAGTGCTAAACTCTTCTCTTTTTCCAAGAAAACTGTTCTTTCTTCTCAAGCACTTACTACTTTCAGTTAGAAATATTTACCAAAGACATAATATGACACATGGAACATTATATCACACTTTTTACACCTTCACACTTCCCAATGATGTCATACAACTCATTTAATGATCTATTTATGACCCCTAGATGAATTAAAATGATATATTAGCTAATAAGACAAATGACCAAGGCTAATAAGACCTAAAATGAAATCAAATGACCTAGAAGACACCCTATGACATAATATTATACCCTTTATAAACCTCTAAAGTCAATTTTTTACCTATAGGGGTCCCAATTTGACCTGCAACATCAAATTTGGTCAATATCTAGGAAATACATAAAGCTTAAAAAGGATACTCAAGAGAAGTTCATCTGAGCAAAAAGCTTGTTGTAACTTGACCCGACCAAGGGGGCCCTTATTGAAGAGCTTAACCTATTGAAGCACAAAACTCACTAGACACAGTAGTACATTGTTAGAGGGGCACAAATCTGGTCCAGGCTAACTTGGTTTAATCTCAAAGATAGAGGATCTAAATTTTTCTTCAATTTTTTGAAAATTAGCATACTAAAAGCAAGATTAAAGAAATTGAAGTCAATGGGTAGACTATGTAGGATGTTGCTAGTATAAAAGGATCCTTTTTTTATTTGTATTCTAACTTTTTCCTCTTTGATGGGTCCAATGAATGTATTGAATAGAATAGAGCCTTATGTGAGGCATGCATTCCTAAGAAGGTTTTGTAGACTCAAGCCTCTTTTTTAGACACTATCATCTCACTCGATGAAGTCAGAAATACTATTGATTCAATAAAATATGATCAAGTACCTGGGTTGGATGGATCCCTTAAGGAATTACAAAAAGTTAATAAGGAATGGATTGTTAAAGACTGATTGGAGATATTTAATGAGGCCATTGCTTCTAGCATGCTTGGCCCAGACATTAATAGAGGGGTGATCAAGCTTATCTTGAAAGATGGTAACTTATCATCAGTTAAGAATTGGAGACCAATTACCCTCCTCAACATCTCCTATAATATTATAGAAAAAATCTTTGTGAGGAGACTCTCTTCGATGTTGCCCTATATTATCTTAGAGATTTAGACTATATTTGTTGAAGGGACATACATTTTGGATAATCTAGTCACCAGCTAGGAAGGTATGTATTGGGCAAGAGATTTGAACCAGGATGTTGGAATGATATTTCTTGATTTTGATAAAGCTTATGTATAATTGAGTGGCCATTCATTGAGAGAAAGTTGTGTGCCTTTGGGTTTCAGGATAGATTCTGCATAATGGTAAATGTACTCTTTAAGGATGTTTCAGTTGTCAGTGAAGTCATTGGTAAACTAACAGACTCCCTCATACTTCAATATTCCATAAGGCAAGGATGTCCACTTACCCCATCACTTTTTATTTTGGTAGTAGATGCTCTACATTACCTTCTTAGGTTCTCAGACATTGGGCCTCCAATTAAAGGTATCTCTGGAGACACCAATATTATGTTGATCCCCCCTTGGTCCCCTTCTAACCACTTACACACTTTATTAATTTAAAATAAATTACTTATTTTAAATTAATGACCTCACCTTAGACACCTCACCTGGACACCTTGCCTAGACACCTCACCTAGACACCTCACCCTAAGACCATTTCTTACCCTATGAGTCACCTTGAGACTAGGTCATCTAAAGCATGACCTATTCTCACTCCATCCTAACCTTGTAACTAACTCTCATGCCTAATAAACCCATTTTTTGACCATTCTCCAATGGCAAATGCACTTAGCGGATGGAGAAATGGACAAAGGGCTACAAATAGCCCTTTTACCCATTCTCTATACGCAGACGTCAGTCAACTATCAGCCGACACCGGCGGGATCACCAACGTCAGTTACATAAGCTAGACTCTAACCTTGAGTAGCCCCCCAACTCTTTACATATGGATACACACGCTCTGAGACTAAGCATCAGAATTCAACTATCGCTCTCCAGACTACAAAAACTCTACAAAAGTCACTCCAGACATTGGATTGAAAACATTGTACGAGGTCTTCGACATTAGCCACAACAAGAATAAGCATCCTGACACCCTTGGGTCTTCACCAAAAAGCTAAGTATTCTTTTGGTCTCCATTTCAAAGTTTTAAAATAACTTGGTAATTAGTTTCTATTTACTATTTCTAAATATTGTAAAAGAAACCCAACTTCTTCTATGGAAGGGCTGAAAAGCCTTCCTCTAACTCTTACCCTATTCTCACACCTACCCTCTACCTTTTTCCCTTCCTCAGACCCTATTCTCCTTCACGTAACTCTGCACAAACCTCCCAACTCCTAGAGTCCTCTGTCCATCATAGAAATACCCTAAAACCCATCCAAATACCTATTGCCCCTACTAACATCGATAGTATAACCGATGTCAGCACTATTTACCTATCGACATTGGCAGCATAATCGACGTCAGTGACTGTGCAAAATAGAAAACCAATCTAAACAGCCCAAAGACCAAACACAACCTCTAACTAGCCTACTGAGACTCACGGATTACAAGGAATAGGTACACAATATTCTACCTTTTCAATTCTGTAAGTCTTTTATCATTTCATTTTATACAAATCTCTTTGTATTAAATAGTGGACTGTCATCCCTCACGGAGCTTTACGCTTCCGGGACCGAGCGCGTAGCTTGGCAGTCCACCCTATCATCTTCTAACATTTTCTTTATTTAAGTCTTATTCTTATCTACAGGTGTCTTCCTCTACAACCAAAGAGGAGCTCCTACAATGCTTGGATGCGGTGTGCAGCTTAATCTGGGTAACATACAAACCCCTAACCTTTAACTTTAGTTTCTTCTTTCTTCTAAATGTAATTAGCAAAAATGTAGAGAAACATTTTGGCATGCCCGGTGGGACCCTGGAGTTTTCCTTGGGTTCATTTTTTTTTAAAAGCAAACTTTCATATAGATGCATTAGGAAAAAATTCTCTTCTTGCATCCTTTTCTTCTATCTCTTTATTTCGAAAAGAAACCATTAGCACAAGTAAAAAAGAACATCTCTATTTTTCTTCTTGTCACTTCTTTCCTGCATCTTAGAGTAGTGAAAATTCATATTCTTAACCTCTTCTCCAATTGTTTGCATTTGAACAAAATATTTCAATTTGGGTTAAAAAAACTATTGCATTTCATTCTTGCTTGAATGCATACTGAGCCCACTCACTTAGTAATTAAAAACGCATTATCAATTATTGATAATGCGCAAATGTTACACAACCAAACCACAAACACATCAAATTAAACATTTAAACATACTTGAGACAAGGCTTGTCTAGGATTTCATCACCTAGCGGATACCTTACCCTTCCTGGCGATCCTACTTGGACTTCACTACCAAGGGGAAGACCCACTATGTTCTCTGGCAGAGTATAAACTATAGGCAAAGTATATATTGGCTAAGTGGCCCAGCTCGGCTCTGGGTTCATGAAGTGAAGGGAGCAAGCCCCATCACCAGGCCACGTACTGAACCTAACACAAATTTTTGAGCACCAAAACATAACCAAAACCAACCATAGACTTCCTCTTTAGAACCCATTCTAAAAGCCCAATTCCCAAACATATTCTTCTAAGGCATAAGCCACCACGACTCTAAAATTTATTCTTAGGAATTTAATGTTTTATAGGTTGCTTTCCATCATCTATTTTGTTGTTTTTATCTAATTTTTTGAGCTGTTAAGGTCGCATCATTCTGAGGTCTCAAAACAACTTAGAATTTCTCTTTCTTTCAAAAAAATATCAATTTTTTGTGTTTCTAAAATTACACAGAAATTGACATCAATTTTTCCACCGGCATCGGCAACCCAAATTCACCGACATTGATTATTCCACCGACCTTGGCAACATTCCATAACCGACATCGGTTAGCAAACCGACGTTGGTCACTGTCAACAAATTTTCTTTCCAAATAGCAAGCTTAAAACCTAACTTTTTTGCTATCAAACATAAATTTTGGTTTTTTGAAACTGAGACACATAGTTTTTGGAACCTAAACCCATTTTTCCTTGGATGGTTTTGACACGTAGTCAAGCCAAATCTCTTGTTAACCACACAAGGCAACAACCACTCCCACCTTCACCTTTTATACCAAGTCATCTAATGGAGTATACTTCAGACACTGAGCATACTCTTATCCAACCTACCCCAAATCAACCTCCTATTGTTCTCACAGGGGATCATGACTTTGAGAGATTCCTTAACCTCAATGTCAAGGCTCTCTAACACTATCTCGCAAGAAGCCAAATGTGAGATCCTTCAGGTAACCCTATTTATGGGATGCCAACTTCCTTAGTTGAAATGACAATAATATCAATAGCCTCCATTACCCAACCTATGGTCACTCAGGCCATTGCCTCAACCAGTAACCCAACATGGCCAATGTTCAAGATTTGGCCTCTCCTTCTATTTCTGGACCTACCTCCATTGGGGTTTTTGTACCCCCTTAGCCATAAACAATTCAACCAAGTTCTACACCTTTCCAGAACTTGATTGTCTCTATCCCACCCACTCTTGCACCCATAAACACAAGAGTGACTACCTATCCTTTAACTAGTGTTGCCACCATCCAACCACCCTTGGCGACATCTAGTCAAGTTGTGCCCTCCAGCTTCATGGCACAACCTCCCTTAGCCTCAACATCAATCCCTATGACAAACTACCAATATGTTGTGCCTACACAAATGCAACCAAGTATGCCATACACCCCTCCCAATGCCTTGAAAGTACCCTACAACCTAGGGGGTGCCCCTCCTACCAATCCATTAGCCGATCTAATCAAGATGCTGATGGATAAGGTGTCCAACCTTGAGACATTTGTTTCCAATTCAAAGAATGTTATGTCATAAAAACAAATTTGTAACAAACCTATTCACCCTTCAGTGCCTATTAGACCATACCCTAGCCAGTGGGAACTCTCAAAATTTACTCGCTTTCAGAGTAAAGAGGACCCACAACAACATCTATGAGCGTTTTTAGACACGCTTGCTACCTCATAGCACACGATGATGCGTTATTACTTCACATGTTTCCCATGTCACTTTCTAGTGCCGCCCTTGATTGGTATAGCTCTATTACCAGTCATTCTCTCTTTACCTTCACTCAACTAGCTCAGCTATTCCTCGACCACTTCTCAATCAACATCACTAAGAAGGTCTCCATCACAGACCTTTATTCTATCAGACAATTTGATGACGAGTTGATAGCTAACTTTGTTGCTCGTTGGAGAGGTTTAATCAACCAACTCTCCTTTTCTTTACCTCAACCTGAGCTCATTGAGCTCTTTTCAAGAGCATGTGCCAAGCACATCTCATCTACTTTGCAGGTTCAAACTTTTTGCACATTTGATGAAGCTTTCACCATGGCCCAAAAGCTTGAACTCTGTGTTGTTGAAGAGGATAGAGTCAAATTGCATAGTAAAAATACCAATGCAAAATCCAATGACCCTTCTTCCAAATCTTCTTCTTCCCATTCCAAGTCCAAGGGATCGGCAAATGCTATGGTACTTAGATCATCATCTTCTACCACAACTAACCACAATGAGGCCTCCACATCACAAAGCATCACAAGATAATTCCAACAAGATACGTACAACGTCAATACACTCTAATAAGAGAACCATACACTTTTGTGTTGGATAAACTAGTGAAATAGGGAGTCCTCAACCTCCCTCAAATTTGACCACCCCAATTTGATCCTTCATGAGCCATCCCTGCATGGTATAGGGAAAATTACTTTTGTAACTATCATCGTGTCAAGGATCATGACACGGACAATTGTAAAACCTTTAAAAACATTATTCAAGACATGATAGACAAAGGGGACCTTATTTTGGACAACCCTAATGCGCCAGCCAACCAAAACATGGATGTCTTTAGGCAACCATTTCCTAACCATCCCCTAAGTCAGAACAATATTCAGACCATGACCGATGACCCCCAAGAGCACAACATATGCATGCTCAACACGGTCTTTCCTTTTATTCCTAACCAACCTCTCCCACAATTTGAAGAGGTTAGTCAACCCATTTCTCCACCACGGGTAGAAGAGCCTATTCTATCCATATCACCCCCATGGCATCAAACACCTCCTCCACACATACTTCTACCTCGTGAGGAACCCATATTACCTGTTTCTCTAGCCCCGACCTTCCCTCTTCTTCTACCATTGGAAGAAGTTATCATTCATACCCCACACCCTCATGTAGAAGGGGCCATCATCCCTCTACTTCACCCTTTAGAGGAGCCTTCCCCTCCTATTTGTCCTCCACTAATAGAGGATAGTCCTCCATCCACTCCTCTTTCACACGTGGGAGAGTCTACTTTGACCTCTCCCATATTAAAGGATGCTTTGACAGCACCAACGCAGGTGGCCTCACCCTCATCCTTCCTATTACCAATGAAGGATCATACTTTTCCTGCTCCTCGACCACACGTGAAAGCCATGATCATCCCTGTGCTCTATCCTCTCAAAGAGCCAAATTCTCCAATTCCTTCTCCACCAAGAGAAGAACTTGTCGTCTCACCCACTTCAGCTGAAGAAAATCTAGTGATGATTTTCTCTCGCCTTTGGCTTGAGATTGCTGTGTCTAACACGTTTCTGCTCTCGCAATCACCCAAATCTTCTAAAAGACTGACTGTAAGACCTCGCATGATGTCACCTAAACCTTTCTCTTGATTGGCAAAAAACTTAAGATTTCTCCATTCTAGGAACCTAAAACATGAGGCACTATGGGAGCGACTTAAGGCTCCTTATCTTACATATCCTACTTCACCTTATACTGCCAATCCTTTTGTGACAATTCACCCCAATGTCTCTGATGAGGATCGGGTTTCTACCTCTAAATCATCAAAAGCTCAACCATCCACATTTGAACCTAAACCCTCACAGGCATCCACCATGCTAAAATAGGTTAAATCTCTTAGTGTTCACCCCGTATCAAACCTCACTCACCTACAAGTGAAGGTAGATTTGAACCTCACCCCACATAGTAGTGGTCCTCACACCATATTAAAGAAGGCTACTAAACCACGTCAGAGAATTCCTCCCCCACCATCACCATTACCCTCCATTTTGGGTCCACACCCTTCTACCTTAATAGGAGTGCTCCCTACTCCAACACCTAACAAAAACAAATTGCCTCCATTACTCCCTTTACCCATCAAAAACATACTTCCTTCAAAAAATCTAACACCTCTCACCAAGAAAATGCCATCTGCATATGTGGCCACACCACCAACTAAAAATGTGGCATGAAAAACTCCTACAATTCCTAAACAGAAGTTGTCAACCCCTACTGCAACAATGAGCACATACCCATTAGTGGGGTCTTATGCTTCACTATTGAACTGATTATTGCAGTCTTCTAGCATCATTCTCCCACCCATTAAGCCATACCAACCTCTCAAATCAAAACCATCTTGGTTTGATGACACTAAAATCTATGTGTATCATCGCACACCTGGGCATGATACTGAGCGTTGTTGCACTCTTAAAGTTGTCATCTACCAACACCTGAAAAAGGGCACCCTTCTCATTAAGGACCCCTTTGACAAACTACTGACACCATCCCCTGCCTCCTAAACCTCCTCACCTTCATCGGTATCCCATCATCAAACTATGGTCCCTCTACCACCTTCTCCCCCCATATTTGAAATCAACACTATTAATGTGGCCATCAGGTCCCAAACTCTAAAGGATAAAGGAAAAGAGTGAGTTTCTATTCCTTGGACATATCCATTCACCAAGCCTTCTCAACCACCAAAACCCAAGATTCCTATCTTGAGCACATCTCAACCAACATCTTTTGAGGCAATTCGTGACTCCAAGGTGAAACAACTTCACCAAACCCCTGTGAAGACGTCTTTGTATGACCTAATTCAAAGCTCTCCACAACATCACCAAGCTTTAATCAAAGCTTTACAGGCAGTGGAGGTCTAACTTGAAGACCCTAAACCATTGGCTGCTCTAATCAAATCATTACCCACCATTGCCTCCATCACCTTCAATGATTTTGAGATTCCAGACTACAACCTAGAAGATCAGGATCCCACCCTCTCAAACTAACCCTGTTAGGGAAAAGATTTGCAAGATACATCCTCACATCACACTCTTTATCAAAGAGGAGATTCAATGTCTTCTCTCCATCTTATTTATCCAACCCATTGATTATCTGTAATGGGTGTCAAACATTGTCTCTGTCACAAAAGCAATTGGGGGAATTCAAATTTGTACTGACTATCGTGACCTCAACCTAGCTTGCCCAAAGGATGACTTTCCTTTGCCAAGCATTGACCAAACCATACCTACAACAAAATTTGAGAGAGTGAGATTTCAAAATTGGAGATCTCATCCTTAAATAAAACCAACATGTGACCAATATGGAAAGAAGCAAACAAGGCAAGTTTGCTCCTAATTGGCTCAAAGCTTATATCATAACACACAAGTATGGATCAGGCACTTATCGTCTATCTTCTCTTGAAGGCTGGCCAGAACTTAAGCCCCTTAATGCCTTACATCTGTGACCATTCTATTGTTAATCAAGTAAACATTTACTTGATGTTTAATTTGAGCTCGTCCCTTGAGCAACCCCCATCATCCTCATTCCTATTCCTTTCAACCCTTTTTCCCTACAAACATTAGTTAACCCTTTTTTTTAATGCTTTGTCCTAATAAAATGGAAACCCCTAAACCTCTATAGTCTAGTCCATGACTACAAGTTCAGTCACAAACCAAACATAAACTGGGATGCCTAACAAAAGGTCAAAAACTATAAATGTAGACTGCTCCCTTGAAGGACAGCTACATCATTACTACCATTAATAGACTGCTCCCTTGAAGGCCAGCTACATCATTACTGCCATTAATAGACAAACCAATCAAAACATACAAAGCAAAATATAGACCACTCCCTTCGAAGGATGGCTATGCCTAAATTTTGCTACAAACACAACACCCTCTCAGAAGCTTCCCACATCGATCAGCTTCACATGACCACAAAACAAGACAACATCCCCAAGTAGACTTCCTGCATTGATCAATCTACAACAAAAAAAATGATGACTGACAAACTATTAAGTCATAGACTTGCCTATAGTCATTCTTAGGGTCACCTATAAAAAGGGCAAATTTATCCCTGCTAAAAGGGGTTACGCTATCCTCACATATCACATAATCACACTTATTACCCCAAAATACTCAAGGGATTTTGAGCTCACTTAATGTCAAGTGATTAGGGTACTTTTCTAACACAAACCAATGGTCAACGATGTAATGCATGAATGGGGCTTTTGTTTACAAAAATCCTATCTATGCTATCACTATGGTCCTTGTCAATGAAATAGCAAAATCCCTTTCACTTCTTATACACCTTCGTCACATACCACCAAACCCAACCAAACCAAACCAAAACATGTTCTAACCATTAACATAACATCATGATTTATTTAATGCAAATACCAATTTGTGTTATATAAATTATCATAGCCAATTCACATTAGTTTCTATGGAAAATAATACACATGGAAACTATCAACCAAACACAATTTATGTCAAGCATATACCATCACCAATATGGAAACTTATTGAAACATAAATAAACTCATTTCATTCTTAGCATACACCATCATGATTATGGAAAATTGCTAAGGATGAAAAACCACATCACACTATGTTACAGGATACACCATCACACAATATGAAAAAGGCTATAACATCATCATACACTCATCATTTCAAAACATAACCAAACCAACCAACAACCTCTTTGACTCCATTTTCCCTTTTGGGGAGAACTACATTGGCCTAAGGCCCTCGCATGGGCTATGTAGGCATCACTCAATTGACATGGTGTCTTCTGAGGTTATCTCGGCCATTCGTTCATCTATCTACCTGATGGACCAACCATATAACCTTTAACAATGACCTAACCTAGTCAAAACCCAATCCATAACCTACCCTCTTCTTCCCTTTTGGGGAGAACTACATTGGCCTGAGGCCCTTAAAATAGGGGCTATGTAGGCATCACTCAGTTGACATGGGGTCTTCTGAGGTTAGCTCAGCCATTCGTTCATCTGTCTACCCAATGGACTAACTATTCGACCTAAAACTACCCAAGATCATGACCAAACAACCAGCCCTGACACTATAAAAGTCACCTTAGACTTCTCATGGGGCACATACATCTCCCTAACCACAACAAACAACACTTGAGATCACTTATATCTCAGCCTGACTCGACCAATGACCTTAGAGATCGTAACTATCTCTTTAGACCACGACCACTTTCAAGACAACTTTGCCTTGGTTATTTTGATTGCATATATGCTACCTCACGAATAGTTAGCAAATTGTACGCACCCCACATTATGACCCTCACACATATTGTTGGATCACGCCCAAGTTGATCCCCAATATTTGTGACATTTGCAGGTTTTCCAAGAGCACTTCCTAGCCCAAATACTTAGAACACGACGAGCATTAGAGTTATAACTTTGATCAATTAACCCAATCAGCTACCACTAATAAGCTGGGGACCAGTTACTTTGATTTTAGTCCTCCTCAACCATTGAAGCTACAGCTTTGATCATTTAACCAAATTAGCTATGAATAAAAAGCTGGAGACCAGTTACTTCAATTTTAGTGCTCCTTAACCTTGCCTGTGACAATTTGACCTACCTATCACGTGAAGTGGTATATGCATAATCTCAACTATTGCAGTGTTCACACTCAAAATTCACCCTACCCATCCACTGCCTATCAAATTGGCACCTGACTTTGGATTATCCTCTCTCGATTCCTGCTTTGAGGGGGAATACCTCATCCCTACCTGGGGTAAACAACATCTATTTTTGTCTTGCAATTCATCAAGACAAACCATAAGACAAAAAGGGGCATTTATAGACACCAATATTGTGTCGACCCCCCCTTGGTCCCCTTCTAACCACTTACACACTTTATTAATTTAAAATAAATTACTTATTTTAAATTAATGACCTCACCTTAGACACCTCACTTGGACACCTCGCCTAGAAACCTCACCCTAAGACCATTTCTTACCCTATGAGTCACCCTGAGACTAGGTCATCTAAAGCATGACCTATTCTCACTCCATCCTAACCTCCGAACTAACTCTCGTGCCTAATAAACTTGTCTTTTAACTATTCTCCAATGGCAAATGCACTTGGCAAATAGAGAAATGGACAAAGGGATAAAATATCCCTTTTACCCATTCTCTATCTGCCGACATCGATCAACTATCAACCGACGCTAGTGGGATCGCTGATGTTAGTTACATAAGCTAGACTCTAACCTTGAGTAGCCCCCCGACTCTTTACATATCGACATGCACGCTCTGAGATTAAGCATAAAAATTCAACTATCGCTCTCCAGACTATAGAAACTCTATAAAAGTCACTCCAAACATTGGATTGAAAACATTGT
Organism: Torreya grandis; assembly: GCA_037957365.1. Taxonomy (NCBI): domain Eukaryota; kingdom Viridiplantae; phylum Streptophyta; class Pinopsida; order Cupressales; family Taxaceae; genus Torreya; species Torreya grandis. Next base: position 793,559 of record JARHVA010004767.1, on the reverse strand, counting down.
ACGAGGTCTTCGACATTAGCCACAATAGGAATAAGCATCCTGACACCCTTGGGTCTTCACCAAAAAGCTAAGTATTCTTCTAGTCTCCATTTCAAAGTTCTAGAATAACTTGGTAATTAGTTTTTGTTTACTATTTTTTAATACTGTAAAAGAAACCCGACTTCCTCCATGGAAGGGCTAAAAAGCCTTCCTCTAACTCTTACCCTATTCTCACACCTACCCTCTACCTTTTACCCTTCCTCAGACCCTATTCTCCTTCTCGTAACTCTGCACAAACCTCCCAACTCCCAGAGTCCTTTGTCCATCATAGAAATACCCTGAAACCCATTTAAATACCTATTACCCCTACCAACATCGGCAGTATAACTGACATTGGCACTATTTACCTACCGACATCAGCAGCATAACCAACGTCGGTGACTATGCAAACTAGAAAACCAATTTGAATAGCCCAAAGACTAGACACAACCTCTGACTAGCCTGCTGAGACTCACGAATTATAGGGAACAGGTACACAACAATATATCTTTTCATTTATGTAAGTCTTTTATCATTTCATTTTATACAAATCTCTTTGTCTTAAATAGTGGATTGTCATCCCTCACAGAGCTTTACGCTTCCGGGATCGAGCGCGTGGCTTGGCAGTCCACCCTATCATCTTCTAACATTTTTTTTGTTTAAGTCTTATTCTTATCTATAGGTGTCTTCCTCCACAGCCAAAGAGGAGCTCCTACAATGCTTGGATACGGTGCACAACTTAATTCAGGTAACGTACAAACCCCTAACCTTTAACTTTAGTTTCTTCTTTCTTCTGAATGTAATTTACAAAAACGTAGAGAAACAATCTCATTCCTAAATAATGAATCTCTATTTAATGTCTTATTTTTTGATGATACATCAATTTTTATTACCTTGGAGTGAAATAATTTGTATCAAGTTGAAAAGAGGATTGATATCTGCTACTCTACCTCTAGTTCTAAAGTTGCAATGCATAAATCAAACATTTTGGGGTAGAATGATCAGCCACCTGATTGGTTGGCAACATTTGGATGGAAATGGAAATGACCAAATGAGATGGTTAGATACCTGGGGATTCTATTTTCCATAACCCCATCCTTTAAGAGTATGTTGGAATGGGTCTTTGATAAAATAAATAAGAAATTTGGCAAATGGCAGGGCCACCTTCTATCTTTGCTAGGTAGGATCCAAGTATGTCAGAAAGTTCTTTCTTCATACAATATATATTATGACTTCTACTAACTTTTTATTAAAACACAAGTTAATATGTTCCACAAAATTATAAGAGATTTCCTATGGTTGGATGGGAAAGGATGCAAGAAAAGGCATGCGGTCTCATGGAAATTCTACTCAAAACCCAAAAGCATTGGTGGATTGGGATTAAAAGACCTTCAATTGTAGGGAATAAATTTGGTAGTTAAATGGATTGTCAGAGCCTCTATTGGGAATGAGCCCTACAAAATCCTTGTCAGACATAATATCTTGAGAGGCTTCCCAAAAGGGAATCCAAATTGTTAAGGATTAAATATTGTAGAAATTAAAGTTGTTGGCTCTCCTATATTTGCTTCTATTTGGTCTACCTAGTATTCAACCAAGCCTTTCATTACTACAAAATAGATCGTTAATTGGTTTGGGACTTCATGTCAAGGTTTTCTATCTATATGGTGGAATTTGAGTGTCAACAGGACTCTACTAGCCCTCACTAGGGGATGCTCTACCTTTGAATAGTATAATAAAGGATTAGGGATCTCTAAGTATCTCTAATCTTATGAGGGTTGGGCTTCATGGTCAAAGCTCAAAGACAAATTTTAGTACCCAAATTATCAGTGAAGAAAGTTCACCTTACTCCAAATAGCTCTCAAAGGGAAAAATAATGTGGTGTTTATGTAAGATGAGGATGAGTTCTAGGACAGTGTGAAGTGGAAAAAAGGCCTACCTCTACTTGAGTATTCGACTCAGATGCTCTACAAAAAACTTTCCTTTTCCAATGTCCCCTACTTCCATTCAATCATATTTGGTATGTGTTTGACCCTTTTCATGCTTGGTCCTTCAATTTTGTTATGATTTAATCCTCTTGCCTTAAACCCAATAATTCTTGTTTTCATTGGTTATTAATGTATAAAAATTTGGATATTGGTGTTATTTTGAATAACTATGGACTCATTAATCCTCTTTGCTCCTTTTGTAGTGAAGTTGAATCTATTAAGCATGTCTTTTATTCCTATCCAGATGCTACTAAACTTTGGAAAAGATGTCTTAAGCCTTGGAATATTGTATTCAGGCCTGAGCTTGGATGGCTAAACATTTCTTTTGGCTATGTTTGCCCTAAGCTTAAAGTCCATTTTTTTCACAAATTTTGGCTTTTTTTCTCTAATAAAATTCTTTGGATTTAGTGGAAGCAAAGGAATCTAGAGGTTTTTCAAGGTAAGGCTAGAGTGCTTACTGACTTCACAATTGAAGTCATCCTTCATTTTTTTTCCTTAGAGATTTTCCTCTAGTTGTAAATTCCACATGACCAGCTTGATAAGTTTCTAAAAATAGGTTTGCTCAAGATTACATCAAACTACTTGTTAGATTTAGGAGGTTACCCTAGATTGAGCCTGCATTTAGACTGGGTTGTGTCCCACCCAATAGCAGTTGAGGTCAAGATTTTTTATTTTGAATGGGATTACATCAAAGACACTTATTTTGACTAGGTCAATAATCTAGTGAAGGAATGGATTGCCCTGTCTGAGTCTGACAATAATGGCATTAGTACATGGGTGGTTATAAATGAGAAAGCTCAATAATATTTTGAAATGAGGAGCATGGCATTAATATTATTAGGGAGGCTATGGAAACTTTCAATCCATTTGACCTAAATATTTTTTTGAAAACTGGGGATGAGAATGCATTGGTAGGTCCTTCTTTCTGGGGTCCTTTCAAATATGTCTACTCAAGGAGTGTAGGAAGAAGTTTGAAAATAGATTGATGATAACATAAACTCCTTATTTAACAAGTTGTAGAAGCTAATCAAAAGTGTAAGCTTAGAAAACATTGAAGATGTCCTTAATTATGTGAAATAGAATAATATGAAAGAAATTTTGGATAAATTTGACCACTACCCTGCTAAGTTGAGCTCAGGATATAACCGATTGGGAAATTTTAGTGATAAAATATCTTCAGAGGGGCATGCCTCAACTAGCTTATATGGTAGATGTGATGGATAAGGCATTACTTCCAGTAGGGTGCTAGACTCCTATCTTTGATCCTACCACCTGTGGGGTGGCCTTTGTTTATTTTTTGGTTTTTATTTCTATTAGACTGATGTTATTATTATTGTTTTTCCTCTAGCTACCTATTTGTCATTGTTATTGTTGATATTATTGGTGTTCTTTCATTGGTTGCATGTTTGGCACTATTTTTGTTGATACTGCTCCTTTTTTTCTGGGTTGCTTAGTTGGAGCCATTTTTATATTAAACCATCGATTACTATGACTGCTAGTAGGGGATGCCCCATAGTTGCTTTTTTATTTTACTAATTACTATGTATATTTTTGGCATAAATGATGCATATATTAGTAATTGTTCTTCAATATAAAAAAAAGGTATCTCAATGTCCAAGTAGTATGCATGATGAGTAGATATGTAATCATCAGGAGGAATAGGGTTAGAAGAATCATGATTTCACTATCCTTTGAAATATTGAATCAGTTAATGCCATTAAAATATAGCTTAAAGCCTTGGAATCCTTCTTTATTTTCTACTTCAACAAGTTTATTTGTGTTTGAGTGAGAACATTGAATGTTACTAGGTATGTTGCCTTTGTATATCCTCTTACAAATTTCCATAGTTCTTGAGAGCAAAAAATAATCTTCATCTTAATGTTCCAAACATCAGAGTTTTTTCAATCAAACATTAGGGGTTGATGTCAAGAGTTACCACCACTTTCTGCCATATTCAACAAGCCCTAAATTGATCTACTCTGATACCATTTGTTGGGTAAAATGATCACCTAATGTGTAGCTATTGACAACCTTAGGAGCTCTTAAAATAATGTAGTTGTTTTGATAAACAAATGTTTTCTAGAGTTGGCCTTTTATCTGATTGTTGTTTTCTTTCATTTTATATTTGATTGATCCTGATTTATTCTTCTATTACTACTTATCAACTCTATATGCCTATGTCCTATTTTTGACAAATGTTCTTCACACTCAGAATGTTGTCTTCTATTAGCTACTTACACATGTTGTTATTACTCTTTTCGATTTTGATTGTTGTCTATATTTTGTTATTGATGTGCATTCATTATCTCATTTTATTTGTTGTTCTCCCTTTTTGTCCTCTTATATATTATAACTATTTTGTTCTCCACCCACTAGCTATTTTCCCTCTCAACTCAAATGGCTTCCAAAATTCAAAATTTAAAAATTATGCATTAAATGTTTTTAGGTGAGTTTTTGTTGCATATGCAAATATTCAAATTATGCGCTATTAATATGTTATTGTTAGAGGGAGGTCAATATTATAATATTTTAACATTAGGCATATAATTTTTCCAAATTTCAATGTAGCACTAGCCTATAAAGTGTCTTAGTCTTTAGATGAACATTATTATTGACTAGTTTAGAGTTATTAGCAGGGGCAATCCACAAATTACTATGCAATTATTTCTTTTGAATATATGTCGACCAATATGTGGTTTGTCCTTTTTGAGTTTCCTAGTGCCTCCCTTGAGGAATGTTTTGGTTATTTTAGTGTTAGAATCTTTTCAATTGAGTGCTAGGTCTATAGGATTGAGGCTTAAATTTTTGGTTATACCCTTACTTTTCTTTAAGTTTCAAACTAATTTATTTTGCATCATCGATTGATGTGAAAAGTGTTTGATAGGAGATGGTAATTGCTTCATTGGTCACAAGCTAATTTTGAATGGCTTTTAATGATTACTTTGGCAATTCAAATTCAATGTCTTCCACTTCATTACGTTTCAATTTTACTAAATTTTTTCCCTTTGCATGCATAGGCCCTTTGGAATTTATCCTTAGTCTACAAGGCTCTGCATTTATGATTAGTTATTTGTTCCTCTTTGTGAAAGCTAGCTAATTATTGCATCTGAGGTGGTTATTATTTATTACAAATGGTAGGTGTTTTCTATTTGAGATCTTAGGATGGACATACATATAATTATGATTCATATCACCCTACTCCTTATTATGATTATGCATATGATTTTCATGTTTACCACCTGGTCATCGAGAGACCATTTTAATCTAAAATAACCCTCTACAGAAAGTTTGGCATTCCTATACAATCTTGAGCCCTTATAATCCTTCCCACACTTTGTGTAGCCCTTTTAAACTCATGTTTGGACCACACTTGTGTGTCCTAAGCCACCCATTTACCTCTTGGCCATGGCCTAGGCCTCCACTTGCCCAAAAATACCTATTTAACTTTTATTTGATGTCAAATAGTTAAAAATTGTCATTTTTTGGGTGAATTTAACTCAGGGCATCCCCAAATCAAGTCCAAATTTGCCTCTTGACCTCACTTCTTGATATATTTTCATCTCACTTGTGTTATTCTTGATATCTATTGATGGCAAAAAATTGCACTAGGTCTTAGCCAATCAATAATGGGAAGTTTCAAGCTGTGAGACAATGCAGCTTGAAATGACCTCCAGGTTTTAAAGAAGCTGGTCTCTTCTATTTTATAAGTGTTGGGGAAAAAGGGATAGGAGATTAAATGGAAACACAAAATCTAGGGATTGAAACCTAACTATGGCGATGCGCCTGAGTGTAATCCTAATCCTAACCTAGGCTCAGTGAGACTATTATATGATTCTATTACATTTAAGAGCAGACAAGTGCATGATCAATGTAAAAGATTGGAATAATAGAAATAGAGGCTCAAAATAGGGGAGTATTTTGCTGAGATGTAGGAATTATCAAAAAAGGTATAGTGTTCAATCTTCTTAACATAATCCCTTACTCACATAAGAGGCGTAGAAGTCACACATAGTTATGTAGAGCTTCAAATTCCAAAAAATGAGACAAAAGCAAATAACATTTCCAATCACAACACTAGAAAATATACAGCATAGACTACTATGTAAATGACACAGATAACACCAACCAAGGCATGGAGCTTAAATTTACTTAATTCATTCAGCCACATAAAGGGCACAAAAACATGCACGATTATATCAACCTTACAACTTTAGGAAATCAAGACAAGAGCAAATGATATTACTGGTCAAAATTACAAGGAGTCTAAACTATCAAAAATCCCCCCTTTTTCTAGATTTTACAATCCTGCTTATATAGCCTTGGATGCATTATTCAATCATCCCCTTTTCCCATGCAATATTCTTCATCCTTCACTTGCAGGAGACAAATTAGATAGTGCATTCAATGCCTTGGATGTATTCTGGTCTTATCAGGAATTGTCCTGATTGCGACATGGCAATCCATGTCTAATACCTTTCTTCGCACCTGAAATTCCTCGTTCCATCAACTCTCTGGCCGCTCAACTGTCTACTCTGCTTTTGTTGTTAGGGGAAAAACATATGGCATCTTCAATGCTTGTAAGCCCCAAAAATCTACCTGGTGCACTGTTTTATCTACTAGGAATAACTTTCGTTGAACTTCCCTCGACTTTTTCTGTAATAGGTAGATAGACACTTAGCCAATTTATGAAAACTATTTCCTTTTGACTAGGAGGCATCGAAGGGCGACACTTGGCCTTTTTCGCTTTCTTTATATTTTGTTGAGGAACACTCCGCCTTCGACACCTATTATAGCCTGCTTCCTCAATACTTTGCAGCTTTATTTAAACAAAACTCAGTGCATTCTTTGCCTTGGCAACCATTAAGAAAGGATGGATGCACATGGCAGTCTTCATCTATTGACACTCGGCACTTCCTTGGTCTTTTTGAAATATCATCCAGGACCCACCATGATCTTCATTCAACAATTAGGTTTGAAGGTGGTCTCTCAGAATTTGACATGTGGTGACCTCCGCTACTCCTGGGAAGATACATGGTATCTTCTGCTTCTCCTTCTGGGAGTATATGGTGCCTTCCCCTTTCTTTGGGGGCAGAGTAGAGAGGGACCCGAAAGGTGACACTTGGTAGCTTTCGCTGCACTTCAACACTTAAAGCAAAATTAAATGATGCCTTTATGCACTAAATGAGAGCATTGGACCAAAAACCCCTGGATGCTGACACGTGTTGGCTTCCGCTCTCTATGCCACTTGGCTCATTGAAAGACTTTATCAAAAGGTGGAATGAAGCATGGGTGTCTCTATGATATGCGAATGTTAATATGTGGTGCATTCCACTCTACTGCTACTGGGTACGTAGCACGATCTGTGGTTTTTTGGAAAGCTACAAAAGGGTTTGTGGAAGTCACCAGTTGTCCATCTTCATCTCCCAAAAAGTGACACCTGGCCACTTCTGCTTGAATCCAATATTTAGGCCAAAATTGAAGTAAAAAGAATGAAAAGGGGAACTATGTTCTGAAGATGACACTTGGCAGCTTTCGTTGCACCTCAACACTTAGGCAAAAATGAACCCAGCCTCTGCTCCAAAACTCTGTGGCTCATTGAAGATGCTCAGGAACAAAAATTGTAGTGCTTGAATCAAAAATAAATAAATAAAATACAGTGTAGAGTAATAAATTACTCTACAATTATTGGTGACCACCAGGACTTTTGAGCCTGCTTAAAAAGAATCTGACTCTGCTTGATCAAAATTTCAAAATTTATAGCTTCAAAAGAGCTATTTGGAAGATAGACCACTCATGATCAGATAATCCTTGTTTGCTCTACAACTCATCAAAAGCTAGGTCCAAGCTAATGAGATCTTTGTGTGAGAAGGTTTATAGGACCTAAGCAGTGGCTTTTAGCTTAGATTCTAGCCAAAAAATAGGAATCAAAATAGTCTTGACCTCCGATGTTGAGGAATCATCCTACAAGCTCTGGAAAACCATCTGATCCCTTTGTTTAGCCAGCAGGAATGGTTGGAGTTGATCGGCCATCAGGACCATCCTTGCATCTAAAAATGGGGAAGGCGAGCCTAGTTGCACCAGATCTTCAATGTGTTGTCTCATCTCATCGATGCCTTCCTTCACGACATCGAGACAACTTTTGCAATTGTTGGCTATGGCATTGTGATTGAGCTCTTCATTGATCCACTTCACAATGGCCATTCTGTCAGGGATCCTCGTAGCTACCAATACCACATCCCTTAAGCTATAGAGCTTATCCAATAATGAATGAGAGTCAGCAACTCTCTGGGAGATTATCGCTAGAATGCCCTATACTGGAGTCTCTACCCTTTCACACAACTACTATGCATTGTGTAGGAAGGTGAAGAGTGGCCTGAGTTGGATAATCTCAGAAGAGATCCTTACCCATGCTGACTCATAGAGTTCCTTCACCAACTGCATGACTCTGACACCTCTGGGTCATTGGCTAGCTCAATTGCCAACTGTGATGCCCTTTGTTGCTTTGCCTAAAACTGGGCTTGAAAAGCTACAGCCTTATTCTATTCATCTAGTAGCCCTTGCTGTGATGGGTAACCTACAGTTGGAGTCCCTCAACTCTTCCCTACAAAGTTGCATTTTCCTACCTTAGAGATATAACTGCATCTTTCACGAGCACAAGCTCTACCTTCAGACAATCACTTTGGGCCTAAATTTTCCATTGAGTTTGGAGGGAAATAATATCTTGCAACTGTTTTCATAGACTATCTATCTCATTGTCCTTCTAGTTTATTTGTTCGGCCAAACTATTAGAGTTTTCCTTCTCTTGGTCCAAATCAACCTCCATCTTTTACAATCTCCTTGATTTCTTCAAGTAATCTTTTGTGACTACAGAAGTGGATTCAGTCAGTAGCTTGACTCTGTCTTGAGGCCTGAACAGGGACATGTCTATGGCCACTGCATTCATGGTGTAGTCCTCTAGCTACATTTGTTCACTTGGCCTGGCAACGTTGGGTGACAAATGGGTCACCGTTAGCTGCTATTGAATGGGGTCGAATTGCGACCTCAAATGTGGGATCATCGGCACTTTATTTTATTTACTCCTCTTTTTCTCCAATCAGGCTTCTCTTTCCCTCTTAGCAGCGTCGGCCTGTGTTTGGAAGGTGGAATGGGATGCAATATGTCCCCCTATGAAAGGAAATCCTTACGATAGGCTATATTGCAGAGCCATTGGTTGGGTAGGGGTGAGTTACAGGGGCATTTTTCTAGGAATAAAGCGGGTAAAATGGGGTAATGTGAGGGCTTGAGACACTGATGAGGGAGCGGCTTGTGAAATTGGAATGGTAGCAATGGCAAGAGGTGTCACTTGACTGGGTGGAGGCATTATGCTGGAAAGGTGGGGAATAGTTTGAGAAGGAGGAGGGGGAGTAATACTTACCTGAGGAGGAGTTATTGTGGTCTGTGTTGAAGGTTCCTCCTCCTCTAGACCTAATTGGAATTACACCCTTCTTCTTTTTCTGGGTGTCTCTACCTTCAGATGCGTTTATCTCCCCTCTACTTTTGTTGTTGTTGGTGGTGCTTGCAGGGAATTGGGGACTTCAATTACTCCCAATGATGAGGAAGCCTATGGTGGTGGAGATGCCATACTTCTTTGTTGTTCTATGGTAGCTATGGCTTGTTTTGGAGCCTATGGTGGTTGGCTTGGTCTTGCTTCAACTACTTGCTCTTCCCCAAGTGCCAGTGTTGGGCTTGTTTATGGGCTAAAAATAGGGGATGGATGCCATTCATCCCAAAGTTCTTCCCACCTTTCATCTGAGTCCATGCCTCTGAAGGCATGGGTGGTCTGGGAGATTTCTTGCCTATATCTCTAATAGGCTTTAATTTTCTCTACATCACAGCCTTTATTTCTCAGTGTCCTTCTCAAATAAGAGGTCATCTTGGCCTTTGGATCATACTCCCTTTGTTTATCATAGAAGGTCTCCCATGGCCTATTTGGTGGGAGAGGCAGGTCCGTCAACTCAACATAGAAACCAGGAGTGTCTTTCACAGGATTTTTCTTGGTTTCCCAATAGGGGTGGCTTTCATGCACGATCTTGGCTCCAATTTTGTTTGTCCTTACTACGTCAGCTATGTAATCCACTAGGTCATAAACCCACTTGTCTTCTATCAATAGGAAGCCCAGGGAGGTCAACTTCCTTAGCGGCATGATCTCGGCTTCTTTGGCTTCTAGGCTTACCTTGCCTACCATCTAGGGGAGATTATATATTCTCCTTTTCTTTTTCCTGGAGCTGTAATTATTGTCAACCACTGACACCTGCCTGGCAATTTCCAAGAATGCTAACTGAAAAGTCAAAACTTTTGGTAGCAATACTGACTCCCCGCAAAATCCATGGACCCTTAAGGTCGTGTGATGGGCCCCAAAATAGTAATCACATGGGATGGGACATCTAACTAGGAGGTTAGTGACACTTGGGAATAATTTGTTTATAACAAGCTCAGGGCTAAGGTAATGAAGAATAGGGGTGACAAATAATTCCCAAAAGTCATTCACTAGTTTTTGATAAAATATGTGTCCATGCAGACACAAGGATGGTTCTTTGGGGATCGAAGGCTGGGTCATATAGGTTTAGGCTCATAAATTGGGAGAAGAGGTCAAGGTTTTGGTGCAGAATGAGGTGGAATAGAAAGGAGGAATACCTGAATATCCCTTGTGCCCTAAATTGGGTCAGCTGCTCAACCATCGAGAAGGTGAGATGCTCAAAGAAGTCAAGATGGTACTCTTGCATCTTGTCAACTATTTTCAGCCTGAAGAGGATGGCCATTTGCTCTACGTATACTATTGCATCATCCTTCATGTCGAAGATGAGAGCCATCATCGACAGTGCGTCTTGGTTAGCGGGCATAAACTGAGTCCTTAAAATGGGGAGCGTAGGCATTGTTGTGTCACCATCGGTTATTTGCAACTCAGACCTCAGGAACTTGGTCTGAGTGTTGATGTTTGCCCACATCCTCTGTTCCCTTTCAATAGTGGGGAAGGTGGCAGTGTCATTGTATTACAGGGCAAGCATGTCCCTGATCACTTGAGGGGTGACCTGTAGCATGAATGGGCCTTGCTGAATAGTGCAAGATTGCAGATGAAGCAAGTTTGCACACAGCTCAATTATATCTGAACATGGGTGCACAATCGGGACAATGAATTAAACAAGCTGGGAGGTCCATATCCTCATCTCAAATTTCTCATATTGCCTTGCCCTAGCTCTTTGCAAACACCTCTAGTGTGCCCCTTATCTGAGGTTCTTGCCACTGGCTCTTTGTAGAATTGGGTCCACAATACCATTTTCATAATCTCTTACTTTGGATGGGTCACTGGTTTGGCCGACTCCCAGGGCTTTAGTTCTTGGGTAACTTTTTGGTGGCTGTGTATGAGCTGCAGCGTATGATTTGCTTGCCAGTAATCTATCAAGATATCCCAGTGCCCCTACTCCTTGTTGAGAAGATGATGCTCCTGCCATTTCTATGTTCCTTGTATGATAACTGGTATGAACTTTGCGCAAGATAAACACGCTTGCTAAAACAATTTCACTAGGCACTAACAATCGCAATGAGCAAGATATTTTTCACAGGAATGCTTGAGAGTTGTAAACTTTAAAATCTGCTAAGGGGATATTTATGGGCCGATCAAGTCCCAAATGGCATTAATTTTGAGTGACCGTTAGCAAATCCTACTCAATCTTTAAGAAATAGCAAGGCAGACATGTTATGCAGCGCAAAGTACCTTGGAAATCTTGAAAGATTTGGGTAAGCATTTATTGCATCAAGATTTAAAGAATTAAAGAATTCCTAAGATGTCGACTCTGCATTTAAAATGCTTATTTTAAAATAAAGTGAGAAAGCAAAAAACAAAAACAAAGCGATGTAGGAATGGAAACTACCTAACTATATTTATGACAAATCCTTACTTCCCTCCAGGATTGAAAATAAAATTTCCCACGTCTTCTTTATGATAGGTCAACTTGTGTTGCCATACCGGTGATTTCAATGGATATGTCATTGATGGAATATTCACTACACTAGCCACACAGGTCTGCCTGCACTCGAACGAGTCTGAGCAAATCATGTATTCGACATCTACAAACTCTTCTTGTCCTTGAATGCCCATAGAATGTTGGTCCTTCATGCTGCCATGTGTCATCAAGAAATTATTGGCTATTGATTCTTCACTCTGTGCCTTTTGATATTTATTATCTCTTGGCTCATCTCCTTCAAATTCTAGCTTTATTTCATCATGCTCTATGATGACTGCATCCTCTTGAAAGGATGAATCTGAAAGCTGACATGCTTTCTGCATATTCAAATGAGTGTCACCATCATCTTCTCCATATCTAGCCAATTCATAGCCTTCTTGAAGGATAGTGTCACCTGTCTCAATGGCTTGATCAAGGGAGTATCCAAACTCCTCCATATCTTCTTGCAAAGTAAGGAAAAAGTCAAAAATGATCTCCTCCTCATCTGAGGTGAAGGAAAAAGCTTGTGGCTTATCCTCTTGCCCATCAAAAGGGGAATCTATGCTAATTTCTTCCTCATCTATTCTTATGAAATCCTCTTGACTAGCCATGAATTGAGCATATTCCTCTGCGTACTCAGCTGCTTCCTTCAAAATATACTCTTCTTCGAAAAGGGATGAAGAAGAAGGCTGTGATGGAAAACAAGAAGCCTCTTGAGGAAGGGTAGAAGAGTCTTGAGGGGAAAGTGAGAGTTTGGGGACTTCTTCCCTTGTTGCTATCATAGACTCTGCATTATTGGGGAAATGATCTTGACAAGTCTGACCTTGTTCATGAATAGGGGTGACATATGTTTGATATGGGATTTGTGGTGGTGGATATGAAGTTTGGTAGACTTGGTAAGGATGGTTATCATGAACACTTAGCCTCTTTTCTAGAAATACAATCAATCCACACACATCCAGCATTTCATAGGTAAGCTCTTGCCAATTTGCCCTTTTAATGGGATCCCACTCACTTTTGATTAGGTCTACTGCTTCCCTTACTTGATATATGACATGATAAGGAATTTCTTGGCCATCTTCACTTTTGTTATCAAGCTTTTACACATAATTTTTGAATCCTAGCAATGCCTTTTTGAAAGTGAAAATGAGGTCAGGTTGAGCATAAAACTGGTATAGCTCATGATCATGTGCATCCTCATTACTTGGCATGGTTCTAGTAAAAGCTTGTTCATGATTAAACATATTTCAAGGATAAGAAGACTCATAGCTATGAGTAACAGAGTTATACATACCAAAAGGTGACTTCTTGATGATATTGCTTGATCAACTGACGACTTAGAATCATTGTTGGTGTCGACAAAAACCTCCAAAGGCTAATTGGCTGAAAAATACACCAAGAATTCTCCAACTTCTTTGAAAGACGGGTCCCACCAAGCATGCCAAAAATTGTTGATGGCAAAAAATTGCACTAGGTCCTAGCCAATCAACAATGGGAAGTTTCAAGCTGTGAGACAATGCAGCTTGAAACGACCTCCAGGTTTTAAAGAAGCTGGTCTCTTTTGTTTTATAAGTGTTGGGGAAAAAGGGATAGGAGACTAAACAGAAACGCAAAATGCAGGAATTGAAACCTAACTATGGCAATGCTCCTAAGTGTAATCCTAATCCTAACCTAGGCTTAGTTAGACTATTATATGATTCTATTATGTTTAAGAGAAGACAAGTGCATGATCAATGTAAAAGATTGGAATAACAGAAACAAAGGCTCAAAATAGGGGTCTTTTGTTGAGATGTAGGAATTATCAACAAAGGCATAGTGTTTAATCTTCTTAACAGAATCCTTTACTCACATAAGAGGCGTAGAAGTCACACACAGTTATGTAGAGCTTCAAATTCCAAAAAATGAGACAAAAGCAAATAACATTTCCAATCACAACACTAGAAAATCTATAGCATAGACTACTTTGTAAATGACACATATAACACCAACCAAGGCATGGAGCTTAAATTTCCTTAATTCATTCAGCCACATAAAGGGCACAGAAACATGCACGATTATATCAATCTTACAACTTCAAGAAATCAAGACAAGAGCAAATGATATTACTGGTCAAAATTACAAGGAGTCTAAACTATCAAAAATCCCCCCCTTTTCTAGATTTTAAAATCTTACTTATATAGCCTTGGATGCATTATTCGATCACCCCCTTTTCTTATGCAATCTTCTCCATCCTTCACTCGCAAGAGACAAATCAGACAGCGCATTCAAGGCCTTGGATGTATTTTGGTCTTATCAGGAATTGTCCTGACTGCAGCATGGCAATCCATGTCTAGTACCTTTCTTCACACCTAAATTCCTCGTTCCATCAACTCTCTAGCTGCTCAACTGTCTACTCTGCTTCTGCTGTTAGGGGACAAACAGACGGTGTCTTCAATGCTTGTAAGCCCCCAAAAATCTACCCAGTGCACTATTTTATCTATCGGGAATAACTTCCACCGAACTTCCCTCAACTTTTTCTATAATAGGTAGACGGACACTTAGCTAATTTATGAAAACTATTTCCTTTTGACTAGGAGGCACCGGAGGGTGACACTTGGCCGCTTCCACTTTCTTTATATTTCATTGAGGAACACTCCGCCATCAACACCTATTACAGCCTACTTCCTCGATACTTTTCAGCTTTATTTAAACAAAACTCAGTGCGTTCTTTGCCTTGGCAACCCTTAAGAAAGGATGGATGCACGTGGCAGTCTTCATCTGTTGACACTCGACGCTTCCTTGGTCCTTTTGAAATATCATCTGGGACCCACCACGATCTTCATTCAACAATTAGGTTCGAAGGTGGTCTCTCGTAAGTTGACACATGGTGACCTTCGTTGCTCCTAGGATGATACGTGGTATCTTCTGCTTCTCCTTCTGGGGGTATATGGTGCCTTCTGCTTTCTTTGGGGGCAGAGTAGAGAGGGACTCAAAAAGTGACACTTGGCAGCTTTCGCTGCAATTCAAAACTTAATCAAAACAAAATGATGCCTTTATGCGCAGAATGAAAGTGTTAGACCAAAAACCCCTAGATGTTGACACGTGGTGGCTTCCGCTCTCTATGCCACTTGGCTTGTTGAAAATCTTTGTCAAAAGGTGGAATGAAGCACGGGTGTCTCTATGATACGTGGATGTTGACACATGGTGCATTTTGCTCTACTGCTATTGGGTACGTGGCACGATCCATGGTTTTCTAGAAAGCTACAAAAGGGTCTTCAAAAGTCGCCAGCTGTCCATCTTCATCTCCCAAAAATCAACACCTGGCCACTTTCGCTTGAATCCAATACTTAGGCCAAAATTGAAGTAAAAAGAATGAAAAAGGGGAACTGTGTTCTGAAGACGACACTTGGTAGCTTCTGCTGCACCTCAACACTTAGGCAAAAATGAACCCGACCTCTACTCCAAAACTCTGCGGCTCATCAAAGATGCACAGGAACCAAAATTGCAGCGCTTGAATCAAAAATAAATAAATTAAATACGGTGTAGAGTAAGAAATTACTCTATAATATCCATATGTTTATTCATCTCTTTTAAGCTCTCCTCCCTTCATTCTACTTGATTCTTCAACTCTCTTGTATTTTTCTCTTTCAAATTTATAAATTCACTAGCCATTGAAGCTAGATTGATTCACTTGCTTCTTATTTGTTCCTACCCTTTTTGCATTGGCTCATACAATGTATTAGTTATCATTTCACCTAATTTGTGCACTTGTATTGACCCTCACATATCATGATTGTCCCTGCATGACTCTCTCTTGGATTGTTCAACATTGGATTGGATAAATTTCATCTCAAAACTCCTTCCTGTCATCAAATCAAACTTGGACTCTTAATTAATGGTTTATTGCATTCTTGTTGATAACAATCTAAGGGCACTTTGATTTCAAAGTGACATCATTCTTTTATTTAGTTGTAGTATTATTACTAGTATTTTCAAAGTTGTAGTATTATTTTTAGGGTTAGAGATTACATGTTAGGATTAGCTTCATTTTGAACAAGCATTTAGCATAGGTTCTAAAACATATGTGCATTTCCTTTTGAAAACGTCTTTATTACTAAAATTGTCTTTCATTTCCTAGGTTTGCATGCTTCTGAATCATCATTTCTCTTATAAATTTTTTTCTTATTTAGATATTTTTGCTTTCATGTTTAAAATGCTTTTTTTCTTTCTTTTAGTTATTTAAATTTTTGTGTTTATACTAATTAGAGATACCTACCTTTTTGTGATCTTGATCACACTAACCCTAACTTGGTTTTATAAGTCCATTTTTGGCCTAGTATAATTTTTCAAATTAGATAGCTACCTTAGACCTCTAGTTGCTTCATGTGTCCTTCATCCTAATATGTCTTTGTTTCTTACCCCTCTACCAAACCCTAGTGGTTCATTTATATTCTTTGGACCTTCTTTATCATTGCCCTGAGCAAAGGGACCTCATCTTTGATGAGATTGGTATCTATAGTGAGGCACCACTACAATATGGCACTAAGTTTTAGTTTAACTTAGACATCCCTGATCACCCTCACCTACGTAATTTGTCTTTTGACCTTGCTTCCTTGATAGGCCCTTCCATTCTAAGGAAGAGGGATAGATTCCCACTCTCTATTAAGATCTCGATCGATGATTTCCACATCAAGAGATGCATCATTGACAAGGGTCTCACATTGAACATCATGTCTTTGTGAGTGTTCAACGAGATGGTATTAACCATAGGAAGCTTTATGACTCTCACCATAATTGAGTTAGTTTCAAAAATAACATGATTACATTGGTGGGTAATGTGAAGATCTGGGTCAAATTTAGACCCAAGATAATTAAGATCAAGTTTTATGTGTTAGAATTAGATCTATCATACAACATGATCATTGGCCATCCTTAGACTGCTACCATGCAAGCCGTTGCATCAATAACATATCATGTGGTCCAATTTATGCATGAAGGTGAGGTTCATACCTTAGAGGCTAACCAAGATCCCTAGACATGGCTATATGTTAAGATAAAACCCTATAACAAGGCTTTGGTTTCTCCTAGAACTGCCCTACTAGTTCACCCAATACACCTATTGATGAATCTTAAGTTATAAAAGATGAAAAATTTGATCATGTTGCTTATCGATTGATGTTCACTCCTCTCACACCCATTACACACTCTTTGTCTTCCCCCTTCCTCTTTCAAGCATCAAGGTGACCCTTATCTCTTAAGATACATCTTTTGAGATGTCTTTATGACTGTCAAGCCTCTTCCTCATCATGGTTTCCCTGTGGCATCGTTAATCTTAATGTCTCCCCTAGATAAGCCTCTAGAGTTGTCAATTTGGATCTTGAGTTCCATTTCATTCATGTCATGTCATTTAACTCATTCAATGAGAGGAAAGATTATAATAATCTCATGACGATGTGTTGAAAACACTGCCATCCTATCACTCATCTATATTTATAGATCTCACTCACCAAAAATGTCCCTACCTCTGGTGTTCCCATGATTCAGGTCATGACCATTGATTGAAAGGATTTGGATGATTATTTATGTTGATCCTCCCACTTCTCTTCCCTTTGGCCTCTTTTTGAACCTATCTAAAGCCTTTTTGGCCCTTTGAAGAGTAGGTGAATTAACTTTCTTGGGAATTATGAAATGTAAAACCTTAGGTTGTTAAAGTGCTAGAATAATAAATCAAGGAATAAATATAGCTATATATTAAAGTTGTTGATTTACCTAATTATTGATTGATTCTAATTTGATAAATGTTTAAAGGATGAGAGAGAAATAATAACTTAGCTAAAAATAGGCCTTCTAGGAGGGATCAAATTATGAAAATTGGTGAGCAGATAAATATGATTGTTGTTAACAAGATCCAGATGTCAGAAATAGCCCTGGATAATAGTGCAGTTAGTCAAATAATAACATGGTACACTAATTTACAAGGCATTACATTAGTGTCCCACTTATAATCTCTACAAATGATTTATGGGTTTTGTATATTAGGTCCCATTCCAGTTATGGTCCAAATTTCAAGTCTTTGTAATCAATATTTTTTCTTCTAGTTCTATTTTCCTTAAAAAACTCTAGGTTTTTATGCTTGTAAGGGTTTGAATGAATGCCATGAGAAAAAGGGTTTAGTGGGTTTTATGTGCTAGATGTGTGATCCACACCCATAAGTGGGAATGCTTCCTACATACCAATACTCTGATGAGGGATCAAGCTTGGTGTAGTTATCTCGCTTATGTGATATGTGTGAATGTCTATGAATGATAGAATACCTAAGTGTGAATGCATAAGAGGATGTCTTAGAGGCCACTTGAGATCTAAATACATGTGCTAGGGATAGATTGTTGAATTTATGTGATGAATCAATACAATATTATAAGAATTATGAGCTTTCCCTCAATATGAAGTGATACTTTTGTGTGCTTCTCTTTGATAATGTCCACTTAGAGTGTAAGATTGTAAAAGTAGTGTTTATATAGTGTTCTCATAAAAATGACTTGGGAGATTAACTTAAGAATAGGTCTAGGCCAACCCTAATCCTATTATGGAGATGAAAAATTTAATTTTTGGAGGGTGTGGGGACCTAAATCACTAAGGGATTTTGCCATTATGTGTCTCATGTGATGTCCTATAGGCCTAGGTGTTATTTATGACTGATATGTGAATAAAAGTGGATCAAAAGGGCCCTTAGGATGGGTCAAGAATTATACAAAGGGTAAAGTGACCTCAAATTGCATCCAAGGCATAAATGGTTAATTTTAATGACTACATCCCCCCCTTTCATTCTATAAATGCATCAAATCGAATGACCAGGATAAAGGAAAATGAAATGTACCTGGACTTACCTATGAGGCAAAGCCTACAAATGTGGATCTGGGTCTATGAATGGTGCTCCATTGTGTATCCTAAAAATAAAACATATATGAATAAGTCCTTAATTAATAAAAATAAAAAATCAAAGACAAAACTAAGTAAAGAGATGAGGGAGAAAGAGGAAAGGAATGAATACACCTCACTAGGTATGCGAACCAATGTTGAATCTTAGTGACATCATCTATGTGTGTAAATGGTGATCAAACAATGAATAAATTGGATTGGGATGATAAATTGTCTAATACCCTTGTGTGGGTGGATCAAGAACTCAATATGGTCTTGAATCCATAATTGCCCACCCCTATTTGGTGGATCATAATCTATGAATAACTTGGATTGGATGGATGGCTTGTCCAACTCTCTTATATAAGTGGCTTTAGAATTCAAGATGGCCTTGACTCCATAATTTCCTACCCCTATTTGGTAGATAGAAGCTAAAACTAAAATTGTTGTCAAGAAGTTGTGAAAGATGGCACTAGGCCATTCAAGAACTCTGAATATAAAATGGCTCAAAGGCCACTCGAGAACTCTGAAATGTAAAATAGTTTATGGGCCACTTGAGAATGCCAACCACTATAGACATAATGAGGCATCAATCTGGTGTAAACCTAGTACAAAACTAGTGAAAATGGTGTCTAGAATAACATGGAGTTATCATTCTATGTTAGAGTATTGGTGCCAAATTGAACATATGGGAACAATATGCTATGCACATGCCCCTAACTCTGATATTTGTGTCTATAGATTCTAGACTGAGTCATAACAATCTATATCTAAGTATCTAAAACTAAAACAAGAGTGATCATGTTGAGGATGATGCCCCCAATTTGAGCAAACTTGTGTAAAAATGAAGTATATATTGAACATGTCTAATAATATGTGATTAGATTGTGTAAATCTGAACTATAACTACTATACCTTTCTAATAATTCTAGAATTTTCTATTTTTTGGGCTACTAGATATTATCATAATCCCCTATTTAATAGCATGCTATGAAAATGTCCTATGTGCCGTGATATTGACCAAATGTGTTGTTTCTATACAAAACTTAGACTAATCTGGTTATGATAATTTTTCACTATATTTTCTTGAGTTTAGGCTCTATAATTTGTCTACTAAAATTTGTGTTTTGAGTGTATTAAGATGGCATGATATTTATGACAACCCTTATGAATTCCCCCTCTTTTGATGGGAGTTGTTGAACGTCTAAAATAATTATCCTCAAAATAAAACCTATGTATCATGTGTGTTAGAACAAAAACATGTTATATCTACGTGATAAACCAATATAATGTGTATACATGACATCAGAACATAAAATAGTCTGAGCATAAGTTGGTAATGTATTATGTGTGTTACATATAACATTCATAAGGTTGTCAAGATAGATAAAATAATATAAGTATGTATTTGAACAACAAATCTTGATATAATCTGAGTAACTAAAGGATTGGGCATGATGTCCATCAAAGTACCTAAGGAGGAAGGGGATATGCATGAGGTCCATTATGGCATCACAACTGGATGTGAATGTAACAAGTAAGAGACAACCTAGTACCTTTAACTAAGCTAAAGCACACACAAGGACATGGACACATGTCCAAAGCATACATACAATGAAAGGAAATGGATTAGAGCCGTAGAATATTCAAATACCTTCAAGTATATGTAGAAGCATAGAGACACAATCAAATATAAACTATGAAATTTAGAAATAAAAGTATGCATAAACTTGTGGTACAAATAAGTATAAGCGCAAAGGTGTACACAATCTCAATCTATGGTAGTAGTAGTCAGCAAAAAAATATTGTAGTATAGGATTATCAATATCAAGGTACAACAATGCTAAATCTATGATATGGAGTATAGAATGATATAACTTCGTAAATCAGAAGTTATGTATAGGATGCCCCCGAAGGGAATACATATCAATTTTGTGTATCTATGTATGTGTCCCCAATGGGTAAATAGAAATAAAACTAGATTTGTGTATAGAACCTAAATCTTGTAGTAATTTACAAACACTCAAAAGGAACAAGTGAAGCATGTATTTTAATAAAATCGACTATACTAGCATAGATAACATATGTAGTACCTGGAAAATAGGAGGAATGTAAACTTGGAAATGCATACAATCTAAATTTTGTTTTTTTTGGCAAATATTTGAATGTTTTTGTATTTTTGAATATGTGATATTATTTTTTTATTTTTTAAGTATAAGCTATGAACAAGCAACATGAAAATGAAACTATGTACAAGGAGAAAGATAAGAGAAATTGTCTACAAGTAGAGAGGAACATACTGTTAGGTTGTGGAGCTAAAAGCTTCAACCTTTGCAAACTGAGGAACAGATGGTTGCTGAGTTCTACAGGAACCGGCGTCGGCAGCAGGACCGACGTCGGTAGAAACCAGTGCAGAAGGCCACCGGCGACGGCAGGGAGTCGGCCGACGTCGGCAGAACCAGACAAGCAGGGACCGACGTCGGTCGCCTGTGTGTTCCAGAACTACTCGTTTCACGGACAGTTAGTTAAGTGAATGAAGAGTTTGCATGTTGAGACCAGTTAGAGTCTTGGGCTGTGAGGACAATTGTCTAAATTAAGAGTCTAAGTTATTGTTTGAGTTAGGGATCTATTTATAGACCCATTGGCATGTATTATATAAAGGCATGAGATAGAAAGGAAGAGTTCCTTCTAGTTGTAAGATCTGTGAGTTGCAGGTTGTTGCAAGCTCATTGGGGATCTACATGTAAGTTTGGTCTTTGAATTGCAGGTTGCAGGTTCATGAGAGATCAGCTTGAAGTGCTATAGAGTGCTTGGTGTACCGGCAGGGTTATTACTGACTGGTTGGTGAGGTGAACACCAATTCTGTATGTGAGTTGGTTGTTGGGACCGTTTTTGTGTAGGAGAGTGTGTGTGAGAAGAATTACTGAACACTTGAGGTGTGGCGAATCTCTGTAAGGTGAAAGAGTGTGGCGGCTCTTTGTTGTATTCTTTTCTGTTAGTGTTAATACAAGATAGTGTATTGTCTCTCATATTCTGTGCTATTGGTGAATTCTAGTTACTTGTGTTTCTGGTTATTTTCGCATATTCAATTGCTTATATTTGGTAATCATACTGTGCTCTTTCTGAGGAGCAAGATCCTAGGAGGTGGAATTAGAACAGGTGTGTTTGTTCTTGGATTTATCTTCCACCTCCCCTCCCAACACATACTAACCATTGCAAGACTCACTATCAAGGTGTCCTATATAAAATAAAGTAAGAGTGACTACACATGCTCTACAAGAAGGTATTTGAGATCTAGAAACTGGATGTACTGAGTAATCTATGGCTAAAACTGCCTGTGGAGTGGGGTTATGAATCTTTGGAGCTAATTGAACAGGATTGTGAACTTTGGGGTCCTTGGGGACCAAATTGGTAGAAGTTGTGACTAGCGTGGGTGATATATGTTGTAGAGAAAGGCTCTATAGAATCCACAACATGTCTTTGATGCATGGGTCTCTCTAATAAATGTCTCTATTAGAGAGTATGTGTACGTGGCAATGTTATATGAGTAGACTTCAGCTGCACTAGTGCCTCAACTAATATTGGAGGTGTGCTATAGAAGCTATGTATAGAGTTATGACTAGTGGATGATATGTAATTGGTTGTGGAATAGGTAAAGGATACTCATATGGAAGGCCCTCAACTATAACCACTTATTTAGCATGTATATACTTAATACATATGTGTATGGTGGATGGAATGGCTCAAATTTGTTGTATCCAAGGCATACCCAATAACATGTCAAACGTGTCGGCACTAGGTACAACTAAGATTCTAGTGGCCACATGTGTGGGACTGACCTGTAGTAAAAGTATGATCTCATTAATGGGACTCTGGACATGGCCACTAAATCCACAAATAATTTTATCTATCTAATAAATATCTTGCTCTAAATAACCCAAGTGATGTAGAAGTGTAACAATACACATATTAATGCTTGACCTGTTATCAACCATGACACTTTGAATAGGATGATGATCAATGTAAGCTCATACAAAGAGTGCATATAAATTTGAGTCGTCATCGATGATCTCCTGATCTAAGAAGTGATGAGAGGTCTAGTTGGCATTGTAATATGATACACACCAATGATATTATTTAGAGGGTGTGTGTCCATCGTATGAGTATGATAAGATGTTGGTGATGGATGTGCCTGATAAGAATAATGAACACCTGAAGTGCCTACTATCTCATTATCCATATGCTTTGGAAATGGATCAAAATATGTTTTCATTGTCTTTGCTTCAGTTGGTTGTGCTATGGGTGCCTCGGTAGGAGTGTTCACATTAATGATATTAGCATCTATCAAATTGTGTATCTTATTCGTAAGTTGATGCATCTATTTTTAGTATGGCTGGGTGCCCTGTGATAATAGCAAAACTTATTGGAATCATAATTCCTTTGAAGAGGCCTAATCATATCAACTTCTTTGATGGGAGGGAGAAATATGATGTTACATTCAAAGAGTTACTATAGAATACGCGCTAGAAATTCATGAAGGTTTGTGACAAGTCTCCTTGGAGGAGTCAATAAAACCATCTGAGGAGTTAGCTTTGAGGCTGCATTAACTATTGTCTTTTACTCATTCTTTTTCAATGAGCCTCACCTTATATGGGCATTTATTGGAACTCTTATTAATTGAATTTGATCTAGTTGTGTAATTTAATTTGTCTATGGAGAGAAGCTTGACTTCTCCTTCTTTCACTATATGGAATAAATTTGTGAATGAAGGAAACTTTTTGAATAGTATAGTTTCATGTAGTGACAATAATAAACTATGCTTGAATATGTCCTGAAGTTCTCTATCTGCCATGGGGCTAGTCATATTTGCTAATATAGTTTTATATCGCAAGACATATTTAGTTATTGGCTCATTAGATTTTTGCTTGAGTTTCACAACTTGATCGTATGAAAAATTGTCACTAATGTTGATTGAAAAGTGTGCCAAAAATATATATGCCAATGGATTAAATGTTGTGATGGATTAATTAGGAAGATCATAGAACCATTGTAATGCATAGTTTTTTAATTTGTGGGGAAATAACTTAGTCAGGAGCCAATCATTGGACATGTAGTCCAAACATGCTACATAAAAAGCATGTAGATAATGCTCTGGGTCACTCTTACCATCATACAGAGTAAGTTTGGGTGCCATAAATATAAAGGGCAAAGGAGTTATCACTATATGTTGTGCCAAAGGTGTATGTAAGAGTATATGAGAGTCCAAGGATAATATGGTCTAGTATCACTTTGTTGAAGATGTAACACCTTAGACTATAGAGAATTGATTGCCTACCTAAGGGATTGTACATCTGAAGAGGAGGGATGTAAACTAGCCATAATAGATAGTGCCACTGGTGAGCGTTGGCTAGTTGTAGCAGGATGTTGTACAATATGAGTTGCCCCTATAATAGGTGTAATAATATTAGTATCTATAGGTTTGGAGAATTGACCAAGTTGTGTGTTCTTTATTTTCAATATAACTTGCAAAATTTGTGCATGATCATGGGCTTGTTCCCGAAGTCTATCTATAAAACTTTGTAAGTCCTCATCTTTATTAATCTAAGTGTATGTTGTTTGGATGTTGTGTCACTTTTGGAGTCATCCCTATCAAGTACATGTTGTATTTTCCTTTTCAATGCTAAACATGAATCAATGTGGTGTCCATGAATTCTATGATATGTAAAATAATATCTGGATCTCCTGACTAGATGTAGAGGAGGTAGTTGATCAACTTAGCTTTAATCATTTGCCTTAAAATCTCACTTGAACTTCTATTTGATATTTGAGTAATTTTTGAATCACTAGTTGTAGATGCACTTTATTATGATTTTTTGTTTTGATATGTAACATTACTTGCCACAAATTGACTAAGTAAAGATGCATATACATGATTGACACTAGCGTGCCATATAGGCTTTGTACATGTAATCTTATTTGTCAATAATGTGACCTTTTCACTCAATAACTAATTTTGATTCTGTAATTATGAAATTTGCTTGCTTATAATAATAATTTGATCCCTTAGAGTTGCACACATACAAAACCCAGTTGCTTCTGATTGAACATGTACGTGCATACTGTGTAGAGAAGAGGTGGAGGCATGGATACACTAAGTATGGGCATTAGTAACAATAGTATATCATGCTTCATCTCATGGAGAAGTGATAACATAGACCTGGTTAAAGGCAAATTAGTTATCACCCTCGTGGAGATGAGGAGGAGAAGGAGACTATTTCATGTGCATAAGTTATGACATTGAAACTTGAAAGGTGGTTGTTAGTGTATTAAATTTATGAAGTCAAATAAAATATATTTTAATTGATATAGAACATCATGTACATATGTGTTTATAGCTTCTTTGAATTGATTCCAAATGAAAGGAAACAAACATGAAAATGAAACTAAAAAATTTTGAATTAGAAAGTGATAAGCATCTTCTATCATTATTATCATGATTAGACAAAATAAAAATCAGAAGATACAGGGATCTGAAATCTGAGTATGAATTTTAGAAGGCTGGAAACATAAACCCTAAAGGTAGTCCAGGATTAAGATTTTTACACCATTTTAAATTAGTCAAGTTCTCAAAATGATTTAAATTTTTTGAGAATTATGGAATGTAAAACCTTATGTTGTTAAAATGTTGAAAAAATAAATCAAGGAATAAATATAGCAATTATATTATAACCTGTTATTTGATTATTTATTGATTGATTCTGATTTGTTAAATGTGGAAAGGATGAGAGAGAAATAATAATTTAGATAAAAATAATCCTTCCAGGAGGGTTCAAACGGTGAAAATTGGTGAGAAGATAGATCTGAGTATTGTCAATAGGTTCCAAGTGTCAGAAATAACCCTGGACAATAGCATGGTCAATTGAATAATAACGTGGTGCGCTAGTGTCCAAGGCAATAGGCTAGTGTCCCACTTAGAATCTCCACAAATGATTTCTAGGTTTTGTAGATCAGGTCATGTTTCATCTATTATCTAAATTTCAAGTCTGTGTGATCAATACTTTTCAATGTATCTTTGTTTTCCTTCAAAAAATTTAAATTTTTATGCGTATAAGGGTTTGAATGAATGCCATGAAAAAAAAGTGTTAGTGGGTCTAATGTGTTGGACGTGTGATCTACACCCACGTTTGGGAAAGCTACCTACATACCAATACTTTGAGGAGGGATCAATCTTGATACATTCCTCTTGGTTATGTGAATGTGTGAATGTATGTGAATGTTTGAATGCCTAAGTATGAATGCATGAGAGGATGCCTTGGAGGCCAATTGAGATCTAGATAGATGCGCCAAGGATGGATTATTGAATGTATGGGTTGAATCAATACAATATTGAAAGAATTGAGAGTTTTCCCTCAATATGAAGTGGTACTTTTGTGTACTTGTCTATGATAATGTCCACTTAGAGTGTGAAAGTAGTGTCTATTTATTTTTGTCATAAAAATGACTTGGGAGGGTGACTTAAGAATAGGCCTAAACCAACCCTAATCCTCTTAAGGAGATGCAAAATTACTTTTTAGAGTGTGTAGGGACCTAAAGCATTAAGGGATTGTGCAATTATGTGTCTCATGTGATGTTTTATAGACTTGGATGCTATTTGTGACTAAAAGTGGATCAAAAGGGCCCCTAAAATGGGTCAAGTGCTATACTAAGAGTAAAGTGACCTCAAGTGGACATCCAATGTTAAGCATGAAATATACTGAGAGGGGGGGATGAATCAGTATATTATATATCTTTTACTTAATCTAATTTCTTTTTTTTAACCACCTAATCACACATTCAAGATATGCAATAAAATTGAAACAATAATATGCACCACACAAGAGAGAGAGAGAGAGAGAGAGAGCGACATCAAATTTTTACGTGGAAACCCAAAGTAGGAAAAACCATAGAGAACAATCTCAAGTATATGAATGAGCACCAACTCAAATTATAAAGTTCGCAAGCACCAACTTGTAGGAGCACCAACCCATAGGATCACCAACCCCTCTTGTATATAAAACACAACCATTTCTCAATGTTGCTTACTCAACAAATGATAGAACTCTACAATAGCTCATGTTTTTCTCTCTTTAAAAATAAATACAAACCATGCACTCTCTTGCATATTGCAAATGGCTTTTCAAGCCTTTATTTATAGCTTTCTAAATGACCTTTGACATTCACCCTTTATGACCTTTCAATCCTCATGAAAAATAGCACCAAACTTGCATGACCCTTCGTATTCTTGCATTTGAAAAGTCATATGGTGACCCTTCATAAGTAAAAGTATCATTTCCTCTTTTGTCTTTATCTTGGTGATTTTTTGTATTTGACAAAGTGTCTCTTCATACAAAAATGTGCCATACCCTCTTTTGTCTTCACATGGTGACTCTTGAAATTCCTCAAGATGAATCTTCATGAAAAAATGTGTCTCATTCCTCTTTCGTCTTTTACTCCATGACTCTTTGACTTCTCCATGGGCCCTCTTTTGATTTATATGCAACCAAAAATATATTTATTAATATTAAATAAATATTAACACACATTAGCCAAGATATGAATATGAAAAATAATATTAACTGCAATGGGGCTTTTATCACTAATAATGCTAGACCTTTGACATCAATGACAATATTTCCAACAATATCTCCCTTTATCATTGATGGTAACTGAAATTGTCACATCTTGAAACTTGCACATACTGCCATCTAAAAAACATATAGTAACTCCCCCTTACTGTAGAAACCTATACCTATTTTTGTACTTGTACTTGTAATTGTTATTCTCCTCCTTTTACATCAATGACAAAGGGCCTACCTGGAGCTAACACTTTGCTCCCTCTCAATTGATGTTGAATCTCAATGGCAGAAAGTAAAAAAATTACTCCTAACTTATCTTGCAAATACTCAAATATGTCTTTCGGTAGTGCCTTTGTGAAAATATTCACAATCTATTTTGTAGTACTTATATACTCCATTTTAATCTGTCGATCTGCAACCTACTCTTTCAATAAGTGATAGTTAATGGGAATATGTTTTGTTTTTGAATGCATCACTAGATTCTTCAAAATATTAATAGCACTTATATTATCACAAAAAATAGAAATAGGTTCATCATATTTTATCTTGATATCTTCTAAGGTTTGCTTCATCCAAAGCACTTAAGTACAACATAATACCACTGCAAAATATTCTATTTCAGCTATAGAAATTGATACTGAATTATGCTTCTTACTTAACCATGATATTAAGCTATCACCAAAAAAGAAAGCTCCTCTACTTGTACTCTTTCTATCATCCAAGCACCCTATCCAATCTGAATCTGTATAAGCAACCAAAGTGAAATCTCTACTTGTGGGATACCACAATCCATAATCTAATGTCACCTTGATATATTTGAATATTTTTTTGACCAATTGAACATGATTATTTTTTAGAGATAACTGATATCTTGCAACCATATCTTCTACATGCATGATGTCTGATGCCTCGATGCTGTCAAATATAAAAGACTACCAATCATAGATCTATATAAAGATTGATTTACAACAGGTGAATCTTCATCCTTGCTCACCTTATTTTTTTATACACATTGGTGTGCCAACTAGTGCACAATCTTCAAAATCAAATTTCTTCAACATTTCTTTGGCATATTTACTTTGAGATATGAAAATTCTTTTATCTAACTGAAATATTTATAATCTTATAAAAAATGATAATTCTCCAAGCATAAACAACTCAATTTTTTTTTAATATTATTAGAAAAAAATTGTCATCTTTTCAATTTTTTCTCTAAAAATAATGTCATCAACATATACCAAAACAATAAATTGATACTCACCTTGTGTTTTGATGTAAAGATTACTGTCAGCAAATCCTCTCTTAAAACTTTGATCTTGCAGGTACTTATCAAGTCTTGCATACCAAGTTTGGGAGCTTGTTTCAATCTATATAATGTTTTCTTCAATCTGCATACATGGCTACTAATATTTGAGAGAATAAATCTCTCAGGTTGCTCAATGTAGACCTCTTCTAGATTTCTATTTCGGAAGGCAAATTTGACATCCATCTGAAACACTTTAAAAAAATTTAACACTGCATATACAAGAAATATTTTAATAACTTCTAACATTGCCATTGGTGCAAAAGTTTCTTCAAAATCTATTCCCTCAATTTAAGTATATCTTTTACATATTAATCTTGTTTTATTCCTGGGCACTTCTCTTTTTTCATTCAACTTATTTCTATAAATCTATTTTGTTCTTATCACATTGTGATCTTTTGGTCTAAGCACTAATTCTCAAGTATCATTCTTTTTTCTCTGATTTAATTCTTCATCTATAGCCTTTATCCTAATGCTTATCATGTCTAGCTTCTAAAAAAAATTAGGTTGAATTCTAGATAATAAAGAGAAATTAACTTGTTCAGATTCACTTACCATCATTTTTATGAGGTGAAATCTTTTATTTATATCCTTGATGATGTCACTTTTATTATGATCTCTGAACATATTTGGATGAAATTTTGGTGTCCTTTTTCTCCTTCTCATCTTCATATGATTCTTCAAAATCTTCCTCTTCAATGATTTTAGGAATGTCTATTTGATCACTCATTCTTTGTGTTTCATCTTCTTCTATTCTGACACTTGCACTTTCAATAATTTTCTTAGTTCTTTTATTGTAACATTTATAAGCTTTACTTTTATAAAAATAATCAATATACCTTCATCTGCTCTAGATTCAAACTTCTCAAGTTTTTCATCGATTCTCTTTATGAAGCATATGTTGCCAAAAACTCTAAAATAATCAACTATTACTGGTTTGTCTTTCTATAACTCATAAGGAGTCTTGTCACTATTGACTCTTAATAATGCTCTATTCTGAATATGCATTGTTGTAGCAACTGCGTCTCTCCAATATTTATCTAGTATTTTAGATTTATTTAACATTATCTTCACCATCTCCTGAATTGTTATATTTATTCGCTCAACTACTCTATTTTGTTTTGGAGTTCTAGCTGCTGAATAATGTCTCTTTATTCCATGGTCTTCACAAAACTTAATAAATTAATCTGACATAAATTCTCATCCTCGATTTGATCTTAGACACTTAATATTCAAATTGATTTCATTCTCAACTAATGTTTTGAATGCTTTGAAATGTCTGAAAGCTTCTGATTTTTTTTATAAAAACATTACCTAAGTCATACGTAAAAAATTATCAATAAGCAACATGAAATATTTCACTTTGAGTACTTTGAATTCTCATAGGTCCATATAGATCAGTGTGAACAAGCTCTAACATCTGAGTGGTTGAATATTTTTTTGTTTTGAACCACCTTCTAGCCTACTTCCCATGCTAACAAGGTTCACAAAATGTGTTGGATAGCTTTGTAATCTTTGAAAAAAATTGACTGATTATTTTTTGTTAATACTGATAAGATTATCAAAATTTATGTGACACATTCCCATGTGTCATAGCCAACTTTATTCAATCTGACTCAAACAATATCTTTTACCTTTGATCCCTGATAACATATACAAATTATTGTATGTTCTCTGAGCATCTACAATCAACACATCTGAATATTTTTTTCTAATTTTATAATTTTCTGTATAAAACTTTAGTGTGTACTCTTGATTACATATTTGACTTACACTCAAAAAATTATGCTTAAGACCTTCTACATATAAAATATTTTCAGTTTTAGTTCTACCATTATTCAAATTTAGTGTATATTTTTTGATAATTTTAGCAGTAGTATTATCTCTAAATTTCATTGTACCACCATTGATCTTCTTCAAGGTTATGAACTTGCTTTTGTCTCTTGCCCTATGCCTTGAATATCCACTGTCAATAAACCATGGCTTTTCTTCATTTCTTATATGCAAAGTTATTTGTACTAACATAGATCTTTCAGGTTGTTTCTTCCGCCATGAACCTATATAAACTTTCTTCTTGATGAATGGAGCCTTAAAACACTAGTCCTTCTTCACTGACTCGAACACACTTCAATATTGGGCTGTGTTTGAAGTTGTTGTACTTGTAACATATTATGGTCTCTTTATTAAAACCTAATAGAGGAGCAAACGAGTTATGGCTTCTGCTTGACTCTGCATGACTTTTCTTGTCCTTATTTCTGAAATTCTTAGTTTTTTTTGACATTTTATCCATTATAATAAAAATAGTAACCATAAAAACAAGACTTGTTTGTGTATCTTTGACTTGATTGTCTTTTATAGCTTTGTTCCCTCCAACCTTCTTTGTTTGAGATGTCCTTTGTATTCTTAACTTTTTTATTTCTTCTTTTGTAAGATCTTTAGCATAGCTCTTTCTTTTTTCCTTATTTGTGAAAGTAGTGGCCTCCCCTTTCTCTTTTTCAAATTCAATCCCTATCTTATCTGACATTGATTTTTGATTTTTAATATCTTATTCAACATATTAGTGTTATTCTCAAATTTTGAATCATTGGTTGCTCTATCATTGATTGCTTTATTTATTTTTTCAAGATCTGTTTTTAAAGAAGTAATTTTAATAACATACATTTCACATTATTTACTTACTATTTTCAATTGTGTCATTAGATCTTCTTCATTCTTCTTGACTTCTTCAAAGTGTGTTTATAGATCTTCACTTATTTCCTTTGACTCTTTTTTATTTTTCTCGATTTGGAGCTTTAATCTTTGATTCTTTTTTTAAGAGCTTTTAACTCTTCTAAGGCACAAACAAGTTCTCTTTCCAGATTTACTTCAACTTCATCATGTTCTTCTTGATCAACTGTACTTTTGTTTGTGGAAGCATCTTCATGTATGGACATGAATAAAATTTCTTCTTTTGAATCATTGACTCCACTATCTTCGATTGAGCTAAGATCTTTAGAATACAAACTCTTCTTCTCGAATCCCTTTTTGAATTTTTCTTTGAAATTCTTCTTGTATATAGACTTTCCTTCTTCATTTTCACCGTTGCCCTTATCTGGGCACTTAGCTACAAAATATCTAATCTTTTCATAATTAAAACATTTAAAAGAGAATTTTTTTTTATATTTACCTGTGCTCTTTTCGACTTACGTATGAATAGAGCTCCGTTGTCATCTTCATCATCGCTAAAACTGTCACTTGATTCTTGAATCTTAGCCTTCTCTTTCTTTGATATCTTAAAAACAGCGTCTCTTTTTGAAGGTTTCTCTTGTTCGGTCTGCATCTCATATGTCGTAAGAATACCATGTAACTCATCCATCTTTAGCTTGGCTAAATTCTTCATCTCTTCAATTGCCAAAACTTTTGCATCATATCTCAATGGTAGAGATCTCAAAACTTTTTGAACCATAATTGATTCTTCTAACTTTTTTCCAAGACCTTGAATATGATTAACTATTTGATCAACCCACAAAAGATAACTTGCTATATTTTCTTCCTCTTCCATTTTCAAACTCTCAAACGACCTTTTAAAAGTTTGAAGCTTAGCTTGTTGAACGTTTCCATCACCTTTGTAAATATTCTCAAGTTTTACCCAAGTTTCATAAGTAAATTTATATTGCATAACTTTAACAAATTTTGATTCACATAAGCCACATAAAATAACATTTAAGGTTTTAGCATTATTTTTACTTACCTTCTTTTATGTCGAAGTAGTTACAAGTATCTGTGGCTCTTCATATTCCTCTACCACTGCTTGCCATATGTCGAATCCAATGGCCATCAAATAAGTCTTCATCCTTATGCTCCAAAAAACATAATTTGTCTCATCAAACAAAAGTATCGTATTTGTAGAAAAACTTTCATGTGATTTAGTCATCATGCTTTCTCAGTCTACTTTCAAGCTGTAAAACATTTTCAAAGGAACCTGCTCTGATACCAATTGTTAAGCACGAAATATATTGAGAGGGGGGTGAATCAATATATTATATATCTTTTACTTAATATGATTTCTTTTTTTAATCACTTAATCACACATTCAAGATATGCAATAAAATTGAAACAATAATATGCACCACACAAGAAAGAGAGAGAGAGACCATATTTTTGCGTGGAAACTCAAAGTGGGAAAACCCACAAAGAACAATCTCAAGTATATGAATGAGCACCAACTCAAATTACAAAGTTCGCAAGCACCAACTTGCAGGTGCACCAACCCCTTTGTCGAGCACCAACACAACAACTATTTGTGAGCACCAACCTCTTGCAAAGATTTGTGAGCACCAACCCCTCTTGTGTATAAAACACAACTATCTCTTAATGTTGTTTACTCAACAAATGATAGAACTCTATAATATCTTTTGTTTTTCTCTTTTTGAAAATAAATACAAACTATGCACTCTCTTGCATATTACAAATAGCTTCTCAAGCCTTTATTTATAGCTTTTCAAATAACCTTTGGCATTCACCCTTTGTGACCCTTCAATCCTAATGAAAAATGACACCAAACTTGCATGACCCTTCGTATCCTTGCATTTAAAAAGTCATATGGTGACCTTTCATAAGCAAAAGCGTCATTTCCTCTTTTGTCTTTTATCTTGGTGACTTTTCATATTTTTCAAAGTGTCCCTTCATGAAAAAATGTGTCATACCTTTTTTTGTCTTCATATGGTGGCTCTTGGAATTCCTCAAGATGACTCTTATGAAAAAATGTGTCTCATTCATCTTTCGTTATCTCGTGACTTTTTGACTTCTCCATGGGCCCTCTTTTGACTTATATGCAACTAAAAATATATTCATTAATATTAAATAAATATTAACACACATTAGCCAAGATATGAATATTAAAAACACCATTAAATGCAATGGGGCCTTTATCACCAATAATGCTAGACTTTTGACATCAATGACAATATTTCCAACATCCAAGGCGTAAATGGTTAATTTTAATGACTGCAATAGTTTGTACCTTAGCAAGCTAAACTGCACCCCACCTTTGAGGCAGGGTGCAAAGCTAAACAGTGACCTATCTTTGAGGCAGGTCATGGCTTGGGCCGCTAGTGGCCTAGTAAACCATAAAGCTTACCTGAAAACCCTCCCCAAGCCACCATTTAACAGGGCATCACTCTTGCAATGTCCATTATCAGACCTTATGGGTTTCTTTGGCCATTTTGGCTTGTGCACTCTTAGGATGCATCTCAAGGTAAATGTAGTCTTTTGCTTCTTTTAGTCAATAGTGTTACTGTTTGTTCGCAATTTTTTGCCTACTAACTCCCTCTTTCTATTTCGTTGTGGTCTCTACTTGTGTTTCATGTTGTTGGTTGTAGTTATTGGGGACTTGCTTTAGCCTTCTCTAGTTATTCTTCGTCTCTCATGGGCCTCCTATGACCCCTCTTCGTATCTCACTGCAGCCAACATTGATCTTCTTCCACTGATTGTTGTTTTATCACATTCTTTGTCTCCCTCGTACAACTTATTTTGCTTTGTGTCAAGATAGTCCTCTTATGGGTGTGTCTTGCGTCGTTGACCCCCAGCTTGGTGCACCCTTTTGTGGTGATTCACACCAATGGTGGTAGTCGAGGCAACCTAGGACATGTGGTTGTGCCTTGGACTATTCATGACCCATGGGCCATGAGCTTATTGCAATTGGTTTCTTCCTTACCAATGAGACGAATAATGTCCAGTATCACACGATCATTAGAGCCTTGACTCATTCTTGTTGACTAGGCATGTGTTATGTGCAATTATTCTCTGACTCACTCTTAGTCATGTCTCAGCGCATCATGGTCTGAAACATCCTTAGCATTGAGTTGTTTTCCCATTTTGAGGTGGTGCACGATTTGCTCTCTTCTTTTGAAGACTTTGATATATCCCACATCCCTCATTCGGAGAATACTAGGGGAATGCCCTAGTGAATGCCATCTTGGATTTCCTAGTTTGATGTCACTCCCTGCCCCTTTTTATGGAGGAGTTGGAGCTAGATCATGCAAAGCTCAAACTTGTACCCATTGGATTGCATCATCGATATTTCATATGTTTCTATTCTCATCAGGTAGGTGCAGATGATGTTCTTTATTTTCCTTTTTGTCTTTTTCTTGTTTTTTGATGTGGCTTCCAAGAACTACATAACACTCTTATTGTATTAAACACCAATTGCTTGTACTTCAAGGGCATATGTAATCGTGATCCCACCCTACTCCTGCCTGTGATGATATGTCTACTCATCATACTTACCACATGGTCACCAAAAGACCATTTTGATCTAAAACAACCCTCTGGAGAGATTTTGGCCTTCTTACTCTGTCCCGAGCCCTTTTAGGCCTTCTCACATCATGCATAGCCTTTTCCAGCTCATGTTTGGACCTTGTGGGCACTTGGGCAGCCTAGGCCGTGCGTTTGCCTACTAGCCTATGCCTGAGGCCACCACTTGCCCAAAACTACCTGTTTCATTCTTGTACACAAATGGCTAAAAACAATCATTTTTTGGGCAAATCTGACTTGGGTAGCACAATATCAAGTCCAAACTTGCCTTTCAACCTCACTTCTTGACTTCTTCATAGATCTTCATCTCTCTTGAGCTTTGCTCTCTTCATTCTACTTGATTCTTTAGCTCTCTTAAACTTTCCCCTTGGAAATTCACAGATTCACTAGCTGTTCAAACTGGATTGATTCGTTTGTTTCTCAGTGGTTCCTACCCTTCCTACATTGGCTCATACATTGTATCAATTATCATTGCCCCTGATTTGTGCACTTGGATTGGCCCTAGCATATGTTTGTACCTTTGTCACTCTCTCTATTAGATTGTTCGGCATCGGATTGGATAGAGCTCATATTGCAACTCCTGCCTCTGATTAGATCAAAACTTGGACTCTAAGTTGGTGGTTTTTTGCATTCTTTTTAAGCACGATCTGGGGGTACTTTGTTTGCAAAGTGACATCATTCATTTTCTAGTTGAAGTATTATTACTAGGGTTTTCAAAGTTGGTAGTATTATGGTTAGGGTTAAAGATTACATGTTAGGATTAACTTGATTTGCATTTCCTTTTGTGAAAATGTCTTTCTTACTAAAATTGTCTTTCATTTCCTAGGTTTGCATGCTTCTTAATTGTCATTTCTCTTGGAAATTGCTTATTTGTTTAGATAGTTTCATTTTCCTATTTAAAACAAGTTTTTTCCTTTTAATTACTTGCATTGTTTCGGTTAGACTCGTTAGAGATCCCTGTAATTTTGTGAACTTGATCACACTAGCCCTAACATGTTTTTGTAAGTCTATATTTGGCCTTGTGCAACCCAACAAATCATAGAACTACCTTAAACCTCTAGTGGCTTCATGTGTCCTCCATCCCAATAGGTGTTTGTTCTTACCCTTTGTCAAACCGGTTCACTTGGATTCTTGGAGCTACAATACCGTTGCTAGATGACTATGCTCAAGGTAGAGTTCATGAAAGAAATATCTCTGTAGTCGATGAGCTATTCCCATTCATTCCCTCACATGCCCAAAGTTATTTTGTCAAGGGGAGCTTTTTCAGATTTATATTGACATAGATGATAAGTCTTGAGCTTCTTATGAATTCTGAGGTAGTGACATAATCCCCTATGGTTCCTACGTCTCAACTCTTACCCTAAACAGAGCGATGTTGGGAAGGTCCTCATTTTGGTTGAAAGCAAGAGACTGGTGCTTCATGAACAGTTGAGGGTTTGAACCAAGGTCCTTGGAAAATCTAATCTTTCTCGTGTTTAGTGGATAAAACTACCATAAGATAGCCCTTTTGCATCATTAAAATGCCCATGAAGTTGAAGAACCTTCAATTTTACTCAACCCAAACACATTATGTCTTTGCCCCTGGAAAGCTCCCATGTGTCTACGAACAAAGCTTTTTCCTTTAGGCACCACAATTTGCTCTCCATTTCCTCCATAAGCTCTGAATTTGGTATTGTCCATACATTGATGGCATCCACGCTCCATCTTAGAAGGGAAGGACAATCTTCTTAAGGTTCTTTGGGCATTATGATAAATAAAGTTCAGTAAGTCATCTTTGTAGACTTGATCGTGTTCATTGTAAACTACATATCTGACTTGCAATTGCAGTGCCTTGAGAGGAGGCCATGGCCGCCTCCCAAGATCCACTAAAACTAGATGTTGGTGGGGAGCTATCAAATTTGTAATGGAGAAAAGATGGTTCAAGGTCAATGTGAAAGGGTGTATGGACAAGGAAGTATGAAGGGAGTGGACTATTTTGGGTAAGTGGCCATTATGATAAATTCAGTACCTATCACAGCAAAACGTAGATCCGGCAAGAAAAAAATAGTTTTTAATTTCTAAGAGGGCTGATGGAAATTTGATATGGTGGATGTGTGTAAACAAAATAAAATAATTAAAAATACCCTTGAATTTTAGATAGTTAAAGTACCAATCAAACCATTTAATCATACGTCCTATACTAATTTTCCATGCCTTACATCCATAACCATGTTTATTTTCTTTT
Organism: Torreya grandis; assembly: GCA_037957365.1. Taxonomy (NCBI): domain Eukaryota; kingdom Viridiplantae; phylum Streptophyta; class Pinopsida; order Cupressales; family Taxaceae; genus Torreya; species Torreya grandis. Next base: position 756,243 of record JARHVA010004767.1, on the reverse strand, counting down.
ACATATTTTTTTGGTCTAGTTTTAAGATGAACATTTTTATAAATTTATCATGTATCAATGATCTTTTTAATTCTTTTACTTGGGAAAATCCTTGGCTCAAGTGAGTTGCATTTATCACATTTCCCTCATTGCCTTGCCCAAAAGACAGAAGTTCCGTACTAAACATGATCTAAGTATGCTATTGAAAACTTGTATTGCAAAGAATTTTGATTGGAAGGCCTTCATCTTTTTATCAGCTGAGATATTTATGTAGCTCTCTCAGATACCTGAGCGGTCAAAATACTGGGCATCCCTCAACAACAATGCCTGGGGCAGTTGGGCAAGAAGCAAGTGGGCAATGGTCGAGCTCAGTTCCCCACCATTTTAGATTGTGATTTTCTGTGCCAAGTGCAAAGTACAGTAACACTCCCATAAATGCTGTACCGCAATCCAGGGCTGCAGATAAAACATAATTGTACCGCTGCCACCATGCCTTCCTGAAGCGGAAGATGAAATAATTGAAGATAGTACCTGTTATGATCCAGGAAGCAATATTGGCAGGTGTGGCAGGAGGCATGCCAGCAAAGCCATATGAAATGACTGGTATGTTTATGAGTGGAATCCATTTTTTCTGAGGGAAAATTTTGCTCACAATCCAAACTGGTACAGGAAGAAGTGCACCCACCAGGAAAAGCCATACCATATTTCGGTACAGCCCATGCCGCCCAAAGAGGCGCTGTGGACCAACAAGACCCCAAATAACAGATTGGTCAAATGTGACTCTGTACTTTGGACATGTCCAAGGGCTGTCAGGAGATAAAACATCCGTATCACAGATATTATCTATAGATTCCAGCATCCACCATGCAACAGCAAGATTTACTATTCCTGCCAGTACTGTAGCCACAAGCTGTAGACAAAAATTACAAATTTGAGAATAGGGATAGCAAAAAAATTGAATAAAGACGGCCAAAATTGACATAAAATGCAAAAAAGTAGGTTCAACTACAGGTTGAAGGTTGCCTAAGAATTAAAGAAAGTGATTTAATTAGGGCAACACCAACCATACCTGAGCAGTGTACATACAACGTGGAGGAATTTTCATATAGTAGCCAAGCTTCAGGTCTTGAAGAAAAGAGAGTGCATGTACGCTACTGATCCTGCCATAGATCTTGAAAAGTAGATTTGCTATAGGCTTCCCAGGTAAAATGTAACCAAACATGAACTGTGCTATAATGTCATAACCTGGTTGCTGTTTTTATGTATAACATCAGACAAATATTTTCAGTCACTTTACAAGGTAATTGAAAAAAATTATAAAATATCTATTGAACTTCGGAAAGGAAATAATAAAAAACATATATGACTGTACAAGAGTGGACTCAAACAAAAATTTGGGATTTTGATTAGCTTCTACTGGGGCAAAGAAAAACATTAAAAAGCAAATGTGCTCAAATGAATAGGAAAATATGCTGCCGGAATTTCTCTGCAGTGAATAAGTTGTGCTCCCTGCCTCAGTACAAAGTCGAGAAAGAAAAATCCAAATGATGATACAACATGATGTGAGGATACAAAATCCCATGTGACTTGAGGTCAAACATTACAGCCTTTGAAGACATTATCAAACTAAACCTTTTTTGGGGACTTGCATTGATAAAACAATATCTTTGAGCAACGTTTATCAACAATCATTATTTAAGAAGAAATGAAAGAGATCAAACCTGGTTGGTAGTTGCTTGAATAACTCCAATTGGGAGAGTTAAGAACCATGCAAGTCCACATGCTAGTATCATGCCCCACCATGGAAGTTGAACTTCATCTTTCCATACAAATGACAGTAAAAGACAGAATGCCATGCTGCCGACTAACAAGATAAGGAACCACCACTCTGGGACATCCTTATAGCTCCTCATCAAGCGCCCATGTATATCCAATTTGCCAGAATTCATAGCAGCCATGCTCCTTTTATACATGTCACTGTAGACATAAAATTCACACTTTATCATTGTTCAAATTACTGGCACCAAACTTCTATTAATTTTTCAAAGTAATAAAGAAAAGACACATGCAAATGAGACTCACCGTCCATTAAAAAGGAGCACATGTGTAATAGTTGCTGCAATCCTTGCAAAGCCAGATCCAATTGACAATGCAAAAAGGGGGCTGAGATATAGCTTTCCATACTCATTGTAGGCCTTCACATCCAACTCGTTATGCGGTGTCAAGATTTTTGTAGTATCATATTTTTTACCGGTAGCTTTAAACAACTGGTTAGAGAATATGGGAAATGTTCTCGATTCAAAAACATTGTATTTCCAGTAACATATAGGAATAATTATGTAAATAAACATTACAAACCCAACAGCAACATTTAAGATTGAAAACCATGGTGTCACAAGTGGACTTCCATGGTATGCTGAAATTCCAGCCCAATCAAAGGACAAGGCTCCAACACCCAAACCCTTGTACCCTGAACCAATTTGATTGGCGGTAATACTATGTGGCCAAATCCAACAAACCCAAGAGAAAAATGTTAAAATAGTGAACATGTATCCAGGCAATAAATAGTATGCAAAGCTCGCCAATGCAAATATTATGAAAAATTGCATACGTGACAGTCTCTTCCCAGAATAGTCCTTTTCATGAAGAGCCCTGAATCACATTCAAACAGCTATTCAGATCGGAATAAATGACAAAGGATTATACCCTTGTAGAATTTCCTATAGTAAAGAAACATCTTTGAAGGTATACAAGGGAAACATATAATCATAAAATTCTAAAAAAATCTATTTTCTCCTGCCCAATATATTGCCTAAGTATATGGATCAATAGTTCTTTATAATATAAAATGGTTTGGATTTGACTGCGCACTTGGACTATCCTACCTACCAATCAATAAGGAGTCATATAAAAAAAAACCAAGACACTGAGATTTTATGTTTTTGCAGTCCATGAAATATTATAACAGGCTTTTGGATCAACTGCGTAAAATTTTTTTATCTGACATTTGGAATCATGATGGATCACAGAAGATGATCCAAAACATTGATTAAAAAATCGTACACAGTTTATCCAAAAGCATACCATAATACCCTGACACTGCCAGGTGTAGGTACAAAACTTTATCCCAACTAGAATGAGGATTAACATTTTATGCCAACACATCAAAGACAGCATATAGGCACATTACATTTGTTAGTAGATTCTTTAAGTTGTGTAAAATCTAACAGAAAAAATCCTTCTTTTTCAAAGGGAGTAGGGGAGTAAAGGGCATCAGAATCAGTTTTTACCTAAAGAGAGAGACCTGTGCCAAGTTGGAAGGCCACCACATTTCTGGAGGTTCAACTAGATATTTCCTGAACAAACCAGCCCACCCATATCCTAAGATCTGGAAATCACCACAAATAAAATAAATGCGTTTGTCAGTGGGAACTCAATTATATGCATCTAAGGCAATATATTATCACCCTTGTTTTTATGTACTGATAATAATAAAGCCAAGATAAATAAAAAGATGCTAAAGATTCGATTTCTCAAATTCATTGACACCAAGAAACCAAGTAAAATGAGTGGAAACATTGTTCCAATCAAATGAGAATGCCTGTGTTCATTGTTAATAATGCATCCCCTACCCATTTGACCAGGATGAAGACTCGGACAGTTCAGTGTCAGTGATGATATAGCTAATTGACCATATTACTTCACATTATTGAACCAGTAAGCACATGGTACCCTCCACGTAAAATGAGTGGAGACATTGTTCCAATCAAATGAGAATGGCTATGTTCATTGTTAATAATGCATCCCCTGCCCATTTGCCCAGGATGAAGACTCAAACAGTTCATTGTCAGTGATGATATAGCAAATTGACCATATTTCTTCACATTATTGAGCCAGTTAGTACATGGTACCCCTCCAGCACGCACACAAACCAGATGCATGAGAACTGAACCCATGAATTTTTTCCATGAATGAATTGTATGAATAGGTAACCAGCTTTGTCAGGCACTTTGCATACCATATTCAAACACCAAGAATCCATTTCATATGAAAATTTCATATTCATGCAAGCCTGTTTGATCCAATATTCTGCACACAGCATTCGTGCGTCGAAATATGAAATAGGATATTTGAGATCTTACCTGAGTCGAGAGTACGATGATGAGAGCTGCAATGAAGCTGATATTTTGCTTGTAATAAGCTTTCATGACATTAATTGCCCCAATTGAATATGCATCTCCACCCCCAGATGAAACTGCGTTGTTGGCAAAGATCGTTATCAGCACATGTTCTTTCATATTGAAGGGGCCTGGATTCAAACTATACTCCCACCCAAAAAACTGCATTTTCCTGGTAGGAAGTGTTGCTGCCATGAATTTTCCAACTGGCAAGGCCAAAATCTGGGCTAAAATGGCAGATATGACCAAGGGCTGTGTTCTGTAGGTGAAGAACGTGTTCAGAAACATGAGCACTACACATGACACAAAACCCAGTAGCCATACTCGGAATGTGAATACAGGCAAATTTGGGTCGTCAGTAACAGGCACCACCAGAGCCACTTCTTCAATTGGAGATTGATCCTCCACCTCTTTCTCCTCTGGACTAGGATCCATCACTTGTCTGACCATTGCGCCTTCCTAAACTATACCCTGCTTCAAATTAAAATACAGAATCTCAACAAACCAAAAAGCTGAATCGGATCATCAAATGGATGAAGCTAAATAATATTCCACAATCTGGTTTACTTAATATTATCCAGCAAAAAATATACATACGATAAAGAATTATTATATGTGAACCCTGAGCCTCACTAGCTCAAAATTAGCTATTTGAAAACCAAATAAAAAAATCAGAGTTTCACTCAAATATATCACAAAAAAAGTGGTAAATCACTATTGATGAAATGAATTGAACCAATAGAGCAGACCTGATGAGCCCAAGAATTTCATAAAACAGAGGAGAAGAGCATCAACCAAACAAATGAAAAACAAAAAGAAAATCTGGACCCAATTCAGGAAATGGTTCAAAACAATAACCTGTGTAAAATCTCAGTAAAATAAATGATATTCAAATTCAACTCAACTATGAGAGCAGAATAATGGCCATAATTGTAACCCAGGTTGAAGCCCTGCTATAAGTATTAACATCTACTCTACTAATGCCCACCAAAAAGGCTTAGAGCTCAGGACAAATTTGTACACAAGACGCAAACCATAAGCTTCTTCAAAACTAAACTACAATCCAAGTGGTAATCTAATCAATAATGTCCTAGAATCAAACCCTATTTAGCATTACAAGTTTGCAAATAAAATCTAACCAAAAAGGGACTAGGCCAAGTAAAGTCTGCATAAATTATACTGAATGTGGTGTTGGAAGGTCAATCCACACTCCATTAAAATATAAAACCTGTTAGGAACCGGTAGCTCAATAGTAAAGCACCCCAGAATACTAATGCGAGATCCTAAGTTCTGAGCCTTAGCTGGTCCATGATTTTCATATTTCTAAAACAAAAGGATAATCTAACTTCAATGGTGCAGATATCACAGACAAAAATTAGCAATTATCTAACAATGGACTAGGCCAATTAAGGTCAGTAAACTATACTACATACAATATGAGAAGGACAATCCACACTCCAGAAAAAATGCACCCTATCAAGAGCTGGTAGTTTGGTAGAGCACCCCCAGCATGCAGATGGGAGGTCTTAGGTTCTAAATCGTAGCTTGTCCATGCTTCTCTCCACTGTATAAGATAGAAGCTGTTTATAAAACGCTGGACCAGCTTCAATAGTCTAGATTATCAGTAATAATGGACTACGCCAGGTAAAAGACTGGGTATATTTTTAAATATATAAATAAGCTATAAGCTGCTTCTAAACCAGACAACAACCTAAGGCTGAGATAGCCTCCAACAGGTACATTTTAAGATAAGAATACTAAAGTGAGACGGATATACTACTTTGTCTGTATCTGTGTGTTGATTAAAAACTTGAAAATGATTTCAACCACAAGGGATAACTCTGAAACCACTGACCAACACTTCCTTAACAAAGAAAGTCAAAAATGAATGTTGTACTAACAAAAAGTTGCTATTGCTAACAAAAATGCTGATACGTTTGGGTTTATTTTCAACAAAACAGAAGACGGGGAACGAATCAAACAAGAAAGTTACCTGGAGGCAATGAGATGCAGCCAAAACAGGTACTGGATTCTGAGAAAAAGGGTATGTGTATGTGTGTGGGTGCGTCGCATTTATATGGATTTTGTTCCATGAGTGTGGTGATTGGAAAGTGCAGAAAATTTTTCAATCGTGGAAGGGCGTGTGGAGAAGTGTGGCGGACAGAAGTCTAACGTGCTATGCTCTGGCCGCCAAATGCGTATATGGATTCCGCTGTGTGTGTGCCATATTCGTCCCAAGTTTCCATAATATAGGGAAGAATTCGGCATAAATAGTTGAAAAGTGTTTTCAATTGGGTTAATTTTTAGTTCTCCGCCATATTTTAGGGACAAATGCCTATTCTGTGGGCAAATATTTTTGCCACGAAAAATAAATTGTGTACGTCGCTGTATCCAGCGGGACTCCGATTTGATTGACGGTTTTGAGTTAAGAGATGCTTCAGTCGTGTATGCTATTTATATGTTAAAAATTTTTATTAATATTTTTTAAAATTAGAATTGTTAAATTTGAATCGACAACCATTTCAAGACAGGTAATACCCATTCATCGTAGGGCAGAGGTTAAGATCTGAAATCCCGGTGTTATTTATGTTTCTTTCACACGTGTATCTAGTAATCGTTCGTTCAACATTTAAAACAAGCGCTTCCTACTAGCACTAGTTAACAAAATGGAATTTAAAAATTATAATTTCAAACAAAAACCAAAAAATTATATTTATATATATATTATAAAATTATAAAATAGGGTTAAAATTAAAATATAATATTAAAGTATTTATTGGTCGAATATTAATAGTCTTCAAGAGTTGACACTTCATTAATACTTCTACTTATAATAATATGAGTTAGAACAATTAATTAATTTATTAATTAATGTGTGCACTTGTAATAATTTAATCAATGTCACTGATGAAATGTGAGTGAGTTGGTAAAGTGTCCTAATTATTTCAAGGGCTACCTACGTTCAAATCTTATCCTCTTCCCCCAATTATTTCCCATGGTAAATTTCAATGAACTTATTTTTTTTTTCTTTGGAGTCAACCTAAATAGTGATAGATTTGTCCATCTTATTTCCTTCTCCCTTTTCCTTTGTATTTATAGTAAGAAAAATATGTGTATTTGGTTGACATTCTAGTTCATAGATTTTAATAGTACCGTGTAGCATTTAAGATCATAGCTATTGTAACAATAACTTATAGATCATAGCTTGTATGGTTGGCATATACATTACTTGTTATATACTGATGTGGATTTAAGATGCACTGAAGTGCAATTAATGTTAATCCAAATGGAGGTAATTTGTAGGGTACGCTCAAAACTAGATTCTTATTATTTTGTTTTGTTGATTTGGAATTAAAATTATTCATTATGTTATGTTAAATGTGTGATTTTACATGGTAAAACAATATTTGTGTAAGGTTTTATTTTATTTTTCCTAATTGATGGTAGTAATTGAGAAGGACAATACCTTTATGATGTGACTACAACTGGGAATGAAAATATATTGATTGTGTTTATGAATTAGATAGTAATAGCCTTCATGAATCAAACTCAAAGAGTTATTAGGTATTCAGAGAGTTCAATGTTATCTTCTATTTTTTAATGTTTCAGTGATTTAATTATAATACTTGAAATATTTGATTGTTTGGATGGAAGGACATACCTTGATAATAATCCGAACTTATTTTGGATAGTGAGAAATGTGTGTCCACATAATGTGGCACAAAATGTCTCATGAATAATGGAAAAAACTCATTTATTTCATACAAAATATTACTTTCAAAATAATTACTTTACTAAATTGTAAACACTCAAATTTGGCACAAATCTCTTATTCGCGTGTTTTATTCCTAAATTAACTTATTTGGAGAACTTGTACATTTTCCCTTGTTTCTAAGATGGCCTAAACCCCACGTAAGTTTATATTTGGTCCATCTATCTTTAAAATACTTCAACACTTCTCCAAAAGCTATATGTTAGTAAATTTAAACTACATCTTATGGGCCCACCTTGGACAAACCCATACCTGTACAGGTTTGTCTCTTTTACCTTTGTAGGTATGTCTCTCTATTACCATTGGTAATGAGCTTTAACATTTCCAAATTGTATTTTATAAAGTCGGCCAATGCGCATTAGTTATCATAGATCATCTAATAAATAAGAGATCTTGCCAAGCCATTTAAAATAAGAAATTAGAAAAGAGAGGAGAAGAACATTTGTCACTTAATTATACCAAAGGTCTATTCTAGAGCCAAGCTTCTCTATTCAAGTGGTGTTGCGTTGAATTAAATATTACACACGCACGACACTTATCTATCTTGATCTCTCTATGAATTCCCTTGTGCCAAATGAGGGTATTAGACTATAGCAGTTGCATTGATCACTTATAAAGAAGAGGAGGTTGAAAATCTTACTTGAGTTATTCCATTCACATAACATAAAACTACGTGGAGATTTGATTCTAAGTGTGCAAGATACGTATTTTGTAATGTTGCTTTGATAGTTACCTAACTCAATCACATTTGTTTTATTTTGGACTGTGCAAGTTAGGTCAAAGTGAAGATTCAACCATACAATATATTCTACCCTACACATTTGTGAAGCAAAGGTACAATCATAATTAGGAAGATATAATGCATAGGCACCCAAAAAATAGCCTATGAAATGCTACAAGACACACCCAGTGACACTAAGATTTCCCTGACAGAACATGAACAAAGTGATTGAGTTTGTCGCAGTTGAGCTTGCATAGAATAGGCCCATAAAATTAAGGTTCATCTTAGAGTAGTACACATTCCTAGAAGCTATGAGTAGGTCAAGTACAATCAGAACAGTCATAGTGCAAACTCATATTTACAAAACAAACATAGTGTGATCATTTCTTAACCTTTTTGTCAATTTATTTCAATGTTTTGGCTTTCATTTGTGACACTTGGGCTTGTTTCCATTCTTATCCTCTTGGATAGATATAAATTATGTATTTCATTTTTATCTGCTTAGATATATTTTGATTGTAACTTGTTTATACATATTTTAATTAAAAACTAGAATTGAGGTAATCATAAATGGTGAAAACAACTCTTTCCAACTATAGATGATATTTATGGATTATATAGCACCTCAATCTTGCACACTTGGCAAATTTAGACCTTGGTTGTTTCTCTCAGTTCTAGACCTTTCTCACTCTCGCAAATCTTGCATCTACTCTATCTTATGGCCCATTGACCTATCTCTTAGTCTGACCACTCTTATGTTGATGACTTAGGCCTTATATCTTGTTCAAAATGTTTTAAATATACTTATCTTCTACCTTTGCAAGTTCTAAGCTTGTACCTAATTTCTTGTTTCTTGTACATTAAACATTTGGGGCAGAAACTAGCCTCAACGTTAGTGTCCTAACCCAAAGTAAGTATCCAATACCCTAAAATTCATATATTTTGCAAATGAAATGTATCCTAATAGTCAGCGTAGGTGATTTAATGCAAGTTACTTCTCCAAAGGGATTAATATAAATACAATATCAACCCTTATTCATTCCTTACCTAGAAAAGACCAAAAAGAGACCAAGGCAACTTATCAAAAGCATGTTATCAATCATTCAATAGAATAAAACTTCTCTATTTTCTCCTATTTCCATATCAATCATAGGGGCAACACATCTACAAGTCTGAAGTATTGAAGGATCAGTCTAAGAGCTATCTTTTTTTTAAGTTATAAATTAGGTCACTGTTGTGCTTACTTATCAAATATTACATGATTCACACACAAACTATCATGTAGAATAGAACTACATCAGTCTAAGGGCCCCTTCATAGTATTGGTTATGTAAGTAGTGCTCATTGATAGAGAGGTATTTGGAGGTAGCTCAACACTATGTGCCCACTAACTCATTTTTTCCAAGGTCATCATGAATATAAAGAACTAGGGTTTTGACATTTCATGAGGAGCAACAGTCCATAACCTAGATTTGAATGCACTATAGTAAAGGCAAAGATAACCCCAGAAGCATCCAAGTGGTCACATCCTTTTCCATTAGATATTATGTATAGGATACTTGTGTCAAACCCAAAAAGTAGCATCGACGTAACCATCGCAAGCTGATGCAAGTATCCAAAACTCTAGAGGCACTTAATCTAAAATTAGGTGATTATTCCAGAATCATCTTCCAGTCTACTTTCTGCTTATTCCAGATATGACACTATGTTAGCATCAAAAATAGATAATCACATTGTTTCTTTGTCATTTCCATACATATCTTAGTTGTACTTTTTATATTTAGCCTATTCTTAGTTTTATAAATTTAGCATATGTTATATCTGAGTTTAGTACCCAATTGACCTACTATATATATATATATATATATATATATATATATATATATATGACTATCACCCTTATACATTATCATTTCTATATACCCCTTTAAAGATAATATAAGGCTAACATCAAGTACTTAGACCAAACCAATTTTAGGGTTAAACATTTGGTGAACTCGATCGTTGAACTTTAAACCATAAGTCAATTAGGGTTTTCTGATTTTTTCATGTTTTCTTGATTGTTATAATTTTTTACAAATTCTAAATTTTTCATTTGTAAAACAATGGAAAATGTTAATGAAAAAAAAATTTCAAATGGAAGATAAATAGGCATTGATTACTCATCTCAATAATAACAAGGGTTTAATATATGCATTTTTGTATGTTACAAGAGATGAAATAAGTAAACAAGATAAAACTAAGGCTACTTCACTTAGTGATGGTGAGTCTTTAGAAGGTACTAAAACTAATTACATACTAATCAATCAACTGACATATAGTGGAGGAATGGGTTATGTGTTTAAACCTTTATTTCCTGAAAACCAAAACACTATTTCTACATTTATCATGGAATTACTAGTTATTTTAACATAGATACTAGATTCAATGTCTATTACTACTCAAACCATGTTTACATCCCCTTTGGTGACTACTCAACTTGCTAATATAAATCCCAATGGGTCCATTATTCAAACACTCGTTCAAGTTATAAATACCTTAGAGGACAAGGTTACAAATATTGAACAAGACACTTTAAACTCTCCTCATGCTATTGATTCACAAGATGTGTTGCATAACCCTCTTGCACTTGGGATATATTAGCATCCTTTTCCAATTGGTTTTGTTGTACCTAAGTTTCCATTTTATGATAGCAAGGGTGATCTTGAGTAACATCTTTGATCTTTTTATGTGGTATGCCTTGATTATGCTTCTAATGATAAACTTTTGACCAAATTATTTCTAAAAAGCCTCAAGGACTATGATTTGAGGCAGTTCTATGATTTACCTATCCAATCTATGAAAGCATTCAATCCTCTTGAAGATAATTTTTTCACACACTTTTCCATCAATATATCCAAAAAAAAATTCTATGCTCAAATTTCCAAAATCAAACAAGAAACAAATGAACCTATAAATGAATATGTCTTGAGATATAAGACAATGCTAGTTAAAATGACCAATCTTATGGTAGATGAGGAGTTAAAAAACATACTCAAGCAAAGTTTGATTGCTCCTTTACATGATTCCCTTATTTATAAGAATTTCAAATCTTTCGATGACTTATGCCATGTTGTATGGCACTATGAAATAAAGCTTAAGCTCAAGTATGTAGCAAACACAATAGTTACATCTACATATAATACCAAGTTCACAATCAAACCAAGTTATAAGGTAAAGCCTCCTAAGCCTAATCAGTTGGCCTTATTTAATACACCAAGGAGATAGTTCTCTTATTTACCTGAGTCCCCAACTTCATTACTCTCGTAGTTAATAGAGTGTCAACTTGTATCTCTCCCTCATCCTATAGAGGTTGATATAAATATACCTCTACCCAAAGGATATGAGGTGAATGCTTATTGTGATTATCATTAAGGACTAGGGCATTCTAAAAACAAATAATTTACCTTGAAGCAAAAGATCCAACATCTGTTTGATGACCAAAAGCTTGCATTTGATGATCCTCCAAAGGAACCAATTTTATAACTTGGTGATCACCAAAAACAAAAAATATTTAACAATCCCTTGCAAGACCATTATAATAAGGAACCAAAAGTCAAATGGCATATAGTGCACATCCTCCTCCATCATATTATGGGCACCCATTAGATGATATAATTGGTACTTACATGTGACATATACCTCATATGGTTTAGAGACCTTCTATTTCTTTTGATGATAGTGAGATTAAAGATGATGACTCTAATGTTCCTTCTTTATTCATTTGAGCATACCTTGATAAACACCATATGCATAATGTTATGATTGATAATAGTGAAAGTGAGAACATTTGCATCATGACATTACTTATGCACTTGGGTTATACTCATCATGATTTACATCTTTCTAATATATCATTTAGAGCATTCAATGGGACTTCTCAGAAGGTATTGGTGAGATTGACCTACCTTTATAGGTTAGTCTTGCATATGTGGTTAGAACCTTTTTAGTTATACTTTCCACGTGCATCTTTACTATGTTATTGGGAATACCTTGGATCCATACACTTCAAGAAGTTCCTTATATAGTACATGGGCATGTTAAATACATTCATTCCAATCAGATAGTTACAGTTTCCAAAATTCCATATGAACATCCTCTTCAATAAAAAAAACTTATAAATAGATATTTAATTACCAAGACTATTAAATCTAATTCACCATAAAATGGTAAGTAACATACAATACCCTTTACTAGGTAGCCAATACTTGAGAGACCATTACATCAGAGACATGCAATGGATTTCATAAAATCCCCATTTACTACACACCATCTTTAGATACCCAAAACACCTACACATGTTCCTATTATGGTTATTCTAAATAAATCATAGAGCACTCAATAATGGGTTTCACGAACCCCTACTCCTATTACTCCTACTATTTCATGACCACATATTCCTATTTTACATATGCAGAGCATCAATGATATATAATGACAAATATTGAGCCTATATGTGCTCCTTGGCAGTGTCACAAGATTATTACACTAGGTTCATAGTGGGTAAATATTTATGATCATCCATTAGATGGCATCATAGGATGATATTTCCTTTTCAAACATTCCAAAATACCAAAAAAATATTTAAAAATATTTTTGGCACTTACATGTTATATTGGCTCCTTGGAATCTATGTTAACTCCATGTTGATGGATGCCATATTCAATTATTTATATATACACACATGTGTGTCACACTTCTATTTGAGTTTGACACATGCATACACAAATACATGATCTATTCCTATTCAATATGTTGTTCCTTACCTCTACTCATGCCATGTAGACATTGGGGGCATTCACTTATTTGATCTTGATATACATAGGTTATATGGTTAGATGATCACATTTCATTATCATGTTTAAGCTTACATATGTTCTTACACATGCCTTTATCCATGATTATATCTTATATAGGGTACTGAATAATCTATATAATTGACATTTTTTCCTAACTAATTTGGTCCATGGGCTACTATGACATGCTTTTGTTGGTTGCTTATGCTTTCCTTTATGCACTTTCTTGAGTGTCTTGATTTGTTATTGTATTCTTTGTTCGATCATTTGAATATGCTCATTTACTTACGACCCCCATGCCTATGTGTGCTTTCTTTGACATTTGAATATGTCATTAATTTTTGTATGGACATTTGAATATCTTACAAAAAAATTATTATAGTTTAATGCTTGAAGTTGAGGCTCTCAACACACTGTAGATGCTCCTTAAAATATGTAGTAAAAAGACCTCCAGAAGTTCCTTTTGATTCAATGTATGAACAACAAAGTTTTTCAAAATGGAAATCAAGATGATAGATATGGTATGAGAATCTATTTCGTATTGTTTTTCTAAAAGAATGGGATGATGTTATTTAAAGAGAGACTTGAGAAAGATTTGTTTGGGATAGCTTCCAAGTCCCCTACAACTCCATCAGAGAATAATAATTTTTTAATAGAGTTATTTGAATTGGGGAAGCTAAAGTGGCATGTGTCTTAGAAGTAACATTTTTTAGTCTCTTCTAAACATGATTCTAAGCTATTTTTCATTCCAACCCTTGTTATTTTTAGTCAAAGGCTGCTATTCATTTCTACCTCCTTCAAATATGTGCTTACCTCCACAATATCTTAGGTATAATCAACTTAAGGCTAATGGAAAAATATTAGCCTATACTTCAACCTCTTTTAATTTTTTGCATGCAACCACATTATCTAAGGCATCATTAGTGAAAATTAAAGTATGATCTCACTGATCAAGAACAATAGCGGGGCTTCATCAAGAATGTCATTAATCTACCCTTATTCTAATAAGGGATCTTTTGGTTAGGTAATTTATACATGCAAAGTAGAATTTGGGTTAGGATGGTGTTCCAAACTATATTAAATATCTTCATCTACATTCTCAATCTGAAGAATAGAGAAGGGATTAGTATTTTTTGTAGGAGCAATTTACTACATAGGGTTTTTTTTATTTCTTAATTATTTTAATTTTTGGATCTTAAAAGCCTCCATCAAGTTATGATTATGATGTAAAATTATTACAACTTTATCACATAAAATCACATCTTTATTAGCCTACAATTAGAAAATAAAGAGAAAAAACCCTATCATAGATAAGAAGTTCATACAAGCTTGTGAGCCCAAAAATCATCAATCTAATTTTGTAACAAAACAAGGTTAGGATAAAGGCCAACAAAATTTCCTATCAAGGTTATTTTAATAGAATGTACCACATTTTCAGGAGGTATTTCCATGGGTAACATAGAAACCATCTTGGATATGATATGAGACTACTTTGAGAAGGGTTGTGGGAGGAAGGAATCCAAGAGATGAATGGATTTAAAAGTAAGAAAGGAGTGGAGGCAGAAAATGTTTAAGGATAAAAGGCATTTAGATTTGTGAAGAGGGAGAATGCCATGATAGTTAGGATAGGGAACCTTAGTAAGGACACAAATAATAAAATTTACCCACAATAAGCACTGGTAAAAATGACCATTCCATATTTCATGTTTTAATTGATAATATAAAGCTTTAGTACACCATGTTATAGGTCCATGTAGGCATGATAAATTAATATCCACCACATTCAATTGTGAGCACTAAAAAACCTCCTTTGTAGTTCCCTAGTTAATTCCTTTATTTGTCCAAGTTCTTGGCCAAAAGCCAAATGCCTATGCATAATTTTGATAAATTGTAATAATCCCATCTTTCATCCTCTTGCTTCTTGATTGAATTGTAATTTTAAGGTTCATTTCCTTTCATTTAAAAGGTAAATTTTCAACTTATTTTCATCATTTTTTTTAATTTTTTTGATTAATGGTAACTATGGGTTTGAAAGATCCAAAAACGCAGAAACAAATAGATAAAAAGATAAAACATGACCACCAAAAAGTGATACCAACACAAAAGAGACAAATCCAATCCAAACACACCTTAGTATACATATAACAAAAGTTAGTGAAACATTAACAAGTCAACAAAAGTCTAGAACTGGTGAAGAAAACTAGAACCCAATGAGGTCACATAAATCCTCCACTTCTTCCCAATTAGCTTTAAAATATTTAAGATGGGCTTCAAGATAACCTCTTCATATTTTACACCCTCCTCCTATTTAAGTTTCTTCCACCTTATCCTTGGTATGGAAAAAACCTTTAATTCCTACACATCCTTCTTCAAATTGTCCTGAATAGTTTTTAGCTCTATGTACAATTATTGATAGTAGCCCTACATATGGAAATAACCTGCTCCACTCTCACCTTCACATACCACACCTCCCCCTCCATATTTTCTAATTTATTATTTCCTTTCTCCACATCATCTTCTATACCTTAACCATTGGTGTGTCTAGGGATATGTGTGGTCGACTTGTGTCTTACATACCTCTTTTATATACTTGTTACATTTCTCTATATTCTTAGATAGGTTTGCCTATGGAATAACCTTGGCTAAGTAGACTATAAATAGGAGGTAGTGGTTAGTATTTATTCATTATGTTAAGTATTATGCTATTAGTGCATTGTTGTGAAGGTTTCCCCCTCTAAGTGGCTTTGCTAATATCCAATATTCTACTCTGTTGTCAATTATTGTTGTGTGATCTCTCATATTTATTTATTATATGTGTTATGAAATTATTATATGTGAAGATCTAAGTAATTTCATTACAAATGGTATCAGATCTTCGATTTGGGCAAGTTTTCTATGGCAATTTTTTTTGGATCTGGCGAGGTGTGGCTTCTGGGAGGGAAAAAACATAACTTGTAATCTGGGAAGAATTAATTTTTTTTGTCAGCGTAGTATTGCTCAAAACACTTTTTTTTAAAAATATTTTAAAAAAAAGTCTAGAATTTTTTTCCCTTTGCATAATTACAGTCATTGGATTCATCTTGGTGAGATGATCGTAATGGTATATTTTATCGATACACTTTTTTGGTGCCAAATTTTTTACCTTATTGTGCAAAGGTAGTCATTGGATTCATCTTGGCAAGGTGATCACAACATTACAATCTCTTGGTACATTTTTTTTGGGGTAAAAACCCTCCTAGGGTTTGTATATGGTAGGTCTTAGTACTCGAGGAAGAAAAGGGGGGAAATAAAATCCTAATATTCTTTTTGTCGATGACATGGAATCTAGAACTTCAAATTTAATGATTTCTTAGCTTTAGGTGGACATAAAGAACTTGGTGAGGCATGATGAATTTGTTGTAGTCTAAGATGATGTTTTAGGGATACACAGAGAGATTAATGGGGTTCATAATGAATTACATCATATCACTATGCAATTGGCTACCCTTGCATCTCAGTTTCAGCCCAACAACCCTCCACTTCAACATTCAAATCCTCCTCTCAAAACCAATAACTCCCATGCTGGTATGAAACTAATGTTTCCAAAAGTGGACATGTGTAAGTTTGATGGTAAGGATCCTCTCACTTGGACTACCCAAATTTAGAATTTATTTGAGCTGCATCAAACCCCTAGTTCTTAGAAGGTGATAGTGGTGTCTCTATATCTGGAACTTGAGTAATTCATTTGGTATCACTAGTTATGTGATTAAAAGAAAAAAATGGTGCTCCTATTACATGGTCTATTTCAACTAAGGAGTTGTTGGCTCATTATCAAAATAATGTCTCTGAGAACTATTTCAACCAATTAGCCAAATTGTGGCAAACAAGAACTGTGAAGGATTATATTCATTAGTTTTAGAATCTCTCTTTATGGGTGAAAGATATCATTGAGGAAAATTTGAATAATTTGTTTTTGGGTGGCCTCAAAGATAGCATCCAATTCAAGGTTTGAATGTTTAACCCAACATCTGTATCAGAAGCTATCCCTAGGGCACGTATGATAGAAGAAAAGGAGACGGTCAAAAGGAAAACATTTAGTATTGGTCATGATCACAACTTTATAGCACCATCATTTCCACAACCTACCAAATTAACATAATGAAAAATTGAGGAGAAGTGAGCCAAAGGGTTGTGTTATGGTTGCAACAACAAATGGAGCAAAGACCATCATTGTGAAAAAAAAAGTTTTTTTACATTGAAAGTGCCAATGATGATGCAGAATAACTACATAGTGAGGATGTAGAAGGTCTTGAGGAGGAATATGAAGACTCTCAACTTACTATTTCTTATCATTCCCTTTTAGGTATTAGTATTCCCTAAACTCTTAAGGTGATGGGTTTCCTTAAGAAATAGAAGGTCACTGTCTTGATTGATTTTGGGATCACACACAACTTCATCAATAGTAAGTTGGCTTCTCGTTTAAACTATTTCATTTATCCAGCTCCAAAATTTTAGGTTATGATTATAGATGGTGGCACTATCAGCTATTCAGGAAAATGTCATAGTATTAAGCTAGCCATGGGAGACTACTTGTTGGATTTTCCTATGTTTATTATTCTCATGGGTGGAACTGATATTATTCTGGGAGTATAGTGGCTCACCACTTTGGGAACTATTGAGATGAATTTATAATAATTATTCATGCATTTTCATTTTGAAGAAAGAAAATTTGAGCTAAGGGGATTAAGGGCTAAATCTCCATAACTTGTTAGCTCTCATCAAATGATAAATATTCTCCATAAGGGTGCTAAAGGATTTATAGCTTGCTTATTTTCCATGGAAGTATAACCAACTCAGCCATCTCCACCTCTTGATCTACAACAAGTGATTGATGCCCATTTTATTATTTTTGGTGACATACCAAAAGGACTTCCACCTAGTTGCACGCATGATCATGCTATCAAACTTATTCTTGGTAGTACACACCCAACATTAGGCCATATAGGTATCCTTATGCCCAAAAAAGTGAAATTGAAAAGATGGTACATGAGATGTTAGATGCAAAAATCATTTTCTCCATATCCAAAGCAAAGATTCTTCACCAGTTATCATGGTGAGAAAGAAAGATGACACCTGGAGGATGTGCCCTGACTAAAGAGAGCTCAATCATTACACTATGAAAGATAAGTTTCCTAATCCCATCATTGATGATTTTATAGATGAATTAAATGTTGCTTTTTATTTTACCAAGTTAGATCTACATTTTGGGTATCATCAAATTTGGATCTATGATGAAAAGATACCCAAAGTAGATTTCAAGACTCATGAGGGCCATTATGAGTTTTTGGTTATGCCTTTTGGTCTAACAAATGCACAATCTACTTTTTAGAGTTTGATGAATACTATTTTTAGGCCATTTTTTAGAAAATTTGTTTTGGTATTCTTTTATGATATCCTCATTTATAGTAAAAATTGGGAAGACCATTTACAACATGTGAAATAGGTAATCTCCATTTTGGAACAACATCAATTGTATGCCAAACCTTCCAAATGTACTTTTGGGGCTTGTGAGGTTGAATATTTGGGTCATCTAGTTTCTTATGAAGGAGTGAAAGTGGATCCTAAAAATATCCAAGCAATGGTGGACTGGCCAATTCCTAAGACACTCAAGAAACTACGGGGATTTTTGGGGATAACTAGTTACTATCATAGGTTTGTCAAAAATTATGGTAGTATTACATCCCCACTCACCTCTTTGTTAAAAAAAGACTCCTTTTAGTGGATTGATTCAGCTACCCAAGCATTTGAACAATTAAAATTGGCTATTTGCACTACTCCAGTATTGGCCACTCCTAATTTTTATTAGACTTTTGTGGTTGAATGTGATGCATCTGGGTATGGTGTGGGTGGTGTACTCATGCAAGAAGGTAGACCACTTACATTTGAAAGCATCAACTAAAGGGTAAAAATCAGCACAAGGCCATATATGAGAAGGAAATGATGGCCATTTTACATGCAGTCAAATAATGGAGACCTTATTTGATGGGTCATCACTTTCAAGTAAAGACTGATCACGATAATCTCAAATATTTTTTAGAACAATGGTTGTCATTTGAAGAACAATAGAAAAGGGTAACTAAAATGTTAGGCTATGATTTTGAAATAGTCTACAAAAAAGGCAAGGACAATGTGGTGGCAGATACACTATCCAGAAAGGATGAATTAGTTGAGGCATTGCTATATGCCATAACCATTTTGCGAGTAGATTAGCTAGACGAAGCATGATTATAATGGGAACATGATAGTGCTACCCATGATTTGCTTCAAAATCTTCACCAAGGTTTAGGTGGATTTGAAAAATTCACATGGAAGGGTAATGCATTATGGTATAAAGACATATTGTACCTATGTAAAAATTCTCTTCTTAAACAAAAAATCCTTTAGGAACTTCATGCAACTCCAATTGGGGGTCATTTAGGATTTTGAAAACCTATCACAGAATCAAGCAAGATTTTTTTTGGGAAGGACTCAAGGGGGATGTCTAGAAATATATGGCTAAATGTATGATCTTTCAACAAAACAAAGGCAAAACCATCAAAACCCTAGGTATTTACCAACCTTTATCCATCCCTAGCCAGTATTGGGAAGAGGTATCTATGGATTTCATTATAGGGTTACCAAGATTTGATGGTGAAAATATTATCATTTTTGTTGTGGATCATCACAATAAGTATGCTCATTTTTGTTCTTTATCATAGCCATTTGTTGTTAGTACAGTAGCTGCTACTTTTCTCAATACAGTTCATAAACTACATGGGACCTCTAAGATCATTGTCAGTGATAGAGATCCCATTTTCAATAGTAATTTTTGTACTGGGTTATTTACATGTTTAGGCACCTAGTTGGCTCATAGTTCATCCTATCATCCTCAATTTGATGGATAAACTAAGGTAGTCAACAAATGTATAGAAGGATATATCCATTGTTTTCTTTTTGATAAACAAGATAATGGGTTCATTGGTTACCACTTGTTGAATGGTGGTATAATAATTCTGTTCATAGTTCTTCCAAAATGTCTTCCTTTGTGGCACTATATGGATACCACCCTCCATCCATCACTTTAACCTTGAAGGTCCATCCTAAGGTTCATGTAGTTTAAGAACATATTCACCATCAACAAGAGGTCCTTGTAAGTTTGCATGAAAATTTAGATATGGCCCAAAATTGCATGAAGCAATAGGTAGATCAACATAGAATGAGAGGCATTTTGACATTGGTGATTGGGTCTTTGTTTACTTGTAGTGATATAAGTAGATGTCGTTGAATCAATAAAAAAGGATAAAAAGTTGTCCCCTAAGTATTATGGGCCTTATCAGATATTTTAGAAAATTGGTATTGTGGCCTACAAGTTAGAGTTTCCTTCATCCACTCGCATACATCCAATATTTCATGTATCATGCTTGAAGAAAGTCATTGGACATATAATTGCCATTCAAATAGAATTACCAGAATTGGATGAAGAAGATAGAGTTGTTCTTGATCTTGAGGTGATTCTTCACATGCACACTAAGCAACTACATTCCAAAGTGATTATAGAGTACCTGATTAAATGGAAGAATCTACCATATGAATATGCCACTTGGGAGGATGTAACATTTGTGAAACAACATCTAGAGTTGCCACAATGTTGAGGATAACATTATTTTGAAGGGAAGGGGATTGCTATGCACTTAACCATTAGTGTGTCTAGGGATATGTGTGGTCGACTTGTGGCTTACATACCTCTTTTATATACTTATTACATTTCTCTATGTTCTTAGATAGATCAACCAATGGAATAACCTTAGCTAAGTAGACTACATATAGGAGGTAGTGGTTAGTCTTTATTCATTATGTTAAGTATTCTACTATTAGAGCATTGTTGTGGAAGTTGACCCTTTGAAGTGGCTTTGCTATAATATCCAGTATTCTACTCTATTGTCAATTATTGTTGTGTGAGCTCTCATATTTTCTTATTCTATGTGATATAAAATCATTATGTGTGAACATCTAAGTAATTTCATTATATCATCCCTAATTTAGCATGTCTTTGAATAAATCCCACTAATCAACTTCCTTAGGGGAATCCTTCTTGTTCACCTTATCAACTTGTTATTTTAGCTCTTTCTTCATTTTCTTGTTTTAATTACAAATCCCTTTCAATATGCCCATTTATATTCTAAGGGAAATATTTAATTTCTTAATTTTGTTATTCTAATAAGCCTTCCACTCCTTATTCTTGGTTCCTGTTGGTGTAGACTTGAATTTTTTAGCCTCCAAACTATTAGCCTCCAAATCCTCCATGCAAAAATTCTTGGAGTGAGGGATCCCTAGGGGATTAGAGAAGTCTCCACATCTATAGGGGTCTTAGTTTGGGACAACTCTTTACCCCTGGAAGTCTTCAAATTTAGGGTTGGGCTAACCATTAGTTTTAAAGATTGGCCCAGTTATGAACAAATCCTAAAAATAGCTTATTCCTCAATGATTGAAACACCAGGGAACTTAACAAAAATGGATTTATGAGCCTTAATTGGGAAATCTCCTTTCTTATCTACCCCCTTGATAGTCAAACTCTTTGGACCCTTTCCCAAGGGTAGACTGACTAAAATGGAGGGTTGAACATTCTAAACTAATAAAAGGATCATATATTTATGAAGTCCTCAATAATGAGACTACCACTCTGAAATTGGAGCACTGAAGGCTCCAAGGAGCATGTAAAGAAAAAATTATTAATAAACAACTTTTTATGCCTAAAAAGGTTAATCAGGGAGAAATGATATAAAAAGAGTTTCTTGAATCTACCATCCAAAGTGATATACTTCATTATAGAAAGACAAACCTCACCCCATGGCTCTAGAAGTGACATTATGAGAATACTATCCCCAAAGCCATGAGTTTTTTCATTATCCTTATGGTAATCGTTAATTTATTCTTTCTTCCACCTGTAGTCTTTGAAGATATTGAGGCCTTTGATGGCCACGGCCATCACCTTGGAAATGTTAGGAAAATATATATTAGTGATTGCATTATTAGGTGAGTAATAATATTAAATAATTTAGTTAAACTTTTAATAATACCACATATGTGATGTGTGTTTTAGTATGGCTTCTCATAGCCTATATATTTATAAATATTCATTAAATAATATATGTTAAGTTATGATTGATTGACTACAATTTTGATTTGCACATTCACCTTTGGTTCTCTTCCACAATCAAAAAATTATCTGATATTAAATAATTTATAAATTTGATATTAGAATAGCTTTGATCTTAATCTATTAAAAATTTTAGAGTGAAAACCACACCTAAATATATTATCATTTGATAGATGTTCATCTCTTATGTCTATGGTTTTTCATTGTGGACCACTGCAACTCCTATTGACATTCATTATTATATATATATATATATATATATATATATATATATATATATATATATATATATATATATATATATATATATATATATATATAACTCTATAAGCTCCTTGATTCAATGGTGACATGCTCTGTTATGGCTCTGAGTTCTCATTGAGCCCAAAATGCCTTCCACTGTGGCATCGAGCTCTACCTTGATAAGATCTAAGCTCCTTAGTGGTGGTGTATCTCATGCCCATTGCATTGAACAACTTTTCATGCTTGTGTTTTTGATATGAAAAGGAATATTTTTTTAGGTATTATGTTTTATTCAGTATAAAGTTCTATGTCACGAGTTTGTTTATAATAGAGTTTTAAATTAGTTTTTATGTTATTTATTATTTTGGTTCTAGTTTTGTTATTATTACTTTATTTTTTATAATTATGTTTAAAAATAATATTTAATTACTTTTTAAAATGTCTTTTGTTGTGTTGTTTAGAAACAAAGTTAATGGGTAATAATAATATGTGTTTTTTGGAAGTATTAGTGTTAAGTCATATTTAGGTTAATTTGTTATTTATTTTTAATTTAGTTTTTAGGTTATAAGTGTTTTGAGTCTTTGTTTTTAATAGAATTATTAATTTTGTAATAAGTGTTTAGTCATAATCTATTAAGTGTCAATTAGTAGTCATTTGTCACTAATGAAAATATTAAATAAGCCCACGTGGTTCATATTTAATCACGCGAGTTTTAAGGGGACAAGGAATGTTAAGAAAATATAGGTTAATTTTTATATTAATAGGTGAGAAATAATATTAAATTAGTTGCTTAGAATTTTAATAATACCACATTTGTGATGTGTGTTTTGTATGGCTTCTCAAACCTTATACATTTTTAACACTTCATTGAATAATACATATTGTGTTGTGACTAATTGACTGTAATTATGCTTTGAAAATTTGAGTTTTGGCTTTCTTCCACAATGGATTTTTTTTTTTGGTATGCAGTAATTTGTATAGGAAATGTTCTCCTTAAAAATATCCATACTAACCCCTCTCATGCAGACCTTCATGTTGTTCCACACTTTAGAAAAATTATCTGAAATCCTTGGATCATATGCCTTGGACTTCACCATGAAACTAGAAAGGTTTCTTTTTAAAATAATGTTTCAAAGGGTCAAATTTTGCTTAACACTATTATAGGAGGATGGTTACACCATTATTCTTATTTATTCTTGTTTTATCTCATCTCTTATTTTATTTCAAAATTAAATAATATAGTGAAAGAGCATATAAAATTTAATATGCATTGCATTCATTCAATAATAAAGTTTAGGACACTTACATTACACATAATTACCTATTGAATTGAATTATACTTGAGTTTCTATTTCTAAAACTTCAAATTATTAGGGGTGTAATAATAATGAAAGGATAACATGAACTCCCATTCATCCCTCTAGATCAGGGTTTCAAGAAATGATATCAGTTTCTTAGAGATATAGATGGAATTATGGAAAATTCAGAGAGTTTTTAAGAGTTTAAGAGTAAAGGAACAAGTCCATAGAATTATATATTCATAATATTAAAGTTTTAAATAATTTATGGTATGGTTCTAGAAGTTACAATAAAGACATTTTATGTTTCTAGTCATCAGTGAAAGGTTCTCTATTTGCCTCAAGTTTTTCGTGCTTTGTTTGCCTTGTTATTTGGACCTGTTTCCCAATGTTTTAATATTATGAATGTCTCCATATTTGAGATGAATCAATATTACTCTAATAACCTAATATTTATAGTTTTTTATTATTATACAATATTCCTTTATGTAATTAAGTTTGATTTTAATATTTTATTAGGGTAAATTTGAGTAGATCTTAATTGCACATGTTTATAGGTAGATATATTACATTTTTGTGTTAAAACACATTCATATATTAAATTTTGGTGAATCCATGATATATTAAAACCCTTAGGTTTAGATATTTCTTTCATTATGGTAGATCTACATTTTCTATGATTTTTTCCATTAGTTTGTAATCTTTATCTTTAACTTTGGTGTGTTATCTTCAAACCCTAGTTTGTTATGCTTACATACCATCCAAACCTTAAGATATATTCCTAAAGTATTATTTTGTTGTGCTATCTTTTTAAGGATATATATTTATTTTTCTATAATGGTGCATTTTTTTTAGGGCTATGCCATATCATGTTAGCTTTCATTAGCCCTAATATCTTTCTTGTTCATTCCTAATGTCATAACTTATTAACCCTAGTTGTTTATTTCATTTTACAACTTGTAAATCTCTATGTATCTTAACATTTACTATGGATAGGAGTATTCCTAATGAGATTAAATTATTACATGTTATTTAATATTATTATCTACATGAAATATTCTTAGATTGTGTGTATTATTGTAGAGATCATGATGTTTTTAGTGTATAAATGTGTATAGATATTAAAAAAATGTTCCATGTATTATCATAGAATAAGAGAATATTTTACAATACATAATAAGATTATATGTGATGATAAAAATAAATTATGTGTTTATATCCGTGTCAATGATAGTCTTTTCTCAGTACCTTTTACACACATATTTTTCACGAATATAGACATTTCACAATGTATGATTACTTATTATTAGGTAGATCATGCTGTGAAAATGAGGGCCATAGAAAATAAGGAAATTGTCCCTTCTAATCCTTCTCAACCTCAATATGGGAATAACTAAACCATCCCTCTCCATATCCATTTAGATCTAGATTTTACGTTGAAAGCCACTAAAATTATGACATTTTAGATCAAATCAAAAATACTCAAGGAAATATATTAATTTTATGATTACCTAAAAGGTTCACTGTGTATAAAGTTATTATTATAAGGGTTTACAAGACAATACATCTCCAAGTAATACTAAAATTGATCATTTCACTTTCATTGTTATATTTTTAATGGATGATAAGAACTTTATTACTTTTGAATATGATGAGTTACCTTATAAATATATTATGGATCAATATTTACCTTTACATATTCAAGTTATTATAAATAATTTAGGGATCAAAAAGAGTATTGGTGGATAATGGTTTTTGGTTAGAATTCTTAGTAAGTCATTTATTATCTAATTTAGAATTAGAAGGAAATCCCTCATAAACTTAGATATAATCATTAATTATTTTGAAAAACAAACAAGAATGGCTCTTGGAGAAATAAATTTTAGATATATTACTTGGGCTTAAGATTATAGCCACCGAATGTCAATTCATACTTAATGAAGTAAGCTATAAAAATTTAGTCGGGAGACCATGGTTTCATGATATTTGAATTTTCCCATCCACATTACATAGATGCTTAAAATTCATATATAAAGGCATTAAATACACATCTTGTGGATGATGTACAATTTAGGTTTTGTAAAATGCTTGAGCTAAATGATATTATTATGCAACATATTAATAAGACTCAACTAAAACTTATGAGACCTCAACATGTTATCATAATAGATATATCGAATATCTTTGAATGGGGTGAGAGTAATAAAGCTTAAAAATATAGTGGTTACAAAGTTTACAATGTAAATGATAAGTTATCTAAATGAAGCATTGCATTGATTGGCCATGTGAAATATATAGATGGTAGAGTGCATTTGACATCAAAAAAAAAATATTACTTATGAAAATTATAAAATATCAATTCAAACATAATTGATTATTAAATAAAAATAGAAAAATGAAAATGGTAAAGGGCCTATGATATATCCTTATTGCAATACAAATAAACCAATAAAATTTCTTAACTTTGTTGAAACCACTTTAGAAAAATATGGGGTTGGGTTAAAGCTTATGCAATCATAAAAAATGTATAACCAAACATATTCTTCCATGTTATCATAAACATAAAAAAGGCATTATATATAGTGAGAATTATATAATTAAATATATACCATTTGAAAATAATAATAAATACCTAGGAGCTCATAATCATGACAATGTTATTATAGATGACTCTCTCTATAACCATTTTTCTAAACCAAAAAATAATCACTTAAAATAAATGGAAAACATTATGCATATATTAGATTAAGCATTTATATCTCAATAAGGAGAATAACATGTTATACAACCCAATATAATTTGTTATGATAGATCATATGAGGTTCATTACCTTAATACATTTTCTAATGATGAATCTAAACAAGAATATTTTAGAACTAATGTGTTTTAATGCACTTAACGTGCTCCCTGTGTCACTAGGGAATAGGGGGAAAGTAAGAAACTCAATTTTAGGTCCTAAAAGACTTGGGGATTGAGTTGTTAATAAAATTACTACTATAAATAACACAAACAATAGAGATATGGTTACCACTTAGAAGTTTGTAAGCAGACCCTATTATAGGGACAACAAATGTTACATAGTGACACTACTTGCTAATCTTTGTGAAATTATTTCAATCTTTGCTAGTTATTTCCCAAAATATTAAAAAACAATGGATATTTACATCATGAAATATGCTAAAGTGAGTCATGGGTAGATCCAAGGCTAGGTAGGGTAAGGCAAAAAAGGGAATTTACTTAAGATGATAAAAAATACCAGTTCTTCTAACTTCTATGACAACAACACATAAAACTAAAATTTAATAACTCTAGCATAATTTTCAAAGCTAAATAAATGTATTTGAAGCTTCAAAGTAAAATAAATGAATATATATAAAAGCATGCATTGCATAAATATTACTTATTCATAGTAAATTACATATCACATTTAGTTGCAAATAAGATGAAAGTAGAACATGTATACTAGTAGAATTGTCAGCCTAGTGTTAAACTAAAGCTAACAGATGCATATAATGAATGTTATTGACAAATTATTTAGTAAGAAAATAAACTATCAGTCATCTAAAAGTGTGAGGAATATACACTACATAATTACACAATCAAGCACTTTAGATAGACTCTCGAATTCTTTGGCTCTTTTGTATTAATTCTTATAAAAACTATTTATTATTTATAATGAGGGGGGATACCCCTATTTATAGGATTTAAAATTGCCTAAATTTTTTTATGTGGGCCCATAAAAGGCACCCAAATACAACCAAGTGGATAAAATGTTATAATGGAATATTCTCAATTCAAATTTACAAAACATAACTGAATATTCCTCATGGTCCTAAAGGAGGCTGTTGGTTGGCTTACTGTTGTTTCCTTTATTTCTTCTCCACTTCTTCCTTTGTCTAGATCTTTGCACATGCCAAATGATCTTGATCAATTTGGGTGAAGTCCAAAATAATGGGCCAAAATAGATCAGGTATCTCCTAGATGAGTTTCTCATGTTTTGCAAGTATTGGCCTCAGTGCTTCTTCAAGTGCCTCTACCTTGTCCAACCTTTGATTGGAAAAAGCCATAATATTCATCACCTTGGTAGCCATTGTAGTGCTAACAATGTCCTACTAGAACTTAGCAACAAACAACTTCATTTGGGCCCTAAATTCCAAGTCATCCATGATGGCGCCATCAGGTTTGGTCACCCTAGTGACCTTGACATCCTTTAGTAACAAGGCAATCTTGAATTCAATTTTCTCCAAGGATGTAGTTGCATCCTTGACCTGATCTAACCATCTCTTTAATATTATTCTCCTATTCATTAGGATGGTCTATGTAGGAATGATATCCTCAAGTGGTAGAACCTTAGGGTTTAGGAAATTATTTCTTCTTACAATTCTAGCCAAGTTTGCCAACTTAGCATCATAAAGTGAAAGATTTTGGTCAGGTTTAATGACCACCTTAGATTGTAGAGTCCCATCTTCCTATCTCCTCTTCATGATTTTATACAATTTGAAGATTGATAACAACATTTTTTATTTGAATTATAGTTCTATCTAGCATATTGGGTAGTGCTTGCTCCTTTAACCTTTTCAATTCTTGTTACATCCCATTCATCAAGGTGATTATGGATTCTACATAAGCTTGAACTAAGGACATAGGGTCCTCTACATATTCTTCCACCTCTTTAGGGTTGGTCTTCCTCTTCCTTGTCAAAGTGAAGAGAAACTCTTTAGTCTCATGGACCACAACTGATATTGACTATGATTTCTCAACCTATCTTCTAACTGTTAGCCAATTTTGGCCCACATATGAAGCTCTTGCATGGTTCATGTGGAATGAGTAGACCAAAGGCTTATAAATGAGTCTAACAATGAAAATGGAGGGATCTAAGTAGGTTTTCATATGTTCTAGACATTTAAGAGTATGGACTAGGTTGCAAGAGCCTTAGAGAATCCATTAGAACCTTGAAAGATTGATCAAAGAATGAATTATGCAAGTTTAAAGACTAGGAAATCACCAAGATGTCTTCCAAACATGAATGGACTAGTGTACTTGCACATTTTATAAATATGCTCAGAAAGCCCTTATGAACCAATAAATCACATGTAATTTTAGTTTTACATGCTAAGATCATTCTCTAAAATTTTCATGCCCATGTGAGCTTCTAAGGTTGGACCTGCAACATAAGATGTTCATGTTAACATCAAGTTTAAACTCAAGCAAAACAAATCCTTTTGATCTTAAATTTGATGGTCATATGAACATCAATGATAGTTGTGCAAACATCATTTATTAGGAATGAGGACATTATTTTTAAGCTCGTGAAGTAGCAATTAGATTTCAAACAATGGGTCCCAATTGATCTAATGATCCTTACTCAATCATACATCTTGATCCAATAGTAAGAGATGGGCCAAATAGTCAAGTAACTCAAGAGATTGACCCATGGAATAAGTGTGTTCACTGATAGATTAATAACAAGATCTTGAGGATCAATGTGTATTTGACACATGGCATAATCTTGGGTAGAGTTGACAAGTTAAGGGTAAGATCGATGGACTACATTGCATTGTGTAAGTTGAGATCTATGGTGTGAGAGAATTCAAGACATCAATAGGACCTACAGAGCCAATGGGAGAAAAGATAGTTTGGTATAATTTTATTGGTCCAAGCTTGTATTGATAGTCAATTAAAACAAAGGTCGAAGTCAAGAAGCCATTTTTGATAGAAGTAAATAGGTCCTACAAGATCATCCTGGTAGCATCAAAGTTCGATCTAATGCCATTAAATGGAAGGGACACACTAATGTAATAAGATATAAGGAATGTATATGGGGCCACCACTAAGGCTAAATATGGACCTTTAGTTCATATTTTTGTATTGGGTAGGGTTATTTATGCAACTACTTTTGCCATTTTAAAAAGGGTCCATGCATATATGAGCTTTTGGTTCCTACAGAGACAAATTGGGTATTTTTGGACTTATTTGGATCTAGAAAGACTTATGTGGTCTATAGGTCTACATTAATATGGATATAATTAAGAAAACCAATAACTTTAGATTAGTTTTCCATCTATGGATGAACCCATGATCTAGACATGAAGATGGAGAAGATATGTGTTTAATGTAAAGGGGTCCATCATCAACAAAGCTGGTACTAACTGCCATCTATGGCATGGCACTATCAGTATTAATATTCAAGGAATTGATCCTTGTGAACATGTCAAGTGTATTTAGGGTCCCAAGGTGGTGAATTGGTTGTTGGAAAAGTAGTTAAGAACAGTGATTCCACTCAAACATACTTTGTCATCATGTAGAACCAACCTTTATCTCTAGTGGGATCTCTCAGCCAATAAGAGGAGCTTGGTAACTATTAGGACAAAGGGAAATCCATTTGTTTATCAAAGCACACATACAAAAAATAATCAATGAGCTATCACCTCACTTCTTGATCTCAAGGACTCTTTCTCCACTCTCTAAGGCATCAGTCCCATATCTTTCTTTCTCTCTTTCTGCTATATATAGAGGCTTTTGAGCCAAAAAATGGATCCCATATATATTTTATTGATTCCCTCTCTTGGGCATGACTAAATTCTTCCAAGATGGATCTTGTATCCTCTTGAAATGAATACAAGACTATTCTTCAAATTTCATTATTCTGATATAGTGTGTACATGTCATATCTACATATGTGGTCAAAATCTCTCCCTTATCAAGTCATCATCTCACCTTATTACTAGTTCATATTGTTATGCAGGCCATATTTAGTGTTCTATATCCTTTGATTGAATCTTTCATATGGATACTTTGATTGGTTAGTGTCTTGCATTAAACCTCTCCATCATTTCCCTCAACTTGTGATCATTCAGTGAACCTATTCATGAAACACCGATGTATGATAGATTATTGGGATCTTGGATTTGGTCTTTTACTTGTTTCATTAATGTTTTAGAGTCAAGTAGGGTAGATAAACCATAATCTAGGTGCATCACCATCTTTATATTAGGTCTCCTTTTCATGCTCTCTCTCTCTCTCTCTCTCTCTCTCTCTCTCTCTCTCTCTCTCTCTCTCTCTCTCTCTCTCTCTCTCTCCCTTGTTCCTAGTCATTAGTAGGTTTTAGTAGTGGGAATGAGCTGAAATGATGCATTAGAGGAGCTAACCTCATTAAAAATCCTAGAGGTCTGACCCCATTATAGGATACCCATAACCTAGGGTTAGTCCCATGTTAAGCTAGATTTGGAAGTAGGACCTGAACACTCCTGCCTCCATCTAGGGTGAATTCTATATCTCCAACACTAACCACCTTCTTCATCATGCTTGTGGCAACATCAAGCCTCATGTTAATTTGGGGGTAGAGAGGACTAATTGAGGCCTCTCCTACCTTGATACCTATATGATGTCTC
Organism: Torreya grandis; assembly: GCA_037957365.1. Classification (NCBI taxonomy): domain Eukaryota; kingdom Viridiplantae; phylum Streptophyta; class Pinopsida; order Cupressales; family Taxaceae; genus Torreya; species Torreya grandis. Next base: position 724,651 of record JARHVA010004767.1, on the reverse strand, counting down.
TAACCCAATTTGGGGTAGCAATATGTGTTGGATATGTGGGAGATAGCTAACATAGAGGTGCTTGGGTTGAGGAAGAGGCCCAAGTAGAAGTAAGGATGTATAAGTTTATTGGGTCCAACTTCGTAAGTGAGTCAAATAAAGGTTTGGAAGGGCCCACATCAATAATGAATGAAGGTAAATTTGAAGGCACACTCACTTTAATAGATGTGGTAATATTGAGTGGATTTTGATGGGGAAATAATTTTGAGATGGGTCTCAATGGCCTAACAGATGTAGGGGAGCCAAAGGCAAGTGATGCACTAGTAGTGGCTACCTAAGAAGGAGTGAAACCTATAGCTTGGCTATCAATAGTGATTTAGGAGGTTGATGAAGATGAAATGTTGGTAGTGGTATGGGAAATGAAGTGGGGGATGGTGAATTTGAAGGAATCATTAGCTTGGCTCATGCTAGTGTTAGTTGAGGACTGAGTGGTGGTGGTACCTATAGTGGAAGTACTTATTAAAGCTAATGTGGAAGCAAATGTAGGAGTAGAAGAAAAAATAACTATAATTAGGAAATGAGGCAATGGGAAATTACTTACATCAAGAGATTGGGATGTGTTGGTAGCCTCTATAGTTTGCTTGAGAAGATGATGGAGGAGGCACTGCTCTTCTCATAGTAGTCTTGGGCTCTTTCTTCCTCTTGTAAACTTTTTGTATATTTCTTTTAGCCAGTGCCTATAGTTCTTCCATTGAGATATCAATACCTTGTTATAATTATTCAAGGTCAATGACATCAGGATCATGTTAACTTAAGCTATCTATGGTAGTTACCATAGCAAATGCAAAGATAAATACAAGACCTTGGGAGGGGCCATGTTGGTTGTTTGATTCTCCTTGCTCAAAGCTTGGAAGCATGCCTTGACTACTTGAAGTAACATGTCATGGAGGTATTCATGGTTTGTTCTTGATAAGAGGAGCATTGTATTCTTCTTGATCTTCTTGTCTTTCCTTGTAATCTACATCAAACATGCTTTCATGGGATGGTGGTGGTTGAGTCCTTACAATGTCTTTTTAATTCTTCTCTCTATCCAATGTCATTTCAAGATTTATGTTATTCCTAGTTGCATTCCTTAGGACCACCTCATCATTAATATCTTCTTGGTAAATCCATTCATTCACTTATTCCTAATTCTTATACTCCATTAATACATCCTTCTTGAATTTGAATAGGTGCTTGGTGATAACATTATTGGGGTCCCATGCTCGGAAGTCATCTTTAGGCAATAGGTATGAGTCCCTATATCTTGTAGCCACAATGATATCATGACATTTTATGATTATAGTCTTCCCCAAATTATAAGGAGTCTTATGGGGGACTATCTTCTTCTTATTCTTAAAGATGCCAATCAACTCCATGTAGCAATTGATAAGCCATCTCTTCTTTAGCTAGCTTTATTGGGACCTATCTTGACAACTTCAGGGGAGCCACTATAACTCCCTCTATCCTGATGATTATGTAATTAGGGTATAGCCAATAGGTATCCATGTATTTTAATGTTTGTCTAACCTCTAGGAGAACCCTTGACATCTCACACTTAGTGATTGATTTATAGATAATTGGGTAGAAGTCTTTTACAATCACCTTTATATTAAGTTTGAAGTGGAGAATGTGTATTATAGAGAATAACTAGGGAAAAACTTCATCTCACTTAGGAGACCATGAATTTAGGCCTAGTTGGGTAGTTTCATAGATGGAATCTAATAGGTAACTCATCATGAAGAGTGGGGGACCATTATTTCAAGTGTCATTCATCGCATATATCAAGTTGTTGCTAATGATTTCCCCAAGTGGGGGAATTTGCTGATCCTTCAAGATGATCTACAATAATAGAAGGGTCCTTATGTCCATGTAGATGATATATGGATTGATGAATACCCTATTAAGGAGAGAAAGGCCAATCTTGTCTCCTTTCCTAAATTAATGGATAAATATGTTCCCTTGGTCATTCATGAGAATAACTCTTGTTGGGTTAATTACCCATGTAGCTAAGACCTTCTCTAGGGAATGCACCTTGTACCAATTGTTGATTTCACTCTAGTTATAGTCTATATATGGGGAAGGAAGGTCATAATATTTTTCAAATCTTGGCCCTACTATGAAGGTAATCTAGAGTCCTTGGTTAATTGATTTGAGAAACCCATCCTTGCATCTCATCCTCCCAAAGATACCATAGATTAGGTTAATGCATGATATGACCTCTAGCTTCACTATGGCCTTGTGGAGACTGGTATCATTAATTGTAAGGATGTCTGAAGCCAATTGGATTATGTGAAGCATTGTATCATTTTCATCCACAACCCTAACTACTTCTACATTAAAGTAAATGTTGTTGTAATGCATGTCCCCTAAGTTTATGATCTTGGGGATGAATTCCATGTCTTTGAAAATAATTGAAATACCATATTGGAATAAGAAGTCATCATTTACAAATTAAATTCTCTTACCTATGGTAGAGGGACCTACCTATGCCATCTCTATAATTTTATGAGTAACAATCAACATCATTTTGTATCTCTCTACAACTTTTAAGCTCCAACAATAGAGGTCAGGGTGCAATTTGTGAGTAACTCGAGCTTTGTCATACTAAGGATGTAAATATAAAGGAGAGAAAACACATATAGCTTCAAATTCAAATATAAATAACTGATTTGAGTATCCTTTTGAAATATTGCCTTGATTAATGCAAGGTTGATGGCAATCCTAGTTCATGCTGTATTAATGGCAAGCTTGTCAACTTTGCATTTGAAACACTTCAAACTATTGCTTTTGGTATTTAATTGAATTATAATTTAAAATTTAGTTCTTATTTTAATTTTATCCACCATAAATTTTAGCATTAAATCTAAGTATTTTCACCTTTTGACATGTAACTACCACCTTGGATCTAACTAGGCACTTGCAGGGCTTAAATATGACTAGGCTGCCTAGTTGGCTTGAAGTCTAGACACATGACACCTTTTGATTGCCTCACAGATTCTTGGAATGTAGCCTAGTGTGGTGATTCATTTATATCCTACCATATGGCATCTTTTAATTTGTGGTGAACTCTCGAGCAGCCTTTTAGTTTTAATTGGTCACGAGAGTGCCATGTGTTACTTTCATAGGGAATCAAGGCTTTTCTTTGCTAGGTGGATCTCTCATGGGTAATAATGGCTTGGATTTTATAGGTGTTACCTTTGGAAGGACCTTGGACAAATATTAATAACTTAGCATCAATCTCATGGATCAGGTGGAGACACACATCTCTCTTATAGGTGATATCATAGATCTTGGGATGCAACTTTGTGGGGATGACATGTAGCATCATTATATGGGCCCAAAAGGGGTACACATCACTCTCATATGTTTTCATTTATTTTTCTACTAGGTGTTTCTCTCTTAAGGAGCCTTAGATAGCTATACATCATCTATCCTTGATCAGATGGCTTAGGGTAACCCAAATGTCTTTTTTGTGAGTTATTATGAGATTTAGATGGATGCATTGTGGTGTAGACACATGTCAATCTTAGATGAACCCAAAGGGGACATGAATTGATTTAGAATGTTTCTCAAGTCTAGTTGGTCATGCTTGAGACATGTAATGGCATCTTATGGGATCCTAGATTGAAGTGGGATGCATGGGGGATGTGTGGTGGCTTAGATTGAATGAGATTTCTCATGGGGGATAATATTATGACATGTATCCTCTGAATTTGAATTCTAATGGCTAGTCCTCTCATGAGCTTTCTATATGATGCCACATAGCTCATGAATTTAGTATATTTACTCTAAGTGTCTCATACGGGGTGAGATAAATCTAAGGCATTGTAAATCCTGATAAGGTAGACACCTATCCATTTAAAGCCATAATCTTAAATTTGATGTTTTATGAGGTGTTGTAAACTGATACTTTAATTTTGACATCTTATGAGGTCAAGTGAGAAGTTAAGTTAAATATCTGAAGATGTCAAAGCCTATTTTAAGCAAATGTAAGCAAGTTTTAAATGCATAACTTTGCAACTAAATAATTTAAACATAACATAATGTTAGTTTAATGAAATCCAATGAAGCTAGATGCATTCATGTGGATTAGAGATCCAACCTGTGCTTCCTTGGAAAAATCCTATCTATACATTATTAAATCACTCATGTTTAATAATTCATATTAAATGAAGCTTGATAAAGACTTGCAATAATTTAAATATCTGTAAGTGTCAATTATTATTACAAATGAATGATTAGCCAAGAATTGTAGAGGCACCAATAAAGGTAAGTTAAATCAAATTCATATGCATTCAAATTATTTAACATGCTTGGTATCTTAGGCATTTTGAAATTTGAAGAAAGGAGGGTCCCCATTCTGGTAATAGGGGGTAGTTGATCATCAACAAATGACAACCTCTATGGGGAAACATTATAGAATGTTAGAATCCAGATATTCCATTCAAAGATAAATAAAAAATTAGTTGTCTCATTATGATATTTAGTTAGTATCAAAATAGTTTTTTAGAACTAATGAAAGCCCATAAGCGAGAAATAGAGTTAAAATCTTGTAGACAATCATATTATGTGTGTGCTTTGAGGTTCCTTAACCATTGCCATTGGGTTTAGAAATGACAACTTTCATGCTTCAAGACATCAAACATGAAATGAATTAAGAATTATTTATATTTTGAATAATAATGCTTTGATTAGTTAGGGATAACTTGGGCATTATTCTACTACCAGCCAGGCATCCATAGCCCCAATTAAGATACCTTTGGCTCCACTCTAGGCTTTGCTATACTACCATCCAGACATCCAAAGCCCTAATAGAGAATGCCTAAATCACATTCATGGGATCTAAATAAATTTATGATTTCACTCTATTGGTATGTCATTTTTTGTGTGCCTACATTCATAAACTAGAATGGTTGGGAACTAGAATTATTCAGGTGTAATGATTTTGTCAAGACATAGTCTAGATGTAATTCACTTTCATATATCAAGTCTTGCCCTGACAATTTATTTGGTGGATTTAAGTGATAGTATGATGGTCCACACAGATTCAAACTCTTGTTCAAGAAAATGATTAGTCATCTAAACTATATTTTAGCCTTAAAATGAATTTGGATTTTCATAAAAAAACTAACTTCTAATTAACCATACCCATCTTCTCTAAATTGGAACACTACTAGAAGTTTCCAAACTTTGGGCAACCTTTGTTTAAAACCAACAATCCCTTTTTCCCATTCTTAGGATCATATCAACACAAATTGAGCCAATGGACTCTTGTCCAAAGGACTTATTACTAAGCTATATCACACAACAGAAAACAAATAATAGGCAGAAAATAGGAAAACACATAAAAAGAAAGCAAAGCAAGGAAGAAATAAAGAACAAACAAGAAAGCAAAGCCAGAAAGAAACTAATCTACTCCTACATACTCTAATTATAAATAAACTTACTTTCCTTTTGGAGTTTGTGATAGAATGATAGAGAAATAATGCTTCATGTACTACCTATTGACTGGCAAAGATAAGTCATTTCCTTATAGGTCTTTGAGTCTAAGTGCATTTTCACCCAATATTTATGCCACTTGATATGGTCCAATCAAGAGAGGAGTGAAATTTTTATGTTGTCCTTTCTTCTTGTGGGTCTTGTCTCACATTAGGACTAGGTCTGAGATGCGAAATGATTTAACTTTAGCTCATTTGTCAAACCATATTTTCAGAACATCATGATGCTTGCTAAAATTTTACAATGCTTCATCTCTGGCATCTTCCATTTGGATGATGTTTAGTATCCGAGATTTCACTCTTTCATCATCTTCCATGTACACATAAGTGGACAAATTGAGTGTGAAAGGAAAAATAAGTTATTTCCCATAGACCAAAAGAAATGGGGATGCCTTGAGTGCCTATTTATATTTGGTTCTATCTACCCATAAAGAATATTTTAGTAGGGACTTCCATTCTCTGGGTTTCTATTATGTAGACTTCTTGATGGCATTCATCAAGTTTTTGTTGGTGGAATCAACAATTCCATTACCCTAAGGGTAGTAGTTTTAAGTAGACTTGATGACTATTTGATTTTCATACACCCATTTGGTGAATTCAATCGATGCAAAGGCTGGGCCATTATTGCATACTAAAGACAGGGGCATCCCAAAATAAGTAATGACATTCTCTTCTAGGAATTTGATGACATGAATCGCTCTGCTATTTTTAGTAGCCATTGCTTTAGTCCACCTAGTGCAATAATCTATGGTAGTGAGCATGAATTTGTGTCCCTATAGTCATATAAAATGTCAAAATTGGTAGATTGAGTGTGGCTTGTGACACCTAACCTATAGGTCCCTCTTGCATGCTCTCATGACCCTTTTAGACACCTTTTTGCTTATTCCTAGTCATCCATAGACTTCTAAAACTTGATTCTAGCTCAACCAGACTACATTTCCCATGCTAATTCCATCCCTTTAAGTCTTACACCTATAAGATAGGATCACCCAACTTGGACTATAGCACCAAACCTTAGGGTGTTCAATTTTGGTGCTCCTGTCCAATTGAATTTTTATCTCTAATAGTCATTTCCTTTTGGTTCCTATCCTTTATCTTGTTAGCCTAACATGAATACATTCAACCCATGATCAATAGATCTCTATAAAATCCCGTTCAAAGTTCATTTAAAAGGGGTTGGAAAATATTATAAAGCTAGCAAGAATACAAGCAAGACCACTAAGGCAAATATCTCTATTCTTTGCATATAACCATCCAATATAGATACAAACATATCCAAATCCTCACACCAGTCCCTAGCCACCTCAAGCACACCTAGTCTAGTATTTTTGCATCCTCATTATATTATTGCATAAAGAACATCAAGCGGGAGAAATACTTATGGCTTGATCCCTCTTCGGATTATTGGTATGTACGAAACATCCCCACACAAGAGGTTTGGATACATGCCTTTCTTTCTCAAGTTTGATCAAATCACAATGAAGTTTGGGTTTGGAAGACTAAATCAACTCTACAAGGAGTTTCATAGAATTTTAGCAGTTGATATTTCATAGGCAAGCTCACACAGGGATAATGAATAAAATACAAGAAACCAAGTCTCAATGAGTAATTTGGATAACAACGGTAGAAAAGGACTTTAGCATTAGACCCTAGGGTGTCCTATTTTAGTGCTCTTATGCTTTCATAAAATGAAAGCCAGATCTTGATTTGTGACATTGTCCTAGTCTTGCACAATAAATTCCAAACCCTATCTTAGCTATTTCATCCTATTTTTAGCTAAGTCTTATTTTATCCATATTTATTAATATTTATAAAAAGGTTAAAAATACAAATAAATTTTACAAATTAGTAGTTAAATTATTGCAATATTATTTATTGATTTAGTCAACATTGACTTTAAAAATAATTAGGAATAAGACTCCAATATTCCTAAAAAAGTTAAATCATTTGGTCAACTTGACTTACTTCGTTTATGCATAAAAACCCTAAAAACCCCAAAAACCCTAGGGTAAATTCCTTACTATTTTTTTTGATTTTTACCTGCATATTTAAATAAAAAATTCACATTAATTTTTAAAATTCCATAGTGATTTAAAAAAAATCATTTTCTTCCAAACCCTAGTTGCATATACTAGGTCCCTTTAAATCAAGAATTTTACCAATATTTTTTTTTGATTTTTACCTGCATATTTAAATCAAAAATTTGCATTAGTTTTTAAAATTTCATAATAATTTAAAAAAAATTATTTTCTTCCAAACCCTAGTTTCATATATTAGATCCCTTTAAATCAATAATTTTACCAATATTTTTCTAGTTTTTACCTATATATTTAAATAGAAAATTCACATTAATTTTTAAAATTCCTTAGTAATTTTAAAAAAATGTCGTTGCATACACTAAGTCTCATTATTTTTGAGGTATCACCTTACATGTTTGTGAGCTTTGTCTCCTTTTTATGAATTTTCTAGTTTGATATTTTTAGGACTTTACATTTCCTATATTTAGTGCTTTCTTTCCATAACAATTTGCTTATTACAAAAAAATCAATTAATTTTCAAATTGTTTTGCTACTTCCACAATGGGCCAATACATCAATTTTGATGAAATTGATAAAAGGAAACTTCAAGAACTCTTAACTAAACACTCTGACATGTAAGATGATATGATTAAAATAATACAAGAAGAGAAACAAAAATCAAACAATGGTCAATCATCTCAAACCATAGAGCAACTAGTTACAAATGACACTACAGGGGCAAGTATGTCTCAACAACCCCTTATAGCAACCTAACCTTCCTTTATGCCACTACTAGTTATAACTAGTACATCTTTTTCTCCTAATGTGGTAGCCATTATGCAAGAGATAAAATCTTTTCAATCCAAGGTGCTACATCTTGAGCAAGGTGCTTCTAGACTAATGCAGGCTTTGGATTCTTTTGCTCTATTACATACACCATTGGCATGTCATATTGCTTCTACACCCTTGCCACTAGGTTTTTTTCAACCCAAGCTCACTCTATATAATGTCAAGGGAGATCTAGAGACACATTTGAGATATTTTCATGTAACATGCTTGGACTATGTGCCAAATGATTGGATACTAACCAAGCTATTTCCATGAAATCTAAAGGATTATGCTTTACAATGGTTCTATAAGCTATTGGATCAGTTGATCAACACAATCAATCCTTTAGTCAACATATTCCTAGCTAATTTTAGCATTAAAATTAGTGATAATTTTTCCTATGCCCAAGTTACACAACAAAAACAAAGGTCAAATGAGCATCTCATAGATTATATTCTTTGATATAAGGCTATCTTGGCTAAGATGACTAGCCCCTTGACCAATCAAGAGTTATAAGATTTATTTAAATAGATTATTTTACTAGATTTTCATAAATCAATAATATTCAAAATATTCTCTTCCTTCACTGAGTTATGTCATACACTAAAGGAAAGAGAAGTCAAATTAATTTCAATGGGCAAACTCAAGTACACATGTATATCAAAAACAAAAAACAAGAGTAACCAAAAAGTCACATACAAAGTCAAGGTCAATGATAACAAAAGTTAGAATTAGCCTATAGTCAATACAACTTTAGATCTCCCTCAATGAGTGGTTTTATCAACACCTCCTTGATGAACCTTTACCAATCTACTAGTTTTTCCAGCCAGATTTTTACAACTTTTGGAATGTAATATCATGTCTCTCCTTCTTATTCAAGAAGTTGATCCAACAAAGTCTCTTACATAGAGATATGATCAAAATGCATTTTATGACTTTCAAAAGGCACTAAGACACACAAAAAATAGATGCATCAGTTTGAAACATAAGATATAAGACTTGATAGATGGCAATCTTATTGATCTTGGCACTCTAGTTGAGCCTCCACAAACAAAGCAAACACAAGACAAAGCTCTAAATTTTTTCTCAGATCTTTTTCCACAACATTATAAATAGGAGATAGGGGACATATCAGGTGTTCACAATGTATATCATGCACATCTACCACTAGCTATATATAGGGAAACTTTAATTGAGTCACATCCTTTGAGTAACATGATTGGTGTGTAAAATTATAGAGTTTTAGTTAGACCTTTGATCTCCTTCTCAGAGTAGGAGATAGTTGAGGATGATTTAGATTACCATGCACTCTTTATCAGAGCTTATATTCATAATCATCCTATTCATAGTGTTCTCATAGATAATGGATCTAGTGTAAATATGTGCACTATGACATTATTATAACATTTGGGATATTCAGAGCATTATATTACCCCAGCAAACACAATTATCAGTGGATTCAATGGGCACATACAAAGTTCATTGGGAGAGATTTTACTTTCTCTATATGTTGGTACAACACATGTGGCCACACCATTTACTATTATTCCCATTGCAAGAGTTTTTGATATGTTGCTTGGCTGACCATGGTCTCATAAACTTTGAGCAATACCTTATATAGTTCATAGAATGCATGAAATTCATTCATGCTAATCAAGTTGTTACAGTTGGTGGAGTTCTATATGAGTTACCACTCCCCACTTCAGATCCATCTTCTACTTTATAGTCACTAGTTTCATCTTCTCCACCATTTATAGTTCTTCCAATTTAGATTCAAACACAGTTGAGGACTTCCTCACCAGAACAAAAAGTTCATACATGTCGACAGAGGCCTCTTTTAGAGCAACCATAATTTCAAGATTCTAGATAGTTCTTAGCTATAATGTTCACACCTAGGGAAATATCATTGAGGGGTCATGCCTATATAAAAAAAGCACATGTTTAGAGAGGTTCTCCTACTACCAGACAGGTCCCTAAGAGCCCTATAGTTGTATCCACTTATAAGAGTTATAAGGAGAGCCCATAATCATTTTTCACTATAGATATTTCAGATCATTTACAATATATACAGCTTTTAGATCCATAGTCTCAGCCCTTCCATCATGCTTCATGATCATGCATGATCCCTCTCGTTGATATAGGACACCATAATAGGGGGTCTCCCATGAGACTCATCAATTAGTATCATTTTATTTTCAATTACTTGTACATAGTTTCTCAATATTTTTTGTACATAGTTTTTTCAATTTCTTATGATTGATTGTACATAACTTATACTAAAAATACCAAAAGCATTAAAATATGTCAAAATATCAAAAACATTCAAATATAATAAAAATAAAAACATTTAAATATGTCAAAATACCAAAAAAATTTCAATTGTATGTATTATCCATGCTTTACATTTCTACTACCATGATATACTTACATTTTTTTGTTTTATGCTATTGTTTGTTGATTTATCTACATTACCATGTTTCACTTGATCTTATTTGAGTGTGTGTAGTGACTTCTAGATCTTTGATTGCTTCACTCTACCCATTGAGGGGGAATCCTACTTCATACATTTCACACACACACACACACACATTTCTACCTAGTGGGGGCATCTTATACATGACTACACCATCCAAGTTATGTCATTATTATACCACACTCTAGTTATCATGATGATGTACATTAATTAATAGCTTACACATATTATTCTATCGACACTCACTAGTATATAACACTGATGTATTTCCTAGCATATACCTAGTCTTATACTACATGTCTTGCATACTTTCACTTCTTGCTTTGATTGGTTAGATGCAATTGTATTTCTAGTATTTACATGCTTTCCTTTATTAATTTGAGTAGCTATATGTGATTACATTTCTCAGTTCCTATTTTATTTCTTGTATGTGCCTTAGGACAGTTGCCAATGTCCTTTGCTTGTACTCTTCTATGTGTTTTTAGCCCTTGTTCCAACCTTCCTTATTTTTAATTGTATGTGTATATGGCATTTGAACATGCCTTGTATGCTTGATTTCCAATTTGAATGACATGTGCCCATGTCCCTTATTTTCTTGGCCCCTTGGCCACTTTTGTATGCTTCTTACTTCTTGCCTTGCATGCTTGTTTGCTTCTCAACTGTTCATAATGCCATAATCCACATCATGCATTCTTTTATTTTATTAGATGCCATGATGGACATCATGCTCCATCCCTTCTTAAAAACTAAAAACTAACCAAACTTCTAGTTCCAATTCATTATATTACACATGATATTACATTGTTATATCTATCTAGGCATACCCCTGTTGATCTAACAATCTCTCATATAAACCATGATATATCTTGAGATATCTTGTCGATTATCATTGCTATATCATGTATTTTGTAGCATAACATGCTTGTAAGGCTCTTTATTCTGAGGGCAATCATTAAAAGGTCTTCATTCCTACCATAAAAAGAGGGAAGAATAAATAGGTGTTTTATCATAGAGATTAGAGCTCCTACCAGTCAAAAACTCAGCTTTCAGAACACCCATAACAATATTCAAACTTCAAACCAGGCATAATAGACCAGATAGATAGTGATAATTACAAACTAGTCATTAAAATCAACATAAGATAAGAGTGCCAATATTGGATTATAGTGCCGGATAGTAGGGTGTCTTATTTTGGCACTTCTGTCTAAACAATAAAAAAACTAGATTTTCTAGAAATAGATAGAAAGATAAAACCAATTACATTTTTGTTAGCAATAGTTTAGTTTAGAATCAACAGTTTTAGTATAGTTTTTCTCAGAGAATCTAGATATAAGGGGCATCATGCATGGTATGATGGATCTTACTTCTAGTTTTAGATATGATAGTTGGTATAACTTCTAGATCAGAATCCATGTTATAGACACTAGTGATTGGGGGCAAAGTGCATAGCACATTTGCTTTCTCTTCTTTATAGTTTATGGAATTACCCACACATTCTTAGTAGTTATGTGCCTTATTTCATCTACAGATGGTTGGGATCATTTACTAATGGCTTTCACATAATCCTATTGCCTAATTTTGGAGTGGCTTTCATACAAGCCTAATTTCCACCTTTTTTATCGGTCAAGAGTAGCCTAGTTTCCAATACACATTTGGCTATCCATGCCACATTTTTGAATTTTAGATCATTCATGGGCTTTAGGAGCCATCTCATATGACACAAATTCATACTAGTATTAGTTCATAGCTTCACTTCATGGGGTAATGATGGATCCAAAAGACTAACTAGCCTTTGTATTCTTGAACCACCTACTCACAGGGATTGAACACATAATCTAAACATCAATTAACACATGCATGATCACATAGCTTCACTTAGTGGGTGATGATAGAAAAAAAGGGCTGACCTCACTCTTAGGGAGTTGAACACTCAGATACATTCATTCTATTACTTTTGGTATAACATCATTCAACACATACCTAACATCACTCAACATCACAATAAGTTTTGTATTGGTTTGCATACCTAGTGAGGTGTACTTATTCCTTTCTCTTCCTCTCTCTCTTTTACTTAAATTTTATACATTATTATTTTAGATATAGTGTATCTAGTAAGAACTGATCTACTCTTTATTTTCTCTTGGAGATTTACATTTCACAATGTACTATCTTTACACACCCAAAATTACACAACTTCATGAGCTTCACTCTTGTAAGTAAGTTCATGTACAATTTCTATTTTTCCTTTATCCTAGTATTTCATTTTACTACATCACTAGAATAAAAGGGAGAAAATATAGTCATATAAAATGTTAAAATTGGTAGCTTGAGTGTGGCTTGTGACACCTAACCCATAGGTCCCTCTTACATGTTCTCATGACCCTTCTAGACACATTTTTGCTTATTCTTAGTCATTTATAAACTTTTAAAACCTAATTCTAGCTTAGATAGGCCATATTTCCCATGATAATTCCATCCCCCAGGTCTTGCACCTATAGGATAAGAGTGCCTAACTTAGACTATAGTGTCAGACCCTAGGGTGTTCAATTTCAGCGCTCCTGGCCAATTACATTTTTAGCTCCAGTGGTCATTTCCTTTCAATTCTTATCCTTCATCCTATCATCTTAGAGAGAATACATTCAACCCATGATCAATAGATATCTATAAAATCCCATTCAAATTTCATTTAGAAGGGGTTAACAAATATTACAAATCAAGCAAGAAAACAAGTAAGACCACTAAGGTAAATATCCCTATTCTCTGTATATAACCATCCAATACAGCTACAAGCATATCCAAATCCTCACACCTATCCCTAGCCACCTCAAACACACCTAGTTTAGTATTTTTTCATCGTCATTACACTATTTCATAAGTACATCAAGTGAGAGAACTATATATGGCTTGATCCCTCTTCAAAGTATTGGTATGTAGGCAACATGCCTACATAAGGGGTGTGGATACATGTTTAGTGCATCTTACACACTCTAAATCCCCTTTATTTCTCAAGTTTGATCAAAGCATAATGAAGTCTAGGGTTTGAAGACTAAATAAGCTCTACAAGAATTTATTTAGACTTTCAACAGTCAAGATTTCATAGGTAGGCTCATACAAGGATAATAAACAAAACCCAAAAAACTTAGGTCTATATGAGTAGTTTGGATAACAATAATATAAAAAAAACTATAGCATCAGATCTTATGGTGTCTTATTTTAGTGCTCCTATCCTTTCATAAAATGAAAGCTAGATCTTGATTTATGACACTATCCCAGTCTTGCATAATAAATTCTAGACCCTCTCTCAACTATTTCATCCTATTTTTAGCTAAGTTTTATTTTCTCCATATTTATTTCTATTTATATAAAGTTTAAAAATATAAATAAATTATACAAATCAATAATTAAATTATTTCAATATTTTTTACTAATTTAGTCAACTCAAACGTTTAACTAAATTAGGAATAAGACTTTAATATTCTTAAAAAAGTTAAACTAGTCCCATTGAGGAGTTGGGATTGATCACTCTTTTGAAGTTGAGGCCTCATTGTGTAAATGGATTTTCTTTGATTATTGGTTACAAAGGCATGGCTTCCTTTATCTCTCTTTGAGCAAATACTTGGTGTTGGTGGCATGTTTGCACACATGCATGGGTATATTTGAATATGGTTGATCACTAGTAGCCATCTCTCAAGATCTTGTGTGTAGTGGTATGTCTTGAAGGATGGATACTTCCCTATTTGTCATGGAAATTTTCAATGATTTTTATGGCTTCAACTCTAGAAACACACCTTAAATATATTCCTTCATAATTATTTTTATAGAAGTCTCCTCTTTTAATCATAAAATGAGATGATCTCAACCTAAGGGCCCTATTTTGATCCTTTTTAAGGTGTGGAGGACATGCCCCATGCAATAATAATGAATAATATCCTTGTACCAATCTCCCCTATGCACTTGACTTGTTTCAACCTGCAAAACATCAATGCATGGATCAATATTTGTAATAAGTTAGATTAGACATTGACCCCTAACCAACTTAGTATATTTTACTTCTAAGTCATATTCTTGGAGTTTGGTCATCCACTTCCCTCTTCATTCTCTAAGTTCATTTTATCCCATCATAATCTTAATAGCCAAATCAGACACTATGGTGTATGTCTTGTTCCTCAAGATGTAATGTTTAAACTTATTGATACCCTTTACTAGTGTGTAGGCTTCCTTATCTATAATATGATAGTTCATCTCCACATTCTTAAAATTGGTGCTGATGAAGGCTATGGGGTGATCTTTGTTATCCTCTTTTTATGTTAAGATAACAACAATAGTGTGATTAGAATCAAAAGAGTATAAGTATAAATCTTTACTAAAATTAAGACTTATTAGAATAGGAGCTTGAATAATAACATCCTTAATATCCTAAAAGGCCTTCTTTTCTTCAACAGTCCATTCTATCTTAGCATCTGTGTTGAGTGGCCTTACAATCTCTGCAAAACCAAAGATAAATTTTCTTGCAAAATTTATCTTATCGAAGAAAGATTTCAACTCTTTTTTCTATTATGAACTTCTACCTTTGAAATTGCATTTATTCTATCAAGTTCAATGGTCATACCTTCCTAGATGATTACACGTCCTAAAAGTTTACCTTCAATTAAATAGAAGATACTTTTCTTGGTGTTTAAATAAATTCCATACCTTCTGCACTTATACAATACTTTTTCAAAATACATCATGTGATCTCCTCTATTTTTAGAAAAAACTATTAGATCATCCATGTATATAATTATGCACTTACCAGTTAATCTATGGAATGCATGTTCCATTTCTCGATGGAAATTTGCTCTTACATTGATCAATCTAAATAGAATTCATTTGTACACAAATGTTCCCCACTTGGTTGTCAAGGCAATTTTCATTCTATCATTCTTATTCACTAGGATGTGGTTGTAACCTGAAAAACCATCAAGAAATGACATCATTCTGGACCCACTCACCAGCTGGATGACTTCGTCTAAATATGGCAAGGAATAATTGTCCTTCTCTAAGGATCTATTTAAGTTTATAAAATAGAGTTTAATTTATCTATTCTTCTTACAAATTGGTATAAGATTGGCAACCCATGTCGAGTACTATATGGGGAAGATTATCCTTGCACCTAGAAATTTATTTACTTATTTGTAAATCAAAGGTTACAACACTATATTCACTGGTCTCTATCTTTGTTGAAGGGTTTATAGTCTTCTTTTAAGGGGATAGTGTGAGTAATCACACTAGTGTCAAATATTTTGAGGTCATCATATGACCAAGTAATGACATATTTGAACTTGGTTAGAAGGAGAATGACTTATCTAAGCCCTTTATTGGTACAAACTAAACCAATGTTAACATTTTTTTCATTTTTAGGACTTCCTAGGTTGACTTTCCTGTAATCCTTTCTATTCACCTTGGGTTGTTTATCTTTATTTCTTTACTTATCTAGGTCAAACATCTTTTCTAAGAAGATCATGCCTTTGGGTATCTAATTTTATTTAAGTTGGATCACTCCATCCTCATTATACTTTGAACTTTGTGCAAAACCTTCATCCTATTCATCAATGATGTGAGAATCAAATATGACAACACTACATATGAAGTCAATTATCTATTGATCATCATCAAAAACTTGGAAGTGATTGATGTTGTCTAACATAGAGGGGAATGAAATTATCTCCATGGTAAACTCCTACAAACTCAAAGGATCTAGAAGAACCAGGTTTGTTATGACTAAAGCTAGAGCATCTACCAATTGGTTCCACTCCATGGGCAAGGAAATAATATTAAATGAGTCAAAATACTCAATTAAATCCCAAGCCTTAAATTTATACTTTCTTAGACAAGAAATCTTACACTGATATTTTCTCTTGACTTGATTAACAACTAATTTAGAATCACCATAAACTAACAGTTCTTTAACCTTATGTATGATTACAAATTGAATTCCTAAAATAAGATATTCATATTATGTTAAATTATTAGTATAAGAGAAATGTAATCTATATGAAGCTAGATACTTCCCTTTGGGATTTGTTAGAATAATTCTGATGTTAGAACCTTGCTTAGTTTGTGCACCATCAAAGTGAAATGTCCAAGGACCTTTGCTTTCTTCCTTCACCTTATCATCTGTAACAATGTTAGTGGTTTCCAAAGTGTAAACACCCAAGTCAGAGGATTAGTAATTTATCTTTTTCATTCTTGGAATTATATTCAATAATTGTGTATTTAATCCTGGGCTCCTAATCAATCCTAATTTGATTAGGAATCCCATTCCAAAGTAGCCATATGTGGGAACAATTAGTGGACATATATCCATTCAAAGATTTAGTCTAGTCACAAATTAATAATAATCCATAAGCTTTAGGTATGTCAATGATTTGAATGTTGATTAACTTCTAGATTTGAGGCTCATGAACAAGCTACATATGGATATTCAATAATTTGCCTACCACCTCCACTCTTCACTTGTCTAATTGTACCACCACCTTCTCATATTTGATCGAGTTTAATCCCAATTTTTCATAGATCCCTAAAGACATAATTTTAGATGAAGCACTAGAATCAAGTAAGCAATTATGAAGATTTTTACCAAGGATCCTTACAATGAACAAGAATGGTGGAACCTCATGCTTACTCTTGTACATTAACACATTTTCATGAGCCTATTTAGCTTTGTTGGAGCTAGGATTTTTATTCAATGGTTTCAAAAGCAAATCATGATATTAAGTCATTTGAATGAGCTTGTGAAATGTTATGTTTGACTTAATCTTCTTCATATCTTCCACTATGTTGTATCCACATTTTGGTGTTATACAGGGAGCTTCCATTGTTGGCTGACTCTCCTTACCTTTAGGGTGTGGAAGATTATTATCTGTCCTACGATCAAGAGGCATACCTAATTTATTAGGTGGAGTGGTAGTTGTTATAGGTGGGTTCTGACCTTTAATTAAAAATGCATAATTACTCCTTTGGTATTGTTGGAAAGCATGAATCTCCTCAACATTATCTTCAAACTCATTTTCATCTTAATTGGAAAAGTCATAGGTTTAAACCTTAGGATTGTTTCTAAAGTTCTAGAGGAATCATTGGTATTATAAGATCTTTTAGCATTTATTTGATTAGTGGGATTAATCTTTAATTCCTCCATTTAGCTCTAAATGGATTCAAATGCATGACATAACTCAATGCAGTCTAGCTCCCCATGTCTAGATGTATTATGCCTTGATACTAGTTGGGCAAGGTCATCTCACAAATGTTGATCTTAGGCAACTTACTTAAAGGGGGATCACTATTATTATTATACCTATTGAAAGGTCTATTATATATTTGGAAATTATAGTTTCTATTGAAACTCTCACCAATATTTCCCATCTATTTCTTGAGATCCAAGAAATCATTAACAAGCTTCTAAACAGTTCTTTGTATTGAATCTAGTTCTCCCTTTGGAGGATCTAATATATTTTTTAGGTTGCATTTTGAAAATTGGTGTTGTTTAAAGGCACCATTATTTTATTAACATTATTCTAGGGATGTGCTCTAGCATTTGATTAGTTAAATAGTCCTAAATACTGGTTGGGTGCAAGATGGCTCAAAGGCAATTGGTTAATCATTAGAAATTGGTTTCATGTAGGCATGTTCTAATTCATGTTGGGTATGATAATTAGACTAGGCATTATCAAGTCAAAGTTTAGTATAACAAAGGCATGATGCACCTGTGGGTGCATTTGATCATCAATATGGATGGCCTTAGCATATACTAAAGGCAATGTGTCAACATTCAAGTCCTTTATTAGGAAGATAACTGTCATTGGGTCCAAGGCATTCTTTTACATTTCAAAAGCTAATTCATCTACTAGCTTATAGGGTGGGGATGTCAAGGTATACATATTTTAGAACCTAGAATTGAATGTCTTGATTGGTTCCTTTATGTCCCTTTTGAGGGTGGTAAACTATTGGTACATAAATCCAAAGCGTACTACCCTACCAAATTGGGAAATAAAAGTGTCATTGAATTGATCCCATCTCATGATGGAATCTTCAAGCAAGTTGAGAAACTAATCATAAGCTACATCTCATAATGTAAAGGGAAAGAGATGGTAAGCCACATCTTCATGGATCATGTTAAGTAGCCTCAAAGATGCATTAAGGACTTGATATTCTCTTCAATAATTACTCTACTAGTGGGGGTAAAGAGGGGTAAATATTTCTTTGAATTTCTTGGTAGATCATGCACAAGTCTAGGGATATTGATGGATGAGCCAACTAACCATACCATGAATGGAAAGAAAGGTTGTCAATTTTGATTATATGGGGAATTTGGCTGAGTCCTAGACTTACTACACTTTCCTTTGTCTGATCTAGCCTTCCTATGGGTTTCTAAGGATGCTAAAGGGATCTTGGGTTTATATTGAGACCTGATTCTAATCTGAGGCAACTTTAGGATGCAAAAAAAGTACTAAGAGTAAAGGAGCTTCAAAGATGGCTTCACAAGTGAGAAATATCACAAAGATTAGCTAATATTTCTAGAAAAGCCTTAGATCATGTAGATTTACCTTGATCATTGAGGATCCAAGCCTTAAAACCTCAAATTTTCTCAATACCTGCACAAATATCATTAGTCCTGCATGTTAACTTGCAAAGATCAGCGTCAAACCATTATTTCAAAGCAATTCTACATTTAATTTAATAACTTGAGAGTGTTTAAGCATTTTAAGACACTTTAAGCATAAAGTTATGCAAAGGTTCACTTAATCTCAAAAGAAATAGAGCAAATATGATCTTAAACATCTATATCTAGTATAAAAGAGGTCCTAGAGATTGATCTTTGCATGAATTCTTACAAATACTTAGATTATTTACCAAATTTATGCTAACCTTTACAAATATGATCAAAATAACCTTGAATATGCTTAAAGGATGGGGTATTTCACTTATATTTTCATAGATTTAGAAAAATATCTAGGTTATTCACCAAAATTTCAAAAATGAACACTAACTTTGATGAAATCCTTTAAAGAATGCACAGATTCATGCAAAGAATGCAAAGATTCATGCAAATAATGCAGATACTTAGTGTTCTTTAATAATCTTTGTGTGTTTTGAGACAATTATGTATATATTTAATGAAATACACTACAATTCTATAAAGATTCATAAAAGTAATTGCATAAGGCCCTTCTTCTAGTGCCAAAAAATTTCTTTCCTATTGATACATTTAATGTGCTCTCTATGTCACTAGAGAATTGGGGGAAAGTAAAGAAACTCAATTTTGGGTCCCAAAAGACTCAAGGCTTGAGTTTTTAACACAATTAATACTGAAAATAACACAAACAATAGAGATATGGTCACCACTTAGAAGTCTACAAGTAGACCCTGCTCTAGGGGCAATATATGTCACACAGTGACACTACTTGCTAATCTTTGTGAAATTATTTCAATCTTGATCAATTATTGCCCAAAATATAAACAAACAATGGACATTTATCGCATGAGATAAGATAAAGTGAGTCATGGGTATATCCAAGGTTAGGTAGGGTAAGGTTGAAAAGGCAATTTGCTTAAGATGATCAAAAGTATCAGTTCTTCTAACTTTTATAACAAAAACACATAAAACTAGCATTTACTAACTCTAGCATAATGCTCAAATATAAATAAACATAGTTGAAGCTTCAAAGGAAAATAAATGCATATATATAGAAGTATACATTGCACAAAGATTACTCATTCACAATAAATTGCATAGCACATTTAGTTGCAAATAAAATGAAAGCATAGCATGTATACTAGCAGAATTGTCAGCCTAGTGTTAAACTCAAGCTAATAGATACATATAATGAATGTTATTGCTAAATTATTTATTAAAAAAAGAAACTATTATTCATCTAAAAGTGTGAGGAACAAAAACTATATAATTACACATTCAAGCACTTCATACAGATTCTTGAATTCTTTAGCTCTTTCATATTAAATATTATAATAAATGTTTTTGATTTACAATGAGGGGGATACCCCTATTTATAAGCTTCAAAATTGCATAAAATTTTTTATGTGGGCCCACAAAATGTGCCCAAATATAGCCAAGTGTCTAAAATGTTACAATGGAATATTCTTAATTCAAATTTATAAAACATATCTGAATATTTCTCATGGTCCTGAAGGAGGCTATTGGTTGGCTTGCTTCTATTGCCTCTATTTCTTCTTCTCTTCTTCCTTTGTATAGATCTATGAACATGCTAAGTAATCTTGATCAATTTGGTATAATTTAAAGATCATGGGCCAAAATAGATCATGTACCTACTAGATGAGTTTCTTGTGTTTTGTAAGTATTAGCTTTAGTGATTCTTCAATTGCCTTTGCCTTTTCCAGCATTTGATTGGTAAATACCACAATATTCATCACATCGGTATCCATCTTGGCACTGGTAACATATTTTTAGAACTTAGAAATGAACACATTCATTTGGGCCTTGAATTATAAGTCATCCATGAAAGTGATATCAGGTTTAGTCACCCTAGTGACCATGTCATCCTTCAGCAAGAAGGCAATCTTTTATTCATTTTTCTCCAAAGATGTAGTTGCATCCTTGACCTAATCTATCCATTTCTTTAATATTCTTCTCTTGTTCATTAGGATGGTCTATGTAGGAATTATATCCTCAAGTGGAAGAACCTTGGGGTCTGGAACTTATTTCTTCTTGCAACTCTAGCCAAGCTTGCCAACTTAGCATCATAAAATGTAAGCTTTGGTTAAGTTTAATGACCACCTTGGATTGCAGGGTCCTATCTTCCTATTTCCTCTTCATGACTTTATACAAGTTTAATACATTGATAAAAATGTTTATTTTTTGAATTATACTACCATTTGGCATAGTGGGAAGTGTTTGCTCCTTCAAACTTTTCAATTCTTGCTGCATCCCCTCCTTCAAGGCAATTATGGATTTTTCTTAAGCTTAAACTAAGGACATAGGGCCCACTACATATTATTCTACCTCTCTGGGGCTAACCTTCCTCTTCTTTA
This sequence comes from Torreya grandis, assembly GCA_037957365.1. Lineage (NCBI taxonomy): Eukaryota > Viridiplantae > Streptophyta > Pinopsida > Cupressales > Taxaceae > Torreya > Torreya grandis. The sequence goes on along the minus strand of JARHVA010004767.1, from coordinate 702,767 downwards.
TCAAATTTAAGATAAATTATTAATTCTCATAGACCATAACTAAGCTTGATTATGGCTTCTCCACCTATATTTTAACCATGCTCTTCATCATACCTATGGCAACAACAAACCTCATGCAATTTGGGGGGCAGAGAGGACTACCTGAGGCTTCTCCTACCTTGCTACCAATATGATGTCTCTAACCCAATTTGGGATAGTAATAGGTGTTGGTTATGTGGGAGGTAGCTTCAATAGAGGTGCTTGGGTTGAGGAAGAGGCCAAAGCAAAGGAAGGGATGTAGAAGTTTGTTGGGTCTAGCTGCCCAAGTGAGTTAAATAGAGATTTGGTAGGGCCCATGTCAAAAATGAATGAAGGAAAATTTGAAGGCACATTCAATTTATTATCTATGGTAATATTGAGTGGATTTTTATAGGGGAATAATTTTGAGATGGGCTTCAATGGCCTAGCAGATGCATGGGAGCCAAGGGCAAGTGATGCACTAGTAGTGGCTACCTGAGGAGTGAAACCCACAATCTAGCTAGAACTATTAATTTGGGATGCTGATGAAGATGAAATGTTGGTATTGTCATGGGAAATGAAGTAGGGAATGGTGAATCCAAAGGAACCATTAGTTTGGTGCATGTTAGTGTCAGCTAAGGACTGAGTGGTGGTGGTAGCTATAATGGAAGTGCTTATTGAAGCTAATGGGGAAGAAAATGTAGAAGTAGAAGTAAGTAACTATAATTGGGAAAGGATTCAATGGGAAAGTACTTACATGAAGAGATTAGGATTAGATGGAAACCTATATAGTTACTTGAAAAGCTGATGGAGGAGGCGCTACTCCTCTCATGGTAGTCCTGGGCTCTTTCTTCTTCTTGTAAACTTTTTCTATATTTATCCTAGCTAGTGCCTATAGTTATTCCATTGAGAGATCAATACCTTAATGTGATTCTTCAAGGTTAATTACATTAAGATCAAGATAACTTAGGTGCTCTAAGGCAACTCCCATATTAGATGTAGAGATGAACATAGGACCTTGGGAAGGGCCATGTTGGCTACTTGATCCTCCTTGCTCAGAGCTTGGAGGCATGTATTGGTTGCTTAAAGTGGCCTATAGTGGATGTAGACATGGTATATTACTAATAAGAGGAACATTTTCTTATTTTTCCTCTTTTTTTCTCTCCTCTTAATCTACATCAAATATGATTCCATGGTCTAGTGGTTGAGGCCTTACAATGTCTTCTTTCTTCTTCTCTCTGTCCAGTCTCATTTCAAGCTCTACGTTATTCTTAGATGCATTGTTTAGGACCACCTAATCATTCATAACATCTTATTAAATCCATTTATGCAATTTTTATTGATGCTTATACTCCATCAATATGTCCTTCTTAAACTTGAATAGGTTCTTAGTGATAACAATATTGGGGTCCCATGCTCAAAAGTCATCTTTGGGCAATAGGTATGAGTCCCTATTTCTTGTATCCACAATGATATCATGCCATTTTATGATTTTAGTCCTCCCTAACTTGTAAGGAGTCTTGTGAGGGACTATTTTCTTATTCTTAAAGATTCCATCAACTTCATATAGTAGTTGATAAGCCACTCTTCTTTGGCCAACTTCATTGGGACATATCCCAACAACCTAAGGGGAGCCACCATAACTCCCTCTATCCTGATGATTATGTAATTAGGGTATAACTAGTAGCTACCCATGTCTATTAATGCTTATCTAACCTCTAAGGGAACCTTAACATCTCACACTCAATGATTGATTTATATATAATTGGGTAGAAGTTTTCTGCAATCACCTTTATATTACATTTGAAGTGGTGAATGTGCATTATAGAGAATAATTGGGGCATAACTTCATCTTACTCAAGAGACCATGAATTTGGGCCTAGTTGGGTAGTTATATAAATGGCATCTAATAGGTAGATTATCATGAAAAATGGGGGATCATTCTTGCAAGTGTCATTCATCACGTATATCAAGTTACTAATTATTTCCCCAAGTGGGGGAATCTATTGATCTTCCAGGATGATCTATAAAAATGGAATGGTCCTTATATCCATGTAACTAATATGTGGATTGTTGAATACCATATTGAGGAGAGAAAGGCCAATCTTGACTCCTTTCCTAAATTGATGGATAGGTATGTTCCCTTGGTCATCCATGAGAATGGATCCTATTAGATCAATTTCGCATGTAACCAAGACCTTCTCTAGGGAATGCACCTCATACTAGTTATCAATTTTTCTTTAGTTATAGTCTATTTGTGGGGAAAGGTCATAATATTTTTCAAAGCTTTGTTGAGTTATGGAGCTAAAAGCTTCACTAATGAGCTAATGTGGAGGTTGCTGGGCTTACACAGTAATCGGCATCGGTCAGAACCAACCGACATCGATTAGGGGTCGACCGGCATCAGTTAGAACCAATCAATATCAGTTAGGAGTTGGCTGACATCAGTCTTCTTCAGACTGACACTGACTTTTGTGCATTTCCAAAATTCTATTTTTAGGAGAATAGATTTGAGCCTTTGATTTAAGAGGTGGATCTAAGGGTGGTGAATGCATGGCTCATGAACCCTAGTGTTGTAGTATTCTATATAGTAGGGTTAGATCCTCATAGCATGTATAATTTAGTAATTGAGTTGATTGTAATTGATTGAGAGAGAGAGAGAAAACTCTTGAGGGAAAATTACTGTACATCTGTGAGGTGTGAGGAGAGAGAGATTTCTTTATTGTATTTCCTTCTAGAAGAGTTTAATATAGATTGGTTGTTTCTTGTAACTCTTATTATTTGTTGTTTCTAATTTCTAGTTACTTATTACTTCTAGTTTCAATTCTATGTTTAGTTGCTTATACAAAAGTAATCAATTGTTCTCTAAGATCTTAACAACTGGTATCAGAGCGTGTTAGTGTTTGTTGATTATAGAATTCACTCATAGGGGTTTCTGATTGAGTGGGAGCAAAGCAATGGTAGAAGAAAGTAAACTAAGAATGGAGAAATTCAATGGCAAGAATTATCAATTATGGAGGATGCAGATTGAAGATTATTTGTATTAGAAAGATCTGTATTTACCATTGGGTGGGGTTTCAAGGAAGCCCATAGACATGGAAGATGAAGAATGGAATATTCTTGATAGAAAGGCTCTTGGATCTATAAGGTTGAGCCTGGCAGCTTCTCTATTTTCCAACTTATCACAGGCAAAGACAACGGTAGAGTTAATGGATACTTTGGCAAATTTATATGAAAAACCCTTAGCTTTGAATAAGGTATATCTTATGAAGCAATTATTTAATTTGCAAATGCAGGAAGGTGGATCTGTATCTAGTCATCTTAACGATTTCCATACAATAGTAAATCAGTTAAATTCAATTAAAATAGTTTTTGATGATGAAATTAAGTCTCTCTTAATCTTATGCTCTTTACCTAAAGTTGGCATAGTTTGGTAATGGCAGTTAGTAATACTGCATCTACTTCAAATATCTTGAAAGTTGATGATGTTGTTAGTGTAATCTTGAATGAAGAAATTCAGAGGAAAAGCACAAAGGAAACATCAGGTAATGCTTTAAGTGTTGAAAGTAGGGTAAGGCAAAGAGAGAAGGGCAAGAAAGGGAAATCAAGGTCAAAGATGGGAAGTAGATCCAAATCCAGAAATGGAAGAATAACCTACTGGAATTGTGGAAAGAAAGGGCATGCAAAGAAAGATTGTTGGTTGAAGGATACCAAAGAAAATTAGCATGAAGGTAATAAAGAAGCAAAAGTTGTAGGTATTGTTGCACATGATGCTCTTATATTTTCTTTGGATAATAAAGTAGAATCATGGGTTTTAGATTCTGGTGCCTCTTTCCATGTAACCCCAAATAGAGAATTTTTCAATGATTATGTCCATGGAGATTTTGGAAAAGTTTATTTAGGGGATGATGAGCCTTGTAAAATTGTTGACAAAGGAAAAGTGCAGCTGAAATTGTTGAATGGAAACACATGGGTGTTGAAGGATGTCATGCATGTACCCATCCTGAAGAGGAATCTGATTTCTGGAGGAAAGTTGGGTGATGAGGGTTACACAGTAACTCTCACAGCTGAATCTTGGAAAGTTTCCAAGGGTGCACTTGTATTAGCAAAAGGTAAGAGAGTAGGTACACTTTATGTATCTACTTGTACTACTGATTATTCTCCTTCTATTTTATCTACTTCAGATGTAGATGCAAAGTTGTGGCACTGTAGGCTTGGTCACATGAGTGAGAAGGGAATGAATGTTCTTAAGTCAAAAGGTAAGCTTTCAGATTTGAAAAGCATAGATCTAGATTTCTATGAGCATTATATTTTTGGGAAATAGAAGAAAGTGAGGTTTCTCAAAACTGGGTCAAAACAAAGAAGAAGCACAAGTTGGAGCTTGTTCACATAGACATGTGGGAACCAGCTCAGGTAGCTTCTATTGGAGGATCACAATATTATGTTTTTTTCATTGATGATGCTACAAGAAAGGTATGGATTTATTGCATAAAGAGGAAATTTGATGTTTTTTGACAGATTTAAGAAATGAAAAGCTTTGGTTGAGAATGAAATACGTTTGAGATTGAAGTGCCTTAGATCTGATAATGGTGGTGAGTACTACATCAATAAATTCAATAGTTACTGTTCTATGAGTGGAATACATAGGGAAAGGATGGTTCCAAGGACACCTCAGCAAAATGGAGTTGCTAAAAGGATGAATAGAATAATAATAAAGTGTGTACGGAGTATGAGGTTGCATGCTAGTTTGTCCTTATAGTTTTGGGTAGAAGCTGCAGATACTATGGTTTACCTGATTAACAAAGGACCTTCTACTGCACTAGATGGTGGAATTCTAGAAGAGGCTTAGATAGGTAAAAAGGTAGATCTTTCATTTCTCAGAGTTTTTGGTTTTGAAGCTTTTTTGCACATTGATAAAAAAAATAGAAAGAAGCTGGATGCTAAATCTATGTGGTGCACTTTCATTGGTTATGGTTTTGGAGATTTCAGATTCCAGTTGTGGAATTTAGAAACTAACAAAATTATTAGAAGCCATGATGTAGTTTTCAATGAGAAGGTGATGTACAATGATCAGCTCAAGAGGTTGAATAATTTTGAGCAGGGTAATCTTGATTTGGAAGAGGTTATGATCCAAAATGAGCTCACAGGTAAAAATCATCACTCACAAAAAAACACAGAGACTGATGTCAGTCAAGTGGAGACTGACATTGGTCAGGTGGAAATCGACGTCGATCAAGTGGAAATTGATGTTGGTTAGGTGGAAATCAGCGTTGATCAGGAGGAATCGACATCAATCGAGTGTAGACTGACATCGATCAGAGATGACTGGGATTGGTCACTGTCAGAAGAAAATTTGGGTAGACATCAAGCTATAAATGAGTCTCAAATGCCCATAAGGAGGTCTAAAAGGGTAAGTAAACCTCCAATTCATTATTCCCCTTCTTTATACTACTTGTTGCTCACTAATGGTGGAGAACTAGAAAGTTTTGATGAGGCAATACAGGTAGAATCCAATTTATAGTGGGAGCATAGAATGAATGAGGAAATTGATTCCTTGGAAGAGAACCATACGTGGGATTTGGTTGAGTTGCCAGCTAGAAAGAAAGCACTAAAAAACAAATGGGTATATAGGTTAAAGGAAGGAGAGAATGGACAAATGAGACATAAGGCCAGGTTGGTAGTAAAGGGATTTGCACAGAAACCAGGTATTGATTTTGGTGAAATTTTTCTCCTATAGTAAAGATGACTTCTATTCAGACTGTATTGTCTTTAGTTGCTATTGAAGATTTGCATCTTGAGCAGCTTGATGTTAAGATAGCATTTGTTCATAGAGATTTAGATGAAGAGATATATATGGATCAACAAGAAGGTTTTGAGGTCAAAGGTAAGGAGAAACTTGTGTGCAGGTTGAAGAAAAGCTTATATGGTCTTAAGCAAGCTCTAAGACAATGGTATTTGAGGTTTGACAGGTTTATGACAGAGCATGGCTTTAGTAAATGTCAATTCGACCATTGTGTTTATTTTAATAGATTGGATAATGGTAGTTATATTATCTTGTTACTGTATGTAGATGATATGCTTGTTGCAGGTTCACACATGTAGGAAACTACTAAGCTTAAGGTAAAATTAGCTCACACATTTGCCATGAAGGATTTAGGAGTAGCAAAGAAAATCCTTGGCATGAGTATTAAGAGAGATAGGAAAAATCACAATTTAATTTTGTCTCAAGAGGATTATGTGAATAAGGTGTTGGAGAGGTTTAATATGCAGGATGAAAAACTGGTAAGCACACCTATGGATGGACACTTCAAGTTGAGCAAAGAACAGTGTCCTAAATCACATGATGAGGTTGAGTACATGAGTAGAGTTCCATATGCTTCAAAATTTGGGAGCTTAATGTATGCAATGGTATGTACTAGACTAGATATTGTCCAAGCAGTGGGAGTTGTCAACAAGTTTATGGCCAATTTAGGAAAAGAACACTGGAAAGCAGTTCAGTGGATTCTCAGATATCTGAGAGGGACCAGCAGTAGGCATTTATGCTATGGAGGGTCAAACACTTCTCTACATGGGTATGTAGATTTGGATATGGCATGTGACTTGGATGGTAGGAGAAGCACCATAGGATATGTGTTCATTGTTGGTGGAATGACAGTTAGCTGGATTTCAATGTTGTAGAAGGTTGTTGCCTTGTCTACTATAGAGGCAGAATACATTATAGTCATAGAGGCTAGCAAGGAAATGATTTGGATGACTCGGTTCATGGAAGAGTTGGGAAAGGAGAAAGAGAGTTGCAGATTATACAGTGATAGTCAAAGTGCAATTCATTTGGCAAAGAATTCAGCCTTTCATTCAAGAACCAAACATATACAACTTAGGTACCACTTCATTAGACATGTATTGGAGGATGGACAGTTGAAGCTAGAAAAGATCCATACGGATAAGAACCCTTTTGATATGTTAACAAAGCTGATAATAAAGGAGAAGTTGAATCTTCATTCAACTTTTGTTGATCTTCAAGATTGAACTTGAAGAGGGAGAAACAAGCCAGAGATATTTAGAGGATGTTGTTATATAGGTACAGGTGCAGTTATTTATCTCCAAGTGGGAGATTGTTGAGTTGTGGAGCTAAAAGCTTCACTAATGAGCTAATGTGGAGTTTGCTGGGCTTACACAATAACTAGCATCGATCAAAACCAATTGACATTGATTAGGGGTAGACCGACATCAGTCAGAACCAATCGACATCCGTTAGGGGTCGGCCGACATCAGTCATCTTTAAACTGACACCGACTTCTATGCATTTTCAAAATTCTATTTTTAAGAGAATAGATTTGAGCATTTGATTTAAGAGGTTGATCTAAGGGTGGCAAATGCATGGCTCATGAACCCTAGTGTTGTAGTATTCCATATAGTAGGGTTAGATCCTCATAGCATGTATAATTCAGTAATTGAGTTGATTGTAATTGATTGATTGAGAGAGAGAACTCTTGAGGGAGAATTACTGTACATCTATGAGGTGTGAGGAGAGAGAGATTTCTTCATTGTATTTCTTTTTAGAAGAGTTTAATATAGATTGGTTGTTTCTTGTATCTCCTATTATTTGCAATTTCTGATTTCTAGTTACTTATTACTTCTAGTTTCAATTCTGTGTTTAGTTGCTTATACAAAAGTAATCAATTGTACTCTAAGATCCTAACAAGCTTGGCCCTAATATGAAGGCAATTGAGAGCCTTTTGGTTCATTAATTTGAGCAACCCATCCTTGCATCTCATCCTCCCAAAGATACCATAGACCAGTTCAGTGCATGACATGAGCTATGGATTCATTATAGCCTTGTGGAGACTAGTAGCATTAATTACAAGGATGTTTAAACCTAATTAGATTATGTAAGGCATTATTTTATTTTCATCCCTAAACTTATATTCTTCTACATTGAAGTAAATATTGTTGTAATGCATGTCCCTTGAGTTTATGGCCTCAAGGATGAATTCTATGTCTTTGAAAATAACTGAATTACCATATTGGAATAAGAAGTCATCATTTCTAAAATAAATTATCTTACCTAGATTTTAGTGACCTACCTATCCATCTCTTTAATTTTTTGAGTAGCAATCAACATGCTTTTCTATCTTTCTACAACTTTTGAGCTCAAACAATGGTGGTCAGGGTGAAATCTATGAGTAACTCAAGCTTTGTCATACTAAGGATACATATAGTAGGGAGAGAAAATGAATATAACTTCAAATGCAAATAGAAATAGTTGAGTTGAGTATCCTTTTGAAAGACTACCTTGATTAATGTAAGTTTGATGGTGTTCTTGGTTCATGCCGTATTAATGGTGAGCTTGTCAATTTTGCATTTGCAACACTTTAAACTATTTATTTTGGCATTTAATTACATTAGAATTCAAATTTATTTCTAATTTTAATTTTATCCACCATTAATTTTAGCTTCAAGGCTAAATATTTCCACCTATTAACATGTGGCTACCACCTCATATCCAACTAGGCATTTATGGGGCCTAAATATGACTAAGTTTCCTAGTCGACTTGAAATCTAGATAAATGGCACCTTTTGATTGCCTCAAAAATTATTGGAATTTATCCTAGTGTAGAGATTCATTTCTATCCTAACACGTGACATATTTTAGTTCATGATAAGCTCTCGAGTGGCCTTTTAGTTTTGATTGGTCATGGGAGTGCCATGTGTTGCTTTCATAGGCAATCAGGGGTTTTCTTTACCAGGTGGCTATCTCATGGGCAATCATGGCTTGGATTTACAAGGTGTTGCCTTCAAAAGGACCTTTTTCAATTCTCAACAAATTTGAATTAATCATATGGCTTAGTTAGAGACACATGTATCTCATATGTGATCTCATAGATCTTGGGTGTAACTACGTAGGGATGAGATGTAGCATCACTACATGGGCCCAAAGGGGGTGCACATCACTCTCATGGGTTTTCATTTGTTCTTCTATCAATCATATCTCTCAAAAGGAGACTCAGATAGCTATACATCATTAAGCTTTGATTGGACAGCTCAAGGCAACCCAAATGTCTTCCTTGTAAGCTCTCATAAGCTTTAGATGGATGCAACATATTGTGGACACATATTGATCTTAGATGAACCTGAAGGGGATAAACATCAATTCAAAATGTTTCTCAAGTCTAGTTGGTCATGCTTGAGATACATAGTAGCATCTCGTGGGCTTTTGTATTAAAGTGGGATGCATGGGGATGCATGGTGGCTTGAATTAAATGGCTTTGTATGTAGGGGATAAGATTATGATACATAGCCTCTAGATTTGAATTCCAATGGCTAGTCCTCTCATGAGCTTTCTAGATGATGCCACATAGCTTGTGAATTCAGTAGATTTACTCTAAGTGTCTTGCATGAGGTGTGATAAATCTCTAAGGCATTGTAAAGCTTAATTAGGTAGACACCTATCCCTTTAAAGCCATAGTCTTAAATTTGATGTTCTATGAGGCATCATAAACTACTACTTTAATTTTGACATCTTACAAGTTCAAATGAGAATTTAAGTTAGATATCGAAAGACGTCAAATCCTATTTTAAGCAAATTTAAATAAGTTTTAAATGCATAACTTCATAATTAAATGATTTAAACATAACATAATGTTAGTTTAATGAAATCCAATAAAGTTAACTATGTTCATGTGGATTAGAGATCTGAGTTGTGTTTCCTTTATGAAAACCTGTCGGCACATTATTTAAGCACTCATGGTTAATAATTCATCATTGCATGAAGCTTGATAAAGACTTGCAATAATTTAACTATCTCTAAGTGTCAATTGTTATTGCAAATGAATGATTAAATAGTAATTTCAGAGGTACAAATAAAGGTAAGTTAAATCAAATTGATATGCATTCAAGTGATTTAACATGCTTGGCATCTTAGGCATTTTGAAATTTGAAGAAAGGAGGGTCCCCATTCTGGGAATAGGGGGTTGTTGATCATCAACAATGTGGATTTACTGACATACCATCATAACAACATATTCTATTTTAAATTGAGCAATAACACTTATGTTAAGGGAAGTGATCCTTTGTATAATAATGATGAAAGTAAATTGGATTTTGGGTACACTACCTATTACTTCTTATGTGGAAGATAAATAAATATTACTAAATATATGCATTATTGATATTAACATATAAATAGTGACACACCAAATAATTTAAAGTTAAGTGCCTCATTAAATATTAAAGAGGAAAAGGTATATATTAAGTTATTAAAATAATATCAATATATTTTTACATGGTCCTATGTTGATATGTTAGGCATTTCTACATATATCATAGTGCATAACTTAGTTGTGAATCCTGATGTAAAACTTGTGAAAGATAAAATTGTAAAAATGAATCCTAAAGTTATCTTATTGGTTAAGGAGGAAGTTAAAAATTTACTTGATTCTAGTTTTATTAGACTCATTGATTAATCTATTTGGATTTCCAACATTATTCTATTGGCAAGTCAAATGGAAGCAAATTTGTACTAATTTTAGGATTCTAACAAAGCATCTTCCAAGGATCATTTCTCATTTACAAATATTGATATGATTATTGATTCTATAACTGGGCATGAGATTATTTTTTTATGGATAGATTTTTCTGGTTAAAACTAAATAAAGATCAATTTTTATGACCAACATAAAACTATATTCAAAACTCCTTGAGGTACATTTTATTATGTGGTCATGACTTTTGGGTTAGAAACTGGAGATACTTATCAAAGAGTTTTGGCACTTATATTCCATGATTACATTAATGAAATCATATAAGAATATGTAGATGACATCTTGGGAAAATATAGAAATTGATAAAAATATGTGCATGATTTTAGAAAAACATTTTAATCTTTGTGACAATATGTGGTAAAATTAAATCCTACAAAATGTGTCTTTGGGTTACATAGGGAAATTTGTTGGGTTTCATAATTTTTTGGAGAGGTATCAAAGTAGATCCAAATAAAGTTCAAGTAATCATTTAAATTCCCCCTCTAAAGAGTCTTATGTAACTAATAAGTTTTTAGGGAAAAATTACAGCTAGTAGGTGATTTGTTATTTAGTTAACAAATAAAAACCAACTATTTTAAAGTTATTATGACAATATAGTAAGTATGATTTGGATGAAACATTTCAAAAGGTTTTTTGTGAAATCAAATAACATATAGCTAATCTTCTATTATGATGCCAATCATTCCAAATCAACCATTATCATTATATATTTCTACTATAGAACATGCATTAGGATATTTGATTACAAAGTATGATGAAGATAAAAAAGGAATAAAAATTTATTATATTATATTATATTATATTATCTTTTGGTAGATTATAATAAAAATTTCAATCCATTAGAAAAGGTATGCTTGGCTATTATGTTTGTAACACAAGTAAATTCAAAGATCGATCCTTAAAAAAATATGATGTCTAGTGAGTATCTCTTAAAGAGAATAACCAAGTGGGTCATGATACCTATTTTACATTACATTTGTGTCAAAATATTGGTTAAAGGGTAGGTTATTTTTAATCAGTTATATATGTGACTCCCTCATTAGACCATATTTCAACAGATAACACCTTTCTATATGAGTTAATTATGTGTACTAATGATACTAAAACATGGAAAATATACTTCATTGGGTCCAATATTGATTTAATGTAGGGTTAATTATTGTATTAATCACCCTAGGGAAAAATTATTTCATTAACATACTAGTTAAGTTTTTCATATACTAAAAATATATTTGAGTATCACTAATAGATTTTTATGAATTTGTAATGCTTTTTTTAATTTATTTTTTCATTTTTTGTAATTTATAACACAAATTTTATCATGGATTTTTCATAATGTTAATAGCATTAGGACATAACAAACACTAAAACTAGTAAGAGAAAATGCTCAAAATTTTATGATTTTGCCTTCAATGATGCACATTACATCATTATTTCTTTTAGGAGGGTGTATTTACATTTTATAACTTGTTTTTATGTTTTGGGACCTTCCAAGAGTATATTTTTAATTATTATATTTTTGTTTGTTAAATCAAATTTATTTTTTACATTTCAAACTCAATGATAATTAAAATTATATTAAGGAATGAAATTTAATAGATGAATGCCCAAGTATAATTCATACTTTAAAACAAAATTAATATTGAATACAATCATTTCAAATTTACCAATTAATATAGATTTTAATTGATCAATTTATAGTTGATAAGCAAAACATAGTCATCATATTGTTTATAATTTGGAGAGAAAGATAGTGCTACAATTTTTGTTGATAGCAACACATTCCCATACCTCTTTCATTATGTATTATCTACAATATGATTTGAGTAGAAGCAAACTTCAAGTTGGAATGTTGGAATGTTGTGTTTTAACAATAACAAATAAAACATTACAAAAATAGCCAAATAGGGAAGAAAAATAAAAAAAATAAATAAAAAAGGAAAAAAAAAGAAAAAAACAAAATCAAATGAAAAAACTATTAAAAAAAAAAAACAAAAAACATGGCTATATCAAGTTAACTCAATCTTTCATTCCTAATGGTTTTATATATTTTATATTTTCAAAGGTAAAATTACTAATAATGACATTGTTTTGTTTTTTCTCTAAGGGAAAATAATAACATTTACAACATTGATATTACAAACACAATAAAAAATAGAAATACATATTTAAAAAATTCTAGGACATCATAAAAATTATCTTTTATATGAAGGGTGTCGTCGAACATGT